>CM053625.1:349906271-349937584 GCA_028646595.1 Phalanger gymnotis | reverse complement strand
AAAATTTGTAATTCAAACTCCTGTGAAAATCAATGCTGAAAACTAAATATATTAAATAAAATTTATTAAAAAAAAAAAGTCAACTGCAAGTCATGTCATCATTTCCCTGATGTTGTGGTCCTCTGAAAACAAAGGACAAACACAACAACCACTCTTACCCGGCCCACTTCACTGCTAGATTCAACAGCACCTCAAATTTACCCTGTATCCATATATGCACATAATTGTTTGCATGTTGCCTTCTCCATTAGAATATGTGCTCCTTCAGGTCAGGGACTGTTTTTGCCTTTATTTGTATCCCTAACACTTAGCACAGTGCCTGGACCAAAGTAAGTGCCTTAAAAATGCTTGACTGGAAAGTAGATACAGGTCTGGGAGGTGTAAATTTCAATAATAAATTTTATTGATGCATTTTAATTTTATATCATTATTTCCTGATATTATGTATCTGTCCCACCCAATGATCCCTCGTTTGTAAATTTGTATAGAAAGCCAACTGAGCAAAAACCAAAACAATGACTACATCAGACAATGTATATAAGATTCTACCTCTATAATCCACCCCCCCAAAAAAGAATTTCCTCATCTCTTCTTTGGAGTTTGTTCTAAGTACTCAAGGTTAAGCTTGATTTTCATGTTTCATTTACTTTACTGAAGTTATTAAATACAATGTTCTTCTGGCTCTGTTTACTTTGCTCAGCATAAGGTCCTATAAGTCTCCTCGTGTTCCTATGATTTCCTTATATTCATCACTTCTCACACATATGACAGAAGGAGCATGCTTGGATTTGTTCTTCTTGGTAGGTTATGCCAAGAATGCAGATATGCTCTTCCTAGCTCAGATCCAACATGTGGAACTTTGGGAGCCAGTTTCTGGCAATGATGATTCAGGAGTTGACAGCACACATTGTGGTGCCAAAATGTCTTCTATTAGGCTGTGGAGACAGATGAACTAATGACTCAAGAGGTGCTGAGTCAGAACTGATTGTGCACACAAAGGGTACACCCTGTCCTGCTCACAGTCTCTTTTTCTTCCTGGCAAAGAGGGACGGAGGTCTGCTTTTTGCTACTTGGTAAAAGAGAAAGGCATCCGGTCACATTTCCCCACCTGACCACCCTGTATCCATGAGTACATGATGCCTCTGCTCCTTTCCTTTTCTATTCTTTCCCAGTCTGAGGAACATGAGTATTTTGAGATGGGTGTGTCTGGGCAACCATGTGAGCTTGGGAGATGCTGAGATCCCATGAAACAGCCCATTGGTGACTAGAGGTGGGAGCAGCAGCCTCTGGAGTGGTATTGACTGACAACAGAGGATGTGCTTACAGATGGATATAAAAAGACAATCACCCAAGGACAGTGACAGTTCCAGGGAATAATAGCCCTCATGGCAGAGGAAAATACTGGCTTCGAACCCTAGAAAGGTATTGACCCTTTGAGGCCATCAGAGAGTTGCACTTAAGGACCACTTCATGAGGACTCTACAAATGGAGAAAAGGGCTTCCAAGTAAAAGAGTTGGGAGGTACCCCTTGGCTTTCTACTTATGTGCCTCACTTCCATTGTAGTTTATATTTTATCTCACTCTTCTCAGAGGTTCTCATGTGTGTGTGTGTATATATATATGTATATGTATATACATATATATACATACATACATAAGATGGGAGAGATGGGAAGAGTACACCTTCCTAGCTTGGGGAGAATATTTTGTGTCAACTATTTCTTGTTACATACCCCCTTCTTAGGAAATAGCTTTGCTAAAAAAAGTGCTAATTACATCTGACTGATTATTAATGGGAAGCATGCCAATGGGGGCTCATGATCTATATCATACCAGAAATTCAGGCCCCTCAGGGTTACCTCTAGAATCTTGAGAATAGTAGTAGTTAGCTGTTCTCTGAGGACCCAAACTGCTAGTGCTAGTGAGGAGATGCCACACAGTACAATAACATCCTGTGATATTTATATACTAATAATTAACATTTATATAGAGCTTGAAAGTTCACAAAGAACTTTACAAATATTATCTAATATTATCCTCACAACCATCCTGGGAAGTAGGTAGTATTATTATCTTCATTTTACAGATGAAGAAATTGAAGCAGACAGAGGTTAAGTGACTTTTCCAGGGTCACACAGCTCTTAAATGTCTGAAGTTGGATTTGAACTCAGACCTTCCTGACACTAAGTCTGGAACTCTTTTAACACCTAGCTGCCATGATGCCGTAATTTGTTGAGCCATTCACCAAACAATGAATAACACTCCTTTTTCTTGTCAGGGTTTTGGAGAGCCATAGAAGGGAGCTATTCCTTTACCCTGAGAAAAGAAATACTTGTACTTAATTTTAGTTAAGGCTTGAAATTCAACCACTGGAGTTTCATCTCTCTAGCTCAGAGGTTCTTACCATTTTTGGTGTTGTGCATCCCTTCGTCACTGATGAAGACTACGGCTCTCTTCTCAGAATAATGATTGTTTTTCAAATTTAGAGGAGTGGCTAGGTGGCAAAATGAGTAGAGCACCAGCCTTGGAGTCAGGAGGACCTGAGTTCAAATTCAGCTTCAAATACTTACCAGCTGTGTGACCCTGGGCAAGTCACTTAACCTTGATTGACTCCAAAAAAATATGAAAAATTTGTAATGGAAGGAAATGCTAAATTTTGGATAGAAATAATAAAAATAAAGGTGTAATTTTTTTTTCCTGTCCAAGTTCCCAGACCCTTGAAATCCATCCCAGGCTAAGAATAAATGTTCTAGCTAAAGGCTTAAAAAAAAAAAGACTGGAAAAGACCAACAGGTCATCTATAAGTCCAAACTTTACGAAGAAGGAGCTTGAAGCTGAGAGAGGAAGTAACTTTGGATGTGCTTAAACAGGAGATCAAGGGCCTGGAATTGGTTCTTCTGAGTCCAAGTCCAGGGCTCTTTGGAATACTCCCTTTTGCTTGAATAAGTCTCATCAACAAAGCCTAAAACCAAATCTGTGCTTTCTCTTTGGAATGAAAGAGTGGCTGGTTAGTTAATCTCCTCTAGACTGTAATTCACTTTGACTGCCACGGCTAGGGACAATATTCTTAGGCTCTACAGACCTAGTGGCTATTATCAGCAGGACAGATCACCAGCTGCTGCTTTTTTCCTATTTTTTTTAAACAGATGGGACTGCTTTGAACCACAGCTTGAAGCCAACTGAGGACTGGGATCAGGATTCATTAACTATGCAGATGCCCAGGGGTAACCTTGCTGAAAGTCTGTCCACTGAATACATTCAATCAAAATCCTTGAGGCTATTGCAGAACCACCAAATGTTAGGACCATAGACTAGAGAATATCACGTCTGGAAGGACTCTTAACACACAGAATGTCAAAACTGGAAGGGGCCTTGGAACATAAAATGGCAGAGCTGGAAAGGACATTAGAATTTAGAATGAGGAAATAGGAAGGGGCCTTAAAAGACGGAATGTCAGAGTTGGAAGGGAGCTTGGAAAATAGAACATAAGGCCCTAGTCTTTACAACCTGGTTGGGAGATAAGACAAATACTCATAATAGCAGATGATAAATGAAATATGCCAGATGACCAGTGGACAATGTCTGCTATAGAATTCAGAGAGGTCTCCCAGCAGCAGTGACCAGAGAAAGGAGGAATTCAGGTCAATTTAACAATAACGAAAGGTAAAATTTATGTAGCACTTTGAGGTTTGCAGAATGCTCTGCAAATACTATATCATATCTTCACAACAATCTCTGGGTGGTAAGCATCATTATTATCCTCATTTTATAGATGAGGAAACTGAGGCAGACAGAGGTTAAGTGACTTGCCCAGAGTCACAACAGCTAATTAAGTGTTAGGCTGGATTTTAACTGAGTCTAGGCCTAATGCTCTATCCATTGCTCCGTCCGGCTGCCTGGTAGATAGCTGGACTTTAAAGGATACCTAGAATTTACGAAGAAGGGAAGCAGAAAGCATTCTAGGTGGGGAGGATGGTCTGAGCAAAGGTGAGAGGTGGAAAAATATCTGGCATTTTCTGGGGAAAGTGAAAAAACTGACTGGGCTTAGAACTGACTGACTGACTCACTTAGAAGATTTATTTTGGGGATAAAACCGGAAAGGCTGGTTAGGGCCAAATTATGACCAGTGTTGAATGCCAGGCTAATATATAGTATGTGTAGTCAGAGAATTAGGGATCAAACCCTTGCTCTAGTATTTTCTAAGTCTAAGGAGGACCTGAGTTCAAATCCGACCTCAGATACTTACTGGCGGTGTGACCCTGGGCAAGTCACTTAACCCTCTTTCCCTCGGTTTCCTCATCTGTCGAATGAGCTGGAGAAGGAAATGGCAAACCACTCCTGTATCTCTGCCAAGAAAACCCCGAATGGGGTCATGAAGACTCAGGCACAACTGAAAAATGACTAAACAACAACACAAAATGTGATGCCAATATAGGATTGAGAGATTTAAGTATCTGGCAGCTTGATGAGAGAGATCTAGTCTAGGCAAGCCCCTAGGATCAGTGGTGGCACAGGGAGGGGACTGCCTCAGGCTCATACCTCTGTCCCTCCCCTCCCCCAACCTGAGGAGGGCCTCAGGAACTTCAGAGGTCTGAAAGATTTGGGCATTTCCACTTCCCCATCAGTATGCTGGAAGCATCCTTGGAACAGCTGAGGAACAGCTGACTGGGAGCCACAGACAGATGCAGAGAGCAGGTTCCAGGCTCTACAAAAGGACCAGCAGAGAAACTGCCTCATACCTAAGAGGAGCATTTGTAGGATGACAGTGAAAGACTTCCACACCTATGAGTGAGTCCCCTCCTTTGCCACACTTGTCCTAAGCTTGAATCCACTTTCTCCAGGCCTCTGTATATACCAGTGGGATAACGTGTCACAGACTTGGGGTGGTTGTGGTTTCTACAAATTGTTCTGCTATGTCATCTTAGTAACTGCCCCTTTCTAAAAGCCAATTAGGGCAGCTAGGTGGTAAAGTAGATAGAGTACCAGGCCTGGAGTCAGAAAGACTTATTCCTCTGAGTTCAAATCTGGCCCCAGATGCTTACTAGCAGTGTGACCTTGCGCAAGTCACTTAACCCTGTTTGTCTCAGTTTCCTCATCAGTAAAACGATTTGGAGAAGGAAATGGCAAATCACTCGAGTATCCTTGCCAAGAAAACCCCAAATGGTGTCATGAGGAGGCAGAAATGACTGAAAAAGTGAGTGAACAAAAACCAAAAAAGCTAATTGTCTGGCTAATCAATATCAGCTGATAATCAGGCAGAGAAGCACATGGGTGTGGGCTTGTGAGCTATCTAGTTCACCCTTGGGACTTCCCCTAAATCCTGAGGGGACAAGTACCTTGTTCTGAGCACCTGTCCTGCCAGTAAGAATCAGGGTTGGGAGACTAGTTTTCATATTGTTAGGGTAGTAAAAAAGAACTCAGGAACTCACTTAAGAATTCTGGAATTTGGCAATTCCTGAACTTAAGGACTCTCAGACTTGGGGTTACCCACATGGGAACCCCAAGAGTTGCCTGGGAAATATATTTTCTCTGGCTAGATGGCTAGATTCTGAGATCGTGCTACCTAGGAAATTCCAAATCCACCATCCTCTATATAGGAAATTGGAATTCAGGAACGTTGTCCATGAAATATCCTCGCCAGTCACACAAAAGCAAATCTATCTTTGCCTTGTGCTTCTGCTGAAAGTCAACATCAACGCTTTCTGGGAGGGAAAAACAAAACTGTATACGGGCATAAGTTGTCCCCTCCACACCTTCACACCCCCTGAACTTAGGCATTCTGTGCTGTGCTCTTGGCTAGGTTTTGAATACAAAAAAAGAACTTGCGAGAGAGACCAGTTCAGTCTGTCAGCTGTCTTTTACAGACTACCAGGAGGGCTAGGTCCTCTAGCAAAAGTCCATCCTCCTGAGACTTAGTCAGCCAGTCATCCTGGAGTTCCCTGTGTTATCTTAGCAAAGTGCCAGTGGGTATGCCCACATTCCTTGTCAGCGTTTTCATTCGGTAGATAGATTTCAGAACTCACCAAATTGATCAGAGACTTCCCCAATCAAACCCTTCTTACATACATAGCCAAGTGATCTTTATATTTGTACTTAGGTAATCTTCCTACCAGAAAAGAAGGGAAATGAGGTAAAGAAGTCCTCTCTCCTCTCCAGGCCATCAGGGAAAATGAAATAAACGGCAAAAAGAAAACAAAGAGAAAAAACTCCAAAGAGATGGAGAAGTCCCTAATGTGAATCTGAAAGTTGGGACACAGAGAAAGAAGGAGGAGGACCATGTAACCTTTGGAGCTATTAGCATAGATGTAACCACAACCACAATAGCAACAACGAGCAACAGAGCAAGGGTAGGAACAACAATATGGCACTGGGCTTGGAATCAGAAAGACATCTTTCTGAGTTCAAATCTGGCCTCAGATACTTACTAGCTGTGTGACCCTGGGCAAGTCACTTCACCCTGTTTGCCTCAGTTCCTTATCTGTAAAATGGATTAGAGAAGGAAATGGCAAACCACTCCAGGATCTTTGCCCAGAAAACCCCAAAGGAGGTCTGGTAGAGTTGAACATGACTGAAACAACTCAACAATAACAACGGTAGTACTAGGAGTAGTGGTGGAGTAGTAGTAGTAGTAGTAGTAGTAGTAGTAGTAGTAGTAGTAGTAGTAGTAGTAGTAGTAGCAGCAGTAGCTGTGGTAGTAGTAGTAGTAGTAGTAGTAGTAGCAGTAGCAGTAGTAGTAGTAGTAGTAGTAGTAGTAGTAGTAGTAGTAGTAGTAGTAGTAGTAGTAGTAGTAGCAGCTGGCAGTTATATGGCACTTTAAAAGCCCTTTGCAAATATCATCTCATCTGAGTCTCATCATAATCTCCTGAGGTAGTTGCTGTCCTATAGGTATTACAGATGTTCAGAGTGAGGTCAGGGAAGTTGGATAGCTAGTTTCAGTGGAAAGGTTGGAATCCAGCTCTTCCTAACTCCAAGCCCAGCACTGTCTCGATGTGAGAGGCCTGAGGCTCTTCCCTTAAAGGGAGGAACTGAACACTCAGAGGAGGAAGCGGCTTCTCATGCTCCATGGCATAATGATGTGGATCTAGGAGTGACATTGAGAGAGAGAGATCATCCAATACCAGTCGCAGGGAAAAGAGCCTCATTGTGGTGGTGACTCCCTACTGACCGGTACCTAGGTGGCCAGAGGTGGTTCCACACATGAACACAAAAGAGTTTTTCCATCTTTCTGGCACATGGAACCCAGCCAAGAGGCTAGGGCCATTTGTCAAACTTGAACAACATCCAGTTGTTGCCTACCCCGGTAATTCACACAGGGCTAGAGACTGGAATATTTTTTAGGGTGAATTAATCAATCCATGAGCTGACTACTTAGTATTTATTATTTGTTACTTATTATTTACTTATTACTTTATTACTTATTTGCCTACTATGTGCCAGGCACAGCATTACACATTGGTGATACAAAGCAAGAGAAAAAGCGGACCTTGTTTAGTAGGAATTTCCGTTCTAATGGAGGAAACCACATACATAAATCAGAGCATACAAGATCTTGTACAGAGTAGAGAGAAGCTGGGGATGAGGCAAAACTGCTAAACCTTCATTTTGCTCCTTCCTGCCAAGGAAAGTGATCCTTGGACTGTGAAGGATGAAACAAATATGGCTGGCAGGGAATTGAAATCCAAGAAGACTGGAGCGATGATAAAAGGGTACCAGCTGCTCTCAGAGATTTAAATCAACTGACCAGGACAGACTGGATTCCAGGGTATGGAAGAATTAGCTGATGTGATTACAGAGCCACTGTCTGTGATCTTTGAAAAATCATGGAAGATGGAGGAAGGGAAAGCGGAGAAGAGAGCAAGCATTTATTAAGCTTCTATTTTATGCCAGGCACTGTGTCAAGTGCTTTACAGATATTATCTCATTTCATCCTTACAAGAACCCTAGAAGATGGGTGCTATTATTCTCCCCATTTTACAGTTGAAGAAACTGAGGCAGGCAGACATCAAGTGACTTGTCCAGGGTCACTCAGCTTAGTAAATATATGAGGCTGGATTTCGACTCAGGTCTTCTTGACTATAGACCCAGCACTCAATCTACTGTGCCACCTAAATTAGAAAAGGACAAATGTCCTGATTTAAAAAAAAAAAAGACAGAATCCTAAAACAAAATCAATGAGCTTGACTTCAATTTTAGAACATATTTGTAGAGGGATGCCGTGTGAGACCTTAGAAAAAGAAGCAGTAACTGCCAGGACCTAGCATGGGTCCACCCAGAATTGGTAAAGCCAAATCAATCTCATTATCTTTGGTAACAAGGTCAATGTGGGTGAGTCTGGAGCATACTATACATGTGCCACCATACCTAAATTTTAACAAAGTCTTAGACAAAGTCTCTCTGTCTCTGTCTCCATCTGTCTCTCTCTTTCTCTCTCTGTCTCTGTCTCTGTCTCTCCCTTTCTCTCTCCCTCTCTCTTCTCTCTGTCTCTGTCTCTCTCTCTGTCTGTCTCTATCTCTGTCTGTCTCCCTCCCTCTCTCTTTATCTCTCTCTCTCCCTTCCTCCTTCTCTCTCTCTCTCTCTCTCTCTCTCTCTCTCTCTCTCTCTCTCTCTCTTTCTCTTCCCCTCTCTCTCTCAGCATTCAGGATTAAGTGACCTGCCCAGGGTCACACAGCTAGTAAAGTATCTAACAAAGTCTCTTAGTCTATCCTTCTGATGAGGGTCCAGGAACAGCGAGCCTTTTGAATGACTTGTCTCAAAGAGCAGTTAAAAGGATGGGCCAATGTCAACCTGGAGCTATGAGAGTGCCCGAAAGGTCCATCCTTAATCTCATTTTGTCCAGTTTTGTAAACTGTGTTTTGGAATAAAGTGTAGATAGCATGCTATTAAAATTATAGAATTCTCAAAGCTAGGAACAGTAGTATGTTACATGATAGTATCAGGATCATTAAAAAAAAAAAACTCTCAATTCCTGGGCCAGGGGTTCTTAACTTAGGGTCTAGGAACTTAAAAACATTTGGATAATTCTGTTGATATAAATTAATTTTTTCAATAATTTTTTCAATGTAACTGTTTTCCTTTGTAACTTTATATATTTTATTATATGCATTTAAAAATATTATTCTGAGAAGATTCATATGTATGGTTCAGCATATAGCCAAGGGGATCCATGACATTAAAAAGGTTAAGAACTCCCAGTCTAAAAAGAGATGAAATTCATTAGTGATTAATGTAACAACCTACACATGAGTTAAAAATAAATTGTGTAAAAATTGATGGGGGAGGGTCTTTGTGGAACTACAAGTGTAATACGAATCAACAGCATGATATGGCGGCCAGAAGAGTTAACAGTCTCTTAGCCTGTATTAATAGAAACATGATGTCTAGAAGAAGAAAAGTGAAGACTGATATACTCAGTCCTGTTAGGATCACATTAAGTTCTGACTGCCATGTTGTAGGAGTAACATAGAGAAACCAGAGCGTCTTCGAGAGAAGAATGGTCAACTTAGTGAAGGGACTGGAGATGGTGCCATGTGAAGACTGATCAAAGAAGCTGATGCTGTTTAACCTGCAAAAGAATGGGCCTGGGAGGTTGTGGGGAGGGGGAAAGGTCTTGGCAGCGTCATCAAGTATTTGAAGGGTCCACAAGTAGAAGGTTCATTCTGATTGACCCAGAGGGCAGAACTAGGAATGCTAGATGGAAATTGCAGACAGGGAGACTTAGGCTTGATATAAAGTATAACCCCTGTCCCAAAGCCCATTACCAAGGGATTCTCTCCTCAATGTGCGTTGTTATTGCTGTTCTTGCTTGTCCTTCATTCTTGAAGAGGACCAATGACATTAGGAAGGCAATGTCTTGACTTGCAAATGAATTGGATTTAAGTGAGGCAGAGCTGGGCAAAGTCATCAGCTCCACTCTCTCCTCCAGAGTCCAGTGGCAAGACGCTAGTCAAGATGGCTGGCCACGGCTCAGTGTACAGTGAGAGACCTTTTAAAGAGAAGGTCTTTCCCGGTTTCAGTTTGTCTCAGGCAACACCCATTCAGTGATTAAAGATTGGGTGAGAATTGAGACAAAAGATGGTCTCTTTGCCTTCCCAAAAGAATCAAACTGGGAAGGGAAGACCCTCTGAATTTCTGGCCAGAACAAAAAAAAACAATTGATATTTATACTCACTCTGAGCCATCAAAACCCAAACAAGGAGCAAGTGAGGCTTGGGCTGGGACCTGTTGTTGCCCAATCAGTGAAAGCCAGAGTGATCTACGTGTGGAAAGTCTTGCGTGAGGGGAGGAGTGGAGTTGGTGAGAGGCAGAGTGCAAACTTTCAACAATCCACTTTGAGTCTCCGCTTTGGGGACTCTTCAAGCGTGAGCCCTGCTTGGGGACTCTCCTATTTACAAAATGGGCCTTTTTAGGACTATTCACTGTAACCACCTACTGCCCATAGGGGAGTTAATTGGACTTTCTAATGAGCTGGTGGAGAGAACTGTTATGTAACTCACATAGAAGACTGCTGAGAAAAAGACTGTTTGCCAATTATACAAAGACTTTTTGACCCAGATATGGATGCTGAAAGTGACGCATCCAGTGAAGGAATCTGTATGTATCATTACGGGACAGGAGAACCATACTGAGAAGCAACTCCATCCATGCCCTAGACTGCTACAGGGGTTCACAGGCTAGAGATTCAACCCAGAGAGCTAGAGAGTACTGACAACCAACCTGGCATGGCTGACAGCCCAGGTATAAACACACAAGTCTACAATGATCCTGATGGTCAGCCCATACCAACCATTAGCTTAGGTATAGGAGTTGAGACATTTAGTGAAAGGAAAACTAGGCCTATTATACCAGTCACTAGGCTAATTTTGATATGTTACAGGTAAACCAGAAAACATAGTTACTCGGGTCTCTAGGCAACAATGCTAGCAATTGCTGATGTGAAAAATGTCTTGCTTGTAAATGCACATGTTTACTGCTGTACATGTGAGTTACTGCATGTTTGAAATGCTTGCTTATTATTATGTTTTGTGTTACAGTCATGCTGCAATAATGTTTATTTGTTCATTATTTTGTGTATATATTATTGCTAACAGCTAAGTTGTGTTATATCTATAGGCCTATCGGTGTTGTTGTTCCTTTGTTAATCAGCCCTTTTAAACTGGCTTTGATTGATGGCTGGGTACTACGGTTGGGCATGTACTTCCAAAACACACGCGCGTTCCATATCCTGTATGTAGGTAGGCACCCTGTCGTGGTAGTATCCTCCCCAGTGATTCTCTGCATAGTGCTATGTCTACTACATGTACTGTTAATGTGCATTTGTTTTATTTCAGTTTGAATGGTACAGAAGGTTGGGTGCTTGTGATGGCCACAGTCTGGAAAGGGGGACTCCTGCTTGAAGAGTCCCCAAACGAGGGACTCAAAAAGGAATTGTTGAAAGCTTGCACTCTGCCTCTCACCAATACTGCCCTACCCCTCATGCACAGTAGGTCAGGGCCTGGTCATCATCTCTGCCAGTAAGGAGAGAGTCCCATTCCAATGGGCTTTGGGACAGGGGTTATAATCCTCCTTGTTGTTTTAAAGAGCTGATATTGGTGTTTAACCTGTATATTTACAAGTTTTGGACATGCCCTCACTGATCTTTGCTATTATCTCTGTGTGTTCATTGTAGAACTGATATTTGGTAGGAAAAGGGTCAAGCCTCAGATATAGAGCTTGGTGTTCTCCTTCCCACCCCCTGAAATGACAAAGCTGTCAAAAATGAGCTTAGATGTGATCATACCCCCTAGAAAAACAACATTTAAGGGAGTAGAGAGAATTCTAGCCCATCATCCCCCTCTCTCTGGGCAGCTAGGTGGATAGAGCATTGGTCTTGGAATCAGGAAGACTCATCTTCCTGAGTTTAAATCCAGCCTTGGACACATACTAGCTGTTCAACCCTGGGCAATTCATTTCACCCTGTTTGCCTCTGTTTCCTCATCTGTGAAATGAGCTGGAGAAGTAAATGGCAAGTATCTTTGCCAAGAAAACCCCAAATGGAGTCACCAAGAGTCAGACATGACTGAAAAACCAATGAATGCCACCGCCACCAGCAACTCCTTCTCTCCAAGGAGAACAGAGTGCCCTCAGCCCCAACTGCCTGCTTGCTTTCCCTCCTTGAAGGAATGAAAAGTCTCCTTTGGAGAAAGGTGAGTCTTGAATCACACAAGGGCAGCCATCCTTACCATACATGGGGTCCCTCTTTACATGTGGGGCTCACCACATATTCTTGCTGTATAGCTCCAGAAATAAAATGGGGTGCTTTGGGACACAGCGGGTTTTCCTTCACTCAAGATCTTTAAGTGGGGGCCAGGGGGGAGAGAGAGACAGAGAGGAGGGGAGAACATTCATTAAGTGCCTACTATGTGCTAAGCACTGGGGATACAAATAGAAGTAAAAGACAGTCTGTAACCCCAAGAAGCTTACAACACATAAAGGGGAACTGGAGAGAAAGGGAGAAAGAAAAGGTACCTACAAAGCAGCAAGGCTGCTAATGATGAGGGGGAGAAATCTGGAGAGTGGGGAATGTAGCAGGGGCACCTCATAACATGGCGGCCTAGACTAGGGACTCACTAATCAGATGAGAGGGCCTCAGAGCAGAGGCATCTCCAGGGTAAGAAGGATTCTGTCTGAGGTGGATCAGTTGAGAGTGGGAGAAACGGACCCAAGTGTGCTTTCTTGCTTGTGTATAAGCTGGACGGGAGCCATCTCCAGTCATCCTGATCAATATCTCGCCACTAGACCCAGATGGCTCTAGAAGAGAAAATGAGGCTGGTAACTTTGCACAGCCCTACCTCACTTAAATCCAATTCACTTGTAAGTCGTGGCATCACCTTCCTGATGTCATGGTCTTCTTCAAGAACAAAGGACAAACCACAACAACAAGCTGGACCAAATGACTTCTGAGGTCTCTTCTAACTCATTATATGATTCTGTAATTTTGGCCCAGGCAGCAGGAAGTAGAGCAACAGAGGCTCATGGGAGGCCAGCTGCTTCACTGGGTCTCAAAGTACTGTTCTGCACAGCTTAACCTCTGAGCCTCAGGAGCAAGGGGGAACAATCATTAATGGCTCAGAGTCCCAGGATGGGTCCCGGAGGACTCTTTCAGAGCTAGATAGAATCTATAACCTAACCCAAGCCACCTATCTACTCTATGGGGGTCATCTAAGGATTGTAAGAGAAAACCCCAAAGGCAGAGAGTGAATGGTTGAAGTTGACAGCTCAGAGTGAAACCTGAAGACATGATGAAGCTCACATGAGCCTTGATCCCTTTTTTAAAAAACTGAAATAATGTCTAAATGATGAATAATTAACTAGCTGCCACATCCGACTCCTCAGCAAGTGATCCCACGGGAAACTCCCAGAGGTCTCCTGGTGGAGGTGACATATGTTGTAAGAGCTGGATGTGACGGAGGGTGAAATTTATTGGAAAAAGCTTTCCTGACCCCTCCTGACCTCTGCCTTGCCACCTGCCTCCCCTTCTCCCTCTCCCCCACGTATCTTTCCCCCAAGTTCATCTTTGTTTTGCTGCCACTAGTTCCATAATCCAGAGATGTTTAAGAAGGGGAGCGGATGGCCGGGTTACAAAGTACTTTCCCCACAACAAACCTGTAAGGCAGATTTTGGAAGTATTATTATCCCTATTTTACAGATGAGGAAAATAGAGGCTCAGAGGGTGAAACAGCTGCGCTGGGAGCCAGTTTAAGCTGGCTCTAGTACAGCTCTTGAAAGAGCTGTGGGAATGGAGACAGGAAACCTGGGTTTGAATCTCAGCTCTGTGACTTAGAACCTGTAGGACCCTGGATTAGCCACTTTTTCTCCGTGGGTCTCAATTTGCTTATGTGTCAAATGAGATAGTTCAAAAAAAGATTTCTAGAGACACTTCTGGCCACAAACCTCTGGTCCTATGCCTTCAAACCCTAAATCCAGAGCTCTTTCTGCTCCCCCATACTGTCCCATTTCTAGAATACTTTCAAGTTTTCAAGGCATCTTTCTCACATCAGCCTTATGAATCAGAAGCTCATAGAAGCACAGATTTAAAGCTTGAAGGGCTCTTTGAGGTCAGCTAGACTAGCCCTTTTATTTTCTAAATATGGAAGGCCAAGTTTAAACAGGTACTAGTGACAAAAACAGGATGAAGTAGAGAGTGCAAAGTGTTGTCCCTACTTTACAGATTCATTCATTTACTAGATTATGAGCCATTAGATTGTGTTTCCTTGAGGTCAGGGACTATCTTTTGCCCCTTGTTATATTCCCGAAACTAATCACAATGCCTGGCACATAGTAGGTGCTTAAATATTTATTGATTATTGATTGGCTGATCACTCAATGAGCATTTAAAAATTATTGATATCTTTTTATATCTTTTCCAACTATCTCTCCCCACTCCCCTCCCAATAAGCCATTCCTTCAAACAAAGAATAAAAAGGAAAGAGAAACAAACCATTTGGTGAAACTTACCAACATGTCTGTATCTGATAGTATGTGCAATATCCCATACCCATAATTTCTTGCCATTGCAAAGAAGGAAGGGGAAGGGCGCATAGTTTCTCACTGAGAAATACATTACCCAAGGCAATAGATAAGCAACGTACTCTACTTGTCTCCCAAGCTTGTTTGCAGAGAAGTTTAATATTAAGGATAACTGTGTCTTTGCAAGGGAATATGAATTTTAAGATGGAACTTTACTGAGATGACAATGACCAATGATGAAAGAATATCGTGTTTAGTGTTAAGCTGTTGTTCAGTCATTTTTTCAGTTGTGTCTGACTCTTCATGACCCCATTTGGGGTTTTCTTGGCAAAGATACTGGGGTGGTTTGCCATTTCCTTCTTCAGCTCATTTGACAGATGAGGAAACTGAGGCCAACAGGGCTAAGTGACTTGCCCAGGGTCACACAGGTAACAAGTGTCTGAGGCTGGATTTGAACTCAGGAAGAGGAATCTTCCTGACTCCAGGCTCAGCGCTCTATCCACAGGCCCCTATAAGGATGAAGAAATTTGAGCTAGGCTTGGAGATTGTATTGCTGTACTGCCCTAGTGTGAATGTCAAATAGGATCATATATAAAACTGAAGGGACATTAAAGGCCATCTAGTCCAACTCTTTTATTTTTCTGGATGGGAAAGCTGAACCTTGTTCATCCTTCATTCTTGAAAAGGACCAATGACATTAAGAGGGTGATGTCTGAAACTTAGAGAGTTTCAGTGACTTGCCTAAGGTCACAGGTAATATGTGATAGGTGCCATTTTAACCCAGGTCTTCTAAAATCAAATCCAGAGCTAAAACCATATAAATACTTACTCCTCAAGTGAGGAGGGGCACAGGCCAGTCAACCTTTATGTCCTTCCTGATTCTGAATTTCCGGAGTCCAATAATATGTCCCCCTACACACATGGGTATCTCCCCTCTCCATCCATTTCAGCTTCCTTTTTAGTATTGTCCTCCCCTATTAGAATGTAAGCTCTTTGAGGGCAGAGATTGTCTTTCTTTCTCTTTGTACTGTATTCCTAGCAATTAGCCCAGTTCCTGGCACATAGTAAGGGTTTAATAACTTCTGGTTGCTTTGTTGCCTTTATGTGATGAAGTTTCTTTGTAGCTCTGTTTAGAGAGAATGGAGAAACAACCAATTTGCATGAACAAATTAAGTGTTATGTCTTTTGTTTTACATCACTTTCATTTCTAAATATATCTCTCCCTCCTACCCCTGCCTGATAAGCCATCCCTACTCATAAAGGATAAAAAGGAAAGGGGGAGGAAAAAAAGCAGTTCAGCAAAACTAACCGGCATATCAACTGTGTTATATGGAATATTCCTCACCCATAATCCTTTAACTCTGCAAAGAAGGAAGAGAAAGGGCACATAGTTATTTTCAATGCGAAATATTTGAACCATGGCAATCTCTAATTTTATATGTGTTACTTGTGGCCCAAGACATATCTCTCTCTAATGGAACTCCTGCTCTAGACTCTTATGTATTGGGTTTAGTCCTGGCAAAACCTGATTCCAAAGAGATCAGATGTTTCTTAAATTCTGTGTTTTGTTTTGTACTCCAGACTTAAGGAGAAAATCTCCTAATCAAAACTTTGGTGTAGCTCATGTCAAAGATCTCCTCAAAAGGATTCACAAGGTCTCTTCTTAAAAGGTGCTAATCACACAGAGTAGTATATATCAGGCATAGGACAGCTATTTATTTCCTTCATTACTAATGATAGACTTAAAACACAGAAGAAGATTCATAAACAAGCATTAACAAATACTTAAAATGTGAAAATAAGCCATGTCCTCCAGTATACTCTCCCAGGAGGAAAAGAATTCCAGATATTTAACATTCACTTCAGATCTTTACAATCTGAGCAACTCACAAGTCAAGATCTTCTGTTCCACCAAGACACGGCTCAGACTTTTTTAGTCTTAGATGCAGCATCCTTTGAGCGATGGTCATCTTCTTCCCCAGGAATATGTTGCAGAAATCACCTTCTGCTGGGCAACCAACTCCCAACTCCGGAACTTCTGATCTTTGGAACTCACAAGGTTACCAATAGGGCTGGAAATGTACCTTTCTCAGGATCACTGTTTGATACTAAATCCTCAAAGATCTAGTCAGCAGGGTAGTTCCATAAGTAGCTAGAGATTCCCCAATAGGCTAATTTAATATCAACTAAAGTTTGGGGGTTGTTAGAAAGAAGGGCCTCTTTAAAAACTCTTTGTAGAAAATAGGTACGTTAGTGTATTATTGGTGGAACTGTGGATTAGTACAATCATTTTGTAAAGGAATTTGAAATTACACAGATAAAATGACCAAAATATTCATATGTTCTTATCCAGATGTCACTATTAGGACTCAGACAAAGAAACCCAAAATGGAAGAGGCAACCAAGTATATGAGATGTTTTGGACTCATTGATTACAAAAAAGGTCCTCATATGTATCAAGATATTTATAGCAGCATTTTTTGTGGTGACAAAGAACTAAAACAAAATAGATGTCCATTGATTGAGAAATGGCGAAGCACACATGGTACATGAACACAGTGGAATATTACTGGACTGTAAGAGATGGCAACTACAATGAATACAGAAGGATGGAATGCCTTCAACAAAGGGATGCAAAGTGAAGTGAGCCAAATCAAGCAAACGATATACACAATGGCCGCAATAATGTGCTTTGGAAAGAACAAATAAAAATAATAAAAAATTAATATTGTAAAATTATAAAGAACAAACATGGCCTTAAAGAAGAGATATGAGAAAATGTCTCCCCTTTGCAGAAGTGGGAGGTTCACAGGAGTGAAACATTGCATATATTTTCAGATTTTTTCCATTATATTGATCAGCTTTATGGATTACTTTTTTCTTTTTAAAAAATTCTTTGTCATATAGAATAACTCTGTGGGAGCAGGGAAAGGGAGAGATGCCAGGGGAAATTTAGATGATGTAAAAACAAAAGATATTACTATAATTTTTTTAAAGAAAGAAAGTTCTTGACGGGCTTGTTAATTTCATTAATCTAAATATTGGGCATGGCAAGACTTTTCAACAGGAAAAAGACAACTTCAATCTACCTCTTCCTTTTGGGGAGGAGGGTTTGAGGGGGAAATACATATGATCTCGTTGGTGTCAGAATCATTAGGTAAAGAAAGCCCCTGTAACAATGCAGATCAGCAACAGCATGAAAACTTACCATCTTAGAGACATGACTGTGGTATGGATGTTAAATGATTTACCTAGGGTTGGTCTGAGATGGTCATTCTCTGTCAGGGACAGGACTTGAACCCCAGGTCACCCAGCCAGCCTGTGTCAGAAGCAGGATCTGAACCCAGGCCTTCCATCACAGAAGCCAACCCTTTTTCTTCTAAGCCTACCTTAAATGGCAAGGGGGAGGGCATGTGTCTTTTGTCCTCATGAACTTTTAGCCCCTTTGTTTCTATCACTTTCCCCTCCCTGGCAGCTGGTGGACTGGACTTGAAGCCTTTAAGACTCCCCCTAAAGAATGAGTTATATTTTTTGCTCTCATCAGTACTGGCTTGAGAGTCAAATGCTCCTTTGGCCCATTTACGCAGCTGGAGAGGCCAGCGACTTCCCAGAGCTGCCTCTTGCTCCAGGGGTCATTCATAAACACCACCTATACAATCAGCGACCTTCCAGGGTCAG
The DNA here is from genome assembly GCA_028646595.1 of Phalanger gymnotis. Taxonomy (NCBI): domain Eukaryota; kingdom Metazoa; phylum Chordata; class Mammalia; order Diprotodontia; family Phalangeridae; genus Phalanger; species Phalanger gymnotis. Next base: position 349,919,401 of record CM053625.1, on the reverse strand, counting down.
CAGATGCTGGATGCGGCCCCCATCCAGTACTCCAGCATCCAAAGGGCCTTCCATTTAACAGAAAGGGTAGGGGAACACAAGCCCTGAAGGAGAGGAGCTCTGCGTTACCCAGAAAGGGTCACTTCCTGAATTTCTGGGGCAAGGAAAAGCTATTTGGCTTTATCATCAGATGCTAGGAGAGCACTATAGAAATGAAAAGGGTGCCAATCAGTCAGTCACAGGCAGCAATGGTAGCCTCCTGCAGCAGGAGAGAATGTTCCCAAGGCAAGCAAGGAACCTTGAGAACAAGAACTTTCCAGCAAGGTGTCTGTGGGGGAGAGGATGGGCAACCAGCATGTATCTTGGTCTTGTAGACTCAGAAAATCTGTCAGTTTCCAAAAGTGCTGTTTCTCACATTCCTCAGTCTGTTAGCAGAGGCTTGTCATGTGTCTGAAAGTGGACAGCTTCCTATGAGCCCCCTTCTCTGACCAGGTGCTCCCATGGGCCTCTCTCCACCTATAGGCTCACACTGGCCCCACTCAAAGGCCACCTCTGAGGACTGGCAGGAAGCCTAACCAGGCCACAGTGGGTCCTATGTCCACGGAATTCAATCAACAGAGGAAGCAGCCATTATGTAGGGAAGTTCTCAATCTTTATTGGGTCCTGGACCCCTTTGGTGAAGCCTCTAGAATACTTCTCAGAATCATGTTTTTAAATGCATGTACATATAGGATTACAAAGGAAAACAACTAGTCTCAAAGTATTTTTTGGGGGGAGGGGGGAAGTTCTCTACCCTACGTTAAAAACCTTTACATAGTAGAAAGGGCCAATTTGGAATTTGGAGTAATGCTCCTGGGTTTGAATTCCATCTGTGCTATTTACTGCTTGGGTGACTTTGAGCATAACCTCTCAGAGACTCAATCTCCATCTTTAAAATGAGGGGATTGGCCTAGATGGACTGTAAACATCCTGTTGGAAGTAAGTCATGTGAATCCGCCAAGCTCTGACCATACACAGGAACATCTTCGTTAGGCACTGGGAGACACAAAAATGAAAAATAACACCAACCTTGCCTTCAAAGGGAGTGCAGTTAATTGGGGATGAGCTGAATATGTGGGAAAATGCAAACCAAGTTAGCATGAGTGGCATAAACAGAAAGGTCAGAAAGACATGAGAGTCTGGAGAGAGAGGGTTCAGGAACAGATCCAGGAAGGCCTTGTGGAGGAGGCAGCCCCTGAACTAACCAATTTCGTGGGCTACATCTTGCAAAGGAAGGATTTCAACCAGCAGAGATAAGAAGGGAATGTGTTCCAAGCATGTACAAATGAATAAATGCATAGAGTGGGCAATTGGCAGCATAAGATTGAGGGAACAGAAACTAATGGTCCAGTATGGCTGGAATGCAGTGCTTAGTCTGAAAAAGTAGATTGGGCCTTGAACGCCAAAGAAAGGAAATTAAATTTCCTGATATAGGTCATGGAAAACCACTCAAGTGGGAGGTCCATGGGCCCTCAAGTGTTGGATAGATCTCCAAGGCATACATGAATTTGGATGGGAAAAATTCAAATCTTTATTTTTTCCAGTCTTTGATTTCTTCTGTAAACCTCTGGATTTTGTTTTTATGCATTTAACAACACTATTTTGAGAGGCAGTCCACAGCTTCACCGGATGGCCATAGGGGTCCACAACACAAAACAGGTAAAGGACACCCACACGAAATGTTTCTGGGAACGTAGTGCTAGGAAGAGAAATGTATGTTTGGGAGATTGCTTTGGTAGTAGAGAGAAGGATGGATGCCCACGGCGATTGGAGCCTCAAGTGCCTTGTGTCAACCATCCAGATATCATGCCAGGATCCTTGGTGTCTTGCACACAGCAGATGTTTAATAAATTTTCTTTGAAGTGAGCTAGATCCTTACTTCTTATAGCTTAGACTCTGCCTGAAGCAGATGCTTTGTTCCCCAGTCTCCTAAAGAATAAACATTGCCAATCTGTAGTGCCCAGACTCCTGGGGAGGATCTCTCACCCATTTGTCCTTGGGATACCTACTCACCCTTCCCTGCCTTGGCTGATCCTGAACTTGGCCTCTAGTTTATCAGGTTTAGAGAGCTGGTATCCCCACTCTGGTCTAATCAGACTCTTCAACCTAATTTCTCCAGCATTCCCTGGGCTGTCACTGTGCCAGCACCGAGGAAGACTAGGTGCTAGGGAGCAGTAGAAGCTGAAAAGATTACAGGAAACATTTTCCAGTGTTGATTAAGAGTCTCACTTGTCTGCAAGCCTGCAACACCTATTTAGGGTGTGACAGACTTATGGTTGATGGGATTACTCATCATCTAACAGGAAGTTGAGTGAGTGAGTTATCTATGCAAAAGTGTAGTGGCTCTTTCAGGCACAAAGGACCTGGGGGCTGAAATCCTTGCCCTTCTCCTAGTGGTCCAACAATATTAGTATACCAAAATATAAAGTTTAGCACAAAGAAAACTCCCAATATTTTCTCATTGTAATTCGTTGTTGTTCCGTCATTCTTCAGTCCTATCCAACTCTTTGTGACCCCATTGGGGGTTTTCTTGGCAAAAAAACTAGAGTGGCTTTCCATTTCCTTCTCCAGCTCATTTTACAGATGAGGAAACTGAGGCAAACAGCATTAAAGTGACTTGCTCAGGCTCACACAGCTAGTATGTGTCCGAAGCTAGATTTGAACTCAAATCTTCCTGACTCCAGACCTGGAGCTCTATCTGAGCACCACCTGGGGATGAAATTGCATGGGATGAGATTGGCATGGGTACTTTTATCAGTTGTAATATCTAGCTTCTATACTGTACTTTAAGGTTTGTAATGTGCCTTACACTCATTTAATCCTTATAACAATCTTTTAATGTAGTTGTGATTATTATACTTATTTCACCAATGAATAAACTGAAGGTCAGTTTGCCAGGGTCACACAGCTAGTAAGTGTCCAAGACTGGATTCGAATCCAGTTCTTCCTGAACTGAATCATGTTTCGTACTCTACCAACACTAAACTGTCTCTCCTTTAATGGGATCAAATGAGATAACACGTGTAAAACATTTTGCAAACCGTAAAGCACCATATAATGCTATCTATTAGGAAAAAGAAAAGAAAAAAAGAAATTTACATGATAACTTTATTACATATTTAAAAAGAATAGCATAATAGATTTGTAATTTCATGTGCAATTATCTTTTCTTATTATACTATGCTATGGAGATGCTTATTTTATTTCACAAATTAGAAATAAAATAAATTTTAAAAATTAAAAAACCATATTAGCAACAAATCCATTCACAAGGGAGTAAAAAGGCCCCACCCGCATTTCTTGCTTTCATCAAATTCTCACATCAATCATGGTTAGCTGTCTGATTTTAGACAAGTCATTTTCTGCTCTCTGTTTCCTTGATCTGTAAAATGAGAGGTTTGTACTTTGCCATGATCTCCTTGGTCCCTCCCAGGTCTAAATTTCCATGAATGCTTCCCTCGATCTTTGAATAAGGGGCATAAATGGTGGCTCTTTGAGAACGGCTGAATGAAACAAGGTTCTCTGCACCAAATTCTCAGCAACCTTCATTCAGCTCCATGCCTCAGAATCACCTAGAATTCTAGTTTCCCCTCAGAGGGTCCATTCGTAAAGCACTGTGGGAACAGGGTAGACCCAATGTCTCTATCCTGAGTCAGTTCAGCCTCAGGCATATAGACCTGGCTGTATTCCAAGCCAAAGAATCTCTCTTCCTTCCCATGGCCGCAGTGGTCTCCCTTTCATGAGGCATTTTTTCCCTTCGTCTCTGTTAGGTTCTGCCAGATGTGGAAAGTTGTTGCTATTCAAGAAACTGAGCCCTCAGACTAGGTCCTTGCTAGGACAAGAAGAGAACAAGCAAAAGCCCAATTAGTCACTCTGCCTCAAGCCTTCCACAGAGTGATCAGAGTGATTTTCCTAAAATGTAAGTCTGACCGTATCATGCCTCTACTCAACAAACGCTTATTTCTCCCTGTTGCCTCTAGGAGCAAATATAAACCTTTCTATTTATCTTTTAAAGTCCCTTACAACCTGACCCCAACGACCTTCCCCACCTTATTATGTCTGACTCCCATTCCCCACCTCTGTGGTCCAATCAAACTGTCCTCTTCCAGCTGTTGCTTCCTCACACATGAGATGCCATCTTCTATCTGCATCTCTGTATCGGCTGACCCCCACATCCTCCCCACTTCTTAGAATCACTTCTTTCCTTCAAAACTTGGCTCATGACACCTTCCACCCAAAGCCTTTTTGATCTCCAAAACTTCTAGTGCCCTCCTCTGCCCAAGCATTTACCTTGTATTTGTTTTGTGACTATTTCATGTCTATTGATACATGTATATGTGTTGTCTCCCTGATAGAACATAACCCTCTTGAGGGTAGGCACTGCTTTGTATCCCCTACACCCAGCACAGTGGCTGGCATGCAATAGGTATTTAATAAATGCATGATTGATTAAAAAGTGCTTCCTTCTTAAGATAGACTTTGCCTCACTTTGCAAAGTCTTCTTGTCTCTGGAGTGAATTCTGACTGCTTTATGTTAGTTCACTTGTCTTTGGCTCAGGGTCCCACACAGAAGGAAGCCTGGTGCAGGGAAAAGAACGTGAAATTTGGAATCATATGGCTTGGACTCAAATACAAGATCTACCAACTGTTAGTCATGTGACTTTGAATAAGTCACTTTACTATTCGGAAGCTCAGTCTGCTTCTCTATAAAATGGGATAGCGGAATCTCAGAGTTGGTCCTCATTATAATCTACTGACCAAGAATGCTTTCTGTGACATGGCCGACAAACGGTCATTTAGCCTAGGATACCCTGGACCCCATTGGTTGTTTGATGAGGCCTATGGACCCTTCTTCAGAATAATGCTTTTAAATAATTGAAGGAAATGCTCCATTTCAGTAATTTCAGTACAGATTAGTGGTAATAAAGATGTAATTTTCCCCCTCATCCAAGTTCATAGACCCCCTTAGAATCTATATAAGGAGTCCTTGTAAAGAATCTCCAGTCTAGCCTCTCCTCGAAAATATCCAATTTTCAATATCCAATGCCTAATCTTTGGACAGCTTTCTAGCAATTGGTGTGAATTATTGTCTTACCATGAGCCTGCCTCTGCTCTTCCGGGCAACCCTCCCCCCAAAACCAAAGCCAGTTTCTCTTCTACATGCTAAGCCATCAATTACTTGATGACAGATCTTATGACCATCCCACCCCAAGTTTTTTCTTGTCCAGGCTAAATATCCCCAGCTTCTCCAGTCTAGTATCAAATGACATCATCTCTAATTACCTCACCCTTGATGAATTCTAGTTTTGTCAACGTCCTTGCTAAAATGTGATCCTGAAAGCTTAATCTGATACTCTAGGTGGGATCTGAACACAGCTGAGGGACTAACGTCGTCGCCTTCATTCTGGACCATACATCTCTTGTCATGCTCTTGAATCCTTTCTCTATTCTACCTATTTCCCAGAGTTGTTTTAAGGATCAAAAGAGATAATGGATGTGAAGTGCTTAGTAAACCGTAAATCCCATATAAATGTCAGCTGTTGTTACTTTGATCTCCTACCCTGTGTCCTTGGGGCTCAGATAATGCCTTCTGCCCTGTCATCCCCAATCTTTGCCTTGGCTCTCCTAGTCTTGATTTATATAGCCCTGTCTCCCCAGTTCCTGGCTGTTCATAGCTCAATGTGACACCCCCCCACCCCTCTTGTACCATCTCCCTCCCCATCACATTTATTTCTTAATTATTTGACTTCTAAGACCACCCTCTGAGAGGTCCCTGGTCCGGCCTGCAGTCAAAGAGGAAATCTGGGAACCTCCTGTCCTTATCTGGGCCAAGTCTCCAACTCTGTGTGTTCTTTGTCACCTGGCTCTATCACCCAAGCACTAAGGCATTATGGAATAAATACATTGCAAGCTCTTTTAGTTGTTTAGTTTATACTCAGAGGTGCATAAAGCAGAGTATTTTGCAGAAACTGGCAGTTAACAAACCATTGTTGAGTTGAGAATCAGATTGGGAATTTACCTGTCAGGTTTGGCTATAATGAGCCTTAATGTATTTTTCAAGCTCAATCAAGTATTTTTCCTTTAAAATTTTATATACATATATATGTATATGTATATATATATATATATGCATATATATATATACATATTCACACACACATATTTATTTATTTATTTTTTCCTAATTACATGTAAAAACAATTTTAAACATTCCCTTCTGAAATTTTGAGTTCCAAATTCTCTCCCTCCTTGCCTATCTTCCCCCCTCTTACTTTTTTCCTTTCAAAAACTATTTTTAAATTGTTGGTCAAGGTGACACATATGGTTTGGAAGTAGGGGAAAAGGGGAACTGTCCCCAGTGGGAACACACTAGCATTATAAACTTAGAACTACCAGTGACCTTGTGACCACCTTGTACAACCCCCTCATTTTACAAATAAGGAGATTATTGGTCCAAATAAATTGTTAGAGCCATAACTACCACAGGGCAAATGGGTCTTTGTCCCAGGGGGCTGACATGAGGGAGTGAGCTTATCCCCTGGGAGTGATTGCCATTCCCCTACCTTGCCCTCTGTTGCTGCACAGAACAACTGCCCCAAACCAAGATGCCCAGCGTTCCATTACTGTGGCATTTCTGACCGGGATCTTTCCCACTCTATCAATTTCTGTGGAAGCTAGACCTTCTTGGGGGGTGAGCCACCTATATTCCTGGAACAACTTGACCAAAGGCCAAACTGTGTTCTAGACTGCCTTCATCCCTCATTCAACTGAATTTGCCTCTGAAACAAAAATTTCTAGTTGTGGTCCTGAGTTGTGACTCTGTTGGGGTCACACAGGCAGTAAGTGTCGTCAAACACAAGACTTCCATACTACCCCTCCCAGCCTGGGACTCTAGGACAGGGACAGTTGGTTGGCTAGAACCTACTAGAAGCCCCATAATGGCAAACCATAATAGCTGGACTGTGCAGGCTACCTCCAGGGACTCTGATGCTACCCTGAGTCCAAAGTGGATGGAACTAAAAGTGGAGATGAAACCGGTGATTTAGAAATAGGTAAATGGTCTGGAGTAAGGACCTATAACCAAAGATTAGCACCTACCAGTGGGATCAGAAACAGGGAAAGGGTCAGGAAGGTGTCAAAAGTCACAGAAGACAATAGATTTGGAATCTAGGGGAACAGTGGAGATGGGGACCCCACAAAAGGGAAATGGGCAATAAGGGATCAGGGATTCAGGACAACTCAGTTCAACAAACTTTTGTGATGTTCCTGCTTCGTGCATTCGTGCATGACAGTATAATCAACGATGGCAATTTGGATAGGTCACCGGACTTGGAATCAGGAAGACACGAGTTCAAATCTGGCCTCAGGTACTTACTGATTGTGTGACCCTGAGCAAGTCACTTAATCTCTGTCTGCCTTGGTTTTCTCATCTCTAAAATGGAGACAGTGATAGCACCTGCCTCACAGAGTTGTTGGAGGATCAAATGAGACAAGATTTATAAAGTACTTTGCAAACCTTAAAGCACCATGTAAATGCTTGCTACTGTTATTACAAAGATTTAAAAAATACCACTGGCCGTGCCCTCTAGAAGCTCATGCTCTATGAGAGGGGTTACGACAGCCCTAACCCTAAGTGAGCTCTAGCACAGAAGACTGTGACCCAATGTAGGGTGTGACAAGTCAAAGGGGAAATTCAGAGAAAGCAAATCCAGGACAATTTGGGGAAGAGAATATCTCAGCTGGGGAAATCAGGGAAACTCACCAGCATCAATGACACCTGAGCTCAGCTGAGAAGGAAACAAAAAACTCCCAAGAGGGAGAGAAGAAGGGAGCATACTCTTGAGAGAGGAGAGAGCTTATTTGAGAGCCTGAAAGCAGCAGACGGGATTTCAAGTTGGGAGAGCAGGGCGGGGTGAAGCTAGTAGTCCAGATTGGTTGGAAAATAGAGTAAATGAAGGTGAGCAGAGTGAAATAAAGCTGAGTGAAAAAAAAGGTTGGATCTATATTGTACAAGGCCTTGAATGCCATGCTGAGGAATTTGTATTTGGTCCTACAGGGTAGTTTGGTTAATAGATACAAGTCACCAACAGTGGCTAAGCCAAGTTTCTGAAGAAGTTGAGCTAGAGTGTCCCTAAGGCCTGTTCTAGCCCTGAAATTCTGTTCTGCAATCATGACTGTTTAATTCCTCCACCCAATTGATATTACAAATGAATGCATACCACAGGTTACTGGGATAAGGGGTGGGGTTTCTACAGCAAAATGTTCCATGGCATCCCTGAAGCTATCTACTCTATAATTCCAAGGTTGCCATAGTAACTAAGCATTTGGGATATTTATGTGGAGCAAAAGCCATATCTCGGCTTGCCAGTGGTTGCTGCTACAGAAGTGCTATAAGAGGTTTTTATTTTTTTTTCTAAAAATGGAATCATGGATTCTCTCTCTCTCTCTCTCTCTCTCTCTCTCTCTCTCTCTCTCTCTCTCTCTCTTTCTCTCTCTCTCTCTTTCTTCCCTCCCGTTCTTCCTTCCTTCCTTCTTCCTTCTTATTTTCCTTCCTTCTTTCCTTCCTCCCTCCCTTCTCTCTCCATCTTACATTAGAAACAGGACCCAAGACACCTTCCTCTGCCTCCCCACCCATCTCTGCTTTTAGGAGTTCCCTATATTTATGCCCAACAGTTGAGTTTACATTATAACAAGTACCATAAGCTGGATGGACCTGGCAGGCAAGAATTGGAAATTGGGGCTGAGCAGCCAGAAGATGTTGACTTCACTCTCAATATTGGCAATCTTTCCCCATTTATTTTGTCTAGCACTATATTTCTTTTTTGCCCTATCTCTTCCCTTTTCTTTTTGTTTATCTCCATGTCTATCCCTTTCCCTCCCTTCTCCCCCCCTCTCCCTCTCTCTCTCTCTCTCTCTCTCTCTCTCTCTCTCTCTCTCTCTCTCTCTTTCTCTCATCACTTTGTCTTGTTATAATATGAAGTCTTAACCTCCAGACTTTCATCTCCAACTACCTTTCAAATATCCTATTTTGGATGTCCAGTTAACATTTTAAACTCAACATGTCCCAAACTGATTTTTCCCTTTATAACCTCTCCCCTTCCATACTTTCCTATTACTGCTGAGACAACCACCATCCTCCCAGTGACCCAGGCTTGAAACCTAGGCGTCATCCTTGACTCTTCACTCTTCCTTCCCATATCCAATCTGTTGCCAAGTCTCGTTGACTTTTGTAACATCTCTCCTATACACCCCTTTCTCTCCTCTGACACTTAATCACCCTGGTGCAGGCCCTCATCTCCTCATGCTTGAACTATTACAAGAGCTTGCTGCTTGGTCTCCCTGCCACAAATCTCTCCCCACTCCAGTCCATCCTCCACTCAGCTGGCAAATTAGTTTTCCTAAAATGCAGTTTTGCATGTCATTCTCCTAGTCAACAATCTCCAGTGGTTCCCTATCATCTCCAGGATCAAATACAAAGTGCCGTGTTTGGCCTTCAAAGTCCTTTATAATGTAGGCCCCTCCTCCCTTCTCTTTTATACCATCCTCTTTGATGCAATGCCACTGGCCTGCTCACTGCTCCTCGAACAAGACATCCATTCTCAGACTTGGAGCATTTTGCTAACTGCTCTCTATGTCTGGAATATTCTCCCTCCTCACCTCTGCCTCTTGGCTCCTCTGGTTTTCTCTCATTCTCATCTAAAATCTTATCTTCTGCAAGAAGCCTCTCCCGATCCCTCTTATTTTTAGTGCCTTCCCTCTATTCCTTCAGTACATAGCTTTGTACATGGCTTTTTACAGGCAATCTCCCTCATTAGACTGGGAGCTCCTTGAGAGCAGGGATTGTCTCTTACTTTTCTTTGTATCCCAAGCAGTTAGCACATTGCCTGGCACATCGTAGGCCCTTTATAATGCTTATTAACTGATTGAAACAAAATTCTGATGATTAAAATCTTAATTGCATTTATTGATATTTAACAAAAAAACTTTTAATTTTAAATGTGGTACATTGAACATTTTGTAGTTAATAGAATGGGATATCAGAGCTGGAAGAGAAGAGGGAAATTGTTTAGTTTGACCCCCCTCAATTTACAGAGGCAGAACCAGAGCACAGAAGAGGGGAAGAGATTTGTCCAAGGTCCTATATAGAGTAAATGGCAAAATCACGACTAGCCTAAATCTTCTGACTCTCAAATCCATGGTCTTTGTAACACCCTAGGCTTCCTCTTTCCAAAAGGAAAAGAAAAGTTAATTATTAATTGCTTTTTACTTATAACCCTTTGAGGATTTTTTCTATGGGTGTGAGTCAGTGCCATCAATTTATAGTAAAACTAATATGTTTCACTAAAAGGTAAGAAAACTCTCACAGCTAGAGAATTTCTGAGATTGAGGGGAGTGGTATGATAATATGGGTTAATTTCTTCTGCCTCTCAGGCTGCATGGCCACCAACTTCTGATGATATCATTGTACTATTCCTGCTGTCTGTGGCTGTTCAATAAAAACTTAAAGTTCTTAGGAAAGCTATAAGACATTGGTCCATAGGCACATGGTTGTGAAGCCTCTCCCTGCTACCAACTCCCAAGCTTCAGCTGAAGTAAGATCTCTTCTCCTTAGGAAGGGAAGTAGACTCTGCCATTTCTTTTAATTTAGAACTCAGAGTCTACGACTTGTTATTGAGTGGGAGGAAGTCCCTTCACATCTCCGGTAAATAGACCAACTGCTTCCTTTTCATGAGAAGTTCAATCTCTCAGTTACCAGAGGCTTAATTTTGTGCACCTTTCTCTAGAGAAGGAGAATTTTCATCTCCAGGGGTCAAACTCCTTTTGGAATACTCAAGAACCAGCCAGAAAATTAAAAGGAATCTCCAATATGGAAATACATTTTGCAGAACTAAACATATATAATCTGTATCAAATTGCTTACTTTCTCAAGGAGGAGAGAGGAGAGGGATAGAAAGAGGATTTGGAACTCAAAATTTTAAAAAATGAGTGTTAAAAGTTTTGTTTCCATGTAATCGAGAAAAAAAATAAAATAAATATTAAATGGCAAAAAAACTTCCAAGCATTTGTTTCAACCTACTTCTTTCTTCTCACCAAGAATAATGTCTTTGCCCCAAGCTCAAATTAAATGATCACCTAGGGTAAGAAAGTCCTGTTTAATATCTATTAACTGATGACTGTCAACCTGGACCCCTTCATAATTTAACTTATAAAAATTATTTATATCTCGTTTATTTCTGAATGTATTCTTGCCCCCCTTAGCCAGGGAACTATTACTGTGAAAAGATTTTAAAAATCAGTTTAGAAAAACTAAACAACACATAGAATATATCTGAAAGTGTACAACACATGCATAGCCACAGTTCCCCACATCTGCAATGAAGACAAAGGAAGACATTTTCTTATTCGTTCTCTAGGGCCAAGATTGGTCATTATAATTATGCATCATTAAGCTTTATTGTTTTGTTCTCCAATAATATATGTGGAGTTCTCCTGGTTATACCTGTCTTTGTATTAGTACATAAAAGTCTTCCCATGATTCAAGAGGCTCTTTCTCACAAGGGATTCTAGCTCTGGGTTCACATGATCCTGGATCGACTCTGAGTGTTCCTGACCTCAAAGAAAGGGCTCAGGTTTCTCTTGTTGAGTCATTGCCCCAACCCACAGTAACTCTGAGGAAATCTTTAAAATGAAGCTTAGGGATGATCTCCACAAAATGTCAGCAACAGGATCCTTTCAAGAAAAGGTACCCAAGATACAAAACTGTGTAGAGAAGAATAATTTAATTCCTTCTGCTACGCACACAAAAATCCTAAAGATGAAAAAAACCTCAAAAGGATTTGTGAAGAAATACAGAAAACAGAAAGCATCTCAAATAGCTCCCTCACATGCTTCCCCTCCCCCACCCACCAAGAGGCGAAAGCCCTTTGTGGAATGACTAAACAGATATCTCACTTTTATGTCAGCCTTTTATTGTCGAAACATCTCATGAGGTCTAGGTCTCCTGGAGGGTCAGGGAATGGCCTGAGCTTTCTGTAGTCAGTCAGATAAAGGATGATTCAGTAGTGACCACCCCAAGAAGCTCACCTCTTTCTAGTTAAATGGTATCTGACTCTGGTCCTCTGGGTCTCTGGATCTACAAGGTTACTGTCAAGGGTGGAAAAATTCTTTTCTCGGAATCATTAGTAAATAACGTGCTCAGGGAAGAAAATAGCAAAGTTGAAGAAAGCTGCCAGACTCAGGTATGGGTTCACCCAGGCAAGCACATAGGCCTGCTACCATACACTTGCAGCCTCCTTGCTTCTGACCAAGGGAGAGAAAGTACTAGAAGACAGTCCCACCATAGAAAGACCCAAAAGAAAGTCCAGAAAGGTGGAACCTTATCCTCATAGACTGCTAAGGGAGGGAGGTTCCTGGAAAGAGTCCATCTACCTTAACATCTTTGACACAACCCCAGCAGATAGAACACTGGTCTCTGGGGACCAATCAGGATTTACTGTGTAATCCAGGGGCACCTAGCTGACACAGGGGATGGACGACTGGTCCTGGAGTCAGAAAGACCCGAGCTGAAATCCAACCTCAGATATTTACTAGCCATGTGACCCTGGGCAACAAGTCAATTAACTTCTATCTGCCTCAGTTTCCTCAATTAAAAAATGAAAGCGATCATATTACCTACCTTCCAGGCTTGTTGTGAAGATCAAATCACACACACACACACACACACACTATTTAGTACAGTGTTTGGCACATAGTAAGTGCTCAATAAATGTTCGTTCCCTTCCCTTCTTCCCTTTCTCTTTTCTCTTCATTCTAGTGAGGCATATAACACTCAATAAAAGGCCAAATGCACACATACACACACAGAGCTCCATGAGAGGTGATCATTTAGGTTAACAAATCAAGAGATTCCCCTGATTACCTGTATTGGTAAGCAAAATGGGCTCCTTAGCACTTAGTTCGACAGGTGCCCTTGAGGAGTTTGGCTTTTGTTTGCTTTGAGTGATTCAGCTATTTCATTGAATCTTGCTAAGTGCTAAGCCCCAGGCCCAAACCCCTATTAGGTGTAAAACCTATGTGTGTGGGTTGATGACTGAGGTGGGGCCCAAGGTGGG
>CM053625.1:349875724-349905771 GCA_028646595.1 Phalanger gymnotis | reverse complement strand
GCCTTCTTATAGAAGGTGAGATTTTATTTATTTTGGGTTTTTTTTATTCTTTTTTTTTTTTTAGAAGGTGAGATTTTAGCTGGGACTTGAATGCAGGTGGTAGAGATTAGGAAGGAGATAATTCCAGCCATGGGGACAGTCCATAAAAATGCCCAGTTGGGAGTGTCTGGTGTGAAGAACAGCAAGGAAGCCAGTATGGCTGGATCCAAAAATATGTGGGGAGATCCGAGTGTGCCTGTAGACAGCAGGGAAGCAGCCAGTGGTTGATAGGGAGACCGAAGATCAGAGAGGGAATGGGAGGTGATAGTGGGGAATAATCTGCTGGAGATCAGATGATTTGTCCACTTTTAGGTAGTGTCAACATTGGAAAATACTTCAGACTTCAGAGGGTGTCACAGTCACATGGTACTTGGAAGATCACTAGACTGGGCCACCTGGGGTATACCAAACCCACAGGCATTCTAGGGCCATAGATAGAGTCAGAAGAGACCTTAGAGGTTATCTACTCCAATAATCTCGTTTTACACATGAAGGAACTGTGGTCGCTAGAGGTTGTTAAATGACTTACCCGAGGTCATACAAATAGCAAATGGCTGAATCAGGATTTGATTTTACCTACTAATCTGATGTTCTTTCCATTGTTCTATGCTCCCTCTTTGGGATCTCAAAGACTCATACTTCATAACATTCTTAAAGAGAAATCAATTTTAAACCACTTTGGGGAGGAGCAGAGTCACCGAAACTAGCCCCAAAGGATAGGCTGTCCCAGTTTAGGGAAACATAGGGCTCCCTGAGTCAGTCCCTTTGGGCTAATCCTGAATCTCTTTCAGATACAACGAAAACTACTTTTAGAAATCCCAGAGGACTGCCCTCTCAGAACACCACCTGCTGGGAGTGTGGGTCATGTGGTAATAAGTCTCCAGCTTCCCCAGCATTAATACTGAGGCCACCAAGACCTGACAAAGAATGATAATGACATCACTCCAGGGCTCCCTACTGGGAAACTGACTGACCAGCAGCTGCTGCCAGTAATCTGGCATTGTACCTCCTTCGGCTCACTGACACATATGCAGTGCAATTTTCACTTCTTTTGAGTCATGGCCACATTAGGTTTTCACGGTCTAAAAGAGAATTTACTTCGATGAAATCATGTACTTCTTAAAGCTTTTGATATCTTTTCTTTTTTCAACATTTTCTAGTAGAAACCACTTCCTTCCCCCTTTCCCCATGCCCTTGCCATCTTGATAAACTCTACCTTGTGACAAACAAGTTAAGCAAAACTGATTGACAAAGCTGTTATATTTGATGTCATACACAACATCCTGCCCCTTTTGTCACCCCACCATTCATCCCAGAGGAAAGATACATATTTGCCGTCTTTTCTCTGGCACCAAGACTGGCCACTGCAATTAACTGTAGCGCTGTTTACTTCTACATTATTATAGCTAATGTGTACCTTGTTCTCTTGGTTCTGCTTTTTTCACTCTGCATCGTTTCATACAAGTCTTCCCATAGTCTTCTGAATTCTTCCTATTTGTGTCTCGCGGCATGATAACTTTCCATTACATTGTCTTACCATGATTTCTTCAGTGATGTCTCAATCATGGGTTCCCACTATGTAGGAAATAGTATACATCAGTGCATGAGGTTTTCATAGTCTAGGTTACAGGTAATGTATAGATGGAACATCACAGTATCCCTTTAAGCTATAGGGGACTCTACTAGAATCTAATTTCTTTAGGAGGTGAAGCAGATAGAGCTCTAGTTCTGGAGTCAGAAGGATCTGAGTTCAAATTTGACCTCAGACACTTACTAGCTACATGACCCTGGGCAAGTCATTTAACCCTGTTTGCCTCAATTTCCTCATCTGTAAAATGAGCTGGAGAAGGAAATGGCAAACCACTCCAGGATCTCTGCCAAGAAAACCCCAAGTGGGGTCAGGAAGAGTCAAACATGACTAAAATTACTGAACAACAACAGCCTTCACTATAGAAATGAGAAATGTGAGCCCAAGGTCACAGTAAACTGTAAAGGCAGAATTTGAATCCACACCTTCCAACTCCCCCTGCAATGCACTTTCTGCTACACCATGCAAAGTGAAGTCTCTGTCATAAGATTTTTCTCTCCTTACTCCACTCAAATCCTGTCCCCGTGCTACCAGGAAGCCTGAACTCCATTTAACAAGGGGCCAAGTCTCATACTGGCATCCTGGGCCGTTACCAGTCACCTTGATTCTTGTTTTGCCACTGGACTCCAATGACTCCAGAAGAGAGAAGAAGGCTGATGGCATTGCACAGCCCTGCCTCACTTAAATTCAATTCACTAGCAAGTCAAGATATCACCCTCACGCTGTCATCGGTCCTCTTTGAAAACGGACGAACAAGTCCCATTCTGGGAAAAGAGACAGAAAAATAGAAATGTCCCTGAAGGAAGCAGGCTGTCAATGACTGATATCAAGGCTTTCCCAGGAATTAGATTTTGGAGGAGAGGAGAAGAGAGCTAGGACCTCAGATCCCCGAAGAAAGTGTTAGCTGGAGAGGTGGGAGGGGGATAAGCAGGCACACAGAAGACTCATAAATATACTTTGAAAAAGACTTCACACTGGCAGCAGTAATAATTGCTGTCAAACTCTTCTAGGAAGTTGATCATTAAAACCTTCACAACATAAAGCATTTAGGGGAGTACTGTGGAATAGACAATTTATATTTCCCTTCAGCTCTGAACTGTCCAAACACTTCTCTGCAGGTCCATGTCTTCTGGCAAGCCAGACCAGGACTTGGGCTTCCTCTCTTGTCTACGATTATCTTCTCTGATGAAGAAATTCTTCTTAGTTACCAGTTAGCTCCTGCTATGGACTTAGGACTTCCAGTCTGTAGAATTCACAAGATTCTACTAAGTCTGTAGCCCAAAGAGATAAAAAGCAAAAGAACTTGTTTGTACAAAAATGTTTATAGTGGCCTTTTTGTGGTGGCAAAAAATTGGAAACTGAGAATATACTCATCAATTGGGGAATGGCTAAACAAGTTGTATGTGATATGATGGAATATTCTAAGATAATATACATATATGTAATATAATACTACATATGTTATATTTAAATATATACTACTACAAGAAATGACAAAAAGTGATTTCAGAAAAATCTGGTAAGATTTATAGGAAATGATACAAAGTGAAGTGAGCAGGAGGAGAACAGTACACACCACACAGTACACAGTACACAGTACACAGTACACAGTAAACAGTAACAGCAATGTTGCAATGATGATCATCTGTGAAAAACTTAGCTGCTCTGGTCAAGACGATCCCAAAGGACCTAAGATGAAAAACGCAATCTACCTTCAGAGAAAGAACCTGATGAACTAACTCTGAGTGCAGATTAAAGCATCCTTTTAAAGTTTTCTTTCTTTTTCTTGTATGTGTGTTTTCTTTTGCAATGTGGCTAAATATGAAAATGTTTTGCATGACAATATAGGTAACAATCCATATTGCACTGCTTGTTTTCTCAAGGGGTTGGGGAGGGGTGGGAAGAAGAGAATTTGGAACTTAAAATTTTTTAAGATGAATGTTTAAAAATTTACATATAATTGGGAAATATTTAACAAAATAAATAAAAATATATTTTGGAAAAACTCACAAGATTGTCTGTTGTTCTGGGCTAGGCCTGAGTCCATTGGCCCTGTGGTTTAGGATTGTGATTGTAATAAAATGAGGTATTCGTGGATCGTTTTAAAAAAAAGAGACTTACTTAATCATAGCATGGAAAAAACTATTCAGGAGTTCTGGCTAAGAGAGCTGCTTGAATGAAGCCAGGCAGCCCAACTCCCACATACCTATTCTGGCAAAACACTAAAAATAGCTCCAGACCAAATAACAATCAAAAAAATCTAATTAGCATCTACCCAGCAAATGACTTTATTCACTTCAGAACTGCACAAAAAGGCAATGGGCCATAGGAAAGGGGTCCACCAGGAAAGTCAGAGACATTGAAGGCAAATGAGTCCAGAGATGTCATAGCCAAGATACAGACCTTCCAGATCCAAGGAAAAATACTGCAAGCATTTAGGGGTGAAAATGGAACAAAAATAAGGAAATCACAGTCAAGATCACACAAGATATGGAAAATTCTACTGGAACAAAGGAAGAATTCATGAGGTCACATGGACACTTCCATCCTGAAATACTTGTTCACCTAAGATTAGGAAAAAATAAACAAGTCAGGGTCAGGCATCTACTTACCACTGCAATGGCCAACAGGCAGACTGGTTAGTCCTTCTGCTCTTGGTGGCAACTCAAAGTAGTCCTGCTTTCATGTAGCCAAAAAGAGACAGTGATGAAGGGGAAGATTCCCCCCACACACACACTTTTGGACATAGACTGAGTTGTATCTCAACAACCTTTAAATTATCAGTTCTCCTGGCTCATGGTAAGACAATTTTTCCTCATTACACAGTACAAAGCCTTCAATCAGGCATGGCTTGAAACTAGCTTCCCATAAATTTCCTCATGGTCACTTGAGCTGTAACCAGGCAACATGCTCCAAGGACTGGCCCCCAAAGGGGTAGTGGAAAGAGCTCTGGACCATGGTTCAAATTTTACCACTGATATCTATTACCTACTAGCTATGGGCCATGAGGCATTTCATCCAGCTTCAGATTCCTCATGTGGGAGATGGTGACAATAACCCTTGTCCTACCTGTCTCACTTGGTTGCTATGCGAATCTAATGAGGTAATGAATATAAAGTGTTTTGCAAATATTAAACTTCTCTATAAATGTCAGCGATTATCATGAGAAAATTTGAGTCAAGAGAGTTGGTGGTTTTCCCAGGGTTGCACAGCCAATACAAGTCACAGCTGGGAATGAAGCCCAGGTCTCCTGATTCCAAATCCACCTCATTTTTTCTCTGTTGGGATTTGGGAGATTACCGAAGGGAAAGTTAATAGCACTGCCCAAAGGGTGACATTTTGGTCAGCGGTCACTTGACAGGCAGAAGAATCCTTTGAGAAACAAGTGTTCAAAGATCCAATTTTAAAATCCAGTTTTAAGTTTATTACAAGGAAAATGCTGTCTGAAGCCACTTGTTTGAGCAAACAAAATGCAGGGCAAAGGCTTACTGTAGACAGAGCCTGGAAACACATGAAAGGCTTTACTTGGTGCTGGATTGCCAAGTCCATTAGAGACTTTTAGAGAAGAGACTGAGCTCCCATCTTTGCTACTAATTCATTATGTGACTTTGAACGAGTTTGACCTTTCTCTTCTTGGAATTCCCTCCTCTGCAGAATAAAGAGGTTGCATGTGGGTTATTGCTCAGTCGTTTACAGTTGTGTCTGACTTTTTGTGACCCCATGTGGGGTTTTCTTGGCAGGGATGCTGGAATGGTTTGCCATTTCCTTCCCCAGCCATTTTACAGATAAGGAAACTGAGGCAGACAGAGGTGAAGTGATTTGCCCAAGGTCACACAGCTAGTGAGTGTCTGAGAGTCTTCCTGACTCCAGGCTCAGTGCTGGATCCGTTGAGTCAAAACCAGTCCAGTATCTTTGCCAAGAAAATCCCATGAATGGTATGGACCATAAGGTAGGTCACCGAGAGTCAGCTGTGACCGAACAATTGAACAACAACAAAAAAGGTTCCCTTCTAGCTTTAAGATTCTAAGACTCTAAGTTTCAGTTCGTTGAAGACATACTTACACAACCCAGTAATAGAGTCCTACATCTGACTTCTACCATCTAGCCTGCTGCCTTTCACATCAATCAGGTCCTGATGAGGAAGAATAAGGAATCCTCTGAGTCGGTCTTTTGTATTATTTGAAGTTAAAATCATGAAAAATAGGGTCATTGGTCCCAGCCCAAGGGAAATATGCAATGCAAATAGCATCTATACAGTACTTGCTGTATGCCAGACCCTATGCTAAACATACATACAATTCTTATCTCATTGACCCTTTCCACAACCCTGAGAGGTAGGTGCTAGCATTATCCCCATTTTACAGATTAAGAAACTGAGGCAAACAGAGGTTAAATGATTTGCACAAGGTCGCAGAGCTAGTAAGTTGTCCGAGGATGGATTTGAACTCAAGTCTTCCTAGCTCTACCATCATGGACTATTCTTTGCTTTGTTTTCATTGTATTTGATGTAATTGAACAGAACCCATGAAGCAGCGTGCCTTGATTATAGGAAAATCCTTAGAATTTTAGGATTTAGGGCTGGAAAGGAGCTTAGAGGTCAAATCCAATGCACTCATTTGACAGATGAGGAAACTGAGGCTCAGAACAGGGTGGCGATTTGGACAAGATCAAAAGGATCTATATGTTCAGTCTTGTGGCAAAGCCAGCAAAGTGATTTTTGCTTTAGTCTCTTTCCTCCGAAATTAAGGTGCCACTACTTACTTCAAACCTGAGTATGCAAGGAGATTTGAGATTATGCTCAGATGAAAAGCAATCCAGAAATTTCTGGGCCTAAACTTTGTCTCAACTGACTTTCTCTGCTCTTCTCTTCCCTTCTTTCGTGGACACCACCCCTACCCCAACTCTCCTGCTAAGTCCAGGGTAGACTCCCTCTCCTGACATAGCCTCATGACCATTTTTCCCATCTGGCCCAAGCAGCTGATCACAAGGCCAGTTGTACTCCTTCCTTCCTTGTCCATCTCTGTCCCATTTTGGAGGTACTAGGTACCATTCCAATCCTTCCTTTGTTGCCTAATCCTTTCCTTTGTGCTTCCATCCTTGATTTCTCAAGTCACCCCATATAACCTTCTCTTTTTGTAAGTTACAACACTTAAATGAAGGCCATTGCTGTCATCACTGAAGCGCTAGAAAGCAGCCTTTAAGTCCTAGAATCATTACAATGGACAGGAGACATTATATGTAAACTCAATGGGCCTGGAGATTTTCACAGGGATCACCCCATCCTTCATTGTATGAATCTGGAAGTCTTCCTCTGAAATGGCTGTGTGGGTAAGCAAAATGGGCTCTTAGCACGCAGTTCAACCAAGTGCCCTTGAAGAGTTTGGCTTTTGTTTCCTTTGATTAATTCAGTGTATTTCATTGAGTCTTAGTAGGTGCTGAGCTCCAGGCCCAAACCCCTATTAGGTGCTAAGCCTATGTGAGTGTAAAGCTCCCGGGGTACTAAGGGGAGGTGCTAACTCAAGAGCCAATCATAGGAGCCTAAGTTCTGGTCATTCAGATGACGTTTGATGATGTCTGAAACATATAAGAAGAGAAGACAGAGCTATTTGCTCAGGGCTCTCACTCTTGCTGGCTCGATGATGCAGTGACTCGGGGCAGCTGTAGCTAAGGGCCCTCCAACTCGTAAACTCAGATGCTGGGACTTTGTTAAACTCTGGTAACTGTGTATTAGGATTTGAATCAGACAAGGTCTGTCTGTTGATGTTTGTAATTTGTTTGTATTTTGCTCCAAAGTTCAAGGTGCTGGCTTTTTCCCCTGAAGTAAGTGAATGGTATTTGTATGCTGAATTAAAGTAAGCTTGTCAACCCTTTAATGTTGCTTTCCTTAGTAAAGCAGATCAAAAGAACTTGGGCTTTTGCAGCATGCTGGTAGCAAGCTTGTTGTTGGGCTTATGTTGGTCTTTCACCCCCACAACAGCTGCTAGCTGGATTGTTGAAACAATGGCCTACAGAGTATGAGGCACATTAGGAAATCAATCAATTTCCTTATTTTTAGTCATATCTTTTTTAAAAACCGTTAATGTGTTTTTTATTGAAATCTTTACTTTTTACGTCATCATAGTTCTCGCTCGTGTCCCTCCCATTCCCACTCCCAGAGAACCATCCCATATAATAAATGATATTTTTAAAGACATAATAAAAAGAGAGCAAAAAACCAGCATTACTCATCAATACTTTGAATGAGTCTGAAAACATACAATATTCATTTTTTGTTTCTATAGTTGTTCTTTCCATTTACAATGTTGTATTATTGGTAAGTTGTTTTCTTGGTTCTACTTACTTCATTTTGCATCAGTTCATCTGAGTCTTTCCATGAATCTCTGTATTCATCATTTTTTACAGTACAGTAATATTCTATGACATTCATGAACAACAAAATTGTTTAGCTATTTCCCAATTAATGGAATCTCTTTTAAACCAATAGCAATGTGCTAGCCTAATTATAGACCTTACAATATTTAGCTCTAAAAGATTTTGGAGAGTTTCTAGATATAAAATTATGGGACAAAGCCCATTTCAAATTTTGCCTTTTTATACCTTAAGTGACATCTTTTACATATTAAAAGACCAGGAATTCATCTAGCAGTTACTATGACTTTGTCTCTTGGATGTAGATTTCTCTGTACATTTTCTCTGCCCATTCTTTACATTGAGTTAGTGAGAGAAATTCAGGGAGCAAAAACTAAGGGTCATCTGACCATTTGCCTGGGCTATGGACTGGCCAGCAAAGATAAAAGGAAGTATATTGATTAGTTATCATAGGTCTCCAACTAAAAAAATATCTAGCCCAACACCAGAAAAGGGTGTGAGGAAAAAGGCTAAGTCAGAGGAAGATAGTTTACTGGGATGACTCAATACTTTGTTTTAAAGGGCTTGGCAAATGAGGCAGGGAATCTCTTGATAAGGAGGTGGAAAGCTTCTGGGCCAAGACTTCAAGGGAAGAAAACAAGGGAGACTTACACTCTTCTCTGCCAAGGATGTCTGTGGGGTTTTTTGTTGTTGTTGTTTTATTTCTAAGAGAGCAGGCTAAAAGAGCATAGCAGCACCCTTGCCAAGGATTTCAACAGAACAGCATCAGGGTTCAGTTGAGATCTAGGTCAATGAAGTAACCCATATTATGGAAGCATGCAGCTTCAGATGCTTTCATTCTGTTTCCATTGACCTAGATCTCTACTGAACCCTCTGTATGGCCACTCTTTCTGCTGATGCTGTGTGTGCTTATGGGACAGTTTTTCCTGGGTTTATAAGGAAGATGTTATATTTTTTTTACTTGCCATTTTAGCAAATGATTTTTCTATGAACCAATTGCATCATTTATCTGACTATTGAAAAGGGTACACATTGGTGGGGGCTCATGAGCTATAGCTTTAGGAGTATGAACCCACAGGGTAGCTTGAGTAATTGGAGTAATTGTCCCATAGAAAACCCAACTTTCAAATGATAGTTGAAGAGAGTAACACAGAGGGAAGGTCGTACAAAAATTAAATCTACGTTCAAGAGACAAAGATTTCGCTACCACGGAAGATGTTGGGAGGGGGAAAAAAACTAGAGCAGAGGTGTCAAACTCATGGCCTACAACACTTCTGAGCATAGCCTGAATCAGATTAAAATGGAATTGGAAAATGGTTAACAAAATAAATTAAAATATAATACAACATAGGTAAATGTTAATTTGTGGTTTTCTAAGTAAATATGCACCCCATCTATTTGAGGCTAATACCACTGCACTAGGGCAAGAGCATGGTCTAGTAGAAATAGACCTGGAATTAGAGTCCAAAAGACAAGTTTAAGCTTTTCTTTGATGTGTGACCTCGGGCAAGACATTTCATATTGCTGAGTTTAATTTCCTTTTCTATAAAATGGTGATGACAGTGCTTATCCTACCTATCTCACAGCAGTGTAAACCCTAGAATGCTTTGAGTAAGTTGTTATTACTAATAGCTGAGTAACTTTGTGTCAGTCAATTAATATCTCAGAGCCTTATGTTCCTCACTTATAAAATGGCTATAACAATACTTGTACTACATAAGGTTAATAATGATAACAACATTAATAAATATAACAGCATTTATATAGTACTTTAAGGTTTGCAAAGCACGTCTCTTTTCATCCTCATAAGAACTGTGGAAGGGAACTGCTAATATTATTGTCATTTTACAGCTAAGAAATTAAGTCTGAGAGAGGTTGTATGACTTGCCCATGGACACATAGCATTTAAGGTAGGATTTGAACTACGGTTTTCCCAACTCCAACTCCAGCACTCTGTCCACTGTGCCACTTTGCTACTCTGAACAAGGACTGCTCTTTGAGCATGACTGTCATAACTATCTTTCCTCTTGTAGAGCAAGTTTCAATTGCCAGCTTAGATAGTGTGGCCTAAATTTAACATCCTCGTTCATCTGTAAGATGAAGGCAAAATTGGGTATGTTATCAAAGCTATTGGGAGAGATGGAGAAGAGGGGAAGGAAAAGAACACAAAGTCATTTGGATTCAATAAGTATCAAATTCTTAATGTATCTATGTATATACGTATGTATGTGTGTATGTATGTATGTATACTGAAAGATTTGAGCTTGAATCTAGAGGTCAAGTTGAACCATGCTTACCAATACCCGGGCTTCTTCAGGCAATACACATTATAAAGCTATCAAGGCAAAAGCTGTGCCTGTGCATATCAAGGGACTAACTGGCATCCTGAAGTCAAAGTCCAACGGTAAGAATACAAATCAATTAACACATGCAATCCCAGTCTTAATGTATACTTTTGGAGCCGTAAAATGGATTGTAAGAGAGTCAGACAACATCCTAACAAAAACATGTGGAATACTAACGAAACACAGGACTTATCATCTTAAGGCAGCAACAGAAAGATGAATACTTCCTCATCATAAAGGAGGAAGAAGATTGATAGTTGTTCTTAGACAACCTGATACATAGATACATAGATACATAGATACATGAACTCAGAGAAATACTTTAGAACAAACAGTTCACTGAGCAACAATAAAGGCCATAGGTTCATGCATCAAAGTTGGTCAAATGTAACCTAACGTGGTTTATCTCCAGGTGGAGTCTATGAAGTGACTCGGATCCAGGACTGGAATCAAAATGCCCTTCATGGGCTACATCCACAAGAACAAATCAACAACAACAAAAAAGCATTAAACAAATGACAGAGTCAATTATATTTGTTTGTGGAAACAAGGAGGGGGAGAGTTCATGATAGCTATTCAGGATCAGGTCACTGTCACCAGAAATTACAGATGGATGTATCAACAGTCCAGCTAGCAGCTTCTGTGGGGGTGTAAGATCCACCAACAGTCAGCACCCAAAAAGCTGCCAACACAGGTCCTTTTGATCTGCTTTACTTAAGGAAAGCAACGTTAAGGTGTTAACAATCTTACTTTAATCCAGCATACAAATAACATCCACCTAGTTCAGGGGAAAAAGCCAGCACCCTGAATTACAGACCAAATACAATTCATAGTTATCAACATCTGAGTGTTCAGCCGGGGAGCTCATTACAATGGCTGGCCCAGAGTCACTGCACCAACCTCTGTGCTTATATATCCTGTTCAAGACCCTGAGGGCCCTGACCTCACCGAGGCTGGGCATGGAGAAGTTCCCCACCCCCGATATCATATCAGATACAAATCAATGACTCCCAATCATCTCAGTGCTGATAAATACAAAAACATCCTACTTTATCTGCCCCATTCAAACAAAGGCCAGAATCATTAAAGGTCAACAGCAAAAAGTCCCACCTTAATTACTCTTACAATGGATTATCCTTGAAGAGCCTGGACTTATTCATCAGTGTAGTTTATGTACTGAAGAGGTGCATTGCACTTATGGCTGTAGGCTATAAAAGTTTCACTCCTACCAAACACCTAACAATAGACCTGTAGACAAGAAGTATACATTGGAAATTCTCTATCAGTAATAAACTAATAAATGACAAATTATTGCAAATAGGGACTTCAAAATAACCCTGAGATTTCAACAAAATGGTATACTAGAACTGAATCATTATCATAAGCAGAGTTTTTGCCCACTGTTACCCAAACGTTGCATTTATTCATAACAATTTAAGGATTTTTTAATAGGAGATCATCAAGAGGGATAGTAGATGGAGCGCTGGTCTAGGAAGTCAAAAAGACCTGGCTACAAATCCTATCCTACGTATTTAGTAGCTGTGTGTACCTGGGCAAGTAACTCGGCTTCTGTCTGCTTCAATTTCCTCATTGTAAAAGGGGAGCAAAAATAGCAAATCGGTTGTTGTGAGGATAATGTGAGATAACGTACGTGAAGTATTCGGCAAACCTTAAAGCACTGGAGAAGTGTTATCAATTAGTAGTCTAAAGGCTGCTGTACCAATTCTCATAATCCCCAAGGTAAATGGAATGAAAAACATCCAAAACACAAAGACCTTGTTGAAGAAATTAAAGCTATGTTGGGAACAGAATAAGCTATACATCATTCCCATCACTCTGCCTATTACCAGAGTTCTCCCAAAGATGCTTTCAGTGATCCTCCGAAGATGAGCTAACATCCCGATATGTTGTTGTTCAGATGTTCCAGCAAACAGGGTTAAGTGACTTGCCCAGAGTCACACAGCTAGTAAGTATCTGAGGCTGGATTTGAACTCAGGTCTTCCTGATACTTTTATTTAATTACAATTTCAATTTCGTTCAACTGTGCAGGAGTCCACAGACCATTAAACATAAGTATACCAGCAAGAGAGTGACTTTTTCCAGGACATATTATATTTGAATTTTTTAAAAGATAAGAAGGAAATTATTATCACCGTCATAATCAAACATAATAATAATAAATATCTCATTCATAGTAGGCTTTTAATAACTCAATCAATCAGCAAGCATTTATTAAGCAAATACTAGATGCCAGCTACTATGCTAGGTGCTGGGGATACAAATACAATATATATGTTGATTAAATAATAATAGTTGACCATAGTTGGGTAACTAATTGGCACAGCGGATGAAGTGATGGACTTGGAGAGAGGAAGGCCTGAATTAAAATCTCAACTCAGACACTTAATAGCCGAATGTCACTTAACCTCTGTCTGCCTCAGTTTCCTGATCCATAAAATGGGGATAATACTAGCACCTACCTCCCTGGGTTGTCATGATGAGATATTCGTGAAGCACTTTGCAGACCTTAAAGAACCATATAATTATTAGTAGTTGTTGTCAGTATTTTTATATCATGTTGAGTTTTCCAAAGTTCTGTATGCATTCTATTTCATTTGTTCCTCACTACAAGCCCAAAAAGTCAGTAACAAGGGCTTTATTATCCTCATTTTACAGATGAGGTTCACTAACTTGGCCATGGTCACATGGTCTGAATTGGATCTGAAGCCAAGTCTCTCTTTTTCCACTCTTCCTTTCACCTTTTCTTCATCCAATTCTGCCCTCCCTCTCTCTCTTTTTTGGGGGGCTGGGGGGACAGGGGACGGTGGGGGGGCAAGCAATCAAGGTTAAATGACTTGCCCAGGGTCACACAGCTGGTAAATGAAGCTGGATTTGAACTCAGGTTCTCCTGATTCCAAAGCCAGTGTTCTATCCATTGCGCCACCTAGCTGCCCCTCCTTTCCACCCTACCCCCTCACCCCTCACAAATCCCTTTGTTCACTTCCTTCTAAAACCTCTTGGACAGTCATGCAGCAAACCTAGGACACTGAGGCTGGTGCTAGCCTTCCTCTTCAATTCAACTTCCCTCTTATATTTGTATGCCGGGGACTGAACTTACCCTAACTGGGGATAAGCTAAGAGAGGGTGGCAGGCCCAGATCACAGGAATTAGACTAGAGTCCAGGGGTGGGGAACCTGTGGCCATCCTCAAGGCCACAGGTTCCCCACCACTGATAGACCTTCCTAGATCACCTTTCTCCCTCCCCCTCACCTCATTTTACATTTGGAAAGATGGACCCTAGGAAGGGGAAGCAATTTTCCCCTGGTCGCACAGGTTCTAAGATGGGTATTCAAGCACGTGGCTTCAGCATGACAACCAGGCACCCCAAGCTGCCTCAGACAATAGAAGCTATTCTGTTCAGTTTCACAATGAGAATACAGTCAGTCATCTGCTTTGGACATTAATGGATGTTTGGATGGATGAATGAGAGACACACTGGGATTTAACACATCAAAATATCCTTTGTTTCTCTAGTTCTAACAAAACCCTGGGTACTGGGCAGAATAGGAAATACATTTGGTCCCCTCCATGTGCTATGCTTAAGAAAAAGCTGGAGGGATGAGAACAAGATTTTGTACCATTTTTTAGCTTTTTTCTTGGGGACTGGGGAGGTGTGAAGAGGTTAGGGGGCTTCCAGTAAGAGCAGCTTCTCTACCAGCTGCCTAGAATTAAAATCCATGATGTCTAATTTTACCTATTAGTGGGATACATCAAGATGGGTTTCCTTCCCATTCTGACTTGATTTTTGCTTCAATCCTGTCTCCCTCCCCATTCTTCCTCATCAGGTGGACCCTGGATCTGAAGCTCATTCTGACCTAATTAAAATTCTCCACCAGGATTTGGTGTGCTGAAATTCCAGTTAGACATTTTCACAATAGAACTCAATAAGGGTGCAGGCAGGCAGCTCTGCCTTTGCTGATGGGGGGAAAGAGGAGAAAGAGAGAGAGGGAAAAGGAAAGAGGGAGATGGAAGGAAGGAGGGAAATGTGAGGGAGAGGGGAGAGAGAGAAAGGGAAAGAGAGGGAGAGGAGAGGTAGAGAAAGGGAAAGAAAAGAGAGGGAGAGGAATGAGAAGGGAAGGATAATGAGAGGAGAGGGAGAGAGGGGAGAGGGAGTAGAAAAGAGAAGGGGAGAAGAAGAGGACAGAGGGAGGAAAAATAAGAAAAGGGAAGAAGGGAAGGGGATGAGGAGGAGAAGAGGGGATGGGTATGAGGGAAAGAAACAGGAAGGAATGAGAGAAACTTCCATTTGAAAACAAACTAAGGAAGTAAAGCTAAGAGGCCCTCTAGCTACCTTTCCATTTCTTCTAAACAGAATACAAACATTCTAGGCCCACCTGGGCTGATTCTCAGGGGATATAGCATGGTCTGATTTAAATCTCCCAAGGGGCACTGAGGTATAGGGGTGAACATCGATTTAGTTCCTCTGCTGCTGTCTCATACTGGAACTTTCCACAGCATCTGGTGGCCTCCTCCCCTTAGACCATCCAACCACCCCTGTGGTCTTCTCCCATGGGTGAGTTCTTCTTGGAGCTTCCATTTTGTGGAAGAGTCCAGGCTGGCCTTCATTCCAATCCTGGCCTTGTTCCTGGCTTCCAAACTTTATAACTACGCCCGTGCACTGGGCACCTTCATCCCAACCTCTTACCTTGTTCAGTTCCCTTGTGTGTATTGGCAGAATACAAGAATATAATAGAATATAAGGCTTTTTGAGGGCAGGAACTGCCTTTATTTTTGCTTTGTATCCTCAATGCTTATCACAGTGCCTCATATATAGTAAGTGCTCAATAAATGCTGGCTCCCCAAGTGCTGGCAGGCCCTCCCATGCTGAAAAAGCTCAGGGCTTGACCCGATGTCCGGTTAGATTTACAGACTCTCAGAGTGGGAAGGGAGCTCAAGGCCACCTCATCCAACCCATACCTGAGCAAGAACCTAGTCTGAAACATAATCCTAAATAACTGGCATTTATTTATCACTCTAAAGATTTTCAAAGCACTTTGCATCTTCTCTGAGGTTAGTGTTATCACAGGATCATAGGAGTAAAGGGTATAAAGATGGCTTTAGAGGCCCTCTAGTCTAACCTGCTCATTTTACAGATAAGGAAACTGAGTCTTAGAGCTGGAGAGGAATCTTATAAGTCATTTAATCCAAACTCATTTTAAAGATAAATAAATTGAGTCTTGGAGCGAGAATGGAACCTTCAAGTCTTCTAGTCCAACCCTCACATTTTATAGATGAGGCATGGAGATGGGAAGTCACTTATGCAAGATCACCCAGGGAGCCAGTAGCAGAAAGGGAATAAATACTACACTGCTTCTCACTGGATCCTCACAACAGTTGTCTGAGGTAAGCATTGTAGACACCATCCCTGTTTTTATAGGGGAAGAAAATGAAGCTTCGGTGGGGGCAGGTTGGGGGGTTGGGGCAGGGGGTGACTTGCCTGTGGCCACACAACTAGTGTTATCAGAGGCAATAAGTAATCCAACTCACCACTCTTCTCATTCTGCTGGCCATGTGCTAACCCTTCCACAATGCTGCCTTTTGATAAATGCTCATGCTAGCTCCACCCAAAGACTTCTGGCCTTTTTGGTTTTTTTCTGGGCAATTCATTCTACTTCAGAGATCTCCTGCTGATAGGAAGGTTTTTCTTAAACCTAATTAAACTGATAACTCTTCAAATTACTTGAAGACAACTGTCTCGTCTTTTCTACTCAAGGCTAAATATTTTCTAGTCCTTCGGAGCAATCTCTGTATTGCCTGGTCACTCTGATTGTCTAACTCTGGATATAACTAGCTTCTTAAAGACTTTCCTACAGGGTGGTGCCCAGGCCAGAAAACCATATACCTGATTTGGCCTGACTAGGGGAAAGAAAAACCGGACTATCAAATCACATGCTTTTCAAGACAGCTTAACATAGCACCCCTCCCCTTCCCTTTTTAAAATAAAAAATGTCCACATCACCTTTATGTTGATTTTAACACACAATGCTTCTTTCCAGAAAGAATGATTGTGTGTTTGATAGCTGTTTTTTTTTTAATCTCAAACATAGATCTTTACATTTAAGGCTGTTAAAGCGTCAATGAAGGTTTGCACATTAAAAGTGGAATAAAAGATGTCATGAGAGAGGTGTGAGTGGAATAGGAGAGGAGATAACCCGAAGTAAGCCTCCATATCCTATAGCGCCAAGGTATCCAGAAGATAACAAGGAGGTTGAGTGGAAGCCCTGTGGAGGACTTCTAAGACAGGAACAAAAACTGCCCAGGCTGAAGGGCAGATGGTTACAATCTATACTCTTAGGGGGAATAGTAACAATGCTATTGTTCGTTCATTCTCAGTCGTGTCCAACTCTTCGTGACCCCATTTGGGGTTTTCTTGGCAGAGATACTGCAGTGTTTTGCCATTTCTTTCTCCAGCTCATTTGATGGATGAAGAAACTGAGGCAAACAGGGTGAAGTGGCTTGTCCAGGGTCACACAGCTAAGAAGTGTCTGAGACAGGGTTCAAACTCAGAAAGACAAGTCTTCCTCACTCCATACTCTATCTACTGAGCCACTAGCTGCCCCAATAATAATAGCTAACATTTATATAGCACTTCAGTGTTTGCAAAGGGCTTTATAGATACTATCTCATTTTATCATCACCTAGGACTTAGGTGCCATTATTACCCCATTTTATAAGATAGAGTAATAACTGAGATGCAGACAATTTAGGTGACTTGCCTAGGATCAAACAGTTAAGAAATGACAGGGCAGATTTGAACTTGGGACTTCCTGATACCAAGTCCTATGCTCTAGCCACTGCACTACCTAACTGCTTACTATGTGATGTGGAATATTTATATCCATAAGACTGTCGATCTATCAATGTGAATTCTTTCTTACTAGATTCAGTCTGACATTTTAGGCTGCCAAGGTCTTCTTGGATCCTTGTTCAGTGTGAGGATGATTTCCTCCCCCGCAACCCCACTCTAACCCCATCTTGTGATCCAAGGGTGTGAAGCTCAAGTATGGAAGAGGCTTATCACCAGCAATGAGGGGATGAATTGGGGTGGGGGAGGGCCACAGCAGCTCAGAGATCTGTTTCCTAGTTTGTACAGGGGTTGGGGTGAGGATGGGGATGGGAAGCAGTTTGGAAGGAAGTGTATATACTAAAGTCATAGATCCTTGAGGTAGGAAGGATAGATTTAATATGAACGACTGGTAGGTGAAGGGAATGGAAGGCAGTAACAGGAAAACACAACCATTCGTTTTGGAAAAGAAAAAAATTTATTTATGTAAATTGTTTTTAGCGCCGATATTCTCCCACACCCCAATACAGTACAATATTTTCCTTAAATGATATGAAAAGAAAGAATATAAAATATGTTCATGAAAAACATGCCAATTTCATCTTTTTTTTTTAAGAAAAAAAAAAGCCTTTTGAAGTTTCCACATTGACCTAAAAGCTCTAACAGAAATTGACTTTTGTGTTCCAAAAGGGCTGGATGACTTTGATTCTTGGAGAACAGCTAAGGCAAGGCTGAGGGGCCTTTGGCTCATGAACTCGGTGTCCCACAATGAGTAGACAGGGCCTTCTCAAGGGCAAACAGAAGGCTGTTTGACACAGGGAGGGCCAAAAGGGCCTGAGGTGCAACATGACCCTCTCATCTTTGGCCTCTGTCACCAATGCCCTGTCATCCATGGGGAACTTGGAAACAGGTGTCTCCTCACTATCAGCCTCTATGTCCAGGCTTCTGCCATTCATAACTGTGGCCAGAAGAGGATTCTAATCAGAAATTATAAACTTCCGATTCCTTTCCAGTATTTTGAGGGGAAGGTGGTAAGTAGGGAAAAATGGAACTAGACATCACAAATCAGGGCAACTGCCAAGCAAGTTTTAAGGCAAGTTTTCTTTCTTTCTTTAGCTCAGGGTTGGAGATAATTTTTGGAAACTATTAAGTCACATTGTATCTATTGGATCTAAGCTTAGGCAACTCTGACTGAGGTATACCTCCGGCAAACTCAGAAGGGTCTGAGCCTTTGGATGAAATAAACGTATGAAATAAACGCGTGTGTTCTATGAAGACTGAAAGCCTTTCGAGCAGCTCCTGGAATGGTATTTGCCTCATTGTCAAATGGTACATGTGAACCCCACCCAAAACCACAGTGAGGATGTTCAGCAGGCAAGGGAAAGGAAGGACATGACTGAGCAGTGGCATTGCGAGTGCAGACATGGAGGAGGACAGAAAATTGGAAGGGGCCTCATAGCTGGAGGCGCCTGCAAATCTGATTCACGTGTAAAATTTTTGCATCAAATTAAGGAGAAAAACAAAACAAAACAAAACAAAAGATGATTCCCAATAAGGAATGGAGAGAAGGGAAGGGCATCTGGGTGCAGATACCCGTTAGCTGCGCTCTCACATCCCGCTTCCCTGGTGCGCTGGCTTAGTTGCTCAATTGCTGGCATCCCTGTGCAGGGTGGGGGGAAGCAGGCAGATGATATTGGCGAGATGATATTGACCATTTATTCTGTCTGCGCATCATAATTTGCACCTCCCGCTTTCTTCAACTCGCTTTTGATGAAATCTTCCTCCAATTCCTTTGGGTCACTGATCACGAACTCTTTTGCAAAATTCTGCCAAAAGAAAATGGAGAGTTTAAAAAAAATCATTCTTGTTCAACCAAAAGACTGACAACTACTTGGGGTCTTTCAAATATCTGAACACTTAAAAAAAGCCAAATTGTTTGGCATTTAAATACCCCCATGACTTGGACGCTTCCGATATTTCCAGTTTTCTTATACATGGCTTCCTTCCATTCATAGCAATCCAGCCCTAGTGGACTATTCACTGTTCTGTACACATGATGCTCCAGTTCCCACCTCTGCGTCTTTGTATTAGTTGTTCCCCATGCCTGGAATGCTCTCCTTCCCTGTCTCTGCCTCAAGCCTTAGTTTTCTTCAAGCTCAGGTCAAATACCACCTTCTACATGAAACCTTTCCTAATCAATCAACCAACATTTATTCTAGGCACTGTGTTAAACGCTGAGGATACAAAAAGAGACAAAGACAGTTCCTGCCTCAAGGAGCTCACAATCTAATAGGGAGACAGTACACAAACAAATATGTATAAACTATAGACAGGATAAATAGGAGATAATTAATAGAGGGAAGGCACTAGAATTGAGAGAGATTGGGGAAAGCTTCCTGTAGAAGGTGAGATTTTAGCTGGACTTTAAAGGAATCCCAAGAGGCCAGAAGAGAGAGATGAGGGAGAACATTTCAGGCCTGGGGCATGGGCAGAGAAAATGCCCAGAGCTAAGTGATGGAGTATCTTGTCTGTGGAACAACCAGGTGGCCAGGGTCACTGCATCTAAGAGTATATGTCTGGTAGTAACATGTAAGACTGGAAAGGCAGGAGCAGATTAGGTTAGAAAGGCTTTTGAATGCCAAACAGAGCATTTTGTATTTGATCCTGGAGGAGATAGGGAGCCATTGGAATTTATTGAGTGGGGTGGGGGGTGGGGGCACGTGATTGGATCTGTGCTTTTTGAAAATCACTTTCTGGTTATTGTTTGTCCTTTGTTCTCAAAGAGGACCGTGACATCAGGGAGGGGATACCATGACATGCAAGTGAATTGGATTTAAGTGAGGGAGGGCTGTGCAAAGTTACCAGCCTCACTCTGTCCTCCAGAGCCATTGGAGTCCAGTAGCAAGACATAAGTCAAGACGACTAGTGATGGCCCAATATACAGTGGGAGACCTTGGTCTTTTTGCTAAGGTCTTTTTCATGTCTCAGTTTGTCTGAGGAAATGCCCATTCAGTGATTAAGGCTAGGTAAAAATGAGGCAAAGAATGGCTTCTTTTATCTAGTTAAAAAAAAAAATCATCTGGGAGGAGAAGACCCTCAGGGTTTCTGGCCAAAACAGAAACAATTTGCTATTTACGCTCACTCGGAGTCATCAGAAACCAAATGACCAAGTCAGGCCACTTTAGTGGCTGAATGGAGGATTGATTGGAATAGGAAGAGACTTGAGGCAGGTAACCCTCCCCACCCCCCAAGCAAGCTATTGCAATAATCCAAGAGCAAGGTGACGAGGGTCTGCACTAGAGTGGTAGCAGTGTCAGGAATTGGCAAGGGGGCGGTGGTGTTGAGAGATGTTGCGAAGGTGAAATTGACAAGCCTTGGCAACAGATTGGATATAGGGCATGACAGATAGTGAGGAATCCAGGATGACCTCTAGGTTGTGAAGCCAAGGGACTGGGAGGATGGTATTGCCCCCTACAGTAATAGGGAAGGTAGGAAGGTGGGAGAGTTTAGGAGGAAAGAGAATGAGTTCTGATTTGGACATGTTCAGTTTAAGATGCCTACTGGATATTATCCAATTAGAGATGTCTGAAAGACAATTGGAGATGTGAGACTGGTGGTTAGCAGAGAAGTTGAGGCAGAATAGGTAGATTCGAGAGACATCAGCACAGGTCATTAAATCTAAGCTGATGAGAACACCAAGTGAAGTAACAGAAAGAAAAAAGGAAGGGCCCAAGAGAGAACACAGAGGGACACCCATGGTTAAAAGGTGTGCTCTGGAAAAGGACCTAGCAAAGGAGGCAGAGAGGGATCAGTCAGACAGTGTCCCAACAATTTAAAGGGAAAGGAAATGTCCTTTCAGTGATTTAAGGCTAGGTAAAAGTGAGGCAAAGAATGGCTTCTTTTACCTAATAAAAAAAATTATCTGGGAGAAGACCCTCAGGGTTTCTGGCCAAAACAGAAACAATTGCTATTTACAGTCACTCTGAGCCATCAGAAAACAAATGACTAAGTCAGGCCACTTTAGTGGCTGAATGGAGGATGTTTTGGAGTATCAAAGAGGAGAGAGTAGATAGCAGCGTCAAAGGCTGCAGAGAGATCCAAGAGGATTGGTAACTTTGGAGACAGCAATCTCATTGGAAGCTGACTTGTAAAAGGTCAGGGAGTGAGAGGAGAGAAAGTGGAGGCACCTTTTGTGTATGCCCTTTTTAAGGCACTTAGCCACGAAAGACAGAAGAGATATAGGACAATAGTTAACAGAGATTGAAGGATCAAGGGAGGTTTTTTTGAAGATGGAAAAGACATGGATGTGTTCGTAGGGAGGGTAGAAGCCAGCAGACAAGGAAAATTGAAATTGAGTGGTGCAGAGGATCATTCTGTTGGAGGAGATAAGATGGAAAGAGAACGGGGCAATTAGGTGGCATAGTGGATAGAGCATCAGCCCTGGAGTCAGGAGGACCTGAGTTCAAATCTGGCTTCAGACACTTGACACTAGCTGTGGAACTTCAAACATAGACTATCAGAGCTAGACATACATCAGAGAAAAGTGCCAAGTCCAACACCTTTGCTTTACAGATGCAGAAACCCAAACCCAGAGAGGGGAGTTGACTGGTCCAAAGTTGCACATATATACACCTAAAACAAAGCAGTAAGGTCAAAGATAGCACTTAGATCTGTAAGGGACCACAGAGAGCAGCCGGTCTGACCCCTTCATTTACAGATGTAAACATAAAATCCCTATAGACATGGGCATCATCATCGCTTAGCAATTTGATCAAGGTCACATAGGTGGTGAGGAGCAGAAACAGGATCTGAACCCAGGTTCTCTGACTTATTGTCCAGTGATGTTTCCACTGTAACTTATTGCTGAATGTAGGTTGCTAAATTATATTCAGGGTAAAGGAAATATCAGGAGTTAGGGTGATACCTCAAGGAGAAAGCCAGGGCAGTGGATAGAGTGCTGAGCCTGGATTCAGGAAAACCTGAGTTCAAATCTAATATTAAACACTTATTAGCTGTGTGACCCTGGACAAGTCACTTAACCTCTGTTTGCCTCAGTTTCCTCATCTGTAAAATGAAGGCTTGGTCTCAATAGCCTTTGGGGTCTCTTCTAGCTCTCTCTATGTATGATCCTCTTAATAGGCAGGATTTCATTAGCTACGGAGCTAGGAGGAGAGGGCATTCCCTGGAATGTGAGACGTCCCCGAGCAAAGGTTCAGAGATGAGAACGGGATTTCCCTGTAACAATAATGGAAGGCTCTGTTTTACGTGGAGGATTGATGTGAGAGACGGCAATCGAGCATGGGAGGCCGTGAATCAGACGAGGAGTCTGGAACTGAGCCATTCCACAGCACCAACCATAACTTCACAGGAGGATTAGCATGTGAAGGACAGACTACAATCGGTTTTGCTTAACTCTGCATATTTGTTACATGAGATTTGCTTTCCTTTTTTTTTCAATAGAAGCGGGGAGGGGGGAGAGGGTAGATTTTCATTAACCAAAAAAAGAAAATTAAAAGAACAGATTAGAGGAAATAGACCATTAAAATAGCCCAGGAAAGATGAAGAGATGCTCTGAATTGGTGGGGAGGGTTGCCATGGAGGAAAAAGCAGGAACAATGGATTCCTAAGCCCATCAAACGTAGAGCTGGCAGGGGCTTCAGGAATGAAAAGCACAGAGGTCAGGGAGTCAGGAGATCGAATCCCACCTGTAACAACACTTACTAGCCGCGTGACCACAGACAAGTGACTTCATTTCTCCATAACTCAGTTTTCTCTTCTATGAAACTCACAGTTATTATCCAGAGATGTCATGGGGAAGGGGCTTTGTAAACAAGAAAGCCCTAGAGAATTGGGAGCCATTGCATTTAGTCCATGCATGTATTTCATGAAGGAAATTGAAGGCAAGAGAAGGCAAATGACTATCCTAAGGTCATACAGTAAGCATTCAACAAATGAAGGCATATAAAGAGTGAAGCAGGAAGAGAAATGAATAAATCAATCAACAAACATTTATTAAGCTCCTACTACACGCCTGGAACTATTCTAAGCATTGGGGGTACACAAAAAGGCAAAAGACAATTTCTGCCCCCAAGAAGACAACATGTAAACAGATATGTACAAAACAAGCTATGTACATGAAAAGTAAGAAATAACTAACAAAGGGAAAACATTGAGATTAAGAGGAATTGGTGGGGTTGAGGGGGGCAGCTAGGTGGCACGGTGAGTAGAGCACCGGCCCTAGAGTCAGGAGGACCTGAGTTCAAATGTAGCCTCAGACACTTGACACGCTTACTAGCTGTGTGACCTTGGGCAAGTCACTTAACCCCAACTGCCCTGCCTTCCCCATCCAAAAAAAAAAAAGAGGAATTGGAGAAGGCTTCCCATAGAAGGGAACATTTTAGCTGGGATTTAAAGGAAGCTAGGGAGGTCAGTAGTTGGAGTGGAGAAGAAAGAACATTCCAGGTATTAGGGACGGCCAGAGAGAATGCCCACAGCAGCGAGATGAAGTACCTAGTTTATAGAACAGACAGGAGACCAGAGTCACAGGATTGAAGAGTATGTGTCCCGGAATAAGATGTGGTAAGGTAGGAAGGCGCTAGATTAAGAGGGGCTTTGAATGCCCAATAGATGTTTTCATATTTCCTCCTAGAGGTAAGAGGGAGCCACTGGAGTTTATTGAGAAGGGTCAGACCTGTGTTTTCTGAAAACCACTTTAGTGGCTGAAGAGACT
The DNA here is from genome assembly GCA_028646595.1 of Phalanger gymnotis. Classification (NCBI taxonomy): domain Eukaryota; kingdom Metazoa; phylum Chordata; class Mammalia; order Diprotodontia; family Phalangeridae; genus Phalanger; species Phalanger gymnotis. Next base: position 349,881,856 of record CM053625.1, on the reverse strand, counting down.
GGAGCGGGGATAGACTGGAGTGGGGAGCGATTTGAGGCAGAAGACCCACCAGCAGCGATTATAATAATCCAGGTGTGAGGAGATGAGGGCTTGTAGTAGGGTAGTATCAGCGTCAGAGGAGAGAAAGGGCCGTATTGGAGAGATGTTGCATAGGTGAAAGCGGCAGGCCTTGGCAACAGATTGGAAGGTGGGGGGAGGAGGGTGAGATAGTGCAGAATCTACTCGCGTGGCCTCTTCCTCTCTTGGGAAGGCCTCCATGTTCAGGAGTATTCCCTTGCCAGGTATAGCCAAGTCTTCAACCTTCTCCACACTTATTGCAGTAAGCACCCTAGCATACCCAGGAAGGCCTGCTAGCACAGGTTCTTAGATCTGCTTTTCTAGGAAAGACTGCTCAAAAAGGGGTTAATTAACAATCCTACTTTTAATTGCATTCACCAGTTCAGGGGAAAAGTCAGAACCCTGAATGACAGAGAAAATACAAGCAAAGAAATTAGCATAAAGACCAACAGACAAGACCCTTAACTGCCTGAATCAAAGCAATATTGCTACATACTTTACATACACCACTGGATCATGAGAGCCTTTACATCTGAGCAGTGGGGGCTGGGGTCTGAACATACAGCTACTCAAGGAAATCAAAAGGTCCTTCTCATATATGAGTCCCCAAAGCAAAATATCACCCTCAGAATATATATGCACTTTTGGCTAACAGGCTCAGAGCTAGAAGGCATTGCAACCCTGGTCATTCAGTGCCAAATTAGCTTTAGCACCAAAAGGTGTGAAAGCCTTCCTACAAGCAAGCCTCCCCTAAGCAAGCTTCCCTCCCCCAATGGGCTCTGTGACTTAGGATATATCACAGCTGGACCAGAGCTTAAAGCAGTAAGACAGCCTTGATTGAACACATGTGGTCACATAGGCCTATTAATGGACAGGGAAGATCTTCCCATCCTATTAACATTAGACATTGCACCCTTGACTCTGGACTTTCTCTACCAATCTTCCTCCACCATTTCTGTGTTGTCTTCCCTCGTTAGAATATATTCCTTGGGGGCAGGAACGGAATTTCTTTCTACTTGTATTTGTATTCCCAGCACTTGGCATAGTGTCTGACACATAGTAAACATCTGATAAATGCTTACTTGACAGCTCCCTGAGGTTTCTATTCTGAGTGATGGAGAAAATGAGACAATTTAACAGAGGGATGAGAAATCAGAAAGAAGGGAAAGTTTTGGAGGAAAATGGGTCAATTAAGTTTACTTTTAGACTTTGAAATGCCGTAAAGATGTTCACATAGATATGTCCAGCAGGCAGCTGAAAATATAAGATCAAGGGCTTCGGGAGTCATCTGCATAGAGGTGAAGCAGCTAGTGGACAGACTGCTGGACCTAGGGTCAGGAAGACCTGAGTTCAAATCCAGCCTCACACAACTTATTAGCTGTGTGACCCTGGTTCTTGCTTTTGTTGTTCAGTCACATCCGACTCTTTGTGACTCCATTTGGGGTTTTCTTGGCAAAAATACTGGAGTGATTTGCCATTTCCTTCTCCAGCTCATTTGACAGATGAGGAAACTGAGGCAAACAGGGTCAAGTGACTTGCCCAGGGTCACACAGCTAGGAAATATCTGACACAGGATTTGAACTCAGGTTTTCCTACCTCCAGACCCAGAGTTCTAATTACTACAGTACTAGCCGCCTCTCCAACCTGGACTCAGTGGCCCAGAGAGTAACCAATGCCTCTTTTAACTCCTCTCAGTATCAAATTCTAACTCGGTGCCATCTAGTATATCTGCTCTTCACCACACAGCCTACCAGATGGGGGGAGGGGCAGAGGGTTAGGGTACCAGGACGGGGAGGGGTAGAAACCAGGAAATGCTGATATTGCCCCATTTTCACTCAAGGAGATCTGGGGTAAGAGGAATTGGGTCTGAATATCAGTTCTGCCATTTACTAGCTATGTGAGATGGGACGTGGAGATGGGGCAGTGGGGCGGTGGGATAGAATAGGTACGAGGTAGGGAAGAATTACTTCACTTGTCTGGCCCTTGGGTCCATTCTCTGTAAAAACAAGGATTTTGGCAGAGATCTCAGGTCCCCCCCAGCTCAAAATGCTGCAGTCCTATGACCTATAACACTCTGTATTTCCCACTCCAGAGCATGCAGGCTTTAGGGAGACGGCCACGGCATACAGGGGAAGACTGCCTGATCTGGAGCCAGAACCTGGGTTGGAAGCTACTCTATTACAAGCTGTGTGACCCTGGGCAAATTGTTTACCTTCTCTGGGCCTCAGTTTCCATATTTGTAAAGGAGGTTGGATAAAACTATGGAGAGCTTCTTTCAGTTTTCAGTTTTATGTTCTTTTAACTTTGGTTTATTGGCATTTGCCCTATACCCTTCCCTACCAGCCTGACACTGTCCCTACCATCTCTACTTTCCTTTCTCTTACATCTACTCCTACCATTGGTGTGTAGGGGCCATGAAGTAGTGAAGCAAAACCTCATCATACAATAATAATGACGATGATGATGATGGTGATGATGAAAATTATAATTATTAGCTGTTGTTGTTATTCAGTTGTATCCCTCTCTTGGTGACCCCATTTGGAGTTTTCTCGCTAGATATACTACAGTGGTTTGCCATTTCCTTCTCTAGCTCATTTTTCAGATGAGGAAACTGAGGCACACAGGTTTAAGTGACTCACCCAAATCTTAAATAGATGATAACTATCATTATTGCTATTACTGCCCCAGGCCCCACAAGAAGTCCCAAGTCCAGGTTCCCTCAGTACAATGCACTTTCCCATTGTGCCTTGTTGCCTGGGACTCTTCCTGAAGTCCATCCAACACTGAGGACATAAAGGATCATGGACATATCTTAGCATCATAGACCTGCAGTTGGAAGGTATCTCAGAGAGGGTGACTATACCCCTTCCCTTCTTTTACAGATAAAGAAACTGAGGCCCAGAGAGAGGAAGTCACTTGTCCAAAGTCATCCAGGGGAGAAGCAGCAGAGTGCAAATTTGAACCCAGAACCAACACCTTTTCCTCTGCTCCATTCTGTCTCTTGGGCTATTTCCGATCCCATTCAGGACCATTTGCTCCCCTAATGAAATCATTTTATGTTTAGAGCTCCCACTTTAGGAACACTTTCTTCAGAGCCTCTGATTCAAGAAAGAAACTGAATGTACGTTTTCTCCAGTCACCAGGGGAGCAATTTCAGGGATTGTTCCTGATTCTTAAGCCTGCTTCCAACCCTTCAGGGGAAAAGTGAGCACCAGCTGGGCGTGGGCGTATTTAGTTTAAAAAAAAAAAGCAGAACAACAAAAGCTCTCTCCCTAGGGCCTAGGAAGCCCCCCCCCCTTATGTGGGAACCCTGCCAGAGAACTGATTAGCTTGGGGAAGAGAAAGGAGAAGTGTTTAAGACACCACAGCTTAGAAACCCCTAAGTCCACCCACATCCCCTCACAGAAACCTTCAGTGAGACACACACAGACAGAGTAGGAGGAGAGGTGAGAAGGCACAGAGATGTCTTGGTGGCACAGCAGATGCAGCACAGAAAAGTGCTGGGGTCGGAGGCACACTCATACGTTGTTGGTGAAGCTGTGAAAACCGAATGCCTTCCACTGGAAAAAAAAATAATGATTTCTTCTCTCTTAGCAAGTGGCTGTTTAGCAAGTAGCTAAAGATCTGGTTTAAATACTTACAATTTTGTTTTGCAAAATGCATCTGCTTGATGTGGCACCTATTTCTTAGTGGTTTTAAGTTTGCCTTCATTACCTCAATGGGCTTTAGTCCAAATGAAAAATGAAATCTTCTGGCCTAGTCAGAGTTGAGTCCTGAATGGCAATGGATTCCTAATTCTGCCTTGTTTCCAGATAAATTGTTTATCTGTTTCCTTCCTTTTTCTGTATCTCAAAAGGAGATCTTTAAAAATTAAAAATCTGAGACCTTGAAAGATTCCAATCAAACCAGGGAGTGAAACCTCTCTGGACTCGAGGGTCCTTATCTGGGAAATGAGGAAGTTGGATGGGGTGATCTAAGGCCCCTTTGAAACTTAAATTCAACAATGCTGTGGACCTATAAGAACACTGCACAAGTGTGGAGCCAGAGTGTGGAGATCACTATCTCTATAACATTTCTGGGGTGCTGGGAGTTCTGTCAGCTCCCAGGGGGATAGGGAAAGGGGGGACTGGCTGGGAAAGGGAGATATGGAAGAAATAGTACCCACTACTCAAATAGCAACGGCAAGAGATGTTGAATGGGGATGATAGCTCCATTTAGCCTCATTTCCCCACTAAAAACATCCTCCTCCCCTCCTCCAAACTCCTATCATGTATGACCCTTCCACTAGACATTTCCAATCTCTACTTTATAAACAGTCAGTTCATTTTGAAAATTTATCCTCATTGCCAATGTGTTCATCTGAAAATGGCCCCAGGTCTGAAAGAGGAGATTTAAATACCTGACAGGACTCCCTTCACTTAAAAAAAAAAATTGAACCCAGTGGAAAGAAATGGGCCCCTTTAAATTATTTGTATCTGGAACATCCTAATAATTACCACACGTTGTGTTAAAAGAGAATGGAACAACTTTGGTACTTTTCTTCCACAAGGAATTTGCTTACAAAATTTGGTTCAGTTTCCAGTTAGTCATATAAAGGGGTTCTTGGGTTGCCCTGACTACTTCAGCAAACCTCAAAGCTTTGGGTTCAAATCTAAGCTCTGCCGCTCATTAGAAGTATGACCTTGGACAAGTCATTTTTCATTGGACTGGATGTGATTCTGTGAGATAATGAGATAGGTTCCTTATGGTGGTACCAGATACAACAGAGTGGGTGTGAGAGCAGGATGGAAACAGGAAAGCATTAATTTTGTGCCTGCTATATGCCAAGCACTATGTTAAGACTGTTCCATCAAACCCAGTCATCAGCCTGATAGCACAGATGAAATTTCCATGTTGCCTCCCGGCTTCCCTGGCTTCTTTCAAGTCTCAGCTTAAAATCCACCACCTCCAGGAAGCTTTTCTCAATTTCTCTTCATTCTAGTGCCTTCCTTCAGTTGTTTATTTCTTATTTATCCTGTATATACCTTGTTTGGACACAGCTTTTACACATTGTCTCTCCCATTAGACTCCGGGCTCCTTGAGGGCAGAGATTGACTTTGGCCTTTCTTTGAATCCCTAGCTTTTACTTAGCGTGTTGTTATCATTCAGTTGTGTCTGACTCTGTGACCCTGTGTATCACACTGTCCATGGGGTTTTCTTGGCAAATATACTGGAGTGCTTTGCTGTTTCTTTCTGCAGTTCATTTTACACATGAGGAAACTGAGGCCAATAGAGTTAAGTGACTTGCCCAAGGTCACACAGCCAGTAAATGTCTGAGGCCAGAGTTGAACTCAGGTCTTTCTGACTCTAGGCCCAGTACTCTATGGTCCAAGCCATCTAGCTGCCCAGCTTAGCATGTAGTAGGTGTTAAATAAATATTTATTGACAGACTATATACATCGTTGTTTTCAGAGTGTCTCCTCCATGAGTTCCTTGAAGACGGGGGCTTGTTTTGCCCATTTTGGGGAGGAGGGGTACTCCTGGCACTTATAGTGGTCCTGGCATGTAGTAAGAACTTCATAAATGCTTCATGGCCGACTGGTTTGTCTGTCTGTTCTGGACAGGTTGTGTGATTAGTGACAAACCATAAGACCAAGGCAGCATCTCTTCCTTTCAGGGGCCCATCCAAGCCACCCCTGTTGAAAGGAGGACAGCTGGTAACCTACAAGTGTTTCTTAAGTGGCCCTGGCATATTCCCAGACTCTTATTGGACAGGAAGAAAAGTCAGAGACTGAACCCCATAGAATTCACACTACTCTGGAAACACAGTGTGGGATAGAGAGGAAGTCTGGGATTCTTAGAAGCCCTTAGAAACCCTTCTGTCTCTGCAAGAACTTAAAAACCCAGATACCCTTAATAAATGACACAGAGTCACCAGGCATGGTGATGTAAACCTGTAGTCCCCGCTAATGGGGAGGCCGAGGCCGGTGGATCAGTTGAGCTCAGGAGTTCTGAGCTGTAGCAGGCTGTGCCAGCTGGGTGTCTACATGGAGTCCAGCACCAATATTGTAAGCCCTAGAGGGTAGGGGACCACTG
>CM053625.1:349862919-349875624 GCA_028646595.1 Phalanger gymnotis | reverse complement strand
GAAGGAAGGAAGAAGAAAGGGAAAAGGAAAAAAGAAAGAGAAAAGAAAAAGAAAAAAGGTCAGAAGGAATTTTAGTTGGTCTGGAAAATGAAAGGTAAACTATGATTTTTTTTTAACTGCTTCTTTCAAGACATAAGACGTTCACAAGCACGTGGAGGAACTTTTCTTATACCTGCTAGGATCTCCTTAGAAGTCCACCTCAGCCTGGGCAAATCAGAGGCTTGCATCTAGACATCACAATTTCTATCCATCCTTCAAGACACAGCTCACATTTCACTTGACCACACCAGCCTATGAAAAAATATTCCTCTCCACACACTGAAGGGGAAAGGCAGGATAGAGAAATGGTAACAACATGAGACTGGGACCCAGGAGATCTGGGTGTGAGTCTCAGTTTTGCCACCAAGTAGCATTTTTAACCTACAGCCAGTCACATCACTGCCCCTGTTCAACCAACTCCCATGGCTCCCTGTTGCCTCCAGGACACAAAAAATAAAATCCTCTGTTGGCTTTTAAAGCCTTGCTGTTCCTCAGACATGACTCCCAGTCTTCCTACTTGTGGATATTTTTACTGACTGATCCTCATGCCTCAAATTTGCTCCTTCCTTATCCCCACTTCCTGGCTTCCTTCAAGTCGCAGCTAAAATTCTACTTTCTACAAGAAGCCTTTGCAAAGTCTTCCTTAATGCCTAGCTGTTGATTATCTCTGTTGATTATCTCCAATTCATCCTATATACAGTTTCTTTACAAAGAGTTCTTTGCATATTATCTGCCCCATTAGACTCTGTGGCCCTTGAGAAAAGGTACTGCTTTTGCCATTTTTTGTATCTCCACCTCTTGGCACAGAGCCTGGTACGTCCTAGGTTGTTAAAAAATACTTGTTGCCTTGGGTCTGAATTTCTTCTTTAAAATAAAGGAGATGGATTAGTTAGTTAATTAAGGTCATTTCCATCTTTAATGTTCTACACCCCGTGATTTCTCTTGTGAACTACTCTGATCAGCATATAAGCAGGATGAGAACAAAGGGTTTAGTGGTCAGAATGGAGTAGAAAGAGAACACAGAAGAAGTTATTTTGAGAGAAGTGGTAAGAATTGGTGAAAGATCAGATGGAGAAAGATCTTGACTTCCAGTCAAGATGGCTGCCTGAACAGAGGCAGGCAGCCCAGTTTCCATATACCCACTCCAACAAAAACTTAAAAATAGTACCAGATTGTATAATGATCAAGAAATCCAATGAGAAACTACAGTCAGTAACTGCTTCTGCTCCAGAACTGCATTTAAAAAATCAGCCTAAAGCCCTCCACAGAATATAAAAAGGAGCCCACCAGAAAAGCCAATGCCAACACAAGCAAAGAAGATGGAAAACACCTGTAGCCTACAATTATTTCTATCTGGAAACAAGAGTGGAATGCTCCCACAATAAAGCTTGAAGGTCATAGGAAACCCACATCACGCGCCTTGGAAAGTGACTAGGACTAATTGTGACCAGTCCAGGGCTAGGAGTGCTCAGACTGAACACTCCAGATTCAGAGCACCTGTTCTGCAATGATACACAGGTACCTAAATATGTGTACTCTGCATCTCAAAGATAGAAGCAGGGAAGGGGAAGCTACCAGTACTCTAGCGTAGACATGCCCAGGAACCCGAGTGACTCAGGTCAAGATCAAGCAGGGCTGTCCACTTCCCCCTCAAAAGTACATCAGGCAGTGGAAACTGGCTCAGACACAAAGCTCAAATTTGGGAACTAATGCTGAAGATATGCATAACATAAAAAAATGAACGTACTATAAAGAATTATTATAGATTATACATGCACACAAATCCAATGTAGAAGAAAGTAAGTCCATAACTGCTGTAAGCAGAGACTCAAAGGAAAATAACAAACTGCACAAGGTCTACATGAATACCTAGAAAAAATGAAGCAAAAGACTTTTAAAAATGAAATAAAATCTCCAGGGGAAAAGAACTGGAAAGAGAATAGCTTAGAATGGAAAGTGGTAAGCCTTACCCCAGTAATGGACTCCCTGAAAACTAGAACAGAATAAACAAAAATCAATGATTCTATGTGACAAGAAGAAATATTAGGACTAAACTGAAAGACTGAAAAAATAGAAGAAAATGTAAGGTATCTATTATGAACAACAACTGATCTGGGAAAAAGGTCAAGAAGAGGTAGTTTAAGAATCATTTGAATCCCTGAAAACCATGAAAAGTCTGAGCACTGTATTTTAGGAAATCATAAGTGAGTACTGTCCCATAGATAGTACTTATAGATAGACATACATGGATAAGTAAGACCCTGAGGGAAACATAAAAATAAAAAGAACCACCTGGTTAATCCTAAAAGAAACCACCAAAGGCAAAATCCTAAGAATGCTACAGCCAAAATTCACAGCCTCTAGGTCAAAGAAAAAAAATGCTGCAAGCAGACAGAGAGAAGCAGTTTAAGTGCCAAAGAATTACCGTCAGGATCACAGAAGACCCAATAGCTGCTACTATAAACAAGAAGAGATCATGGAATACAATATATCAAAAAGCAGAAGAAGATAGAGGATTACAAGCAAGAATAATTTATTCTACAAAGCTAAGTATAATCAACGCGCCAAAAAAAATGGATCTTTGATGGAATAGAGGACTTTCAAACATTCCTGATGAAAAGACCGGAGCTTGGCCTAGCCATACCAGATCTTAAATTGTACTATAAAGCAGCAATCATCAAAACTACTTGGTACTGACTAAGAAATAGAGTGGTGGATCAGTGGAACAGGTTAGGTACACAAGACACAGTAGTCAATGACTACAATAATCTACTGTTTGATAAACCCAAAGATTCCAGCTTCTGGGATAAGAACTCACTATTTGACAAAAACTGCTGGGAAAACTGGAACATAGTATGGCAGAAACTAGGCAAGACCAACATGTTACACCATGTACCAAAATAAAGCCAAAATGGGTATACAATTTAGACATAAAGGCTGATACTATAAGCAAACTGAGAGAGCAAGGAATAGTTTACCTGTCAGATTTATGAAGAATGTGACAATTTATGACCAAACAATAGAGAACATTACAAAATGCAAAATGGAAAGTTTTTGCACACACAAAGCCAATTCAACCAAGATTAGGAGGGAAGCATAAAACTGGGAAAGAATTTTTATAACCAGTGTCTCTGACAAAGGCATAATTTCTAAAATATATAGAGAATTGAGTCAAATATATAAGAATACAAGTTATTTCCAATCAAGAAATGGTCAAAGGATATGAAGAGGCAGTTTTTGGATGAAGAAATTAAAGCTATCTATGGTCATATGAAAAAATGCTGTAAATCACTACGGATTAGAGAAATGCAAATCAAAACAACTCCGAGGTACCACATCACACCTAGCAGATGGGCTAAGATGACAAAAACAAGAACATGATAAATTCTGGGGAAGATGTGGGAAAATTAGAACACTAATGCATTGTTGGTAGAGTTGTGAACTGATCCAACCATTCTAAAGAACAATTGGGAACTATGTCCAAAAGGCTATAAAAATGTGAATACCCTTTGACCCAGCAATGCCACTTCTAAGTCTGTATCCAAAGAGATCATACAAATGGGAAAAGGACCCACATGTACAAAAATATTTAGAGCAGCTCTTTTTGTGGTGGCAAAGAATTGGAAATTGAGGGGATGCCCATCAGTTGGGGAATGGCTGAACGTGTTGTGGTATATGAATGTAATGGAATACTACTGTGCAATAAAGAAAAGATGAGCAGGCAAACTTCAGAAAAACCTGGAAAGACTTATATGAACTGATGCTGAGTGAAGTGAGAAGAACGAGGAGAACATTGTACACAGTAATAGCTACATTGAGTGATAACTAACTTTGATAGACTTATCTCTTCTTGCAATGCAAGGATCTAAGACAACTCCAAAAGACCCATGATGGAAAATGCTGTCCACATCCAGAAAAAGAACTATGGAGTCTGAATGCAGGTCAAAGCATATTATTTGCTCTCTCTCTTTTTTGTTTCTTCTTTCTTGTGGTTTTTCCCATTGGTTCTAATTCTTCTTTGCAATATGACTAATATGAAAATAGGTTTAAAATGAGTGTATATGTAGAGCCCATATCAAATTACATTCTATCTTGGGGTGGGGAGAAGGGAGAGATGGGAAGAAAATTTGGAACTCAAAATCTTATGGAAGTGAACGTTGAAAACTAAAAATAAATAAATAAATTTATTTTAAGATAGAGGGGGGAAAAAAGTAAGAAAAGACCAGAGCTGCATCAGACATTAAAAATGCAAACACAAGAGTCAAAAGAGACCTAGAAAGGTGGATTTATTTGAACAGTTGGAAGGAGCTATATGATGATGAAGTGCTAACATTCTAATAGAAGGAAAAGAAAGAAGTGCCCTTTATAGAACCTTCATGCCCCAAAGGTAGCTAAATAAAAAATAGCTAATTGAGAGAGTTAAATAAGAAAAAGGACCTAGGTATGGATTGGTTCTGTTCTGATGATGGTTGTAAAAGAGGAAAGAACAAGGGGTGGGGTGGGGTAAGAGGAATTTACTAGTGTAAGAAAAGAGGAAGAAGAGTGTAGAAGTTACTATTTTTCAAAATTGTGGTGTGATATTATAGAGAAAGGGAGCCAGAGGTCAGAGGGAGAGAGTATTAATTAACTTCATTGTTCTCTGAACTGGACAACAGAGAGTTGAACAAACACACACATACAGCATTTGGTGTAGGAATACATAAAACTCAACATGGAAACTTGTGAGGGAATAAAATAAATTTCAGCTTCAGAAAGTGGATCTTGAAAAGGAGATTAAAAGGAAAAAGAGAAGAGGAGAGGAAGGGGAGGAAGGGTAGTAAGGAGAAAGAGAGGGGAAGGAGATGGGGAGAGGAAAGGAGGGTTTTTCTTCCTTTCATTCTCTTGGTTAATTGGGGGGGGGGCACCAAAAAGAATTAGGAGTAAAAAGGGGCCATTCAAATATTTTTTAAAGTGAACAGAAGAGAATGGAAGTTCAAAAGGAAACAAAGAGAAGTGGTAAAAATATTTTAGAATTTGTTATATATGTTTTTTTAAAAAGCAAGTAGTATGAGATGGAGATTCAGTTTCATATCCCATCCTCTTTGGGTGTTCCACTGTGAGTTTGGAAATGCTCCTTTTGAATTTAAGCTCAGAATATGCATTGTTTTGTTTTAAAGGCAAATGCTTTTTGATTGACTATATGTTCTCAGATTTCTTTTCCAGCCCTTAACATCCTATGATCCTACAACATTCTCCATGCAATAAGAGAATGGTGAGACCCTAGAATGTGAATGGTGAGGACTGTTTGGTCACAGCCTCCAAAGAAAGCCCTGGGATCCTATGGTGACCATCCTAAGTGAGTAAAATTGGTAAGGGCTAGTTAGCATGGAGAAGTGAGCCCAGCTCTTAAAGGAAATGGGTGTGTATTGGTTTCAGCCCAACCACCACTGCAACTGGCTGGGTGCTGAAAGCAATCCTTTCTCTTAGAGGCCAGTAAGAGCGTGTGTACGTGTGTTGGAGGGGACCTTGTACAATGACCTTGAGAAAGTGGCTTTTTCCAAAGTGGATGTAGATCAAAATACCACCAAGCAATTAGAGTTCTTAAGAAGTACAAGTGTGGCAGCACACCAAGCCCCTTGCCAGGAACGAGAACAGCCTCAAAGGAACAAAAGACTTGGAAGGCTAAGCCAAGAACTTACCTGGAACTCCAGTGCCAACTGGTGACTACCTACACCCTCCACCTCTTCCCCACCTACTGGCACTGTGAAGAGTTCAAAAGAAGGCTTTGAAATTCAATCAGCAAGGTGCAACTGGAGGAGGGGGGAGGGGAAAGCTTCCTACCATGATGAAGTACTCATGAGTCATTATACAAAAAAAAAAAAAAACTACTTCTAAAAAAAATCTCTTTACCATTCCAGAAACTTTTCCACGAAAAGTATCTCTCCTTTAAAATTCAGTAGTGAATCTAGTTTCTACGATATTTATGCTTCCCCCAAAGATGTTTTCTTTTTCTTTTCCTTCTTATTTGTTTTGGGTCTAGATTTGTGATATCACCCAGTGTGGAAAATCCTCCCTGGCCACCCCCCTCCCTATGCAGATGGGCATCTCCAGTCTTAGCCTGGAGGTACTGAGAGGTCAATTAACTTGCCCATGGACATCCAGCTAGTATGAGTTAAAAGCAAGACTTGAACCCAACTATCTTGCCCTACAAGAAAGTAAGGGGAAAGGGGATGGGGGGGTAGAGGGGTGATAGAAGGGAGTGGGGAAAGACTGGGGAAAGGGACAATCAAAATATATGCCATCTTGGTGTAGGGGGAGGGTAGAGATGGGGATAAAATTTGTAACTCCAAATCTTGTGGAAATGAAAGTTGAAAACTAAAAATAAATTTAAAAAAAAGACTTGAACCCAAGTTTTCCTGACCCCAAGGATGGCCCTCTATCCACAGTGCAATGTAGACTCCTGTTTCCTGACATTATTGGGCTATTTCAGGTAAGAAGACTACTAAGAGAGGAGAAGTAGCTGTCCTAGGCTCAGAAGTATTGGGTATCAGACTTGTGAGTTCTGATCTGCTATGGGGGAGTATTTACAGGTAGAAATGACCAGGAGACCATCAATAATCTCTCTTCCCTAAGGCCGTCCTAGGTCCTTAAGCTACTCATTCATTGGCAGTGAAGGCTAGGGAGGTTAGCCATACTCAGCAGAACCTCGGGCAGTCTGAATCATCAGCCCAATCGTATCAGTTCTCCACTTCATTTTGTGGATAAACACAGCCTCCGAAAACTGTAGGCAGCTAAAGAAGATCATTAAATGACCGAGCAGGCTGTATAATTAGCCCAAGTTTGAATGCTCTACTGAATCTAAAAGGGTGATTTTTCTGGACTTCATGAATTCATTTGATTCAGTCTCTGCTGGTGTTACGGTAGCTGACTTTGCTGCTGTTTGGTAGGGCCTAGGCACCAGCTTGGGAAAGTGTCCACCCTGCCCCACCAGCCTCACCAGAGTAAATCCATTCAAGCATGGTCAGAGCCTCCATCTGGGAAAGGAAAGACCAAGACCCAACACCACTAACTCTTTCATCCCTAATCTACTTTGCCACCCGGGGCAAGGGACTTCTCCAGGTCTTACCTTCTTTCCTCTTCTATAAAATAAAAGCTACTTTTAATATTTGTCTTATGTGTTATTCCCCTTCTCAAACTCTATATTCCAGCCAAACTGTACTCTTCCCCAAACTCAACAAGTCATCTCTTTCCTCTGTACCGCTGCATATCCACCATGCCTAGAATATACTCGCTCCAGATCACTGCCATCAAAATTCTGATCTTCCTTCAAGACTCCCTCAGGAGTCATGTCCTGTGGGAAGTTCTCTCTGCCCTCCTTCCTCAAATTACTATGTATTTATTTATCTGTACACCTGTTGTATCCCACCCCTGACACCAGTAGACCTTAAGCTCCCTAATGGCTTTGCTGTTGTTCAGTTGTTTCAGTTTAATTCATCATGACCCCGTTTGGGGTTTTCTTGGCAAAGATACTGGAGTGGTTTGCCATTTCCTTCTCTGGCTTATTTTGCGGATGAAGAAACTGAGGCAAACGGGGTAAAGTGACTTGTCTAGGGTCACACAGGATCCAAGGCTGGATCTGAATTCAGGAAGATGAGTCTTCCTGACTCCAGGCCCAGCACTCTATCTACTGTGCCACCTAGCTTTCTACCTGGCACGCAGTAGGCCCTTAATAAATGCTTGTTTCCTCCTCTACCCCGCCCCACCCCCGCTCCAAAGAAATCATTAAAAAATCCATAAAGAAGAAGTACATGATATTTAGTAAGGAAAGCCCCTGGTCCTTTCCTAAACTCATTACCCTGAATCCAACATTCTATTATTCAGTAATTCTAGGAAGTAACTTTGGAAAAGGAAAAAAAAAAACCCTGCACTAAGTGACTCACCATAAAAACAAAACAGTCTGAAACAGTTTTAAGGACTAATACTCCTCCTGAGAACAATTAAGAAGTGTAGATGCTCACAGTTAGCATCTGAAGGCATTAATAACTGCGAAGGATGCTAACAACCCTATAAAGAGATCATTAAATAGGACGCATCTGCTTAGGACGGGTCTGCTTCCAGCTTCCACAAAAGTGTTTTGGGGTATACCCATTCCACATCCTACTTTCCCTTTTTCTGAGCCCCCCCCCTCAGAATTTTCACAATGCATGTCACTGAATGAGATCATTGTATGCATAATAAATCAAATCCCCTTTCAGGAATGTACAAGAGGAGGCTGCAGAAGGCATTCCAGGGCAGATCATGTTTTCTAGAATAATTTTTAGAAGATCCCTATCCCATAATTTAGCCTTTTGGCAAGTGTAGGTGATCACAAATCAGGTTTACTTAAAGTTGGATCCATCTAGGATCAGGTCAGAAAGCTACACATTCAAGATCACCTTACCAGGGGTGGGGAACCTGCCTTCGAGTTCTGTTCAATCATTTTCAGTCATGTCTGATTCTTTGGGACCTCATTTGGGGTTTTCTTGGGCAAAGATGCTAGACTGGTTTGTCGTTTCCTTCTCTAGCTCATTTTACAAATGAGGAAACTGAGGCAAAGTGAAGTGACTTGCCCAGGGTCACACAGCTAATAAGTGTCTGAGGCCAGATTTGAACTCATGAAGATGAGTCTTCCTGCCTCCAGGCCTGGCACTCTAGCCACTTAGCCACCTAGCTGCCCAGAGTTTAGAGACCATTCGGTAAATATTCACTCTGATATGTTATAGTTGAGAAAATTGAAGCTAAGAGAGGGTGGTTTGCCTGGAACCAAAGATAACAAAGCTGGGACCTGCTGTTGCCCATCCAATCACACTATGTCTATGTGTCCTAAATGAAACCAGCTGAAAAATAAAAAAAAATCAGTTGAATGACAGTTTTCATCCCTTACTAAGTAGCCAATTTCCCCCTTCATCACATCAATTGGACAAATGTAGTAACCATTTTACCATCATCAGACCTAGCTAATCTATCCTTTCATTTTGCAAGGGAAGGTAAACTTTGTCCATAACCAATTGTAATGATCATAACAATGGCTTAGTGTTTATATATTGCTTTAAGATTTTCAAAGTGCTTTCCTTATGTTATTTCATTTGAATCTCATGACAACCATGTGAAGAAAGTGCTATTATTATCCCCATTTTACAGATGGGAAAGCTGATGCACAGAGAGGTCAAGTGATCTGCCCAGCTGGTAAATCTGTAAGGCAGGATTAGAATTCAAGTCTGCCTGTTTCCAGAGCCCATGATCCATCCATTGTACCATCTAGCTGACTCAGTCACCGTCTCCATCCACAGATCATCACAGCCACTGGCAGCTCACAGTCCATGCTGAAGGCAGTCAAGCAGAGATGGGCAGTGGCAGACGGCTCACTCCCTCATTTTAATCTCCTAAATATTACAGGGTGACTATCTGATGAAAGTAACATCAAGGATCCGAAGTTCACCTGAAATATGGGGTGGCCCTTGTGCCAACTTGAGACTTGAATAACTTTAGGAACACAACGTAAATGGCACATGAAAGGAGAACTCTCAAAAGGTTTTTTAAAATGCATTTATGTTTGTCAGTTGGGGTTCATCTTGATTTCTTTTCACAGCTTTCTTGCTGCTAATATGTTGTAGTTCTTGGGTCTCAGAATCCAAGGTGTGACTCCCTCTAGCCAATGGCCCTAAAGGTTGCGCTCAGTCAAAGTCATAGGCTCCATCATCCATTCAGAGGCCAGTTGATCAGTTTCCTCATTTGACACACGAGGAAATTGAGGCTTATGAAATCACTAAGTGGCAAACAGGTTTGAAAAGTGCACAACTGCAATTACGTTGAAGGTTAAAAAAAAACAACATATTGCTTTAAAATGTTATGATTTCCACTTGCATATGGCACTTACAATGTGCTTCTATCAAGTGGATGTCTAAAGCGATTAAGGTCCAAAGCTGCTCACGAGCTTTATAACAACCTTCTAGAGCAGGGGTGCCCTCCCTCTACCATCTCCCGTGGCTGGCTGTCTCTCCCCTGCTCCTCAGCCTGCCCTTCTCTGGAGTTACCTAGGCTCCAAATTGTGAACCCCATCTCCAACCCCACTCCTATCTCTCAACTCATTCCCTCATTCTGATCTTCTAGGTATTTCAGGGTAGCTGATGAAACTAACTTATCCCAGGCTTTTGACTGCTCTCTCATCTTTCTCAGAGGACATTCCATTTTAAAAACAGAAAGGCTATTAATTAGGAGTCAAAGGTCCTGGGTTACAATCTTGCTTGAATTAATAATCTCTCTGGGCCTCTGTAAAAAATAAAATAAAATAAATACTGATTAAAGCATTTCACAAACATCCTCATAGAGAATCACGGCAAAGCTGTGAAGATTGGTACCAGGCTGTTTTTAGCCCTATTTTCAATCCAATTTGACCAGCATTTACTAAGTGCTAGGTGCTGTAGGGCTAGACCTAGAATCAGACCTGAGTTCAAAAGCAGCCTCACGCACTTACTAGTTGTGTGACCATGAGCAAGTCACTTAACCTTTGTTTCCCCATATGGAAAATGGGGATAACCATAGCCCCTACCTCCCAGGATTGTTGTAAACGCTTTGCAAACCTTAAAACGCCATATAAATGTTAGCTATTATTACCATGCGCAAGACTTTGTGGTAGACGCCAGGAGATACAGACAAGAACTCAACATTTTACAGATAAGGAAATTGAATAAGATGACTATATTAGACTAGATTACTCATGACTATCTAATTGATGGCACATGAAAGAAAGTACTTTCCTCTTGCAACACTCCCTCACTCCAACCCAAGTAATCACACAGGCTACAGTTTATTTGTATAATGGAATACATACGTGTGTCTATATATACATGCATATAAGATATATACGCACATACACACATACATATATATATACATATATAATACATATAAGATCCACTTAAGAGATTTAAGAGGCTGGCAGTTGGGAGAATGGGTAGCTTGGTGAATAAGAAAGAGTGAGTCAACTTGGTCAGACAAAATGGGGGCTGAAGAGCAGAGTGGGTAGCCATAATACTATTAAAGACAACCAATTATGTTCCAATTGTTATCAGCTGCCCTGAACCAGCCTGGTTTCCTTGTGTATACACCTGATTGCCTCACAGTATCAGAGGGGTTAATTACTGGCTCAGAATACCAGGAGGGAATATTGAAAGGGGACAGGGGGTGAAGAAACTAGAGAGCTCTCTGGAGAGTACAGTCTTGAGTCTTGCTAATATTCTTCTCCCAGTCCCTGGGCTCTTCCCTGGGTCCTCTCTCCAGAGAAATCAGACCTCTAGAGAAAAATTAGAAAGGCTCCCTGAGCGGCCTTCTTGCTGTCAGTATATTCTAGTCCTTGGGTCTCAGAATCCAAATTGTGACTCTCGCTAGCCACTGAGCTTAGTCAGAGTCAGAGGTTCATCTATCTAGAGCTCAAAGGGACCCTTAGAGCCAGTGAATCACAGTCCCCTCTATTTACAGACGAAGAAACTGAGACTTGTGGTCTTTTAAACACTTACTCAGTCAAGTTATTTTGCCTAGAAATGACTTGACCAAGTAAGTGTCAGAGGTGGGATTTGAACCATGGGTCTCAGTTTCTTCATCTGTCAAATGAGGGGACTGGTCTAGATGGTCTCTGGGATCCCTTGCGGCTCTAAACCTATGATAGTTCTTTTTTTCCTTATACCATGTGGCCCGAGGACTAAGAGTAAGAAAGAACCTTGTTTTTAGAGGAGGAAGCTGAGCCATAGAGAAGGTATGTAACCTGTGTAAAACCATACCTGTATCAGAGCCGGGATATGAATGGAGGTCCTCTGCCTCAAGCTCTGCCAGAGTTCTTGCTACTACAATCTAGTCAGATCTCATCTAGTTCCCATTTCTTCTTTAGGACCAATTGGGCAAAAGTCACTGGCCATGGTGAGGCATTTGGTCACCTGGGCAGGCCTAGGGGTGAGCCGCCAGATGCCAGGATAGGGTTGGGAACATCAAAATCACAATAGGCACAGAATTAAAGGACACTTTGGCCTACCCACATACGCCTAACCAGAGGGAATAGGGCATTCTAATTATCTCTACTAAACCAGCACGTGTCAAGATGCCTCTAGAACCTAGAGTCTACTTTTTGTGTATTGACTCTGTTGGGTTATGGCAGGCCCTGCTTCTGCATTATTCTAGAGAATGAGACCTGAGGGAAGGTGGTTGTGTGTATGAATTCTGGTGGGGACGAAAGGGCTCAGATTCTAAAAAAACCCCTATGCTGGGAGCTTAAAAGGAGGACAGGCAGACACACATACACTCGTCGGCTGTACCAACGCTGAATGGGCCACGCTTAAATCCCCTCCTTGCCCAACATCTCCCTGGAGGCAATGCCTTTTCCCAAAGTTGCAAACAGAGAAGGTGTTCTCTGGTTACATGTTAGGGCAGGGGGTGGGTGAGTGGGGGGAGGTGTGTGTAAAAGGAACACAAATACTAAAAGCCTTTTACAAGAGACAACACCATGTGCCATTAGATAAAGTCTGGCCTTAAATCAAGATGGCTTTGTCTCAGCATGGAAAACACCCATATTAGAGGTGTCTACATTGTTCCTCCAATCCCCCAGAGGCAGAGTACAACAAAAGAACATGGCATAAGCTTTGTTCTAACACTATGCCT
>CM053625.1:349832982-349862419 GCA_028646595.1 Phalanger gymnotis | reverse complement strand
TTCCATGATTGTGTTCATTGAGTCATAGTAAGATTCTCTTTCACTTGCTCAAATTTGGAAGATTTCCTGTGTTTTCCCCAGCACTCCCATCATACTCTTGAGATAAGTAGGTCACCTGCCACAGCTGAATTTTTGAAATGAACTGTTTTGAGCTCCAAAGTACAAGAAATATATTACTGCTTCATTCAGAGACTATTTCCTTTCAGGAAAGAATCCAGGAAAAGGTTAGTCTCCTGGATCTCACCCAAGAGGAATTACAGTTCCTGAAAGACTTCATCGTAAGGTGAACTCACCTACAAGCCAACCAGGTGGCACAGTAGATGATAACTTGTACCTGGAGTCAGGAAGACCTGAGTTCAAATTCAGTCTTAGACACTTACTAGACGTGCGACCCTAGGCAAGTCATGCTGTTTGCCTCAGTTTCCTCATCTATAAAATGGTGATAATAGCCCCTAGCTCCCAGTGTTGTTGTGAGGATAATGAGATAAGCACTTAGCACAGTGCCTGGCATAAATACTTGTTATGTCAGAGCGACAACAACAAAAAACCTCATAGCATAGATTGCAGCCATGATGGACTCTACAGAACCAAAATTAAGGAAAGTTCATACTGATAAAGAGGAAGAGTAACCCAGCAAATCCTCGGGAGTTTTCTGATGCCACAGGCAGCAAGAACCATATTTAGCCAAAAGACTAAAGCGATACCTTTAACACTTTATGGCCGGCAGAAGTGTGAACAAAGCAATCCCAGGTAAGAATGAGGCTTCCATGACTCACTGGCTGTTAATCTAAGAATTTTGCCAAAAGAGACAATTTTAAAAGATGTAAGAAACTCTGAGCCATGACCTAAAAAGCTGAGTAATCTACAAGTGCTGAGGACTGCCAGAGAGGTGACAGACTCAAGGTACAGAAAGAGACACGCAATTTTAGACCTGGCCAGTGTCCAATCTGTTTGGACATTGCTTAACTCTCCATATTTGTCCCAAAGATTTTGTTTCTGTTTATCATTTTTTTTTAATGAAGGAGAGGAAGTAGGAAGGAAAGAAGATAATTTTTTGTTCATTGAAAAAAAATTTAATTAAAAATAACCTCACCAAAGAGCCACCAGCTTTGCCCGATTAAACCTCGGTTCCCCAAACCTTCCCTCATGGGTCCTGTCCTTGGCATGGTGTAGAGAAAGGAACATTGGTCTGGTAATATGAGAACTCTCTACAGACGCCAACTTTGCTCCTGCTAACTATGTGACCTTGGGAAAGTCACCTCTATTCTCTGGCCTGCAGTTACAAGGAGCTGATCTCCAGGGTCCTGACCAGATCCAAATCCTGTCTTTCCCCCTTCCCCACCTCAGGGCACTACCCATTTGCTAGTGTGGGTGGGAACAGCAGCTGAAGGGAAAGGAGCCAGGAGAGGGCATATGTGTCAACAATGGGATTGAGCCCCTGACTCAGGGTCAGGGACTATGAGTCAGACAGAGGGAAAAAAAGCAACAAGGCCCTCATTTATTACCAGTTCTTCTGAAGGCCTCAAACACTTCCTGCCAGCTCGACTCACTCAGCACTTCATTCACAATGCCTTTTATGGTATTCTTACAGCTACCTTTCCATCAGCGTATCTTGTCTCCCCTCCCCAGTCAGTGGAAGCACCGTAAGGGCAGGATCCTAGGATATAGACGTTCACACTTAGTCAGACCCCTTGGTTTTAGAAAGGACCTAAACTGAGACACAGAGCTGGGAAGAACTTGCCTAAAGTCATGCAGATAGCAGGCGGTAAAAAGGTGGTGCCAAGATTCAAAGCAAGTTCTACGGCTGAAACCCCAGTGCCCCTCTCCACTGTACACAAGGGATTCTTAACTTTTGTGTGTGCGATGGACTCAAGGGTATGCTGGAGCAAGCTTGAACTGGTCTTGGACAGCGGATTATTAAATTATCAGCATGAGCATTTATGTCTCAGAAATCAGCAAATGCTACAAATCAGGGTTTGCTTTATGGTCTTGATTTGCTAGGCTTAGGAAAGTGATGGAGAAGATGGAAATAAATCATATTAAATTTAAAAGTGTGTCCTGTACACAATTTCTTTTGGAGAGTCAATTGTTAAATATTTACCAGCATACCCCTGAATGGACCCTTTGGGCAGTCTGGTAAAACCTAGGGACCCATCCTCATACAGAAGACTATGAAAGAAACCAACAACACTGAAAACCCCACGTCAAACTGGACTCTGTCCTCCAGTGAGTAGGCGAAGCAACAATGTATTTCTGCATGACCTCAGGAAAGTATTTCCTCTGGGACTCAGTGCCCTCAGCTGTAAAGTAGGGGAGTTGGGTTAGATGACCTATAAAGTCCGTTCTAGTTCTAAGTCTCTTGGGGCAGCTAGACCCCAGTTTAAGAAGCCTTGCACTCCACCCTGCTGTCTCATAATTTTTATTTAATCAAAAAGCACTCATGAAGCAGCTCCTAGATACCAATACCATGCTGGGGATACAAAGACAATGTTACTCCCACTGCCTATCCTCAAAGAGAAGGGGAGAAAAGATACAAAAAGACATTTTTGTGAGGCTCTGAAATGTACTTCACAGAAATGACCGGAAACCAGCATGGCTAATCAGATTCTGTCCAAGTTTTCATAAGACTTCACAAGACTCATCAGCCTTTGACTCAGGAGCAGCCAGATGATCCGGTGGATAAAGTGCCAGGCCTGGAGTCAGGAAGGCTCATCTTCCTGAGTTCAAATCCAACCTCAGACACTTAATAGCTGTGTGACCCTGGGCAAGTCACTTAACCCAGTTTGCCTCAGTTTCCACATCTGTAAAATGAGCTGGAGAAGGAAATGGCAAACCACTCCAGTGTCTTTGCCAAAAAGAGTCAGACACAACTGAAATGACAATGTACGCACACGCGCACACACACACGCACACACACACGCGCGCACATACACACACACACACACACACACACACACAGTCTTGACTGAGTTCTCTAACAGATCTCATGGGAATTTATGACAAGCCTGCAGGTTAACTGTCATCTTAATGGGCTTCTAGACAGTTTTATCCCCTCAACAGCTTCATGTACGATGATATTTTTTCTTATTACATTAGTCATCTCTGGAGGTAGCTTCCCGCCAACCCCCGACTCTTTGATGAAACCTCCCTTCTGACACAGAAAAACTGTTAAGCAAAACTCATTGACATAGAGATGGTCTTCTGGTCTATACAGCATTAAATAGCTGTACCTGTTATTCATTTCAAGACTAAAGTTAGTCATTAAAATTAGTTAGACTTTAGTTTACACTATTGGAGCCATCGTGTATATTCTCCTTGATCTGCCTCCCTCCGAATCCAGTCATACAAGTCTCAGAATCAGAGATTTAGAGCTCCTTTTTCTACTTCTTGCTGTTCGGTCATGTCTAACTCTTTGTGACCCCATTTGGGATTTCCTTGGCAAAGATACTGGAGCAGTTTGCCATTTCCTTCTCTACCTATTTTACAGATACAGATACAGAAACTGAGGCAAAAAGGATTAAGTGACTTGCCCAGGATCACATAGCTAGTAAGTGTCTGAGGCTGAATTTGAACTCAGATCTTCCTGACTCCAGGTTGAGGTGCATCACCTAGCTGCCCCAAGAGATTTAGAACTAGAATGGACTTTATGAGTCATCTAACCCAACTCCCCCATTTTATAGCTAAGGGAACTGAGGTCCAGAGCAAATACTTTCCTGAGGTCATGCAGAAATACATTGTTGCTTCACCTACCCACTTGAGAACAGGATCCAGGAATCCCAGCTCCAGCGGCAGAGCTGAGATTCTAACCCAAGTCCAAATCTGGCATTCTTTCCAGTCTGCTTCCCCTACTCATCATTTCTTACACGATAACAAGATTAGGGGCCATCTTCAGTCGTCCCGGTCTATATCTGTCCACTGGACCCAGATGGCTCTGGAGGACAAAGTAAGGCTGATGACTTTGCACAGCCTCCCTCACTTAAATCCAATTCACTTACAAGTCATGGTTTCACCTTCCTGATATCATTGTCCTCTTTGAGAAAGGACAAGCAACAAGCAGATTCCATTATATTTGTATAATACACTTTGTTCAGTCAATTCCCCAATCGGTGGATGCCATTTTGTTTTCAGTCTTTGCCACCACAAAAAAAGTTCTGCTGTGAATACTTTGGTGTACACGAAGCCTGTCTGTCTTTGCCTTCTTTTGGGGCTGATGTCCAGTAATAAGGCTGCTGGGTCAACAATAATATAAAATTATTTCACGCATAAAGTAATGGCTCATTGTTTTGGCATAGCTGATAAGCAGATTCTAAAAATAGCTTTTCAAAGTCAACTGCCGCAGAGATATCGCATTTCCAATAGGACAGACTTCTGATCTCTTTAAAAACCATTTTATGAGTTGAAAGAAGGCTTAGAGATCATCTATTCCAACCCAAACTCACATCGATCAGGAAAATCCATATAGACCAAGCTCTTAGAAATAGAGGCATAGTATAAGTTCCTGTTGACGGCAACCCCCTCACCCATCCTCCCAATCACATGGCTTCAGAACCTGGGAATCATCCTGAGGTTTTCCTCTCTTAGTGTGTCTCTACCTTTGTAAAGTCTCTTGTATTTATCTTAGTCTTGATTCATATGGCTGCCTGGTTTAGACCTTCCTTCATCTACCCCAGACCCACCTAATTGGTCTTCCTGTTTCTAGTCTCTCCCTTCTAACATTCTACAAAGCTGCCAAAAACAGTTTTAAGAAAGAGCTCGTAAGTGATCTTCCCTAAATTGACTATCTCCCTCTTGCTCCTTCAGTAACTCCCTATTACCTCTAGGATAAAATATAAACTCCTCAGCACAACCTGGCTCCAACCTACCTTCCCATTCCTTAATTTCCAGTCAAAGTAGACAACTTAGCTGCTCTCCAAATTCAACATTTCATCACCATGCATTTGTATGAGCCTGGAATAACATCCCTCTGCATTTCTACCTTTCAGATCTTTTATCTTCCTTCAAAGTTTGGCTATGGTACCACCTACTTCATGAAGCTTTCCCTGACATTCCTCCACCCCCACTCTCACACACAGAGACTTCAGAGACTTATTAATATTTTTCTACTTCTTAAATTGCTTTTTATTTACTTAAGTGTGGACGTGTTATATCTGCCCAGCACAAAGTTGGCTCTTTGAGGCCAAGGGATATTTCTGTATCTACCATGCTTAGTACTGTGTACAAGAACTTGGACTCTTACATGTCTTGGACTCTTACATTCACCTCCAGTATCTATTTGACAGTGATTTGATGAGTGTCTACTATGGGAGGCAATATCATAAAGTAGACAGAGAGCCAGGCTTGAGGCCAAGAAGATCTGAGCATTCTGTCTGGGTGACTCTGGGTAAGTCATTCAACAGAACTCTAGTCAACTCTCTACGTGTCAGAGAAGGTGCTAAATTGTATTGTTAGAGGAAGAAGTCATTCAGTCATTTCAATTTCAGTCCTGTCCTACTCTTGATGACCCCATTTAGGGTTTTCTTGGTAAAGATACTAGAGTGATTTGCCATTTCTTCTCCAGTTCATTTTACAGATGAGGAAACTGAGGCAAACAGGGTTAACTGATTTGCCCAGAGTCACACAGCTAGAAAGTGTCTGAGGCTGGATCTGTACTCAGGGAGATCAGTCTTCCTGACTCCACGCCTGACGCTCTATCCACTGCACCACCTAGCTGCCCCTACCAGTGGAAACACGGGTCTAATCTACATCCCAATCCCTGTTCTAGGCTCCATGGAGGATGCAAAGCATGTTTCATAGGAAGAACTTTGGCATATTGATAAAAAGGTAAGGTGTTCAGTGTTGGGTTTAACACATACAATCTGTGCAAGTCCTATTTTCTCTGAGTTTTAGCTTCCTTGTCTGCACAATGGCGGAGCTACTGATATAGTTTGTCTAGATTTTAGCAGAGTCTTTCATGTTCTAGATTTGACAAAGTCTCTCACGCTATCCTGTGCATATCTATGTGGATTCTCAACTTAGATGAATGGTCAGACGTCTAAAGAGCAATTGCCAATGGCTCAATATCAGCTAGGGAAGTGGGCTCTAGCAGTGTCTCTGGGATATGGGCTGGCCACTGTTCTCTGGAACATTTTATCAACTGCTGGAATGAAAAGGCATAGAGGGCTTACTCATCGGTTTGCAGAAGACAGCGCGAGGAGAGCTAGTTAACACAATGAATGGAGAATTCAGGATCCAAGAAAAACACAACAGGCTAAAACACAGGGCCAAGATGATGATGTAAAGGCTGAATGTGGTATTACACCTGAGCTCCAAACACTGACTTCCCATGCACAAAATGGAGGAAGCTATGGCAACTGAGCCATAAGCATTTTTTGAATGCCTACTATGTGCCAGGCTTTGTGCTAGGTGCTGGGGATGCAAAGGAAAGAATGAAATAGTCCCTTCCCTCAAGGAACTTACTTTCTAGTGGAGGGAACAACATATATACACAAAAGTATGTACAAAATCAATAGGAGGTAATTTGAAGGGAAACACTAGGAGTTGGGAGGGTGGAGATTAGTGAAGATCTAAAGAAAGGAGTGGGGTCTGAGCTGAGCTTTCCCAATCAATCAATCTCAAGAATTTATTAAGCAATTATTAACTACCAGGCATAAGGACTGAAGACACAAATAGAGTGAATGAAAAAATACCCACTCGCCAGGAGTTTACATTCCAATGGAACATATATGAGAGGTCATTCTAGTACCTTTGAGCTTAGAGGCAAAGTAGGGATTATTAGAGGCAGCCATGAGGATGGAATACACTCCACACACGGAAAACTGCCAAAGCACATAGATTGGCGGTGACAAAGCGTGTGAGGACTAGCAACAAGGCCAGATTGGCTAAACCACAGAGGAGGGAAGACCATAGAGGAGAGAAGAGAACAAGCATTCATTACGTGCCTACTATGTGCCAGATCCTGTGCTAAGCACTCGACAAATACTACTTCATTTGGTCCTCACAACAGCCCCATGAGGTAGGTGTAGTTATTATCTCATTTTACAGTTGAAGAAACTAAAGGGATGTATAATAGCGCAAAAAAAGCTAGCTCAGAACCAGATCACGAAGGGCTTTAAATGGCAAACAGAAGACTGTATTTCATTCTAGAAGCAAATGGGAGACACTGGAGATTCTCAAGCAGAGGACTGACATGATCGGACTTAAGTTTCAGGAAGATCACTTTGGCAACTGTGTGGAAAATGGATTGGAAAAGAGATATGAGAAGTGCAGTGGTTAGAGAACTGGGCCTGAAGTGAGGAAGGCCAGAGTTCAAATCCAGCCTCAGACACTTATTAGCTATGTGGCCCTGGGCAAGTCACTTCACCCTGTTTGCCTCAGTTTCCTCATCTGTAAAAGGGACTGGAGAAAGAAATGGCAAATCACTTCAGTATCTTTGGCAAGAGAACTCCAAATGTGGTCACAAAGAGCTGGACATAACCGAAACAATTCAACAATGATGAACAAAACCAGCTGAGAGCCCAGCATGCCTTTTAAGGAGCAGCTTGGTGGCACAGTGGATAGAGTACCACCTCCAAAGCCGGAAGGACCCGAGTTCAAATTTGGATTCAGACAGTTACTAGCTGTGTGACCCTGGGCAAGTCACTTAACTCTGATTGCCGAGAGACAGAGAGAGAGAGAGAGGAGGGAGGGAGATCCATCAGGAGACCACTGCAATAATACAAGCGAGAGGCGATGAGGGTCTAAATTAGGGGCCTGGTTATGGGACTGGAAAGAAAAGCATAGATAAGAGAAGTACTGGGAGATAGTATTAACAAGACTTATCAATGGGATTTGTGGGGTAAACAAGAGTGAGAAATTGAGGGCCGCACAACTTCGAACTAAGTGAGCAGAAGGATGTTAAGGAATCCTTAATAACAACAGAGACATTCAGAAGAGGTTGGGGTTAGAAGGTCGAAGATGTGGGAGAGATGATCAATTATGTTTCTAATCTTCTTATACTATACTCCCTTTCACATGGTCAGTGCTCTGACATTATGGCTCTTCTTGCTAGTCCTTGGACAAAACACTCCATCCCCTGACTCTGTGACTTTTTACTGGCTGCCTCCCAGGCCTGGAATGTTCTCTCTCCTCACCTCTGCCTCCTGGCTTCCCCGGCTTTCTCCCAGTTCCTCCTGCCGCAATGCTAGAGCCTCCTCTCTGATATTAACTTGAATGCGTGTACAGAGATTGGCTGCATGCTGTTTCCTCTTTTAAACATGAGCTCCCTAAGAGCAAAGGCTGCTTCTGGACGTTTTTGTATCCCCATCATTTAGCAGAGTTCCTGGCTTGCTCACAGTAAGCACTTATTAAATGCTCGTTGATTTGACTTCTTTTTTGGGATGTCTACAGAACATCAAGTAGAGAGCAGTTCATCTGAAAAAAAGATCTGAGCATTAAGCCCACGCATGGCTTATTTTTTTTATGGCTTTTACGGCTTATTGGATATAGTCTCACTCCTGGAAATGCATGTTTAAGGCACAAGATCTCCATCGGGGCTTAAGTGAGAGTGTCTAGGAATTTCCAACCCTAAGTCAGATAGAGACTTGAGACAGTGATATTGATCCTGGTGAACAGGAAGAAGTGGGTTCAAAGACAGATTACATCATGTAAGTTTTACTTAACTGGCTGGGTATTCTGTATTCCAAAAGAGGTTGGCCTTCTAAGGCAAAACAATTTCTGGATATAAAAATTACACATAGCCAATCTCTGGGAACTGACAGATTCTTCTCCTTATGGAGAGAAAGCAGCTAAATGTTCTTGCCTAGTCTGAGAGCTACATGTAAAAGGGCCTGTCTCCTTCACTAAAATAACTGAACCACAAGCTTCTGGGTTCTGAAATAAAAAAAAAAGAAATGGAAGAACTCGTTTCTCTTATGAGGAAGAGATAGCACCTCAGGTGAGGACTCTAACGGAAGCCAGAAGCAGGAAACAGAAGGAAATTCCACCACCATGTACTCAGCAGAGTAACAAGCCAGCAATCTCTGATAGAGATGACTTGCCATATAGGGAAGGAGATCAAATGGAAGCAAAAGAAATCTGAAGGTGTTATTAAATGTTAAGATCAATGATTCGATGCAATATGGCAGCCACAAGAACCAAAGCAATCTTTGGCTTTGTTAAGAGAAGCATAAAATATGCAGGACTAGGAAAGTAATAGTCCCACTGTACTCTGCTCTGGTCTGACCACATCTGGAATATTAGGATCAGAGAGGAAGAATATTAATAAGCTGGAATAGTTGAGAGGAGAGCAACCATGATGGAGGAGGGTCTGAGATCATGCCCTATTACAATAAGCTGAAAGAACTGGGAATGTCTAGCCTGGAGAAGAAAATATATGATCATAGACTGAATAGTGAAAGAATTAACATACGGAATAAAGGTAAAATTCATTCTTGGCCCCAGAGGCAAAATCATAGGTAGAAGTTACAAAGAGGAAAATTTCATCTCAATAATAGGAAAAACTTAGTAACAGAGCTAAACAAAATTGGAATAGATTGCTTCAGGAGGTGGTGGGTTCACAATTGTTGGAGATATTCAAGCAAAGATACTGAAACATTTGCTGAGTAACTAAATGGGAGTATTTTGTGTGGTATGAGAGCACATCAGGGGGCTGAGATAAAATAATGATAATCCATCCAACACTGAATGTAGGATCAAATCACTGCTCTGCTGCTTACTAGCTATGTGGCCATGGGCATGTAACAACCTCTCTGGGGCTCAATTTGTGCATCTATAAAGTGGGGAGGCTACTCGCATTACTTTCCTCACAGAGCTGATATAATAATCAAATTAAATACCAGATGTAAAGTGCTTTATAAACTATAAGGCAATGTCAAAATGTCAGCTATCATCATCACTGTTGTTATTGTCAGGAGTCAATAAAAGAATTACCTGTACGACTTCTTTCACCAAGGACTTGTCCGTCCCAGTCTTGGCTCTTTGCAGGCCACTGACGTTCTCGCCGATCCAAGTGATAAGGGCAAACTTCACTCTCTTGCTCATGGCATCCCCCGTGGTAAACCGGACAAATCCAAACAATCGAATGTCATCTTTAGGGAACAGAGAAATACTCATTTAAAATTTGACAAAAATAATTCCCTAAATAAATACAGCAGCTAGGTAGAGCAGTGGATAGAACACTGGGCTATGAATCAGAAGAATCATGAATCGTGAGTTCAAATCTGGCCTCAGACACTTACTAGCTTTGTGAACCTGGACAAGTAATTTAACCCTGTTTACCTCAGTTTCCCCATCTGTAAAATGAGCTGAAAAAGGAACTGGCAAACCAGTCCGGTATCTTTGCCAAGAAAACCCCAAATGGAGTCACGAAGAATTGGACACGACTGAACACTTTGCTTATTGATACAAAACAAGAGTTTCATGCCGGATTCCGTTTATTTTATTATACTATGAAGCATTGAACGAAATGGGCTTTGACAAGAAATGGTGCTTGTTTCTCTAAATATAAGCTAACTACTGTCAGGGCTCCAAACATGGCTATTTCAGAAAGACAGACTTGTTTACTGTATTCCTGATACCTAGCATAGATAGTACTTAGCTTTTGCTCTATGTTTGTTGAATGGATAAGTTGAATTAAAATCAGTTTGCATTTGTAGCAATTTTGGAGAGTAAGGGTGAGAAGAAGCCCAAAAAAAAAAAAACCCTATCCATGTGACCTTGGTCAAGTTATTTCCTGTCTGAGTGCCAATTTCCCCATCTGTAATATAAGGGAATTGGACTAGATGCCTTCTGAGGTTTCTTTGGTCTCCAGACTCTAGGATCCTAGTATTTCTAAGACAATCTGATTCTGCATATTGACTGAGTAGAGAAATGGGGAGCCTTGGACCCATAGCTGTATCCATTCCAATCTCACACAATCACTCTGATCCTTCTATTTCAAGCAGAGTTTCTGAAAAGAATTAAAGGATCTCATAGTTGAAAAGCTCTGGTAACAGGCTAATCGGCATGGAGGGAAGGGAATAAGCATTTACATGGAACCGACTATGTGCCAAGAGCTTTTTACAGATATTACCTCATTTGAGCTTCATGATAACACTGGGAGGTGGGTGCTATTATTATCCCCATTTTACAGATGAGCAAACTGAGACAAACAGAGAGGTTAAGGGACCTGGCCATAGTCACATGGCTGGTAAGTATCTGAAATCAGATTTGAACTCAGGTCTTCCTGACTCCAGGGCCAGCACTGTTTCCACTCACTGGACCACCAGCTTCCTCACTGGATGCTAAGCATCATGGTCAAGATAATTAGTCTTGCTTCCCATGTATAATCAATTGCTTGCCTTCTCAAGGGGTGGGAGAAGGGCAAGAGGATTTGGAGAATTTGAAACTCAATTGAGTTTTTCGATTTCAAAATTCAAGAGAGAATTTGAACTCAAAATTTTTTAAAATGGATGTTAAAATTTTTTAATGTAATTGAGAAATATTTAATAAAGCAAATAAAAATATATTTTTTAAAAAGATAACTAGTCTTGGAGTCAAAAGACTAGGATGCAACTGGACATGGTGGCATATGTTTGTCTCCCTGCTACCAGGAAGGCTGAGGCTGGTGGATCTCTTGAGTTTAGGAGCTCTGAGTTGCATTAGGATAAATTAGTGTGCCTAATAAGCATAGGTAGCAGGAGATAGGCCCAAATCCTTCCTTAGGCAGTTGGTCAGCGGGCATTTATTAAGTGCTTACTATATATCAGGGACTGTGTTAAGCCCTGTGGATACAAGGAGAGGCAAAAGACAGTCCCTGAGCTCCAGGAGCTCACAATTTAATGGAGGAGATAATAAGAAAACAATTATCTTTAAATAAGCTATAGACAGGATAAAGAGGAAATAATTGTCAGAGGGAAGCACTAGAATTAAGAGCAGTTGGGAAAGGCTTCCTACAGAATTTGGGATTTTAGTTGAGATTTTAAGGAAGCATCCAGGGATGGCAGGAGGCAGAGATGAGGAGGGAGAGCGTTCTGGGCCAGAGGAGATGACCAGAACTAAAAGATGGAGTGTCTTATGTTCTTTGAGGAAAAGCCAAGAGGCCAGTGTCACTGGATTGGTGAGTATGTGGTAGGGAGTGGGGTGCAGTAAGATTGAAAAGTTAGGTGGGCTGGGGTGGTGGCTGGGTTATGAAAGACTTTGAATGTCAAACAGAGCATTTTATATTTGATCCTAGAGTTTATTGGAGTAGAGTGTGGCATGGTCAGACCTTCGATTTAGAAAAATCACTTTGGGGGAGCTAGGTGGCACAGTGAATAGAGCACCGCCCCTGGAGTCAGGAGGACCTGAGTTCAAATCAGACCTCAGACACTTGACACACTAGCACTTGACACACTAGCTGTGTGACCTTGGGCAAGTCACTTAACCCCATTTGCCCTGCCTTCCCTCCTCAAAAAAAAAAATAAAATAAAATAAAATGCCTAAGATTACACAGGAAATCAATTATTTTTTTTAAAAAAATAACTATGGTGACTTGAATGAAGGATAGACTGGATTGGGAAGAAACATGAGGCAAGCAGACCCCCCAGCAGCTACTGCAGTAGTTTAGATGTGAGGTGATGAGAGCCTGCACCAGGGTGATGCCAGTGTTGGAGGAGAGAAGGGAGAGAGATGTTACAAAGGTGAGATCAGCAGTTGCCGAGGCAAGGTCATGGATATAGGGGTGGGAGCGAGAGATAGTGAAGTAGTATAGAGGTGGAAGAGAAAAGGGCCCAGGAGAGTCAGCAAGCTCTATATACTACCAAGTATATAGTTGGTATATTGGTATACTACTTGGTATACTACTACATACCACCGAGTGCCTGACATCAACTCAAGACCAAGATTCTCCATAAGTAACGAGTTAGATGTGGCTACTACTGGCTGAGGTAGAACATCTCCCACGGAAGTTAAAACACAGTTTGGTGAATAACTACCACTGAGTTATAGAAACTGAATGTCACTGGGAACCTTACGAGCTCCTCTTTCGGAAGAAGAAAAATATCCTCTGACAAATGTCAGACTACCTGAAATAAACCTCCCTTAGTAGTTAGCAACTTCTTGAGAAACTACTTACATTTTTACAGCATGTTAAGACTTCTTCCCCCCCGGCCATGTCCTTGTGATGTGGTTGTCATCATGACCATTTTATAGGCACCATTATTATGATGATCATCATTAACCATTATTTTATGACCATTTGTAGGCAAAACCGACACTTAGACGAATTGAAGTGACTTCCTCACCATTACTGACCTAGTAAGGAACAGAGCCAGGATTGGGATCGATGAACAAAGAGGGTTACTTGGAAGGAACCTTGAAGACCATCTCTTTTTAGATTACATTGAAGTCCAGAAAAGAAAAGTGAGTGGCCCCAAATTCCCTCCTTTCCTCTCTGGGCTCCACTATTAATTCTCTCGACTTCTTTCTCCACTGTGATTGAGCACCCTGGAAGATCACTCCACCACTGCGGTCCCTTCTGTTGATTAGTCAGTTCCTGTTAGAACTTCCTTTTTTAAAGAAAATTGTCCAGGCCATCCATGTTTACTCTATTCCTCTCTATGCTCCACTTCTGACTCTCTAGATGTCTTTCTCTACCATGGCCCAGCTTGAGTAACTTCTTCACCACCTACTTCAGCTTCCTTGTATGTGGTTGTCTTCTTACATAAGAATATAAGTTCCTTGAGGGCAGGGATTGTCTTTCTTTTTGCTTGTATTTGTATTCCCAGAACCTAGCACAGTGCCTGGCATATAGTAAGTGCTTAATAAATGCTTGTTGACTTGACTAGTTAACTTGGTTACTAGTCAATAGCCTTGAATATCAGATCTGTTTGGAATCCCACTTCTAGAACAGTCTGAGGTGGGGTTTTTTCTAGTGGTTAGTACTGACCTACCCACAGTATCTCAACAAGTTGGTTTCCCTTGTGACTATGGGCATCCATTTTTGCAAGACTATTAGCTAAGCTTAAGTATATAGTCTATGTCTATGACCGAATTCCAAAAAAGAAACAAAAAAAAAAACCCTACATATCACATATGAGGATGAAATTCATGACCTTAATTTCATTAGGACCAAAAGTAAATCGGGGGTCACCAACCAATAAATCATGTTCTATCAATATATCTTAAACTCTTATCTAGAAGGTCTCTAAGCTACAAATGCCTTCTCTACTAGCAATGAGTATACCAACTTCCTCCAACTCCCCCACCCCACCACTCACCATTCCTACCATTGGTCAAAGTAATTTAGGGAAATTTAAAATGCCATTTATCAGGAAGAGGCTGAAGACCTCTAATCTGCTGGTGATCCTGTTACTTGGCCATGTTTAAGAGACGAATGGTAGACTCCATGTCCTCCCAAAGACATCGGCCACATATCTGCTTGTCTGGCAACTCTAATACATCAATTGCATTTACAAATGTCTCAAAGGGTAATGGGAAAAAGGAGCACAGTGGGTCAACTGCAGCTTGTTACCAATAATAACTTGTGTAAGAGAAATGACATAAGATATCAGTGACAATATGGCTGACTGGAAAAGAAATTAGGTGGGATGTATAGTGAGAGATCAAAAAGCTCTCTGACTATGGGCTTAACTGGTATCCAAGAAGTTTTTGACAACTAGAGGAAGACCTCCAACATGCTGGGTAAGCCCTCTATGGAGGCTTCATGGAAGAATGTGGACAAGAATCACAAAAGAAGAGAGGAGGGATGGATGGGATGTAATCTGTCATGGTAGGAGAGGTATCCAGGCCAATGAGAGCATGAATCCACCAAAGTATCACTAACAAGCATTTGGCTCTCATTCCACTAGACTGTTCTTCCAATGTCATCCAGTACTGTGGAGGTGACAATGAAATGCTAATACCCAGAGAGCAAAAGCTCTGGCAGAACCTAGCCAGCTAGTAAAGCTTTGGTCTGGGGCTATCAATGGAGCATGAATCTGTTCTCTGAGGACCAGCTTAGCTAAATTTGGAGAGGCTCATTACAGAGGGTTGGCCACCATCACTGAATTTCTTTAGCCATCAGGAATAGCAAAGATACTCTAATAAAGGGGAGAAGAGGGCTATAATCTGGCTTCTGTGGCAAGAGTACCCATATCAGTGAAGTCAGGCTCGCTGAAGGACGTGTACAAGTAGGCACACAAACATTTGTTGAATTGTATTAACCTCTGCACAAGCAATCTGGAGCTGCACCGAACTGATAATGTCACATGCTGCCTCGGATGAGAAGACCCATCAGAGTCAAATGTCACCACAATTCCATTGCTGGCAATGGCTATAAGTAAATGTCACCATTTGAAAAAGCAACCAACACCCAGCACCAGCTAATTACATTCCCCAACTCGATCAGATTTTGTCAGTGTGTGAGCCCTTGAACCACAGACAAATGCCCCTCCATGTAATTCAGTGTAACTAAAGCCAAAAGAAAATTCCAGTAGTTTCCTTGGCAACCACTTTCTTTTCCCTGCTTTAATATTTAAGAGAAACACTCACTGGCTTCTGTGTCATGTTTGAAGGTAGTCTCACTTCAGTTCTTAAACCCCATAAAATGACCAACAGGCAGATCACAACAACTCAGAAGTCGTAAGTAATTCACCAAGAGAGATTTTACAAGTAGTGTTGTCCAACTTCCTCATTTGGAAGACGATACTGAGGCCAACTTGTATCAGACCACATGGGTAAGTGAGGCTAGAGAGAAGCCTCTGGCTCCTAGACCAGAGGTCTCCCACCAGAATTCACTGCCTTCAGTCTCTCTCAAATAGGCTTTTCTCCATCCTGATTACTAATCAAAAATGTTTGAGACATCTCTCAGTGTTCCTCATGTAAGTCCTCTTTTTGCCCACGATAGCCAGGTCTGGTGACGATGATAATTAACATTAATAATATTTATATACTTTATGTAAGTATATTGATAAATATATTTGTATAAATAAATCTGAATTACCAACACGATTGGTTAATAGTTTACTGATTGCCTTATATAATCAGGGAAATAAAATAGCAGGCTGGTGTCAGGGAAAAGAAAAAAATGACCTGAGACCAGAGTAGTTATTATCAGGATCCAGGTCTACTGTCGTATGTGACCTTGAGTTTATGGCACAGGAAGATCAGCTGCAGGAATTGGGCTTATTTAACCTGGAGAAAAGAAGGTTCAGGAAGGGACTTGAGCACTGTATTCAAGTATTTGTAGGGAGATAATGTGGAGGAGGGAAATGTTTATGGACTGACTGAGTGACCCCAGAGATCCCGGAATCTGGGAACAAAGGATAAAAAGTTGTAAACAGATGAATTTAGGCTTGAGGTCAGGAAAAGCTGTCCTAAAGGGGAATAGCTTGCCTTGAGACATGGTGGGCTCTCCATCCTTGGAGATCTTCAAGCAGACGCTGACAACCATTTGTCCGGTCTGCTATAATGGGGAGTCCTTCATGTACAGGAGGGGCTAGATGAGTGTCGCTGTCCCTTCCCATCCTCAGACTCCGTGATTTCATGACCTTGGACAAATTAATTTGCTCCATTTGGTTAGTATTTTTATGTAGGCATGTTTTAGTATGTAATTTGCATTCTAGTTATCAATCTATATGCTGGACTTTCTTTATTAGATTTTAAACTACTCAAGGGCAGGAATTCTCTTTCCTTTATATTGGTATCTTACCAAGCTCTGTGCAACTACTCATGTTTACATAGACTTTAAGAAACTTTTCAGGTATAGAGTACAAATATCATTCCCATTTAATAGAAGAGAAAATTGAGGTTCTAAGACCTGCCAAGATCATAGAGCTCTTAAGCATCAGAGAAGAAAATTGAGGGCAAGTCTTTTCTCTGTGACCCTGCCTCTAAGAGATCTATAGATAATAGGCACTTAATCATTATTGAAAGAACTTAATTGAATGCAAAAGTATTAGACAGTATATTTCAGAGCTATTGAGAGCTAATATTCTATGATTTATGATTCTGTAATATTTTAGAAGTTCTTAATAATAACCTCTCAGTAGTCTAGGCAGCTGTCTGAGACTATAGAAGAGGCAGAACAGGTGTCTACCTGGATTAGTGGACAGAGTTCTCTTCCTGGGAATTCCTATGCCAATGAAATAACATAAAAGGGAGACTACATTGTATCCACATTAAGAAATCTGACGGTTCACCCCACCCCCAACAGGCAGACCAGCATTAAATTGAATTAAAATTGAGTTAACTGAATTGAATTAAATAAAAAATAACAGAGTCAACATTCTAAAAATGCTGAAAGGGTACCAGTCATTCACAGCATAGTGAAAGGGACTATGGACCCAAGTTCCAATCCTGCCTCAGACTCTTATTGGCTGCATGACCTTGGGCAAATCTGTGAACCTCAGTTTCTTTAGCTGTGAAATGGGGGTAATAATAGTCCTTACCTCACAGGGTTGTGATGATTAAACAAGAGAATGCATTCAATATGCTTCTTGCTGTTCAGTCATTTTTCACTCATGTATGACTCTTTGTAACCCTATTTGGGTTTTCTTGGCAAAGATACTGGAGTGCTTTGCCATTTCCTTCTCCAGCTCATTTTACACATGAGGAGAATGAGGCAAACAGGGTAAAGTGACTTGCCCAGCGTCACATAACTTGTAAGTGTCTGAGGCTGTATCTAAACTCAGATCTTCTTGACTCCAGGCCTAGCACTCTATTCACTGCAGCTTTATATGCTTAGCAAAGATCAAATTAATGTATAATGCAAACTGTTATGAGGGATGGGCTAGAGCCAGCTCCTAATAGATTTCCAAAGTCAATTAGATTTATTTTAATTTAATCAGATTTATTTAATTTTCAGTGTGAGCATTTATACCTCAGAAATCAGTTTGACATATTGATTTGGTGATCGTCCAGACTTAAGAAAGTGATAGAGAAAACGTTCATAATACAAATTGAATTTAGAAGTATGTCTTACAAAAAGACTCCCCTTCCCCACCAAGAGCTGGTTGTTAAACCTTTATAAGCACACCACTAGCTATTACTGAAGGTGTACTAACTAATTCTAATGCTGAAATTTCATATTCTGTAAATATTTTTCAAAGACCTGGGAGCTGGTCACTGTGACTTTTTTCACTGATATGAAACATGACCTTTCCACACCTTAGTAGATGGTCCATCACATAAAACACACACACACACACACACACACACACACACACACACACGTCCCTTTCCTTAAGATTCAGCTCAACTGCTATCCACTAGCTTTCCTCGATCACCCCAGTTGCGTTCCTTACTCCCCTCCCCCCGCCAATGCTTGGTATTTCTTATGTGTGTTTTGTATCTACTTATCTCTGTACCTGTTACTTGGCCTTCCCTCCAGGAGAATATAAGTTCACTGAGGGCAGGAATTATTTTCCCCTGGCACTGT
The DNA here is from genome assembly GCA_028646595.1 of Phalanger gymnotis. Lineage (NCBI taxonomy): Eukaryota > Metazoa > Chordata > Mammalia > Diprotodontia > Phalangeridae > Phalanger > Phalanger gymnotis. The sequence goes on along the minus strand of CM053625.1, from coordinate 349,844,025 downwards.
GCAGACCCATGGTAGGCACTTAATAAGTGCTTGGAGAATTTAAATGAAATGCTGCCAGAATTGTCCTTCATTCAGTACTGTATAAAAGACTAATAAATAATTTCTTTTTGATTGACAGGGGGTCCTAATTTGGAATTCAGAAACTGATATACTAGGATATGCAATTTTAGGGAAAAAAATTTAAACCATATAAACTCATGTATGTCAGTAGCTAGAGGGCTTGATTTGAACAAAATGGAAGAGAGACTCAGCTGACTGAAACGATCATTTTTTGCCCCACCAAGCAAATTCTTAAGAGCTATTCGAGCAGATCTGATGGATGTCTTCCCTTAGAACACTTTCCCTGAAAAAAGTCTAAGCTAATTTTGACCTCCAACTGTTCAAGCAGGAAAAAAATTACAAGCCCCAGAACCCCGAACTTCCTCTTCAAAGGGCCCTGACTTTAGTACAGCATTTAGACAAAACCCTCAACAGGTACATGGGAAACCTTTCCCCTGAGCTGGTCACTACCCTTTTCTGGGCCTCAGTTTCTTGTTTCATAAAATGAAGCAGCCGGACCAGTTCTGAATATCTTATGGTTCTGTTTGCTTTGTTCGACTCTGTATATTTGTTAGAAATAAAAATGGTTTTTTTGCTTTTTTTCCAATGAAGAAGGAGGAGAAAGAAGGGAGAGAAAACAAATGGTTTTTAATTTAAAAAAAAAATTCCATGGTTCCAAAGTCCATCAAATCCTTCAATAAAAAATCCTTTAATACATACGCAAAGAAAAATTCATTCTATAATTTTGTAGATAGAATGACACAGACAGATTATACCCACAAACATACAAATAACCCTGCCATTGGAAGTTAAATAATTGCTACTTATTAGCTGTGTGACCTTGGGCAAATCATTTAACTTGTTCGGGCCTCACATTCCCCATCTTTAAAACAAGGAGGCTGAACCAATCATCTCTAGGTCTCTTTCTGCTTTAAAATTCAATGACTTTGTGGTCATTTAGGTTTGAGTGACTTTTCCAGGAAACACAACGAATCTCTAATGCATCCCTCACCTCCATTTCTAGTCCATTCTTGTGCCAAATGACCAGTACACACGTTTGAGATGCATGATTAGGGTCAGGGGTGCAGCTTGTTTGTATACCATGTATAAAAGGGCAGAAAGGTCCATGTGGGGACTGAACCAGTGACCTGAGGAAGTCTCATGAATCGCTCACTCGGTGAAACTCAGAACCTTAGTTCACACCCACAACCTTTAGCCTCTTCCTGTCCTGGAACCACAGAGGAAACAAGGTCGCCATTCCTGTGTTTCAGACCTGAGCACCCTCAGCCACCCCTACTTAGCAGCTGGCAAAGACTCAATTCTCTTCTCCCTTCTATGAGTAGAGATGACAAAGGGGAAGAAGAGGGAGGAAGCTCATCCAGCAAGGGGGAAGTAGGAAGGCTGCCAGTTGTACAAATTTATCTCTGCCCCAATGAGGAAAGGAGTTTGCCAAAGCACAACGCTGGCCTTTCTCATAAGAGCAAGTCAGGCCATACCAACCTTTCTCCATTCTCTTCACTCGTATTTGAAATAAAACATGTGAATGAAGCTTTCTGCCTGGTCTAATTTTCTACATTATAATTTTTACAGTAGGAGTTAAATGGGAACATTACAATTCAATGTTCTTTCCTCGTCCCTAAGTCGATCTCCTCCAGTGTCTTCCTTTCCTCTATCACCTCTTCCTTTCCACTTCCAGCTCTGTCCAGGTTCTCACCTCCTTTTCCCATTAAATCCTATCACCCCATTTGCACAGACACAGACATTGACAGAGACAGACAGACACACACACACACACACACACACACACACACATACACACACCTCCTCCTGAGTGCTCCAATCTGGTCTTCTAGGGCCTTGTCTCTCCCTAGTCACTGCACACTGCATTGTGGGATAAATGTTCTTCTACCTGTCTAACAACTACAACTAACATTTATTTAGCAGCATTTTCAGTGTTACAAGGCACTTTACATATGTCTTCTCATTAGAACCTGATAATCACTCTTTGAGGAAGGTGATGTTATTATTACCAGTTTACAAATAGGGACACTGAGGCCCAAAGAGATTGAATGATTTGCCCATACAGCTAGTAAGTGTTTGGAGGCAGGAGCTGAACTCAGGTCTTCCTGAGTTCTCTTATTCTCCCCTCTTAAGTGGTTTGGTGAATATCTATTTCCTCATTTGTAAAATGAGTAGATGAGGCCTAAGGGCCAGCTTCCAGATTTTAAATCCCCTGAACAAAAAGAAATTACTTTATAAGAGCCTAGATGCTGAACTTTATGTTGGGGGTGGGGGTGGGGGGAGAGAGGGAGAGAGAGAGAGAGGGAGAGAGAGAGAGAGAGAGAGAGAGAGAAAGAGAGAGAGAGAGAGAAGAAACTGCTATATAGTAGACACAACTGAGAGGTAAGGGGGAGGAAGGATCCCCTACTTATCACAGGGAGTTAGTGGTTGGCAAAAAAAAACTGCATTACCCAAAGGAAAATTCAAAAATAACAAATATGTTCTGCAGACAGAAGGGGATGAAAATGAGTGGTCAGCTGCTATTGAATGGCCTGGGCTCCTATGTCCCTTTCACATAGACTCACAAGAGGGAAATCCTAACATCCTGTGAAGAGTGAACAAAACTGCTCTATCATGAGAATCCTGAGAGTTCCCGAGCCAGCTGGCTCATTTCCAGTGTCTGATGATGTAGTGACACAGGAGTGTGAGAAGGCAAATATTTGAGAGGGGCGGTGGGAGTAGGGAGGGGTAGAAAAAGAGAGAGGAAAACATTCTTTTGCAAAGAAAGAGGAAGAGAGGATTTGTGATTTGAGGGGTTTTGTTGTGGCTGGGGCAGAGGGGGGAACAGGGAAGAGAAGGATAAGAAAGAAGGGAAAGGATAAGAGGGATTGGTGTGGCCTGGAGTTGACAATGAGATGTGATGAACTCTTTTCAAAAAGAGATTAAAATTGCTTTCTATTTTACTGGCTGGGCTGAACTCCACACGAAGACGCAAGAAATGAGGGAGCTGGAATCAGAAAGGACCTCAAAGCTGATCTAGTCTAGCCCGTGACTATCTGGCTTTCCCTTCTACAATATCCTCAATAATGAGCAGAAAGGGTCCACCGTATATCAAAGAAACTGGAGTCAGAAGATCTGTGTTCAAATTTGGCCTCAAATGCTTACTAGCTGTGTGACCCTAGGCAAGTCACCTAACCTATTTTTGCTTCAGTTTCCTCATCTGTAAAATGAAGGGCATAGATCGCACGACTGTTAAGGGCCTGCCTGACCAGATCTGAAATTCCAAAACTGCACTAAAACCTTAGCCGATTCAAACTAACAGAAGGGAAAGCTTGTCTAGATTAATGAAAACTCTACATTATTTAACTCTTTAAAAATTAAAATCATACCGAATGTTAGAAGCTGAATGTTAGAATTGGAAGGGATTCCAGAGACCAATTCCAAACCCTTTATGTTATAGGAGGAAGAAGCAGGCTCAGAGGAGCTGATTTGCTCAAGGTCACACAGCCAGTACATGAGGTAGGATTCAAACCCAGGTCTTCCTGATACCAGGAAGAAGCTCTATTCACTTCTCTGAGATTGATATCATTGATACTTCAAGAACATCTACTCTGTTATTCTGCTTAAAACTGGTCTGAGAGGTAAAGGGATCTGTCCCATGTCATATAAGAGAATAAGTATATTTCCAGGAGCCAAGACGGCGAAATAAGCAAGAAACTAAGTAACAGAGTCACCACTTGAACCCAGGTCTCAGAATTCAGAATGGAAGGAATCTAGTCCAACCCTGTGATTTTACTTTGGCTCTAAATCCAAGGTGCTTTATATCATACTTAGGCTACCCTAACAAAATATTTCCTAGTAGAAAAATGTTTATAGATTATCTGCTTAAAGGTATATAGCTAGGTCCAGTTTAGGGTGAATAATGAATCCCCTGAAATGGTTGCATTATTTGAATATACATTTGCATTGGACTGGAACCAATGGCCATATTTTACATAAGTATAACTTCAAATTTGTTGTTGTTTGTCCTTTGCTCTTAAAGAGGACTATGACACCAGGGAGGTGGTGCCATGACATATCAATGAATTGAATTGAATTGAGGGAGGGCTGTGTAAAGTCACCAATCTCACTTTTTCCTCTGGAGCCATATGGGTCCAGAGGCCAGATAAAGATCAGGACAACTGGAAATGGCTCAGGATGCAGTGGGGGACCTTGGCCTTTTCAGGCTAAGTTCTTAAACAGGTCTCAGTTTGACTGAGGCAACACCCATCAGTGATTAAGGCTTAATAAGAAATGAGGTAAATTTGAATATGAGAGACCACTCCAAGAATTCATTATTTGAATTGAGACCTAGCTGTAGATAGGAATGATTGATTAGCATACTATCTCATATTTTTACAATGCTTTGTAGTTTATAAGACTTTTTTGAGCCTCAGTTTCCACTTCTGTAAAAATGAGATTCTTTCCAACTCCAAATTATATAATCCGATTGCATCACCCATAAGGTTCTCTTTTTACAAAGACTATCACACTGCAATAAGGCCTCCCATTAGAAGCGCAAACAAGTACAAACCAGTAGGTTGGATCACGAAAAGCTAGGAAAAAGGCACAGTAAATAGCCAACAAAACAGCAACAACCAACCAAGCCCCAACCCCCATGCCCAGCCCAGGCATATACTTTTCAAAGTACTTTCTTGCACCATCTTTGTTTGATCCTCCAAACAAGGAAGTACATGGGATAGCTGGTTGTTTAACCCCATTTTATAGCAGAGGAAACTGAGAAGAAAAGAGATTCACAGTCACTTGACTCAGTTTCCCCTGTTTGGTAGCAACAGGCTTGGTGCTAGAACCACAGTCACTGTTTCTAACACAGAGCTCTTTCCACTCTCCCCAGAGTAGAATGAGGTTAATGGACAGACGAGGCCAATGCCTTTCAAAGAGCTGCTGCCTTGACCTGAGAAGAAAAGAAGGCTGCATCAGGAGAATTGTAAGATCAATGGATTAGCCCACAGGAGGCCCAGGTTCTAGGCCCTGCTTCGCCATAAACTGTTGGTGTGGCCTTTGTTTTCCCACCTGTAAAATAAGAAGAGTGAACTAAAGGCCTTCTAAGCACTACTAAATCTAGGTATTTATAACCTCCCAGTTTGGTCTATGAATAGTCCTTCTATGGTATGATTGTAAAAGTCAGTACTATTACTTTTGAAATTATTTTTTATTCTAAACTTAAATAAAATGAACATTTCCATATACAATTTAAAACAAGAGGATTGTACATGAAACTTCTCTATCACATACAGCCTGCTTTTCTTTGAAAACATATAATGAATTCAGCCTGTACCTTGCAAAGTCATCCTGCCTGTCTGGGAATCTTTTCAGCCATCTATTCTCTTTGTTGCATTCTTTAAAAAATGTTTCAGTGACTGTCTTTTCTGAGTGTTTCATTCTTTTCTTTCTTCAGCTACCACATCCTTAGCCCACGTTTCTCTCCCAAGAAAGAAAAAAGAAACCCCTGAACAAATAATCAGAGTAAAGCAAAACACCATGTCCAAAAATATACACCTCCCCCTGCACCTGTCTCTGTCTTTCTGTCTCTGTCTCTCACTTTTTGTCTCTCTGTCTCTCTCTGTATCTATCTATCTATCTATCTATCTATCTATCTATCTGTCTGTCTGTCTGTCTGTCTCTTTCTCTCTCATATAACTGCTTAGGTATGGGCTCCATACTGTGTCCCAAATGAGGGGTTTGAGTGCATAGTTGTGGGAAGTCCTAGTCCCTGATGCAGGTAGAGATCTTTCTCCAACTGCTGAGCTGGGGATAGAAAAGGAGGCAAAAGACAGCGCCTGCCCCCAAAGAGCTTACAATCTAATGGGGAAGATAACATGCAAGCAGATACATACAGTCAAGCTACATACAAGATAAATAGAAGTCATTGAAAGAAGGAAAGCTCTGGAATTGAGAGGTGGGGGAAGGATTCTTGTAGAAGGTGGGATTTTAATTGAGATTTAAAGGAAGCCAAGGAGGTCAGTAGTTGGGGAGGAGGTGGGAGAATGTTCCAGGCATGGAGGAGAGGTGGAGAAAATGCCCCCATCTGAGAAATGGAGCATTTTCTTTATGGAGCAGTTACTGGATAGAAGAGTACATGTTGGGGAGGAAGGTGTAAGAAGACTGGAAAGGTAAGAGGGGGCTAGATTATGAAGGACTTCGAATGCCAGAGCATTTTGTATTTGCTCCTGGGAGCAACAGGAAGACACTGGAGTTTACTGAGTAAGGGAATGATATGATCAGACTTGCATTTTAGGAAAATTGCTTCAGTAGCTGAATGAAATATGGACTGGAATGGAGAGGGACTTGTTAGGCAGACCCACCAGCACTCTATCGCTATAAATCCAGGTGCAGGGATGTGAGGGCCTGCACTAGGTGGGGGCAGTGTCAGAGGAGAGGTGTATTTGAGAGATGTTGCAAAGGTGAAACCAGCAGGCCTTGGCAACAGCTTGGATGTGGGGGTGGGGTGTGGAGAAACTAAGGAGTCCAAGATAAGTCCTAGGTTGTAGGCCTAAGGGACTGGGAGGAAGGCAATGCCTTCTACAAAAAGAGGGGAGGTAGGTGGGAGGGAGGGTTTAGGAGGAAAGATGATGCTTTTTGTTTGAGATGTCTATGGGACATCCAGTTCAAGACGTCTGAAAGGCAGTTGGAGATGTGAGGTTGGAGGTCCTTCAGAAGAGAGACTGGGGCAGTAAAAGTAGATTTGGGGATCATCAACATCGAGGACATAATTAAATACGTGGGGGCTGATGAGATCACCAAGTGAGGTAGAATAGAGAGAGATCTTCAGTGATCCTCTGGAATCTACAGTGCTTTTTTGTTCATAAGACTTTCTGGCTGGTCATTACATTGATCAGAGACATTATACTTTTAAGAATGTAGTTTTATGGACTCTAACATAAAAAGAATCCTAGAAAATTCCTCCCCTTTGTGTTTACAAGTCTTACCTGCAAATAAAAAAAATTATAATCTTCAACTCAGCAACCTTGTGGTTTGAAATGTACCATGAAAACCCACAATTGTCATCAAATGACTGAATTAACAATATGAGTTCTGGAGTGATGCAATTGGAATTCCAAAGACATGAGTATCATGTCTACTTCCTACTCATTGAGGAAAAAACCATTTTCCTGGCATGGAATCAGGCAATTAACATCTGATTTCTAAGCATACTGGTGGCAAGAAACACTAAGTGGCAAAGTATTACCACTGCCTGCAGAAGGCAGCCCCTGGCATCCTGCCCCCCAGCCAAAGCCACAGGCTTGGGCCTGCAAAGCCAACGCATCAAATTTAAGTCCCTGGATAATGCAGTATATGCTTGGGAAAGATCAGCCAAGCTTCCAGTAACAGCCAAACTAAACAGTCGCAAGCACAGAGCTGGGCATACTGCTGAGAGGGATATAGGGAACCGGGAGCCCGGGAGTGCAAGCAAGGCTGCTTGCCTCAGCCGTGATAGGATGACAGTGCTTCCTAGGGCCAGCTCGACAATTGGAGAGGGATTTCTAGCTGCATCAGCATCCAGGACCTCCCCCAACTATACACCCAAACCCCTCATTTGGGACACGGAGGGGAGTAAAGAGTTGATGGAGCCCATACCTAAGAAGTTATATGAGAGAGAAAGAGAAAGAGACAGACACAGAGACACAGAAAGAAAGAGATGGGGCGGGGGGCGGGGAGGAGAGGAGCTGAGAAGTATGAGGAATATGGAAAACATGGAGGGAAACATCGAGAGCTGGAGATATGTCTACCCCCTAAAAAGCAATCTCATTAGCAAACTAGGTTTAGAAAATTAGGAAAGCCTGCATGGAATAAGAACACTGGGCTAGGAGTCATTAGACTTCTGCCCCTCATTAGTTCTGTTATCTTGGCTAAGTCACTTTCTCTGGGCTTCAGTTCCTTCATCTTGAAAACAGGAAATACAGTTACACTTATATTAAATGACAGCTATGATGAAAAGTATCTGCCCTGTTGACCTTATGAAGTTGATAGGATGAGACAGTAACAGAGAGGAAGGAGGCAGTCTGGTTTGTGGGAAGCATAGTGGGCTGCCAAGTCTAGACATTAGGGTTCTAACAACTCCCACAGCTATTTATTAAAGGTCCCCTCATTATCATCAACAAGCATTTATTACGTGCCTACTATGTGCCAGGTCCTATGCTAAGCATTGGGAAACACAAGAAAGACAAAAATACAGTTGTAACCCTCAAGGTGCTTACATTCTGATGGGAATGGGAAGGGATCCTCCAGTATATAACGTGCCTAGAGTGGGAGGGAGCTGGGTGTTTCCGAAAATAAAAGGCAAACTTTCTCCTTGGTCCTTATGTACAGAGGAAACTGCCTTCTTATAACGCAAAGTACTGTCCTAATCTCAGCCATGCTAACTGACACTTGGCTGTGCTAATTGGACCTGAGGCAAGTCATTTCTCTGGGTCTTGATGTCCTTATCTGAAAAGTTAGAGGGCTGCAGTAAATGATCTCGGAGGTCCTACAAGGTCTTCCCTAGAGGGGAAGGGAAAGGACCAATGCAAATGCTCTCCTGGCCAACCCATGCTCTATGCCTATGGCACAGAGAAGTAGTCTCAAAGTGGGTGGCCAAACCAAAATTTTAGAGGCCCAATGATGAAACATGCCACCTACCTCCTAACAGAGAGGTAATGGACTCAGGGTGTATACGTACACACACACATATACATATTACATACATGCACACATACATATATATGTTTGGGGATGTGGCCAGTTCAGCAATTTGTTTTGCTTGGCTACATATTTTTTACAAGGGCTTTATTTTGTATTTTCCTCTTCCCCCCCCCAAAAAAAAAAGATTGGGAGGAATCAGAGGGAGAGAAAATAGATTTGTGTTAACTGAAAAAAAATTTTTTGAAGTGGGTGGCCTGCTGTCATGATTACCCAAGGGGGTGTGTAATCTAGGGTTATAGACCAGTCCCATCTCACCCTCGCAGAGATAGTCAATCATGGGGCTAGTCTCCAACAAAAGCATACCTAGCCTTCAGCTATCAAAAGCTGCCATTCCAACTCATCATCCTCCATTCCAGCCTCAATGCAAGCTCCCAGTCTTCCTCCTGAGATCAGCCCCTGGGAAGGTGGGGGAGGGGCTAGAACCTAACTCCTCCCAGCTTACCAGGGGGAAAAAATCAATTTACTGATAGGGGAATGCAATCAAAAAGTTTGGAAATCACTGGCATAGGGTACCATGCTAGGTTTGGCTCTGTTTCTAACTAGCTGTGTGACTTCCCCCAAGCCACTTCATCTCTGAGTTTTAGCATCTTCCTCTATAGACTACGCTATTGGGGGTGGGGGTGGGGAAAGTGTTGTTGGTTTAGATGACCTCTAAGATCCCTTTGAGCACAAATGATCTAATTATATTAAAAGCAAGAACAAAACCACAAGGAAGTTCACTTGCCTGGGCTTAGGCTGTCTCAGGATCCCTCTGGGACAGGTAAAGATCAGACAAGGGTAGATAAGCAAGAAAAAAACTCTTTGGAGGAAGATTATTAATAATAATAATAATAATATCCAAATGTATATGGTGCTTTAACATATGCAAAGCACTTTACAAATATTATCTCATTTGATCCTCACAGCAACCCTGCAAGGTAGGTATTATTATTATCCCCACTTTACAGGTGAGAAAACTGAGGCAAACAGGTGAAGTGACTTGCCCAGAGATCACTTGGACTAAAAGTCTAAGGCAGGATTGGGATTCAGGTCTTCCTGACTCCAGATCCTGACATTCTACCCACTGTGTCTTCTACTCAAATGACTATGGGTTCTCATCAACTTAGACATTGTCTCCACTACAACTCAGCCATGTCAGCTCTTCTGGTATCTGTGTTGGCCACAGGGAGTCCACCTAACATGCTGGACACCTTCTTTGCTTTCTCCGGAGTTATATATATCCAGAGTTACACACACACACACACACACACACACACACACACACATATATATATGTATGTATTATAGCCTTTATTCCTGGTCAATCCATTGGTCAGTCAGTTGGTTAGTTGGTTGGTTGGATGGTTGGTTGGTTGGTTTTGCAAAGTGTCTCATTACTTCTACCTTGCAGCCCACTTGTAACCACCATGGGACTCTCCATTGTCCTCATCATGTGGCTTCCTTCAAATTTCTGCTGAAGTCCTTAATCTGAGTGCCTTGCCTCAGAGATGACCTCCATCTTATCCTGTCTATAGCTTGTTTATACATAGTTGTTTCCGTGTCCTTTCTCCCATTAGAATGGGAGCTTCTTAAGAGCAGGGACTGTGTTTTGTGTTTCTTTGTATCCCTAGCTCTTAGCACACAGTGCCTGGCACATAGTAGGTGCTTTATAAATACTACTTGATTTGACTCTACCAGTTTAGTCCCTCTCTGTTCTTTGGAGACCATTGTGCTACACCACCACCCCCAGTAGAACATCAGTATTAAAATGGTGAGCCTTTTCCAGAGAAGTTTGGGGCATTAAAGGGAGGCTACATGGGGGAACATCCTGTGATGTTGATTCTAATGCCTTTCCATCTTTAAACACTAAGTTGTTTCCCCTTAAACTGTGAATGAAGCTGCACATTCAATATGGTAGTTCTCTAATGACCTAATTTAGGGTCATTCCATTATTTATACAGTGGTCTCGTAAGGATTTCCCAGAAGAGGATATAATAGGGATGTACAGTTAACACCCACTTATCTGGAGGTCACAACTTCCTTTGACTTTAGCTGTATGAAATACAGCCACAAATCAGGATGTTAGCCAAACAGGCATCTCTGTGTCATTTACTTTCCTTCATGGAAGGGGTCTAAAGTTACCCTCAGGGTCACTGTAGTAGGAAGGCCGAATTTATGATCTCAAAAAGGATCATATAAATATCTGAATGGTTTGAAATCGTTGGGTATACAGAATTCTCCAAGCAGAAGGCATCAAAAAATTTATTCAGGGCCCAGAGCAAC
>CM053625.1:349743967-349826111 GCA_028646595.1 Phalanger gymnotis | reverse complement strand
GTAGGTAGAAGGGAGGAAGGTAGGTGGAGGGAGAGGGGAGGAAGGAGGAGGAGGATGATGCAGGAAGAGGAGGAAGAAAGGAGGGAGGAGGGAAGGAGGAAGAGGGAGAAAAACGGAGGAGGTAGGAAAGAAGGCAGGAAGGAGGTGGAGGGAGGAGGGAGAACGGAGGAGGGAGGGAGAACGGAGGAGGAGGGAGGAAGAGGAGGAAGAACGGAGGGAGGGAGGAGGGAGAGGCGGAGACGGGCCCGGCTGGCTGGTTGTTTGTTTGCAGCCCGGGCCGGCGTCAGCTGGCCGCGAGCTGAGCCCACCTCTTCCAGGGCCCCCGCCCCTCGCTCCCCGCGCGCTCATTGGCCCGGCCTCCGCTTCACTCGGCCCAGCACTTCCTGGCGGAGCCATGGCTGTGGACCTAGCCGGCGGAGGGCCGGCCGCGCTGCCGCCGCCCGGCCGCTCCGGCCAGGGATCGGGATCCGGCACGGGTTCCGGCGGTGCCGCGCCGGCCAGCGTGTAGCAGCGGCCGCCCGCGCAGCGCTCACCTCCCCAGGTTGGTCCGCTTGTCCCCTCTGCCAGCTCCCGAGCCTCCTGCCCTTCCTCCCTCCCTTCTCCCTTTGCATCCCTTGTTCCAGCTGCCTCCCTCGCAAAGCGTGGAACCCGTCACCCCAGTTCCCCTTGCAGTGAGAGGTCCAGCTTGGACGCAGAATCTTTGTCCCTGCCTTTCGGATGGCTGACGCCCCCCCTCCCCCGCCAGCCCCCTTCTTACCTCTGCCTGGGTTGGCAAGTGTAGAGCCCAGCCCCCTACAAGAATGTAAATCTTAATGATCTAATTGTGCGTTTGGGGTTAAAGTAAATTCCCCAAATCTGTTGAATAGGACCCTTTTCTTCTATGCCCCATTGTATCCTGTCCTCTTACGAGACTACAAGCTAGTTGAGAGCAGGGATGTTTTACCCAAACTTTGTCTCTCCCCCCAGCCTGTACGCAGTAGCTGCTTAATGAATGTTTAAGGTCTTGCAAGGGACCGCGTTTTGTTTAGTTGGGGGTGGGGGTGATTTTGGTGAAGGCAACGCTTTGGATGGCTGGGATTTGGACGTGTGGGTGTATGTGGGGGAGGTCGAGAGAGAACTGCCAGTCCAGAGCCAGAAACCGCCGCCCCCCGTTACCCAGAATTGCCAGGGTAGCCCCTGAAGAGCTGCTTAAGTAGCTCGGGAGGACACGGAGCTTAGCTCTGTTCCTGTACTTAGGTCATAGAACTTAGAGGTAGGGGGGACCTTAGGCATCTCTTTCAATCCCGTTTTTTATAGAGGAGAGAATTGAGACCCAGGGCGAGCAGGTCATTATTTGCTCAGGGGAGAGCAAAAGCCAAATTTGAACCCACGTCCTCCGAATCCACAGCCATTGTCCTGTCCCATTCCCCGAGGGGGGAGCAGGACGAACCTTCAGGTAAAACTTGGTTTTATTTTCTGCTGGACTTAGTCCACCCGGAAAATTGACTCAAAGACCCTACCACTTCTTTTCTCTTGGTCCCAGTGGGCTCTGGGCAACTGTTGAGCTCAGCCCTGCTCGCCTTGCCATCTGGAGGGATGGTTCTTACTCGTCCAGGGGGTGATACCTGGACCTTCTCCAGATTACCATGTACTCAGGCACTTCTGCCCCTAGATAATCTGCCGAAATGAGGCCAGGTAAGAATGCCATGCTTTGTGCTACCTAATTCACCTTCCTTGTGTGCCCATCTTCCATATTTCTTCTTCCCCCACGAAACTTATCAACAGCCAACTGCCAGTTTTGTAGACTGGTAGAGATGGCAGGAACCCCAGAGATGATCAGATCTACCAGGCTCACTTTACAGAGGAGGAAAACTGTGGCCCACCGGGGTCAAGTGACTTGCCTAAAGTTACCACTTTGTACCAGAACCCACTTTAATTCAAGAAACACTTCCCATTGATCTTTCTACCTCCACCTCAATAGGCAAGGTACCCCTTGAAGTCAAGAACTTTCATTTTTAACCTTTGTAGCCTCAACAGTAGCACTGTGCCTTGTATACAGTTAGCACTTAATAATGGTTGAACTTAAGTTTCCTGTACACATTGCCCAACCTGTACCTTGAAATTTGGGCAAGGCCATATTTTGGGGGGGGAGGGGGCAGGGAGGCAAGCCAGGTTAAATGGCATGTAAGTTTCTGAGGCAATATTTGAACTCAGGTCCTCCTGACTCCAGGGCCTGTGCTCCATCTACTGTGCCACCTAGCTTCCCCTAAGGCAATACTTTTCTAAGAAATTTTCTAAAATGTGTTTAACCATTAAATAGTGTGTATATGTGTATATATATAATGTATGTATGTATACACATTTATATATGTGTGTGTGTGTGTGTGTATACATACACACATATGCATTCTTAGGATTCCTTCAGATGCCCACATCAATCCTCCTTTTAGGGATCCTGATTCAGACAGGGTTTAGAGCTGCATGTGTCATGGCCCATAAGCCAAAAAAGGTGTGGCAATGATTTGTAGATGGGCATTCTGGGAAATAGAAGATGTAGGGTATTCATTAACTACATGTGATTCTTCACTATAACTTGGTTTAAAAGAAAAAAAAAGATTTAAAAGAAAAACTTGATTTAAAAGTAATATAGCTAATTAGATTCCAACTCTACGATTCCATCTCTATGCTAAAGTCTAGTCTCCCTGCTCTTCCCATAACTTCCCACCTTCTTGCTTCCAGTGGTTATATCTGTGTACTAGTTCCATGTGAATTTAATAAATGATAATAATATCATGCTCAATAATTCTCTTTTCTATTGTTGTAGGAATACTACCAATAACTTTATAATGGAGGGGGCCAGACAGACAAGAGTGTCTCGTCCATACAAGATCAGCGAATCTTCTAAGGTGTGTGTTTGTGAATTATATGCCTCCAGTCTAGATTCTTATTGTGTTTTTTTTCTTTTTTGGGTCTGACCCTGTGTTTGTAGGATCGCAGAATCAGTTCTGACTCAGAGACCCTCTAGCCCAACCCTCTCATTTTATAAATGAGAAAATTAAGGTCCAGGGAAAATCAGTGACTCAATGACTTGTCCAAAGTCACTCAGATAGTAGAGTATATATTTTCTGATTGAAATGATTGTCATGTGATAACTTTTTTTTAAACATTAATTGAATAAATTCAAAACATGAAGGCAGGATTTGAACTGCTGTCCTCAGATTCCAGAAGAGGGGCTTATTCCACTGGAAGCTCTTCGTCTAGAAACTTCCTCCAAAAGTTTGATGCAGATTTATTACTCACCTGTATAGCCTTTAGAAAATTAACTGAAATTGTTTTGTCGGTGGTCACACAGCAACTAGTATGTTAGAGACAGGATTTGAATCCAGCTCTTCCTGGCCAGACATTTAGCCCTTGTACTTTCCTGTTTCTCTGTTGAGTATACAACATGCACAGTCTCCCCAGGACCTGATTTTAGATTATTCATTTTTAAAGTACAGACTGGAGGTATTTTCATATCAAGCTTGGCAGAATGGAAAGAGGAGAATCATAGAATATTGGGACAAACTTCAGAGGTCATCTAATCCCACCCCTTCATTTTATAGATAAGAAACTGATGCCCAGAGAGGGAAAGCTCAGAGTCATAAAGCAGAGCAAGAACTGTCAATCAATCAATAAGCATTTATTAACCACCTGCCATGTGCCAGGGGCTGTGCTTGGCAGTCAGGCTACAAAGACAAAAATAAATCAGTCAAGCCCTCAAGGAGTTTACTGTTAATGGAGGAGATAACATGTACACGCAAGAATATATACACAGTAATTGTGTAACATGTCCACATCTAAGCAGATATGAAATATGTAGAGGATGCCTTTTCTTAATGGCCAAGAAACCAGTAAAGTAGTTTGCCACCCTGAGGAAAGGAGGGAGACAATGGATTTCTCCAACTCTCTCCTCTCCTCTCTGCCTGGAGTCCTCTAGTTATCCATGGCTCTCCCAGCTTTTACTTGCTCCACTCCAAAGTTCTGACCCTGAGGCCCCTAGGGCTTTTGAAGGCATGTGAACTGGAAGCACTCTTTGGTTAGCTTGTGACATTGGGGATGGCTGCTTAGATGGCATGGTGCTTAGCTTTGCATGGTGACTGGTGCATGCCAGGAATGTTTCTCTGCCAGAATCCACTTATCCCAAGCATGACTTTTTTTTAAAACATTTTTTATTTCAAAATCTTTATTAATATATTTTGTTTTGCCATAGCTTATATTTCCCAATATGTCCCTCCCTTTCTGTCTCCTAGAAAGTGAGCCCTTGTACCAAAGAAAATTTAAAGGGGGAGAAAAAATAGCTCAGCAAAACTAACCAATAGATCTAGAAGTCTTCCATTATATACAATGATGGGGCAGCTAGGTGGTGCCATGGGTGGAACACTGGCCCTGGAATCCGGAGGATCTGAGATCAAATCTGGTCTCAGATGCTTAGTAGCTTGTATGACCCTGGGCAAGTCACTTAACCCCAATTTCCTCCCCATCCCAAACGTATGCAGTGTTGCCCCAGTCGTTACTTTCTGACACTGTGAGAAACGAATTCAGATTTTCATTTTTGGAAGTACCCTCGTTTTTCACTAAGACCAATGAGTAAAATTTTATTTGAAGAAATGTTATTTGTTCTGCTTGGTTGATAAAGAGGAAAGCCATTGGCCACTGGTTTTTGTTGTTGTTGAGTCATGTCAATTGTGTCCCACTCTTGGTGAACCCATTTGGGGTTTTCTTGGCAAAAATATTGTGGTGTTTTGCCGTTTCCTTCTGCAGCTCATTTTACAGAGGAAACTGAGGCAAACAGGGTCCAGTGACTTGTGCAGGGTCACACAGCTAGTAAATGTCTGAGGCTGGATTTGAACTCAGGTATTCCTGACTCCAGACCCAACACTCTATCCAACACACCACCTAGCTGCCCCAACTGGCCACTGATAACTTATCTAAAGGACAGAGTAAAAGAGATTGTTTTTAAAGCAAAAGAGGATGTGTACTTTAAATTTAAACCAGATTAGAAATATAGGAAACAGTTTCCAATTTTTTGAAGAAGCAGGAGAATTTTTTTTTTTTTTTGGAGACTAGATCTTCCTATCTAATAGAGGTTAGAAGTTCAGTGGCCACTTATGGGCCTACCTCACTGCTAATCAAAAACGGTTCAACATGCTCCATTTCTGACTTAGATTGGTTTATCCCTCCTTGGGCAGCCAGCCTTCTGGCCCCCTGCTCCCAGGGGCTCATGTTATTGGTGCCAAACTTTGTGTGGACAGGAAAAAAAAAAAACAAAAGTCCACAGATTCCTAGCCTGGTCTAGCCACAGGTTAGGACCCCCCGATTGAGTCCAACCCTTTTATTTTACAGTTGAAAAACTGAGGCCCAGAGAGGTTGAGTGACCTGCCCAGGGTCACACAGCTAGAAAGCATCTGTCTTAACCCTACTATACAGCTCAGAATTTCCGAGCTCAAGTCAGCCACCAGCTTGTCTCCTCAGTAGCAGGGCCTTCAGGCCCACACCAGGCCCCGCTCACCAAAAGACTTTTACAAATTTGTTGATTTTGGACTCAAGGGGACTTGGCTTCAGATACTAACTCAGCTCTTTACTACCTGTCTGGCTTAAGGCAAATGATTTGATGTCTCTGAGACTATTTCCTCATCCGTAAAAAGATGGAGTTTGACTGGATTCTCTCCAAGCTCTCTTCAAACCAGACTTTGTAAAATATACCACTTTGTAAGACTCATTCAGTAGCAATTTTCAATGGCTTTTTAAAACAAATTGTAGAAGATTGGAAAGGACTGGTTAGTCACTTAACGATGCTTTGGCTCATTTAACTTGTAATATTTCCATTTCAAAACTCTATGAATAATTTTTCTTTAAGGAGTAATATCTAAGTTAATAGGTTATGCAAATACAGGAAGGTTCTGTGATTTGGTCAGCTGTAGGGAATTTCTCGATGTGGGAATTATTCCTTCCACCAACAGATAGAGACCCATCACTTGGCAGAGTGAAGTGGATAGTGTAGGACTTGGAGGACTTAGTGTAGGGAGGCCTGGATTCAGATCCCACATTGGAGAGTTCCTAGCTGTGTGACCCAAGGCAGATCACTCAACCTCTTTGGGCCTCAGTATCTCAACTGTAAAATAAAGGGGTTGGACTCAATCAGGGGGTCCTAAACTGGAGGTTAGGAATCAATGAACTTGTTTTTTTTTAATATTTTAATAATTTTATTTCAACATAATTGGTTTTATGTATTTTACACTTTTTAAAACATTCTTAGAAGGGATCCATAGACTTCACTAGGTTGCCAAAAGAGGTCTACTGCACACAGAAAGAGGTTAAAGACCCCTGAACTAGATGAAATCTGTTGCAGTTCTAAGTCCATTATTCTATGATCCTTGTAAACTGCCAGAGACGCATAGACCTTAAGTGATTTGCCCCAGAGTCCCACAGCTAGTAGGTGTTGGAGGCAGGATTTGAACTCTGATCTTCCTGGTTTCAAGCCTGACATTCCACCCCACCAGGCCTTGCTATTGATTTGTTCCTTTCCCAGAGTACTATTTTCAACATTGGGTATGATTTTTATCTATTATCTAGTTCAATGGTGTCAAACTCAAAAAGAAACAGATCTGCATATTGACTTAGAAAACCACAACTTAACATTATCTATGTTGTATTTTTTTAATTTTGTTAAACCTTTTCCCAATTACATTTTAATTTGGACCCACCCTTAGGAGCTAGTTTGACACATCTGGACTAGTTCACTATAGTACCAATTTAACTAAATGACCATTTTAATGTTGTTCAGTTGTTGTTGAGTTGTTTCAGTCACATCCAACTTTTCATGACCCCATTTGGAGTTTTCTTGGCAAAAATACTGGAGTGGTTTGCCCTCTATTTCTTTTTTTTTTTTTAGAGGGGGAAGGTGAGGCAATCGGGGTTAAGTGACTTGCCCAAGGTCACACAGCTAGTAAATGTCAAGTGCCTGAGGTCGGATTTGAACTCAGGTCTTCCTGATTCCATGGCCAGTGCTGCTATCTCTTTCCCCAGTCCTTTTTCTAGATGAAGAAGCTGAGGCAAACAGGGTGAAGTGACTTGCCCAGGGTGAGACAGTCTAGTAAGTGTCTGAGGCCAGATTTGACCTTGGGAAGGTGAAGCTTCCTGATTCCAGGCCTCCAAAGTAATTGAACATATACTTTCTTCTCCATTTCGTTGCATCTTATCTCCCCACTAGACTGTAATTTCCATGAGGGAAGAAACCACATTTTCTCTAAACCTTGTGTGTCCCGACTCCACATAGTTTTTTACACACAGCAAGTGCTTGCGAAATAATGAATATTTGCAGCACTTGATGCTGTACTGAAAGGTAGTAGTGGTATAATATGCCCAGGGTTTGTAGAAATCTAAGAGGTTTCAGAGTAAATTACTCTGCCTTAAAGTAGGATTTTATATCATCGTTCTAGTAATAATGATAACAATAGCTAATATTTATACAGCACCTACTGTGCGCCAGGCACTTTGTTAAGTACCTCACAATTATCATCCCGTGTGATCCTTACAACAACACCGAGGTAGGTGCTAGATTACTGTTGCTGTTACTAGTATTAGATAACATAATATATTACATAGCAATATACTATTACTGTTGCTAGTATTATAGAACACATTACATAGTAATATATTATTACCATTGCTATTAGTATCCCCATTTTACAGGTGAGGAAACTGACACGACAGGGTTAGTTAAGTGATTTGCCCAGGGTAACACAGCTAGTTTGTGTCTGAAGCCAGATCCTAGGTATATGGTAGTTTACCTACAAAGGCTGGAATTCAAGGAATGCTGGGGGAGTCGGAGAGTTCTCTCTTTCCTGTCACCCAGGTAGATAAGAAGGAGCAGAGCCCCAGGAAACCATCTGATATTAGTATGGAGAATTGGGTTCCCAGTCCTCCTCCTTTAATCCTAGGAACCTCCCTGGCCCATCATCAGTTCCACTCAGCATGAAGGCGGAGTTGGTGAAAAGACTACTTTTGGTCTCTGGTTTGATGACTGAGACTTGGCAAGGTCTCCCAAAACCTCTCTCTACCAAACAGTAGCTAGATCAGCTTAGAGGGCTTCGAGCAGCCCCTCTAAGAGCCTGGGATGTAACGCTACAGCCAGCCTGCCTTTCCCAAACGGCTATCCCTGGGCATTCCTGTTCATGGGATCATGAGATTTAGGGCTTCAGGGGCCACCTAGTGCATGAGTCAGCCATACGACTACCCTGAGCCAAAGCTGGCTCACCGGCTACTTTTGTATAGCCTAAAGACTAAGAATGGTTTTTACATTTTTAAGTAAAATTCTATTGGTATACAAAAATACAGTTCGCTGAACTCACCCTGATCTAGTCCAAATGAAGAAGGTTAGGCCTAGGTCACAAAAATGACTTGCCCAAAGTCATACTGGTAGTAAGGATCAGCGCCAAATTTGAACTCAGGTCTTCTGACTTCAAGCTTAGCATGTTCTTTCTTTCTCTTTCTTTCTTTCTTTCTTCCTTCCTTCCTTCCTTTCTCCCTCCCTCTCTCCTTCCCTCCCTCCCTCTCTCTCTCTCCCTTCCTTCCTTCTTTCTCTCCTTCCTTTCTTTTTTTGAGTCAGATATATTTTATTTTCCTCCAGTTACATGTAGAAATAATTTTTTACATTCGTTCTTTAAAATGTGGAGTTCCAAATTCTCTCCCTCCCTCTTCACCCCCATCATCAAGAAGGCAAGCAATTTGATATGGGTTAGATACATGCAGTCATTTGTCATACTTTCCATACTATGCTGCCCCCATCTTAAATCTCATTCCATATTTGCCTACACATTAGAGGGTCTAATACCTTGTTAGTCAGAAAAGTATCTTCTGAAAGGAGAATTCACCTCATTCTGCTTGGCCCCAGGGGGCGGAATGTGGAGCAGTGGATGAAAGTTGAGAAGATACATTTAGACTTAATGGAACGCAAAGCTTCCTGAGGCCAATGAGAGCTGATCAGAAGTGGAATGGTCAGACAGACCATTGGCTCCCACCCTCCCTGAAGAACTTCCAGCAAAGGCTGGAGACCCACTCAACAGATGCTACATAGTGGGAATTCTTTTTTTCTGAATGGGTTAGACTAGACAGCTGTTGAGTTCTGGCTCTGAGACTGATTATGTGAAAGTTTTCATTGTGACTATTTTCAAATTCAGGCTGTTTCTATTTGTTACAGTCTGAATAGCCACCAGGACCTTACAGATTGTTTCTAGTTTCTGCCTTTCTAAAGGGCAGGGATTATAAGTCTCTGTTGCCCTCAGAGCACTTAGCTGTGGGCCTCTTCCATGGTAGGCACTGGGTAAATCACTTAATCTTTTTAAGTTTCCTCAATGGCCTCACATCCTTTCCATCTGCAAAATGACAATCCTGGGCATAGAAAGATTCGAGTTACCCCTTAGCTTCTTTCCAGGTCATTCACTTGTTTTCTGTGGCATTCCTCATCCAGTCTCTGAAATCCCACAGTACTACACCATCCTTGCCTCACTACTGTGGAGCAAATTAGAAGTTTACTTTTCTCCTCCTTGCGTTCAGGCCCTCAGTGTCAGGTTAACCTCCTGGCCTGTAGCTTTAGCCGGCTTGTTTATCTCCCATCACCAATGACTCATAGCCAGCCTGTGGCAGCAGAGCCTTCCCAAGCCCCATAAGGATCCTCCCAGGCCTTTGTCTGAAACTGTAATGTTGGATTTTGCTTTCAGATGTCAAGAATTGCACATTTTAGCTAAACAAGCCCTGAGTCACAGAAACAGTCACAGAAGGGAAGGTTAAATGAAATCAACTTTTTAATAAAGTGCTTTAAAACAATGAGAGAAGTTGTATCATTAACAACCACAAGGGGGCAGCAGCTGCTGTGGACAGAGTGGATAGACTTGGATTTGGCAGAGATCCACTCTCACTTTTCAGCTGCCCCATCAAAAGGTCTGAAGGCTTAGAGAGTGGCTTTGGCTTTTTTCCCTAGACACATCAGGAATATGGCAGCTCACTCAGATGCATTTTTAGTGCTTTATTTCCATCACAAGTGAAGGTGATAAGCTGAGAGTGGGCACCTTTTTGTGGCAAGGAAACTAACGTGTAAAACTTAAGCCTTTCTTTATCCCGGAAAAGATCACATCACTGAGATCAAATCACTGAGCTTATTACAGGGCATCACGGAGATGTGGATGGGCATGGCCTTGGAGTCTGGTAGACCTGGGTTCAAATCCCACCCCAGGGGGCTACTATATGGCTCAGTGGATAGACCACTGGCTCTGGAATCAGGAAGACCTGAGTTCAACTCTGGCCTCAGACACTTACTAGCTGCGTGACCTTGGGCAAGTCACTTCACTCCAGTTGCTTCCCCCAAAAAAATTCCACACCAGACACTTTCCAGCTAAGTCAAATGAGATCATTGTCAATCCTTAAAGCACTTTACATTCTAATCCTTAGCTGCGTGACCCTGGACAAGTCACATAACCTCTCTGACACTCAGTTTCTTCATCTGTAAAATGAGGAACTTAAACCCAGTGTCTCCCGAATTTCCTTCTAGTTCTACATCTATGGTCTTTTGGTCATAATGATGATAATAGCCAGCATTTACAAAATTCTTTAAGCCTACAAATCTTCATTCAGTCCTCACAGCAACCTTCTAAGCTAGGGGCATGTAAGTAATAGCTGACATCTGTATAAGTGTCCGCTATGTACCAGGCACTGTACTAAGCTCTTTATAAAGATTGTCTCATTTGGTCCTCATAACAACCCTAGGAGGGAGGTGCTGTTATTAGCCTCATTTTCCAGATAAGGATCCTGAAGTCGAGAGTGGTTAAGTGATTCGTCCAAGGTCATATCAGCTAGTGTCAGAGATGGAATTTGAACTTGAATCTTCCCATCTTCATCTGTAACGCTCTGTCCTCCATGCCACCTGGATGCCTCAGCTGATATGAGTTGTGTGGCCTAGAGGAAAAGAGCACGGGACTGGAAATCAGGTGTCCTGAGTTTGAATCCTGACTGTGGGCAAGTCACTGAACCACTTAGGGTCTAGGTTTTCTCATCTGGAAAAGGGCTAAAAATACCTGTGCTGTGTAACTCTGTGTAACAGGGTGTTATAAGGGTGAGATTTTGTAAACCTTAAAAAGGTATATAGAAGTCAGTGTTTGATGATCCCTTAACAGATGATGATTTCGTAGTCTCCTGTTGTAGTAGGGGAAAAGAGATGGACAGGAAGTCACAAGACCTGAGTTCACAGGCCCCGACGTGCTAAATGTGGTGGTTGTGGGCTAGTTAAGTTCCCTTTTCTAAGCCTGAGTTGTCTTCTCTGGAGAATGGGGATAATACTTGTACTATTAGCCTTGTAGGGTTGTCATGAGGGAAATGCTTTATAAATCCGAACACCCTGTCAGAATGTAACCTCTGAGAACCGCTAAATTAAAATGTGGAGATAGGAATCCAAGTTTGCACTATAGAATTCCCTTGGAGGGCAGGCAGTGGATAGAGCTCTGGGCCTAGACTCAAGAAGACTCTTTTTCCTGAGTTCAAACCTGGCCCCAGAAACTCACTAGCTGTGTAACCCTGGACAAGTCACTGGACCCTGTTTGCCTTAGTTTCCTCTGTAAAATGAGCTGGAGAAGGAAATGGCAAACTATTCCAGTATCTTTGTCAAGAAAATCCCAAATGGGGTCAAGAAGAGTTGGACACAACTGAAAACTATTGGACAACAACAAAAAATTCCTTTGGTGCGGACAATTAGAATTCTTAGGCCCAAGTTTGCTCGGCTTTCGCTCAGATCTTGCGTACCCACTACTCCATCATGTGGCCAGACACCTTTACCACTGAGTGCTGAGCACCATCCTTTGGGGAGTATAAAGAAAATGTGGGCCCCTTTCTCAGTGGACTTATATTGCAAGTGAGCTTCAAGGGTCATAGAGTTGTTAGGATTTTCAGTCTTGCTTTCCCAGAGCGGCGTTCTTCCCCCCTCCTCTGGGGGGAAAAGCTCTGATGTGATCTGTTTGTTTCAGGTATATAGATGGGTTGACCATCCCAACATGGTGCTCCAGAGGCTGAATGAGCAGAGGCACCGAGGCCTCTTCTGCGACATCGTCCTGGTTGCTGATGAACAGAGAGTCCCTGCCCACCGGAATCTCCTGGCTGTGTGCAGTGACTACTTCAACTCCATGTTCACCATTGGTATGCGGGAGGCCTACCAGAAGGAGGTGGAGCTGGTCGGAGCCTCCTACATCGGCCTTCGAGCTGTCATTGACTTTCTCTATGGCAGCGAGCTTTCGTTAGATGGTGGTAACATTGACTATGTCTTGGAGACTGCTCACCTCCTGCAGATCTGGAAGGTGGTTGATTTCTGCTGTGAGTACCTGGAAAATGAGGTGAGCGAGGAGAATTATCTGTACCTGCAAGAGCTAGCGTCCATCTACAGTCTGAAACGCCTGGACTCTTATATAGACTCCTTTATCCTGCGTAACTTTGGGACGCTGTCCTTCACTCCCGACTTCCTGCAGAACGTCTCCCTCCAGAAGCTCTGCCACTACCTGGGAAGCAGCCTGGTGCAGCGAGAGTGTGAGCATGACTTGCTTCAAGCGGCCCTCCAGTGGCTGACCCAGTATCCGGAGCGGGAGGCTGATGCCTTCCAGGTGCTAGAAAACATCCATTTCCCGCTGATCCCCAAGAGCGACCTCCTGCATCGAGTCAAGCCTGCTGTCTGCTCACTGCTGCCCAAGGAGGCAAACTGCGAGGGGTTCATTGAGGAAGCCGTGACCTACCACAATAACGTCGCTGCCCAGCCCGTGTTACAGACCAAACGCACCTCACTCCGCACCAATGAGGAGCGCCTCCTCTTCGTTGGTGGGGAGGTGTCTGAACGCTGCTTGGAGCTCAGTGATGACACCTGCTTTCTGGATGCCAAAAATGAACAGTGGGTCATGGAGACGCCCCTCCCAGCCAGGAGGAGCCATCACTGTGTGGCCGTACTGGGAGGCTTCATTTTCATAGCTGGAGGCAGCTTCTCCAGGGACAATGGAGGGGATGCAGCTTCGAATCTTCTCTATAGGTATGATCCCCGCTGGAACCAGTGGATAAAGGTAAGATTAAAGCCAGATTTGTCTTCTTTCTTTTGTCATTAAAGATTCTTTTCGTCACTACCTTTTTTGTTTTTGTTGTTTAGTCATTTTTGGTCGTGTCTGACTTTCCATGACCCCATCTGGGGTTTTCTTGGCAGAGATCCTGAAGTGATTTGCCATGTCCTTCTCCAGCTCATTTTACAGATGAGTAAACTGAGGCAAACAAGGTGAAATTATTTCTCTAGGTCATTTTACAGATGAGGAAACTGAGGCAAACAAGGTGAAATTTCTTCTCCGGCTCATCTCACAGATGAGAAAACTGAGGAAAGCAAGGTGAAATTACTTATCTAGCTCATTTTACAGATGAGGAAACTGAGGCAAACAAGGTGAAACTACTTGCTCAGATTTGAAGTCAGGTCTTCCTGACTCCAGGCCTAGCACTCTATCCATTGTGCTACCTAGCTGCTTATCTCTACCCTTAATCCTTATGTTATGTTTTATTCCTTGTCCTCCTCTTGGGTAAAAATCCAGAGTGCGGGCAATTTGCTAATGGAGCCAAATCTTTCTCTTTCCCCTCTCTTTGTGGTTCCTCACCCATGACTCCATCTTCCATCTTGGCATTTGCCCTGTCCATCTCCCATACCTTCCTCCTTAACCTTGAACTCTTGGCTTCCCTGGCTTCTTTCAAGGCTCAGCACAAATCCCACTTTCTTCAAGATACCTTTCCCAGACTCCCCTACTTTCCTTTGAGATCACCCTATGGGGCAGCTAGGGTGCAGTGGATGGAGTGCTGGAGTCAGGAAGACCTGAGCTCAAAACCTTCTTTGGACACTTACTAGCTGTGTGATCCTGGGCAAGTCACTTAACTTCTGCTTGCCTCAGATTCCTCATCTATAAAAGAGGGCAATAGCAGCACCTAAGGGCAGCTAGGTGGTGCCATAGTGCACAGAGCTCTGGGCCTGGAATCAGGAAGACTTACTTCCCTGAGTTCAAATCCAGCCTCTGACACTTATTAGCTGTGTGACCCTGGGCAAGTCAGTTTACCCTGTTTGCCTCAGTTTCTTCATCTGTAAAATGAGTTGGAGAAGGAAATGGCAAACTACTCCAGTATCTCTACCAAGAAAACCCTAAATGGGGTCATGAAGAGTCAGATATGACTGAAAATGACTGATTGACAATAAATAACAGCCCTACCTCTCAGGGTTGTTGTGAAGACCAAATGAGATAATATTGGCAAATATTTTCTTAGCACAGTGCCTGGCACGTGGTAGTCACTATTATTATTGCCTTCCATTTGTGATGCCTATGTCTTGTATATACATAGTTATTTCTGTGTTATCCGCCCCCCCCACTCAAATGTGAGCTTCATGAGGGCAGGGACCATGTTTTTGCCTTTCTTTGTAAACCCAACATTTAGCGTAGGACCAGGCACAGAGTAAGCACTTAGTAAATGCTTGTCGACTAACATTCTTTACCCCCAGCAATTCCTCCACCTTAGGTGGTTTGTGCATATGCATGTGTGTGCATGTGTGCATGTACATGTGTATATGTGCATACATATCTGGTTCTTTTTCCCTGGGGAAGTGACTCTTCTGAGTGTCGTCATATTCTTCCTATCTGGAGGAGGCAGATCAATAAAGTTACTTGACTGACTTTTAAACTAACCCCCCAAAATTTAAGCTTCCAGTTGGATGTAGTCTCATTGGCAGTCTAGACTCTTGGTCCAGGGATGCCTTCACATCTTCAAATATTCTAGGGCCTCATTTCTGGAAATTAACCCCCAAAAGACAACCAGTAATATTATGAGCCTCATTTTTGACCCACTACTAGCAAAAGCACTGGGCTTAGACTCTCAAGACCTAGGTTTGAATCCTGATTCTTATCCTTCCTGGCCATGTGCTCCTGGGAAACTGACTTTTGGTAAAGAATGTGGGTATTTGAGGTGGGCATGAGCAACAGTCATAATGACTCTCCTTCCAGTCCCACTGTAAAGTTTACACAGTGCTTTCCTCGGGAACACCTTGTGAGGTGGGGAGAGGGGACAGGGTACAGATTTTGCAGTTGATGAAATGAACCTCAAAGTTGAAGTGATTTGCCTAGGGACACATGAGTAGTCAAGCAAAGGAGCTGAGATTCACACCCAGATCCTCTGACTCCATATCTAAACCTCTTTTTACTCGTCATGTTACTTTATAAGCACACACTTGTAAAAGTCACCCTTGTTTCTCCCTCAGCATACATGGCAAAAGAGAAAGACAGCTAGGTGACACAGTGGATAGAGGCTGGCCCTGGAGTCAGGAGGATCTGAGTTCAAATCCAGCCTCAGATGCTTACTAGCTGTGTGATCCTGGGCAAGTCACTTAACCCTATTGCCTCCCCCCAAAACAAAAACAAAACAATAATAATAATATCTGTCATGCTAATTGGGTAGTTGTAAAGTTTGCAAACCTTAACTTGCTACATAAATGCCAATCGTTACTGCTACTTCTCTTTGCCACTGCAGAATATGCCTAGGGGTGGAATCCTTCTGGTCCCCATCAGTCAGTGAGTTCCTGTTGCTTTTTTGCAGGTGGCTTCCATGAACCAGCGGCGAGTGGATTTCTACCTAGCCTCCATTTCAGACATGCTGGTTGCTGTCGGTGGAAGAAATGAAAACGGGGCACTTTCTTCCGTGGAGGCATATAGTCCCAAAAGCGACTCCTGGTCTTATGTAGCAGGTTTGCCAAGGTAGTTGCATTCTCAATGTTAGGCTCCACTGGGAGCTTTTACAGAGGCAATGTTGCCTCCTGGCTAAGGGTGCTGGATTAGGAATTAAGAAGACCTAGGTTCAAATTTATCCTCTCACAGTTTTTAGAGGTGTGATCACCTTAATCTGGCTGAACCCCAATTTCTTCATCTGTAAAACTAGAAAAAGTCTCTCTCTCATCCCTGGCTCAAAGGATCACTGAGATGATCTGTTTAGAGCCTTTGGAAAACCTGAAAATGCTATGTAAATATCTAGTGTTAATTCTTTTTTCCACTGGATTTCCCATTTTACTGGTAAAATAAATTCCCTGTGAGGAAATTTTCTCTACCAATACACGATTCAATTTAATTCTTGGATCAAATGTGATAACGTGTAAAGTTCTTTACCAACCTTACCAATGTAAATATTAGCTGTTGCTGCTGAGTTTCTCTGGGGCACTGAGTGTTAAATTACTCACCTAGGGTCATACAGTCAGCATGTAGCAGAGGTGGGGCTTGAACTCAGGTCTTTCTGACCTTAAAACTAGTTCAAAATCTACCCTACCCTCCTTATTCTCTTCTGTGCTGTAAAGTTCTAGCCCCATGGAAAGAAAGAGGAGGGGGCGTTCTTCTGGTTTTTCAGTGAGGCTGAGCTTAGGACATCCTAAGGATGGTATCCATTTTTAATAGAAAAACCAAGGTTCAGCAAAGGCAGATGCCATGTCTGGTTATAAGACAGGTCTCTCTTTGAGCCATTATTTTGACCACCCGTTTTGGAGCCTCAAGGCAGAAGGAGAGGTGGGATTGAAGCCAGGGGTGGGAAGTGAGGAGATGTGGAGAATGATTGGCAGAGAGAACCCCGTGGACATCTTCTGTGAAATATGGCATTGAAACCAAGAGGTCCTGGCTTGACATTTACCCCTCCCCCTCCTCTCTCCAGGTAGACAAAGCTGTGTGGACTTGGGGAATTGGTTAATATTTCTGAGGTTCATTTTCCATTTCTGCCATAATAGGAAGAATAGCATAGATTTCGAGCTGGAAGGGACCTCCAAAGCCATCTTATCTGTGACCCTTTTATTTTCTAGTCGAGGAAACTGACACTGAGAGAAACTAAGTGATTTAATTCCAAGGCCTCCTCCTCTGACCTCCAGATCAAATGTAAACTCCCTTATTTTCCATTTAAAGGTCACTCCAGCTTGGTCCCTTCGTAGTTTTCTTCTCTTTCTCACTACCCTGTGGTCCAGCCACACCAAACTGCTGGTTGTTCTCCCACATGATGCTTCATCTTCTGTTTCTCTGCCTCTACCCTAGTCGTCCCCGTGCCTGCCCCTCTACGTCCACTTCCTAGCTCCCCTGGCTTCCTTCAAGATTTATCTCAGGGGCAGCTAAGTGGTGCAGTGAATAGACCACCAGCCCTGGAGTCAGGAAGACCTGAGTCCAAATCTGGCCTCAGACACTTGACACTTACTAGCTGTGTGACTTTGGGCAAGTCACTTAACCTTGAATCTTGCCTCCTCCCTCCAAAAAAAAAAAGATTTCTCTCAAATGCCACTGGTTCCCCAGCTTCTAATGCCCTCCCTTCCAGCCCTTCTGTATGTATCTTATACATACCCATTTATATACCTGTTGTCTACCCCTTTAGAATGTAAGCTCTTTGAGGGCAGGCTCTGGTTTTGCTTTTTATTTGTATATCTGGCACATAGTAGGTGCTTCATAAATACTTATCAACTGGTTGATTGGTTGCCCAAGGTCACACATGGTGTTAGTAGCAGAGCTGAGATTCAAACCCGGGCCCACTGACTCCAAATTGGTTACTCCTTCTAACGTGCCATGCTGCCCTATACTACCTGCCTTTAGCACTTAATTTACCATGTTGTGGTGAGGATCAAGTGAGATAAAATTTATAAAGGGTGACATAGAGTAGGTGCTTAATAAATTCTTGTTCCGCCTTGCCCCCACCCCTGCCTCCCTTTCTCATAGAGATTTTATGAGGATCAAATAAAGTCATGTATGTGCAGGCACTTTTAAAGCTACAAGGTTCATTAAAAATGTAAGTGATGATGACAGGGAAGGGGACTATCATATGCCAGCCTTCTGCCCTGCCCTCCCCCCATCCCCCAAGTCCCAGCTCTGTTGTCTCTGACTGGAAGCAGTGTGCAAGAGAGGATGTTCCATTTTTAAATGGCTAGACTAATTTATTATGAATAATTAATAATCAGTTCATAGAGGGTGAATGAATGAAGGAGGAAATGAAAGAAAAAAACCATTTATTAAGCACTTACACTGCACCAAGGACTGTTCTAGTTACTGGGATATAAATACAAAAGCATAACCAATCCCTGCCCTCGAGGAGTTTACATTCTTATATGGTGAGATGGTCCATTTAAATGAGTGGTGGTCTGGATAATTCCTTAGGGTTTAGGGAGGACTTTCACCCGCTGTCCTCTCCACTTACCAGTGGGGAAACTGACACTCACAGAGGTGAAGGAGATTTCCCCAAAGTTACATAACCCTTGGGTAACAGAACCAACCCAGCTAAATGTTCTTTCCTCTACATTCTTCTGGCAGCTTCTCCACAAATAGATAGATGGATGGATGGATGGAGGGATGGATGGATGGATGGATGAATGAATGATGAATGAATAAATAAAAGTACCACCCATTCCTTCCCCAATGATCCCACATGACACAGTAAATCCAAAATGGGATGCACCCTACTAAACATATTTCATGACAGGTGATTAGTTTTAAAAAGATCACTTGACCCCTGAACTACCTGATGGATCAAATAACTATTGAGAATCTGCTGTGTGCACAGCATTGTTCACCTCTGTGGGTACATATAAGGAAGACATGCATTCTCACTTCACTATCTCTGGCTGTGGTGCCATCATTTATTCTCTCCTATATTTGTTACCAAATATTGGCAGCTAGGAGCTAGGTGGCTCCATGGGTAGAGCACTGCTCCTGGAATCAGGAAGACCCGAGTTCAAATCTGACCTCAGATACTTACCAGTGATGTGACCCTGGGCAAGTCACTTAGCCCTGTTTGCCTTAATCTGCTGGAGAAGGAAGTGACAGATCACTCCAGTGTCTTTGCGAAGAAAACCCTTCGGACAATATGATCATGAATAGTCAGACATAACTGAGAGACTTCAAAAAACAACAACAGTATTTGTTACCATAGTGTTATCTTTGACTTTCCTCTTATTTCCAATCAGTTACCAAATCCTGTCAGTTCTATCTCCACTGTACGCATCTATGCCTACGTCTTTACTTCTGCCACTGCCACCTTTGTACAGGCTCTCATTACCCCTACCTAGAATGAATGACTGAAATATACCCTGAAATGTATAGTGACTCTTGGTAAATACTAGTCACCAATGATGGCTATTAGCAATAGTAGCTGACTTGTTTATGCTGATTTAGTATTTACAAATATTTTACATCCATTATCTTAGTAGATCTTCATAATGACCTATTGAGGTAGAGAGTGCAGGTATTATCATCAGCAATAACAAAAAAAGAAACCGAGGCTTAGAGTGTCATAATGGGAGGAGTTGCAGAGTGGAGTGTGACATCATGGATTTAAAGTCAGACTTTGAGTTCCAATCCTGCTAAAAATTCTTCTGTTTCCTATCTGCGTGACCCTGGTGAAGTTACTTAACCTCTCTGGGTCTTAATTTCCTCATCTATAAATTGGACTAAATTATTTCCAAGGTCCTTTCTAAATTTAAATTTCCTGACTTGCTCATAGTCACACTGATAGCTAAAAGGGACAGGATTTGACTTGGTAACTGGAAATGAGAGCAAGTGTCAAAGATAACCTCAAGGTAACTAATATAGGAGATAGTAAATGATGGTCTCTTGATTCCAAGTCTGGTATGTTTTCCATTCTATTGTAGAGTCAATGCTAAGAGTGGAACAGACAGGACGTATTGATCTTGGCTTCTCTCTGTTTCTAGATTTACATATGGCCATGCTGGCACCATCTATAAGGACTTTGTTTATATCTCTGGAGGTCACGATTACCAAATTGGCCCTTATCGGAAAAATCTCCTCTGCTATGATCACCGTACAGATGTATGGGAAGAGAAGAGGCCCATGATCACGGCCCGTGGTTGGCACAGTATGTGCAGCTTGGAGGACAGCATCTACTCTATTGGAGGTAGTGATGACAATATCGAATCCATGGAGCGCTTTGATATCCTGAGTGTGGAATCCTATAGTCCTCAGTGCAACCAGTGGACACGGGTGTCTCCTCTGCTGCAGGCCAACAGTGAGTCTGGTGTGGCCGTGTGGGAAGGGAAAATCTATATCCTAGGGGGCTACAGCTGGGAAAACACCACCTTCTCCAAAACGGTCCAGGTTTATGACCGTGAAAAGAACAAGTGGTTCAAAGGGACTGACCTCCCGAAAGCCATTGCTGGAGTATCTGCCTGCGTTTGTGCCCTGAAGCCCAGACCAGAAGACAAAAAGAAAAAAACTAAAACTAAGAGGCATCAGGATCGCGGGCGATGACTGAGCTGGGATGACCTTACTCTTTATCAAGTCATCTTCAAGAATGTCTTCTTTAATGGCAAACTTTTTTTTTTCCAGCACTTTGGGAACAGATGTACAGATGCTAAGACATCTGGAACTTAGGCAGAATCCTCTGGCACAGTTTAGTGAGTCACAAAAGAGAAAAAGTGCTACTACAATTTTAAGTTAGAAATGCATATTAGGTGACATTTAACTACAATTTATTACTTTTATGTTTCTGGTTATTCTACAACAATTAATAATAATTTTTCAAAGATCTATGTAATGTAGTTTATTATTTTGCAGAATAAATAAACAGACTAGGAGCAGTAAGATCATAGATCTGGAAGGTTCCCTGAAGGCCAACTAATCTCCATTTTACCGATGAGAAAACAGCCCCAGAGAGAAAGAGGTGGCCACTCCCCCATTTTCACGTAGCAGCTTAGTGGTCAATCTAACGCTAGGCCTTGAGTCTGCTGCCTTTCAGTCTACATACTCATCTGGCCTGGTGTCTTCCAAAGGAATTGCCCTATAGTGAAACTTGATAGACAGCAAAATCATAGGGGTAACATTGTTGTCAGTGATCCTACCACACTATGCCTTATAGGTTCTAAATGCAGTTGGATAATAATAAGACTTATCAAGCGACCAGTATGTATCACTAATCACAACTTTCTAAAGCCATCGCCTCAGACTCTGAAGTGGTAATAGGTAGTCATTTGAAAAACAAACACAAAATCTGAATAAGTGTAATGAATCGATGAAGCCCTCTATTTATATTTCATGCATCAACTTCATTCCTCAGACTCATTAAATTTCTTAGGTTTTTAATGTATTGAGTTAGCATAACCTACATTCTTTTCTCTAAAATCTTTGGCAAATGTCACAAACAACCTTATATTTTCATACATAGACTGGTCTTGAAGGACTGACCAGAGATTCCGATATAGACTGCTAATGAATACTTAGCCCCTCTTGTAGCGAAGGGTAACTGGGCTATGTCAGTTACTGGTTCTGACATCATTCATCTTTGCAACCATGGACAGGTCATATGACTTTTCTGGGCCCTCAGTTATTTTTATCTTTACTATGAGGAGGTTGGGCTAGATGATCTCCAAAGACCTCTCCAGCTCTAATAAATCTGTGATTTTATAATTCCGTGTAAACTACTACTAAATGTTTCATGATCCATCCTTTCTTTAGGTTAAATTTCCTTATTTAGGGGTTAATATAAAGTATCAAAGAATTTTTGATAACTTTTAGAAATGGCTGATGTACTGATGCCAAGGGCCCAAATAAGGGAGGAGAAAGGGTGTAGTAATCCTTGAAGGATTTCATGTTGCCTGGGATGAGAAAAGTCATGATTTTTAAAAAAAAAAAGATTACTATTGATATCAAAACAGAGGAACAAAAGGCTTGAGAGGCAACACAGAATAATGGATAGCAAACCGGCCCCCAGGCAGGAAGACTTAGGTTCAAATCCAGCCTCTGACACACATTGGCTGTGTGACCCTGGGCAAATCACTTAACTGAGTAGTGCCCCTAGCCAGTTCTCTTAAGTTTATAAGTCACAAAGAAGGTACAGAGCTTGCTTCCCATGGAATCAGACAAAGAAAAAAGGGAGGCAGCTAGGTGTTGTGGTAGATAGAGCACTGGCCTTGGAGTCAGGAGGACCTGAGTTCAAATGTGGCCTCAGATACTTTAAATAATTATATGACCCTGGGCAAGTCAATTAACCCCGATTGCCTAAGAAAAGGGGGGGTGGGGAGAGAGAGAAAAACTTCATTTATTTCCTTCTAATTATGATATTCTGTTACTTCCCTTCTTAGCCCTAGAAACAAAATACAAATTAGGGTTTATGCTGTAGCTTCATGTATCATAAAACACATTTTAGGCCCCTCTTTCTGTTGAGTCCACTGGCATTGACAGGAGGATCCTGGTATACAATAGTAGCCTACAGTACCTGATCCTGCTGCCCTCTACTGGTCAGTTGTGATTTTGCAGGTTTTTAAAACAACTGTGCAGGCCCCTTCCTTCAGATAACAAGGCCTAATGGTGCTAACACTGGACTTCTAGACTGCGTCAGAATGGATGAACGTTCTTACGATCTTCCTTAGGGCACTGCTGACCCCTCAGCAGAATAGTTATCAAGCACAGTGCTTGGTACATTACAAGCACTATAGAAATACTCATCCCCTCCCCATCCCTTCTAGACTCAGTGTCTCACCCTCAGTCATGATCAAGCACCATAGTCATTGCCGTGACTTTTTGCACCTAACAAAGGCTCAAAGGGAGGGGAGGAAGGTCACGAGCTTAGGATCTGTGAGTGACTGTGGGAGCTGGGAGATAATCTGGCTTAGTCCTACTCTCGGATTGGTGTGCGAGCAGCAAAAGCTGTCTGTCCCTTTGAAATACATGAAAGTAATGGCAGCCCTCCTAGCTATTTCCAGATGACCTTATAATAACTAGGTATTTCATTTAGCATAAGGTGACATGTATTAGTTAGCCTTGGTTGTGAACTCTCGATTTGGGGCTATTGGCTTCAGTCTAATATCTTGTGACCTCTCTCTTGACAGTATTAAGGCATGCTTTATTTGTTTTTGGGTTTCGTTTTTTTAAAGTTCCCCTCGTTCACCATTTGGGTTGAGTTTTTCCTTTTAAAATACAAATTCAAAGCGTTTCTGAATACTTCAGCTCTAGATTAACTAAAACATACAAAGCTTCAAATATATATATGTGTGTGTGTCCATATATATATATATATACATAAATATATGATTTGGAGAATAGGTGACATATATGCATATGAAAAATCTTGGCCACTTCATGTTAACAACTATTCCCCACCAGACTCATGTCCTTGGAAATTGCCGTCTCTAAGGAAAGACAGTATTTTCAGTCACATTCCTGAAAAGTCAACTCTTACCACTACTTTGATTTTGAAAACAATTGAAAACAATTTTTCAAGTGATTATGTTTTATCTTATTTTGTTTTCAAAGGTCCTGGAATGTAACTGAGTGTCAGATATTCATTCAAAGTCCATATTTCCTAAGTTTGAACAGGTTTTGGGTCAATAAGTTAGTATATTAAAGACCTTTGATTTATAATTCTCAGGGTGGGGCCTCCCTCCACCAATGAAGATTGGACTCCATGACATATAGTCTTAGAGAGTTGCTGGAGACTTAAATGCAATGGTATATGGGGAAAAAAGCCTGTAGAACTTGTTCTGTCTCCAGGCTTAAAATTATTTTCAAAAAATCTATTTCATCAGTTTAGAGTTATTCTAAAAGCAATCATATTCTTTAGACCTGGAAGGACCTTGGAGATCATTTAGTCCCAAAATGTTACCTGCTATTTTGA
The DNA here is from genome assembly GCA_028646595.1 of Phalanger gymnotis. Classification (NCBI taxonomy): domain Eukaryota; kingdom Metazoa; phylum Chordata; class Mammalia; order Diprotodontia; family Phalangeridae; genus Phalanger; species Phalanger gymnotis. The sequence goes on along the minus strand of CM053625.1, from coordinate 349,802,423 downwards.
TTGGTCCACAAAGCATAGACTCCAATGCTGTCTGGCCCAAAAGTCATACTAAATATTCAGAATATATGATGAGCCATAGGTGTTATTTTATGACCCTCAACCAAAGAATTGACCCTAGTTTTTGAACCCTTCATGAACCTAAACAAGTTGAGAACTTAGAAAACAACCTTATTAGATGATTCCAACATTTCGTAGGAACCGAAACATCACAATTGTGTGAATGTTCAATTCTACAAGTTGGGACCGACAAAAGATGCCCTCAAAGCACAGATTTCAATTCTGCTTAATTCAACAAGACTCATTGCAGGACTTTCTTGAAAGCAAACCTTATGAACAGCATTGCTTGTGAGATCTGTGCTAGCATACTTGCCAAAGGAAGAAGTGTGATTTAGTGAGGGGCAATGCAACCTAGCTGTAGCAGCGTTGCATATGGCAGCAAAACCCTTTGAGTTTTAATTCATGCTCCGCTACTTACTGTCCATTCGACCCTGGCCAGATCATCGAATACTGATAGCATCAATTTCTTTTTTTTGTTTGTTTGTTTAGTATTTTATTTTTCCCCCAGTTACATGTAAAAACATTTTTAACATGAATTTTTAAAACTTTGAGTTCCAAATTCTCTCCCTTCCTCCCTCCCCACCCTCCACCCCCATTGAGAAGGCAAGCAATTTGATATAGGTTATACATGTGTAGTCAAGAGCATCAATTTCTTCCATTGTAAGATGGGGCAGAGGAGGTGGAGAATTGTGACATAAACTAGGATGACTCTAAGGTCTCTTTCATTTCTAGATCCTATGATCTATATAGAATGACATCTCAGTGACAGTTCAAAACTTAATGAGAAATGACCCTTCCGATCTGGTAGGATACACTGTGGTCTTGCTATTAAGGTATATATCCAGGCTGTTATATGTCATTGTGACCATCAGTATGCAGGGGTTTATCCAGTACATGCTAGAGCAGCACCTTAAGAGCCCTTTGCTATTCTAACTTCTCAGCTCTATTTTCAGGACATGGACCCAGCTTCAAGATACAGTCACAGTTGTTAGATGCAATGATTGACTATTTAATAAATGTCACTAAGTTAGGTCATGAATGTCCACAGATAGAGATGGTGAGAATTGGATTTTGTTTTTCCGTTCTTTTTGCTGGAGCGCAGGTTATCTATACAGAACACCAGCAGAAATTCCTGTGTTGTAGGAAATACTTGTGATCACACAAATAGCTAAGATGCCAGGGCACAAACTGTGTGTCTGCCCAGCAGGTTTTAGAATTTTTGAAACATTTTTATACTTTTGTATAGCATACCTTTTGCTAATACCTTGCCTCTAAATTGCCTGCTGAGTTCCCCCCCTGGAATGCTGCTCAGCATGGAGGACCCTTTGATCCCTGCCTGGAGCCCACTGTCTACCGGTTTGTTCCCTGGCTCTAATTATTGTGGTGTGATGCAGCCTGCCCATGATACCAGATGGGGCAAAGTGCATGATTATACTAGGGGCCTGACCCTGGCAATTCGGTTTTGTAATGCTGCTTACTTATATGGCCATTGATGATTTGCCAAGAGGACTTTTTATACTACCGTAAGATGTTATTATGTCGAGAAGTTCATTTCTTTAAACTACTTCCTTAGTACCTCCCCAGCACCTAGCCCAGTGCCTCACACATTTTAGGCACTCGGTAAATATTCATGGTTCAATTGATTGGTGCGTCATGTTTCTCATATGTGTTTACCTCTCTATGCAGGATCTGACTTTTTGTGAATGGGTATAGTCCCACACATCTACTTACATACCTTTTTTTTCAGTCTCAGTAAAAATAAAAGTTACGAAAATAAAACTTGCTTGCACTTCACGGACTCATTGTCTACATCTTCAGGTTTAAAAAATGTTCATTTCTTTGGGTTTTGGTTTTTGGTTTGGTTTTTGTTTATTTCTTACAGAGTTAGAATGGAGGGCTTGAGGTGGCCTTGGTCTATCAAGTTGTTGCCACTAGGAGGGTCTCCCTTTGGACGGTTGCAAGAACATAAAGAAAGAGACATCTTGACTGTTTGAAAGTTATTAGAAACTTAGGTTCTAATTTCTGTCAATAGTGGAAGCAATGACATGGATGCTGTTTGTACTGAATGAGATGCTGGCCTTCTCTTCTTCTGGCACTCACTTCCCTAACATTTTTTAGGATATTGAGGGGTTAGGTAAGTCTCTGGAGTTGTGTTGGTCCATAAGTGACAAATCTGGTGGTGGGGGAGGGGCAAAGGGGGAAGGGAGGCTGTGGTTTAAAAAATCGTTTTTGTATTTGTACTTTTTTTCTCTTTTAACACACTTGGAGCTTCTCTGCATTTTACCTCTTTGTGTTTGATTAATTTTCCTGCATGTTGCTATATTTTCTTTGTAGCTAACTATATAACAAAGTATTAAATACTTGAAACACATTAAAATCACTTGCCTGTTAGAACATGTTTTTTTTTTTTCCAAACAGTGTCCTCATTTTGTGTGATGATTGTTACAATCTTTCATCCTGTTAGATGGGAGTGTTTAAAAAAGGAATCCTTGCATGTTTAGGTCAGGTGTATTTTCTGTATTACCTGGATGACTAACATTGATGAGTATGTATCTCTGTAGAGGGCAGAGTTGGCCAGTTTGGTAGGCCAATATTTGATCCTTTTGCTCCCTTCTTTATTCTATGAAGAGGAAGAACTGAATCTTTTCCAGGTCTTGCCTAGCTCCTCCATGAAAGTTGGTTTAGGGCCAGGGTCAGCAACCTGCTAAAAGATGTACAAAACCATTGTTAGCTCTCCAAGCCGTAAAAAAACAGGTAGCAGGTGGATTTGGCTGTTGGTCTGTAGTTTGCTCATCCCTAGTTTAGAATGTGAATTTTCTTGGGTCAAGCCCTCTCCTCTCCAATTAGCTTGACTATAGCCTAGGTCCCTAGGTTTCTTTCTCCTATTATGTTATGGAGTTTGTTATCAGAAGAAAAGTTATCAATTCAATCACAATAGCTCAAGGCCCCCAGTTAAGAACATTCCTAACATTCACAGAAAAGTTTGGTTCTTTGTCCTAATTGAAATTTTGCATTTCCAACTAACGCTTGACTTCCTCTCTGGCTCCTTTCTCAGCATGGGTCAAGTAAGTATACAATAAAAGCCTTCATGTTCATCCCAGGTTTCCTTATATTTGAAGCAAAATGAAGATTTAAGAAAGGCTTAGGCAAAAGAAGGGAAAAGAGTATTTAGCAGTACCTCTTACTGAAGAAGCACAGGGAAGGAAAGGAGGGGAAAGATTCAACCTTTGAGAACTTCTATTAGTCCCTGAAGAGGCAATTATACCCTTCCCTTAAGGCCAATTTCTGGTTGCCTGCAGGAACCCAACAGCAGCAGAGTGTGTGTGTGTGTGTGTGTGTGTGTGTGTGTGTGTATCTCTGTGTATGTGTCTCTGTCTTGGTCTCTGTCTCTCTCTTTCCTTTCTCTCTCTGCCTCTCTCCCTCTCCTTCTCCCTCCCTCTTTCTCCCTCAATTGCATTGCCCCCACTCAACTGTTGAGCCTCTTTATTTAGCTCCATTTGTTAAACCTCAAGTAGGGCTGAGGAGACCTTCCCCGCTATCCTCCCCACCTCCACCCCAATCACTGCTCAGTTAACATAGTCCCCATTCCTTCCTCTTAGGCTATTCTCATTCACTTTGTGTCTTTTTCCAAACTCCCACATGTGCCTCAATTCTGCCTTCAGGTCAAAGATCATGATAGTCCTAATCATTCTCACTCATGAAAGAGAATGCTTGTCCCTCTGAACAACAAATCCCAGAATGGCAATCAGTTCTCAAACCCCTATTATATTACTGTTCAGTGTTCTGTTCTGATGGGATACTGAACTTCTAAATTCATTTGCTTTGTTTGCATGTATAAGTGTTTCTAATCAATATTTTCTGTTAGAAATTTCACTCAAAATCTTGACTGCAGTTCCAATTCCATGAGCCTGAAAAATGAAAGCATGTGCTTAAATGCTTAAACAAAGGTGATTAGATTTGGGAAGAAAAGAATTCAGCATAACATAGCTGATGACCTCTGGCTTCTTAGGCTGGAGCAGCAGTGGTAGAGTGAAAACAGTACTAGATTTGGAGTCAGAATTGAAGATCTGGCTCTGCCATTTTTAGCTGTGTTACTCTCAGCAAGTCACCTACTTCTCTGTTAGTTCTTCCATCCATAAAAGGGAGATGTACTCTTTCTTAAAAGGTTAAATACTGTGGCGAGTACAATTTACACTGCTGGTTTTCTGGGCATATTTACAGGCTGTTGTAAAGGAGAAAAACCCTTAGAATGTTCTATAGTTGGGAATTAGTTTTATTCTCATAAACTTTAAAACATTCCCCAGTGTGAGAAACATGGTTTTGGGGATCACTGGACTTCCCCAAATTGTGAGAAAAGGTAGACTTCCTAGGCAGGGCCAAAGTCCTGAGGAAGAACCCTGTGATAATTCCTAGGGAAGGCTGTATAGACCACAGGACTTCCAGAGGAAGACCAAGTGGTAGCCCCCCCCTTAATCTGTGGGGATCACAGGCCCCCCTAGGGGTCAGACCCTAAGGAGGATCCAAGTGATGGCCCCTTAGAACAGTTGTGGGGAAATCACAGGACCTCCTAGGGTCGAACCCCAGGAAAGAGCCACGTGATGACCCTTAAGAAAGGCTGTGCAGACCACAGGACTCCCAGAGGAAGATCAAGTGGTAGCCCCCCTTAATCTGTGGGGATCACAGGGCCTCCTAGGGGTCAGACCCCAAAGAGGACCCAAGTGATGGCCCATTAGGATGGTGGTAAGATCACAAGGCTCCCGAGACAGGACCAGAAGACCCAAGTGATGGCCCCTTAAGAAGGCTGGGCAGACCACAGGGTTCCTCGGGGAATCCTGAATGGTAGCCCTTTGTGTAGGTAAGGCAAAATGGGCTCCTTAGCACTTGAGGAGTTTGGCTTTTGTTTACTTTGTTTACTTTGAGTGAAAGTATTTTCAGCTGTTAAGTGCTAAGCCCCAGGCCCAAAGCTCTATCAGGTGTGAAACCTGTGTGGGTGTAGATTAATGACTTAAGAGGGGCCAACTCGGGAGGGAACCAATGCTCTCTGGTTGTTGAGGCAGGGCTTGAGAACGCCAGAGGCTCGGCTGTGAGGAAAGGCGAGCCAAGAGGCAGCTACAGCTGAAGCTAAAAAAAACCCTAAGCAGGAGCTGCGGAAGCAGAACTGACCTGTGTGGACCCAGGAGCGAGAGCAAGGACTTGAGGCCAGTAAATATGAATTGGTTAAATACCATCTTGTTTTTCGGTGGCCTATTGGGCCTGGGGTCTTTTGGTCAAGATGTCAGAATGGGGAGGCTGGTTCGCGGATCTGCTGCTGTGGGGCCTAAATAAATGTTTTGTTGCTTTCTACTTAGAGAATCTCTCATACCTTGCGATTTCAAACCATTCAAACACATACATGATTATATTTTAGATTATAAATTCGGCCTTCCTACTACACCCTCTTAACACCGCAGTGGGGATCACAGGACTCCCCAAGGCAGGGTCAGGAAGTCAGCCCAAGACAAGCTTCCGCTGCTTGTCCTGGTTGCAAGACCTTGGGAAGATTCATGTTATTTGCCCGTTCTCAACCAAAGAACTCAGGACCAGAGTGAGCAGAGGAAGGCATTTATCACTCTCCTCCAGAGAGCAGGTGGAGTACCCACTGGAACACTCACACCAATACAGCTGCAGGAGCAGGGGTAACCATTCCCTCCACTCCTGCTAGAGTTATGGTTAGTTTACAGTCTTTATTTTTTTTACATAGTTTTCTTAGGTTATACAGTTTTATATAGGTAGGATGATAAGGATACAGAAGCAAAAGTGAAGTTAATTAGATTTTCCTTGTCTGAGTTTAGGATTAATCTACATTCTTTACTACCCTACATTCCCTCTTTAACATATGCAAATTATGCAAATCAGTAGGCCTGGACTCTTGACCAAGACCAGACCCTAGATAAGCTTGAACTGGTTCAACCTGGTCCCCCTGACTGCCTTCTCAAAAAGCATGAGTACAAGCCTCTGACCTTCACCTGACCGACCTTGAGGCCTGGTTTCTGCTAAAGCTGGGGTGGAAGAGGTGGGGGGAAAGTATACCTTCAGTTCTGTGGAAACAAAACTCCTCCTCCCATTTCTTAAATTCAGGAACTTGGTCATCTCATTTGTCGACAAACACTTTTCTTGCCCTATTTACAATAACATTTTAGGTTCAACAGTGACTTCATCAATATAGGAAGTCAATCTAGGAGCAGAATTTATAGCCTTTCTATGATGTGGTAAATGGGGTTGGTGAGTTGCTGAGCCTGAAAGTGTCATCAGCCTACAGCCCACCTAGCTCTGAGCCTCTATTAACCAACTTGTCCTGGTCCTCAGATGACAGACTCATCGAATAGCTCTACTAGCATTTCCTATGGTTGTGCTTTGAGTGCCATGGAAAATTCAATTACCATAAATGCTTGCATTTTTATAAATTGTATGATTACATTGTACCCTGTATTATCTAATTTGAGCCCCACAATGGATTCCAGCATTGAATTGGAATCAGAGAATCTGGGTTTGAATCTTAAGCACTATCTTTGTGACTTTGGGTAAGTCATTCATCACTCTGGCCTTTTCTTTCCCCATCTGTATCATGAGCAGGTTAGACTAGATGACCTCAAATATCCTTTCTAGCTGTTGTGCATCCTTCATTTGCAAAGAGGACCACTGACATCATGGGTGATGTCTTGATTTGCAGGTGAATTGGATTTAAGTGAGGCAAAGTTGAGAAAAGTTGTCAGCCTCACTCTCTCTTCATAAGTCATTGAAGTCCAGTGGCAGGACAAAAATCAAGATGACTGGTGATGGCCCATGTCTCTGTCTCTCTCTGCTCCCTTTGATGTTTGACCAAGCTCTAAGTGCTCCTGTGTCAGCTGTCTTGGACAGTTGGAACAAATTGTTCTCATTCACTCATTCTGTCCAGGGAAGTCTTTGCATGCTTGGGATAAACATCCTCCAATTTCCCGATGGGTCCTGGTTTGGCCCATCTGCCTCCTTTCCAGCCCTGAGTATATGATCAATATTACTGTCTCCATTTTGCCAAAGATGAAGCTGAAATTCAGAGAAGTGACATATTGTCCAGGGAGTATGGGAGAATTGGGCACCATGCCATGGGAAGCAGAGTGGGGAGCGGCTCCAGCTTAAGCCTGGCAGACAACCCTGCAGTGCCCCAAAACCAAGGCCTGGTGGAGGCAGACCACAAGCTGCTCAACTTAGCCCGTGGTGGAAAATATCTGGAGCCTAGGCCTGGGACTGGATGCCACTGCAGATACTGAAGATACTAAGGCCCTCCAGAGAAAGCTGGAATCCATGAGCAGCTGCCAGTCCACATAGACAGCCTGCTGGTGCATTGAGTGGCAAAACCCAATTTATGGTGTATCTTTGGTTTATTTAACTTGTAAATTTATGGAGCTCATCAAAATTGCCTCTGGTGTAGTTCTTGATTTAAATGAAGTTGCAACAACATTGGGAGTACAGAAAGGAAGAGTTTATGACATCAAAGAATTAGATGGAATCAACCTCATTCAAAAAAGATCTAAGAACCATATTCAATGGATTGGATCTGATCTTTGTGGTATTTGATCAAAAGTATCCCAGCAAAAGAAGACAAAGGATGAACTTACTGATTTGACAGCAATAGAAAGTCTTTGGATGAGTTAATTAAGGATTATGCTCAGCAACTGTTTGAACTAACAGATGGCAAAGAAAATGAAGGATCAGCTTATATGACCTATCAAGATATCTGTAGTATTCAAGTTTTCCATGAACAGATTGCTATTGCAGTCAAAGCTCCAGAAAAAAACAAATTGGAAGTGCCAACTCCTAAAGATTGGTTGGTTGTTGTCCTTTGTTCTCTTGAAGAGGACGAAAATGACATCACCATGCCGGAGTCAAGTTTCAGTGTGTCAGACCAACATGAGCTCAGAATGCTCTACCATAGTTGGGCACAAATAGTCTGTGTGAACATATGGGGTGGAGTCTCCAAATTTGCACATTTGAGCTGTTTTAGTTCTACTTTGCTCATACAGCACAGCACCCTCTCTGATGTGGGCATGCCATACTGAGCGGTCCTGTGCCAGTGTCTCCCATGTCACACAATTCTAAATTTCTTAAGAGAGACCTTGAGAGTATCCTGGTATCGCTTCTTCTGACCACCACATGAATGCTTGCCCCATGCAAGTTTTCCATAAAATAGTCTTTTTGGCAAACATACGTTTTGCCCTTTATAAGAATACCTATAAGGAGCACAAAGAGACCCCTTGATGTTTATTTTTGTGAAATGGAACAAGATAACATGAGTACCAAAACATTTGAAGAAATGGGCACTACTTTATCTGAAAGTAAGTCTACAATTCATCCTGATCAAGGAGAAAATCTACAGCTGAGGGAATCAAGTGAAAAAACAACCTGAATTGTCTTGAACATTAAAACTCAGAATTTCAACAATTTTTTGTCAAATTGGCTTAATTTCCTCTGAGACTCGGTTTTTTTTTCAGTATGAACTTTTAAAAAAATTAGCCATAGGAGACTTTTGTACCCAGTTTTACATCAATATTAAGGCCAATATTTTCAGTAATTCTCTTGTATTCTCTAGTTAGAATCAACTTATTGTGGGGAAAATAGCTCATTTTATAAACGATTATGAAAATGTAATTTGGCATTTACTTAAGTGAAACAAAGACTTTCCCTACTGAAAAAATTCATGAAAATGAAACACAAGTTTATTACTACTAAAACATTTGGACTAATCTGAAATTGAAGAATACAGGACGTCATTAACTTTCTTTACAATGTAAAATATATACCTCCTAAAATTATACTTTACATCAAATGAATACTGTTTGCATTGCTTGCAGCCAGCTGTTTCAGTAGTTAAGGTGGAGGCAGCTAGGTGGTATAGTGGATAAAGCACTGGCCTGGGAGTCAGGAGCACTTGAGTTCAAATCTGGCCTCAGACATTTACTAGCTGTGTGACCCTGGGCAAGTCACTTAACCTGATTGCCTAAAAAAATAGTAAAGGTGCACACAGTAAAATTAAATGTGGATACACTGTATATATTTGTATAATGTTTAGATAACTCATGAAAAATGTGCAGGATACATAAAATTTTTACCTTGTATAGGAAAAAATAAAATGTAAATATGAAAAGTTTTTTAAAAAGTGACTTGTCCAAAGTCACATAGGAAAGGGCATTTTTGGATAGTCAAAGCCAGGTCTTTGAAATCCAAGTACCCTGTTCTATTCCTCATGCCTTGCTCCCTTTCCATTTGGAAGAGAGAGATATTCCTCCCATTCTAGTGGCCACCTTAATTCAGGTCCTTTTCACGTCTCACCCAGACTGTCAGCCTCCTCATTAGTCTTCCTTGAATCCAGCCTCCCCTCTCCATTCTATTCTCCACTCTGTGAAATTAGTTGTCTGAAAGCTTAGGTCTGACTATGACACTCTCCTGCTCAAGAAGGTCCAGTGACTTTTGTAACAACAATGCTACTTGCAGCTGCTGTGGAGGTGTAAGACCAACAACACCAGCACACAGGAGGGCTACTAGCACAGGTTCTTTGATCTGCTTTTCTAAGGAAAGCAACTTTAAGGGGTTTACAATCTCACTTTAATTAAATATACATACAACATTCACTTAGTTCAGGGGGGAAAGTCAGCACCATGAACTTCAGAGAAAATACAGCAGAAATTACAAGCAGAAACTATATAAACAGAGCAAATAACACAAATCAGCAGTCAGGACTTCTGTCTGTCCATAGCAATATATACATAGTTGCCAGAGAGAGAAGTACCAATATCTGGGTTTTCAAAGCCGGGGGGCTCCTTAATGGCTACTCAGAGTCTTGTCTGGTGAAATCACAGGAACACTCTTCCAATGAATGAGCCCCCAAAGCAAAATGCTAACCTCTGAGAATATATATGCTTCTTCAGGGTCAGAGGGCGTTACAACCATGTGACTAGACTCATGTGACTTAGACTTTCTTGTGACTTAAGCAGGTCATCAATGACTCTTGATGCAATCAGAGACTCAATCAAAGGCACTTGCCGGCATTAGTGCTGAGAAGCACTCCAAAGGAGAAAACAGTGAAAAGTCCCACTTGGCTTGCCCTTACATTTGCTATTTCACTCAGGAAAAAATACAAATTTCTCTGGCTGGTACTTTAGGTCCTTATGAATCTGGCTCCAACCTCTCTTTGCCAGGCTGATTACAAATTATTCCCTGCTCCAGATTCCAACCAAAAAGGCTGTACCCCAAATTCTGTCTCCATGGCTTTGCACAAGTTAACTTTCGTGTCTAATGTTCTCCCTCCTCACCTCTGCATCCTTCTACTCAAAGCTCCCTTTAGGGTTTGGCTTAAGTGCCATCTCCTAAATAAAGCCATTTCTGGTCTTGCCAGTGGTTGGAATTCATTTGCATTTATTTTGTGTACACATTCTGTAATGACTTATCTGTGTAGATATTGTTTCTTGGCAGTAAACTGTAAGCTCCTTGAGGGCAAGGACTTTCATTTTTGTCTTTATGCCCTTTAAATGTTTATTGAATTGAGTTGGGTTGAGGTAGGTAGTATGAGAGTTATTTTTCCAATTTCCCAAGTGAAGAAACTGAGGCTCAGGGGAATTTACTTGTCTGAGGTCGTTCCCAATGCTAAGAGTACAGAATTCTTTTTGTTACACCATGCTGTTGAGTTCCCCATCAGTGGGAGTTACTGAAGCATGAATTTAATTACTGTTTGGAAGGAGGGATATTGTAAAGTTGATTCATTCATCACTGAGTTGAACTGAGTGATCTCTTGAGATACCTTCCTGATTGAAATTCTCTGACTCATCCTTCTTTGAGAACATGGAGGCATTCGCTTAAAGCCAGAGCTAATCTATGACCCATGTAAGACTAGAACTAAAGTCTCCTGAACTTCTCAGACCAAAATAAAAATCAGTAGCAATTTATCTAGAATTGGTACATTAAAAAGTTGTATTTTTTTTAGCATCTTGTATAGATAGTGACATGAGCAAGGCCCATTAAGAGAAATTGCCTAGTTAATAGAGCACGCAGAGACCTAAAGTAATGTGATACCACTACAACAAGGTCTTGTGGTGTGAAGTATGTGTCTGCTGAAGACAATTTTCAGTGGCTGATTGGAGTCCCAGATCTTATTGCTGGTAGCCAATGGGAAGGTCTCAGAGGAGGTTATTTTCTTATCTCCTATGCTCAGTGTGCTCAAGATTGTGAGCAGCAGGGGTGTGTGTGTGTGTGTGGTAGCTACAGCTGCTCTTGGGTCAGTCCTAGGTTAGCCAGAGGGTGACCAGACAGTTCATATTACTTCCAGACCAAACTGGGTCCCAGCTGTTCAAAATCTGGCAATGGTTCCTGGTCAAGGTTGGCCCTGTGTATCAGCAGCATACAATGTATCTGCCTAGGAAGTAGCAGAACCACCTGCTGTAGTAGGAACACCAAATTTATAATCTCAAAAAGGATCATATATATCAGGGCCCACAGCGACAAATTAGCGAACCAACCTCCCCATTCCAATATTGTGATCACAAGCCTCCAGGCCCAGTAGGCCCGCCTCAGTAGAGTAACCAGGAGGCCACAGAGAAATAAGATGGCATAAATCATATTCACTGGCCTCAAGTCCTCGCTCGAACTCCTGGGTCCACACACGGGTCAGCTCTGCTTTGGCTTCAGCTGTAGTTTGTCTCCTCTCCTCGCAGTCAAGCCTCTGGCGTTCTCAAGCCCCGCCTCAATGACCAGAGACCAGAGACCACTGGTTCCTGAGTTGGCCCCTCTTAAGTCATTAATCTACACCCACACAGGTTTCACACCTGATAGGGCTTTGGGCCTGGGGCTTAGCACTTTACAGGTGAAAATACTTTCAGGGTATACAAAAGCCAAACTCCTGAAGGGCACCCCTTAAACTAAGTACTAAGGAGACCATTTTCCATTACTGACACACCTGCCTAGCAGTATTACCCTTACAGGCTCCTCCATGTTCTCAGAAATTGCCACCTTTGAAGTCATTCTCCTGGATGCACTTTTCATTCAAGAAACCCAGGATCCCAGAATGTTAGTGCGGGAAGGGTCTTCATAACACAAAGATCAGAGCTGGGAGAAACCTAAGAAATAATCTAGCTCAACTCTTTCATTTTACCAATGAGGATAATGAGGCCAAAAGAAGCAATGTGACTTGCCCAAGGTCATGCAGATAAAACTAAGAGAGAACTTATTAAGCACCAACTGTATGCAGAATACTGTGCTAAGTCCTTGGAGAGATTAATTTTACACAAAGCAAAGTCCCTGCTTTCATGGAGTCTACAGTCTTTTAAGAGGGTATAACCAAATCCAGAGATATGGATATATCTAATAGCATATCATGTGATATGCAATAACATATTATTAGTGAATTAGTTACAGAAAGAAATGATATGTGAGGTCTATCATTACTGACCAGGGGAATCAAGGAAAGATTCCTGGAAGAGAAAGTATGGCATAATGGATAAAGTGCTGGGCCTTAAGATGAGTAACAATAATAGCTGGCATTTATATATCACTTTAAGGTTTGCAAAGTGTTCTCCAGATATTAGTCAACAAGCATTTATTAAGCACCTACTATATGCTAAACACTGGAGATACACAGAAAGGCAAAAGACAGTCCCTGCTCTCAAGGACCTCACTAATAGGAGGAAAGAACATGCGAACCACTCTGTACAAATTGGCTTTATACAGGATCAACTGGAGATAATAACAGAGGGCAGGCACTAGCATTGAGGAGGACTGGGAAAGGCATCCTGAAGAAGATAAGATTTTAGCAGAGACTTGAAGGAAGCTAGGGAAGCCAAGAGGGAGAGATGAGGAGGGAAAGCACTCTAGGTAAGGGAGATCGCTAGTAAAAATGTCAAGATCAGGAGATAAGAGTGCTTTGCAAGGAAATAAGGAGGCCAGTGTCTCCAGATCTCTGAATAGGGGGAAGAGGGGGAGGAGGGAGTAAGTTGTAAGAAGCCTGGAAAAATAGGAGCTATGAAGGGCTCTGAAGCACAAACAGAAGGTTTCGTCTTTAATCTTAGAGGTGACAGGAAATTTTTTGAATAAGCATGTGAGTGCCTTGATCAGACCCAAATTTTAGGGAAATCAGTTTGACAAGTGAATAGAAGATGGCCTGGATTAGAGAGAGACTTGAGGCAAGGAAACCAACCAGCAGGCTATGGCAATAGTCCCATCATGGTGTGATGAGGGCTTGTACCAGAGTAGTTTCAGTGTCAGAGTAGAAAAGGGGGACTGTTCTGAGAGATCTTGTGAAGGTAAGTAACTTGCCCAGGGTCACACAGCTAGTAAGTGTCTGTGGCCAGATATGAAATCAGGAAAATTAGTCTTCCTGACTCCAGGTGCTCTCCACTTTGCCACCTAGTTGCCCTCAATACAATACTATTATTACTAATTACATTCAATGGTTTTGGAAAGAGCATTGGATTCTTTCAGGAGACTTGAGTACTAGCCCTAAATTGGCCCATATCTTGATGTGATCTTCCAGGAAAATTATTTCACTTGTCTGGGACTGATTTTTTTCCAGGACTAGTTAATTTCTAAGATCCCTTCTACCTCTGACATAGTATGATTTTACTACTCTGCTTGTGATGTCTTAGATAACTGCATGTTCATGAAACGTTACCAAAAGTCCCAATGAATGACCACTGCTCCTCTCAGTGGGATGAAGAAAATCAGAAAGTTTTACTCTTTTGCTCCAGTCCAAGGTTGGGATATCATAACATCACCGGAGACAATGTTGGATTTGGAGTTAGAGGAGCCAGGTTCCAATCCCAGCTCTGTCACCTATTATCTGGGTGACTTTTGGTGAGTCACTGCCAATCTGTAAGAGGATTGTTGAAAGAATTCTTATGAGAGAGGAATGGCCTTGTGTGGGATCATATTAGCTTATCTTCTTTTCCTCAAGCAATTCAGAGTCAACATTTTGCCTATGCTTCCTCCTTCTAACTCTAGCCAGCTTCTCTGGGTTGTTGTAGATTGGTTGGTTGGTTGGTTGCTGTCCTTTGTTCTCTTGAAGAGGACCAAAATGACATCACTATGCTAGAGTCAAATTTTAATGTGTCAGACTATGGCTGATCAGACCAATATGAGCTCAGAATGTTCTACCACAGGTTGGGCACAAATAGTCCATGTGAACATTTGGGGTGGATTCTCTAAATTTGCGCATTCTGTGTTTCCTTTGAGCTGTTTCTATTCTGCTTTCCTCATAGAGCACAGCACCTTCTTTGATGTGGGCATGCCATACTGAGCAGTCCTGTGCCAGTGTCTCCCATGTCACACAATCAAATCCAAAGTTCTTGAGAGAGACCTTGACAGTGTTCTTCTGACCACCATGTGAACGCTTGCCCTGTGTGAGTGCTCCATAAAATAGTCTTTTGGGGGAGTGGACGTTTTGCATTTGAACGATGTGGCCAGCCCATCAGAGTCAAGCTCTCTGAAGCAGAGTTTGAATGCTTCGCAGTTTAGCTCAAGCAAGGACTTAAGTATCTGGTACCTTATCCTGCCAGGGGATCTTCAGAATCTTCCTAAGACAATTCAAGTGGACGCAATTCAGTTTCCTGGCATGACACATTTCCTGGTAGACTGTCTGGGTTTCACAGGCATACAACAATGAGGTCAGTACCACGGCTCTATAGACCTTCAGTTTGTCTATATTAGTCAGTCTAATACCTCTCTCCCATACTTTCCTTCACAGCCTCCCAGACACTGACTGGGCTAGCACTGGCAATGCATGCATCAACCCCATTATCAACGTGTACAACCCTGGGAAGTACACTATCAAGGTAAGTGAACTTATCGACAGCATTCAAAACTTCTCCATTTGTTGTAACTGATGGTTCCATGTATGGACGCTGTGGTGGTGGCTGATGGAGCACCTGTGTTAATTGTTAGGCGACATAATTGGTGGGACAAGGTTGTGTGTTTGTTCTTTGTTTTTGAAGAGGACCATGACATCAGGGAAATGATGATATGACTTGCAGTTGACTTTGATTTGAGTGACGGAGGGCTGTGCAAGGTCACCAGCTTCACTTTCTCCTCTAGAGCCATCCGGATCCAGTGACAATCTTCATCAGGATGACTGGAGATAGCCCAGGATGCAATGGGAGACCCTGGCCCTTTTAGGCTAAGGTATTTTCATGTACTCAGAGTGAGGTAATGCCCATTCAGTGAATAGACCTCTTTAAGAAGTGAGTCAAGGGATGGCCCCTTTAATTAGAAAAAAAAAATCAAGCTTGGAGGAGAAGACCCTGAGGATTGCTGTTCCAAAGAGAAACAGTTACCACTGACATTCACTCTAAGCCAGGAGGGCCCAAAATACAGTCATTAAGTGGAGCTTGGGCAGGGACCTATTGTGGTCCAGTCAATGAGCTTCAGAGTGAACTGGATTTAAGGTTTTGTGGAAGGAAGGAAGGAAGGAAGGAAGGAAGGAAGGAAGGAAGGAAGGAAGGAAGGAAGGAAGGAAGGAAGGATGGAAGGAAGGAAGGAAGGAAGGAAGGAAGGAAGGAAGGAAGGAAGGAAGGAAGGAAGGAAGGAAAGAGGGAGGACCCTAGCCAGTAAACCCCAAGTCTGGCCATCAAAATTAAGGTGATTATGACAACCCCCTAGGAGGAAGTTGGGGGTGGGGAGGGTGATATCCACTGTTGTAGTCAGTATTTTGTGTTTTCCATCTTTCTCATTGCTGTAAACTCCCATTAGATTCTTAACTTTTTGAGGGCAGGGCCTGACTTTTGCTTCTTTTTGTATCCCCAGTGCTTAGTACAGTGCTTAGCACATAGTAGGTGCTTAATAAACATTGATCGATTGATTGATTTTAACCAGCGTATTTGGGTAATATAGCATTCTGGCGAATCAAATATTCTGACTAGGAATTAAACAGCATATCATACAGATGGAGATAATCTGTTTTCTAATAAAGAGTCAGAAATAATAATTGCATACACTTGTATTAGGGCAGCTAAGTGGTACGGTGGTTAGAGTGCCAGGCTTGGAGTCAGGAGGATCTGAGTTCAAATGTGAGCTCAGATACTTGCTAGCAGTGTGACCCTGGGCAAGTCACTTAACCCTGTTGGCCTCAGTTTCCTCATGTGTAAAATGAACTGGAGAAGGAAAGGGCAAACCACTCCAGTATCTCTGCTAAGAAAACCCCAGATGGGGTCACAAAAGGGTCAGACACAACTGAAAATGACAGAACAGCAACAACATACTTGTATGGAGCTTTACCAGTATAGAACATTTTGATGATCCCTCTATGTATTTAAAACTAAAACAGACTTCTGAAGAGATCTAATCCAATCCCCTCATTTCACAGGCGTGGAAACTCAGATTTAGAGAGGTGGAGAGAATGGCTTAATATCACACTGAGAGTAAATGATTAAAGAGGAATTTGAACACAGGTTCTCAGACTCCAAATCCGACCTCCTTTCCCCTCAGTACAACACTGTCTCCATTATCTCATTTGATCCTGACAACAATGCTAGGAGGCAGATATTTCAGGTTTTTATCATCCCTATTTTATAAATGAATGAACCAAGCTCAGAGAGGTTGATTTCCCAAAGGTAACCTCTAATAAGTGGCAAAGCCAGGCCTTAAGCCCAGCCTTCTGGCCCCAGTTGAGTGCATCTTCTAGATACTAAATACTGAAAGAGAATTGGGGAAGGGAAGGGAAGGGAACAGCATTCATTAAGTACCTATGCCAGGCACTGTGTTAAAAGATCTTACTAACATTGCCTCATTTGAGGTCATATTTGGGGCACTAGAGACAAGACCTAGAATCCCACTGGTGAGGGGAGCTCCCCATGAGGAACTCCTCCTGCCAATTCAACACCGCTGTACCTTCCACTTTGAGTCTGAGATTTGCCTAGAGCAGGAAAAGGTTAAGTGACTTGCATAGGGTCATACAGTCTGTAGTTAAGTAGCTAACCTTTATATAGTTCCTACTATGTGCCAGGCACTGTGCTAAGTGTTTTACAAAGATCATCTCATTTGATCCTCACAACCACCTTGGGAAATGGGTACAATTATTATCCTCATTTTATAGATCAGAAAACTGAGGCAAATAGCAGTTAAGCAACTTGCTCAGGGGTCACACAATTATTGTTAGCACCCTGCCCCCATTTTACAGATGAGAAAACTGAGGCAAATAGCGGTTAAGTGACTTGCCCAGGGTCACACAGCTAGTATGTGAACTCGAGCCTTCTTGGCTTTGAGGTCAATCTTCTATTTGATACCATGCAGCCACAATGAAGATAATTTAATATCTTTCAGGATTTGGGCTCATCATCATGAGCAGCAGTACCACTGTCCTGCAGGTGGAGTTGGAGACTGAAGCGAATCTGGATGGATCCTGGGAAGCCAGCCCCCAGCTCCAGCTTGCTTACTGGTTTTCTGTTGCTTTCTCTTAACAGTCGTGTGCAGGATAGCAAGATGCTATTTGAGCTTCAGACTCTGCATAAAGGGCCTTTTAGTCTGCTGTGATCAAGCAGACAGCTGATGCTATTTCCCTCCCTAAAAACTGCCTCTGTTCTGTGTCTGCACAGCTTGGCAGCTGGCGGCAAACACCGAGGAGCTGCTAATGTCGCCTGGCGTCCTGTTGTCTTGGCGATCCTTGTTGTACCAGATTTCATCAGAGAGTCATAGATCTTAGAGCTGAAAAGTAACTCAAGCGATTGTCTGGGCCAGCCCTTTGCTTCTGACCATTCATCATTTTGGCAGAGTGGATACAGCGCTGGGCTTAGAGGCAGGCCGACTTGTTTTGAATTCTTCCTCTGACACTTGCTACGCATGTGTGACGCTGCACAAATCACTTTCTCCTTTCTGTGAGTCTCAGTTTCCTCATCTGTAAGATGGGGATGATAATACTTACAGCATCTGCCTCACACAAATCAGTTCCTGTTTTCTGAGCCTCAGTTTCCTCATCTGCAGGATGGGATTAATAATACTTATAGCATCTGCCTCATAAGATTCTTACAAGGTTCAAATGAGACAAATGCTGTATGGAAAGCAGTTGGCGCATTCTAGAACTATCGAGTAATCAGTTGAGAGGCAGCATGCCAACACGGTGTCAGGAAGATCAAGGTTCAAGTTTTGCTTCTGACACAGGTTTGTTGTTTAACTTCCCTAAATCTACAATGGTCAGGTTCAGGAGGGTGCATTTCCATTCCCATTTCCCTACTCTGGTGAAATCAGAGGGGCCCCCCAAAAGCATTTATTTTGTTGCTATCTTATTGTCATTTTAGTCTGGGACTCTGCCCCTACTGAAGCTGCCATTGCTAGATGAAGACATATTCATTCCCCCTGCCTGGTAGGAAATTTATTGAGATTTATTTGACTAGAAAGATATGGAACTGCACAACTCATTTATCAGACACACTAACAAAAGGCAAGTGATTAGGCAGAACTCAGTTTTATTTAATTGTAAAGTAAACACAGCATGCTAATCATCCCTCAAATGGCAGTTATGGAGCATGTTTCACTCCACATGACAGCAATCTGTGTCACAACTTAATAAGCAATTTGTGTGCCTACTATGTGCTGAAGGATTTTGTCATCCCTTATAGAAAGTCAGTCAGTGTCAGTGGAGCTCTGGCAAATGGCAAGCCAAGAGAGAGTCTTCCTCCCAACCTCCAAGGAGGAGCCACCTGGTAAGGAGATGGTGAGGGAAGAGGCGTCAGTTTTAGCCTTATCCTCGGTCTCCCTTCCCTACCCTCTTTTGTCTGGAAGAAGACTTTTCTGGCTTACAAAGACCCATCGGATGTTAGACTTCCCATTCTCATATCAGTGTCCTAGCAGCATCCTTTAGAATAGCCAACGGCAATGTCTGTATTGGGAAGAGAGGACAGATTAGATGTAGATTTATGGCTAGGCAAGGAGCCTGGGAAAGAAACTATATCAAGCCTAGTGAGCATTCCACAAATGGGAGAAAAGGCGTCCACAGACCTGGAAAATGATAACTGGACCTCTGGGAGCTGATTAGATCACCAACTGAAATAATATAGAGCAATCTGAGTTCAAATCTGGCCTCAGACACTTTCTAGCTGTGTGATCCTGGGCAAGTCACTTAACCTCTGTCTGCCTTGGTTTGTTCATCTGTAATGTGACGATTAAAACAGCACCCACTTCCCAGTTATTGTGAGTACCCAATTTGACAATATCTATAAAGTGCTTTGTAAACCTTAAAGTCCTACATAAATGCTAGCTATTGGTATGTTAATAAAATAAATAATGATATAATACATATTACAATAATATAATAATAAAATAAAAATAAATTAGTATTTTAATTTTAAAAGCTTCATTAGCTCTTGTGTCTACCTGCACAAAGAAAGAAACATTCCCTTTCCCTGTCCAAACACTGAGTAATTAGTTTCAGAAAGAAGAAATTGAGCACTGAGCCCCTTCTGGTGTCCGTGTATTATGGAATCCTCAAAAGAGTCTCATTTTACTGTATTCTTTCCTGCTAAAAATCTCATGGGTTTTACTCAAAAAGTCCTTTGTGGTATGCTAGAAATCCTTCCAGATTTACTAGAGCTAAAAACTTAAAGGTTACATAATCCAACACCTTCATTTTACAGAGATGGAAACTGAGGCCCAAAAAGGGAAATGACTTTCACAAAGTCACATACTGATACAGTGACAAAGTTGGAGCAAGAAACCAGGGCTCTTGATTCCTAGTTCAGCAAGGAAACTGAGTCTCCAAGAAGAGAAGCACACCAATCTTAGAATACTAGAGTCGGAAGAAGCATGAATCCTTCCATTCCCAAGTGATCATAAAACTTCCACTTGAAGATCTCCAGGGACAGGAATCTCATTACCTTATAAGGCATCCCTTTCCAATGTTGGACAGCTCTGATAATTAAGAAATTCTTCTCTTTTATTGAGCCAAAATCCATCTCTGGAATTCCTACTGATTAGTCAAGCTGCTGCTTCTTTGGCTGGTACTTTTGCCTTTGAATTTTCTAAGTAAAATGACACCTATGTTCTTTGATGTTTTATTGTAGAGGGGCATGCAGCTTTTTACTAATTTAATTCACAGAGAATTATGAATATGACTCCTGTTTCAGTAGATTTGAATCTGACAATTTTACCCTTAAAGTTACTTTACAAATACTTGGATATGAGGGGCAGCTAGGTGGCACAGTGGATAGAGCAACGGCCCTGGAGTCAAGAGGACCTAAGTTCAAATCTGGCCTCAGATACTTACCGGCCATGTGACTCTGGGCAAGTCACTTAACCCTGATTGCCTCAAAACAAACAGGAAAAAACCCAAATACTTGGATGTCTATATTCCCTCCAACTGGTACTCCCTCAATAGATCCACAGATTTCAACTCTTTCATGACTTCTCTTCCTGGTTTTTGTCCACATCCTCCCATAAATCCTTGACATGGGGTCTACCTGACATATTGAGGTCTTCTAGTCTCTTGGCATTGTGTGGATGCCAATGGAGTTACTACAGTTCATAAATTCATCATACATTTGGTTTGCTATCACCTTCGCCACCCTTTCTCCACTCCTACAGCCTCTATCCTAGTTCAAGCTGTCCAACAATGGAAAGAGATAGCTTATAAGGTCATGACCTTCCTGTCCCTGATGATCTTCACGAGGAGTTGTTAAAATTCAGCAGACATTTTGGTTTGCCATCCACTTTGGGTTAATTCAATTACGTCACATTAGTCCGTCCTCCCATTTCAGTCATCACTTCATCTCTTCCTTTCTATCATCTCTTTCCTCTTTTTTCTATTCTGGATGAGCCATCTAATCTTATTGTTTAAACATCTTTAATTCAAACTCTCTTAAAAACTATGCAATCTAACTTCTTACCTGTCTACTCTCTCATCAAATTCTTTAACACCCATTTCTCCACTAACACCCATAGTAAACAATCAGTTTTCTCCTTAAGAAACTGTCTTGCTTTATTACCTTGGAGTCACCAATGACTCTTCCCTTTTCCTCACCCTCATAGCCCATCAGTTTTCAAGGTCTGGCAATTCCATCTCTATAAAATCTCTTATGTTCACCACTTTCTCTCTACCCTCACAGCCTCCAGCCTAGTTCACATCACCACTACCTTTTCCCTGAACTGCAATAAGAGCCACCAAATTGTCTCTTTTTCTGTCTCTTGCTTCTCCACACAACTGCCAAGTTGATATTCCTAAAATGCTGATCTGATCATATTGTGTCCCTATTCAAAAATCTTCATTCTTGAGTGGCTCCCTTTTACCTCTAAGATAAAATGCAAATATTTTGACCTACTATTAAAAGCACTCCACAGTCTGGCTCCCTTCTACTTTTCCTGACTTGTTCCTTCCCTTCACAACTCTACATTCCATTCTAATTGGCCTGCTGGCTGTTTCTATGCACAACATTTTCTCTGACCACCACAACTTTACATAAGAGGTTTTATATATCTGGAATACATTCACTTCTCACCTCTGCATTATAGACTCTAGCTTCTTTCAAAGAACAGTTCAAATAACATCTCTTTCCCAATCCATTTTCTGATCCTTCAGGAAGCCTTTCCCAATCCTTAATTCAAGTACTTTCCCTTTGTCGATCATTTCCAATTTGTCCTGTCTATAGCTTGTTTGTACACAGTTGTTTGCATGTTGTCTCCCCCATTAGGGCAGGGACTGTATTTTTGCCTTTCTCTGCTTAGCATAGTGCCTGGCTGGCTCATAGTAGGCACTTGATAAATGTTTATGACTTACCAATCCTTTTCAGTTATTCATTCTCATTCTCTCTCTCTTCCCCCTGCTTTGTCTCTGTCTCTCTGTGTCTCCTCCTCTCTTCTCTTTCTCTGTCTTTCTCTCTCTCATTCTCTCTCTCAAATATATGTATTGTGAAACTACCTATGTATATACAAACTTTGCTTGTCCATATTTTATTCTTCCAGTACAATGTAAGGTCCTCAAGGACAGGAACTGTCTCATTTTTATCTGTGTCCTCAGAGCCTAGCACAGTACCTTGCATGGAGAAGGCTGTCAAAGAATGTTTGTTGAATTTAACCTAATTGAATACAGTAAAAATGTAATTCAGATTTATTAATAATTAAGACTAATTCAGATGGTGCTTTAATATTTACAGCCTGCTATAAAACATCTTGATTGCCTTTGACACTTCATCTCCTAAACCAGCCCCTTAGCTGTCTCTCTAACCTCGGTTTTCCCTCATTGCAGACAAGCAAGAAGTAGAGACTGCTATTGAATCTTGGTGCCCCGTAGCACAGGAACATAGGGTTTATCCTTAACTCCTTGGCTCATGTCCCACATCTGGTTTTTAAAACTTTCCCCATTAAAACCCCTCCACAAACTTACTTTTTCACCCAGTTTTTCAATTCCCTTACCTGATGCTGATAGCCTCTCTTGCTGCACTGAAAGACGGAGCTTACAATTATCCCTTCCACATTGCAAGGGTTAGGGGCTTGGTGCCCCCGCAAGCTGGAAAATCCTCATAAAATTTTTTGGTCCTCCCTTTGTACTAGAGAAGTCTGAATTTTTTCTTTTTCTTTTATGGGGTGTTTACATTACCTTGTTGTAAAATTTGGGCTGATATCATATAATCACACACACACACACACACACATTTTATGCATTTCTGAGTTTCTAAACCTTTTCTGTGTCATCTGCTGGCTTTCATATGTTGTCTGGGGCTTTTGCAAAATTCCTCCCAAATTCCTAACTTCTTATGCTGACCCATGATCTATTGAAACCTTGATGGAGAAAGTTACAATGTGGAAGAGATAACTTTACATTCTGTTGGGGGAATAAAAGAGAAGCCTTGCCTGGCTCTCTCTGGAAGCAACCTCTCTTTACTCGAATCAGTCATATCACTTTGTTTTGTTTCCTCTCTATGTAAGTTCTCATATCGGCTATTTGCGTACTTTTCGGATGTCTAGTGCTAGCTGAACAATTCCTTAATATGGAAAGGGTGCTGGTCTTGGAGTTAAAGAACCTGACCCCAAATCTCACCTTTGACCTACCTGTGGGACCAGGGACTAGACACATCATCTTCCTGGGCCCCAGTTTCCTCATCTGTAAAATGAGAGGCTCATACCACATTGACTCTGTTTCTTTGGATTCTAGATCTATGATCCTATCTGTAAGATTTATATTATTCTCATGGATTGGGTTATCAAAATGTAAATAGATAAGGCCTTTGGATTGCATGATGGATATCTCTGGCTTACCCCTCTCTAAAGGAGTTTGAGATTCCAATTTGAGGGGAACAAGAAAAAGGCTATGATTGGGCACTTGCTCCTTCCCTCATCTATCTATAGTAGGTTAGATTTACCTGTATCTGCTCCCTCAAATATTGGTGGTCTAGGCATATGAGTCTAGTTCACAAGGAAAGGTGCTTCGCTGATTACTCTTGGTTTTTTGTTTGTTTTTGTTTTTGTTTTTTTGAGGGGGAAAGGCAGGGCAATTGGGGTTAAGTGACTTGCCCAAGGTCACACAGCTACTAAGTGTGTCAAGTGTCTGAGGTCAGATTTGAACTCAGGTCCTCCTGACTCCAGGGCTGGTGCTCTACTCACTGCACCACCTAGCTGCCCCTTGCTGTAACTCTTACCTTACTCTCCACACCTTAGCTCCTTCCCATTGAACACTGGCTATGCAAAAAATAATCACAAAAAGCATTCATCCAAGCAAGTAGCAAAGGGAAATTGGAAAAGTTATGCAGATTAGAATCAACCAATAAATACACAAACCTGAATGAGTTCTCTAGCTGGGAGTGAGTTGAGATTTCAGCTCAAATCAAGAGAGGAGGCCCCATCTCACTGGAGGAGATCCATTATAGCAATCTCTTGGGAGACAGGCTGGTAATCAGAAATGTATCGAGGAACTGATTTCCTCTGTGTCTGTTGCTTCTCTATTTCTCTTAGGAGGTTTTTACCCTTGGGTCCATGAACTCATTTCTTAAAAAATATTTTGGTAACTGTTATTTCATATAGTTTCCTTTACACGCTAATGTAGTTTGTTTTGTACATTTAAAAACAATCTGAAAAGGGTGCATTTCTTGTTGTTGTTCCATTGTTCAGTCACGTATGACTCTTCGTGATCCTATGGACCATAAAACGCAAAGCCCTTTTGTCCTCTGCTATCTCCTAAAGTCTGTCCAAGTTCATGTTCACTGAATCAATGACACTATCTGTCCATCTCACCACCTGCTATCTTCTTCTCCTTTTGCCTTCAATCTTTCCCAGGATCAGTCTTTTCCAAAGAGTCTTATCTTCTCATTAGATGTCCAAAGAATTTAAACTTCAGCTTCAATATTTGTCTTTCCAATGAACAGGCTGTTAATTTCTTTAAGTATTGACTGATTGAATCTCCTTGCTGTCCAAGGGACTCTCCAAAAAATCTGCAGCATAATTTGAAAGCGTTGACTCTGCAGTGCTCAGCTTTCCTTATCTGTTTTTCTTTATCTTATCCACTTTCCTTATCCACTGATCCACCTTTCCTTTCCAACTCTCATGGCCATACTTGCTACAGGAAAAATCAAAAACTATAGCTTTCACTATATGGACCTTTGTCAGCGAGGTGATGCCATAGATTTCACCAAATGCCTAAAGGGGTCCATGACACACAAAAACCTTAAGAACCACATGTCTCTACCCAGAGAAACTCTAGCTCTCACTTTATTGTCTCTTTTATGCAGGTACACACTATCGTATTTGGCCCTTTCTACCTATCCCGAGTCACATTTCCTTCCCAGCCCCCAAGCTTGGTTGGAAGTCTGGTTATACATGATTCTATGATAACTGCAAGGATTATCTTTTCTTTCATCTCTGTATCTCTTCCTCAACAGCATCATCATGGCAGGCAGGTGAGCCTGGATTGACAGGATGGTCTAAGCCAGGAGAGTTTCAAGGACAGATCTAGAGATGGCTGTTCTCTGGTGTTTAAGGAGCAGCCTGGCTAAGTTAAAAGGCTCATCACTAGGCTGATGGTAAAGTGATGAATGTTTCCCGCTACAGAAACTCTGGCGGCAGACCAGAGGAATTGTAATCGCTGTCAATGCAGGGAATGATAAGACTGAGGAATCAAAAATCCTTGATGTATGGAAATATTTTCCCTAGTGCCTCTCATACAAGAGGAACTCAGTGAATGTTGAATTGAGCCATGAATTCTACCTGTAAATTCTCTACTCCTCTGGTCACCTCCTGCTTCTGCCTCTGTTCTATGCAGTTATAAATTGTGCGTCTCTTAGATGTCCTGGTAAAAACTGACACGACCTATGAAAATTGAAGCTGTTATTTTCTCCTGTAAGAGGTGATCCCTTTCTGTTACCCAAATCCATCAATTTTCGCCGTCATGGTCAATGGTACCACCATTCCTTGAAGCAATATCTGGAGGTGGATATTTTAAATTTTCTTTCTTTACTTTTTACATCAGAGCTGTGACAAAAACCTGATGATTCCTTTTCCAGAAGTGTCTCTTAGATATGTCTTTTTCCTACTCTCTGCTTCTAATTGAATCTTCTAGCTCTTACCCTGGCATCCTACTCTGGCTACTGGTGAGAGTTCACTGTTTGTTTGCCCCAGACCCACCAAGCAGCAGCCTGGCCATCTTCCTACCAAGGTGCTCCATGATCCTGTCCCTACCTTCCTTGTGAGGGAAACTCTGGAAATAGGAATTAAATAATATTCTTGGAATGGCCATGTTAATTGTCCTGTGACTCCACTGACCACCCTGTGACTTCTCAGAACAACACAGCTACCATCTCCTTCATATGCTATCCTTTCCTGTTAGAATATAAACTCCTTGAGGGAAGAGAGTGTCTTACTTTTTGTATCCTAGCTCTTACCAAAGGGGCTGGCACATAGTAAAAAATAAATGCTTAAAAAAATTTTTAATTCTTTTTTACTCATTCATTTATCCATTCATTCAATGGCCTTTTCTTATCCTTCCTAACTTTTCTTAAGTGTTTGGCATTATTAACCATTTCCACAGCTCTCCAGTGGAGTCTTCTGTTAGTCAAAAAGCAGTTATTATTAATAATATGTTAGTCAATAAACATTTAATAAATGCCTACCATGTCCTGGGGTCAGCTAAGTGGCACAGTGGATTAAGTGCCAGGCCTAGAGAGAGGAAGATGTGAGTTCAAATGTGACCTCAGACACTTACTAGCTGTTTACTTCAGTTTCTTCATCTGTAAAATGAGGTTGAGAAGGAAATGGCAAACCACTTCAGTATCTCTGCCAAGAAAACTCCAAATGGGATCATGAAGAGTAGGACAGGACTGAAAAAAAAACCAGCAAAAATTGAACAACAAACAACTGAGCTATGTCCAGGACACTATGCTAAGCTCTGGGAATACAGAGAAAGGCAAACAGGAGGAGCTCACAATCTAACTTGCAAACAGCTATGTACAAACATGAAATCTACAAGATAAGTAGGAAATCATCATTTCATTCAGGGAGTACTACAACCCTCTTCTTCCTGGTGTTACTGTATCCAGTTCTGTTGCTTCATTTATCTTTTCCCAAAAGAAACATGTTATCATTATTTAAGAGCACCCTGTAGCATAGACAGAATCATCTCTTGAGATTCCATTTAGTTGAGTAAAATGTAATCGCCCAAAGCATCACTTACCTAGATTCTAATCTTTTAGAAGGTAAAGTTGTTCTATCAAGAATATTAAATGCTCAGGCCTTTAATACTTTGAAATGGTATCAGTTTTCTTCTGTTGAATCGAGAGCTTTAAAAATTACAAATTCTTTAGAGTTTTCATTTTAGAAATATCTTTTCTTTTTTAAATTACGTTCTCTTTTTTCAATGGTGAATTATTTAGTTTTCTCCCTCTTGTTCCCCCCAGCCCCCCAAATCTGGAAAAACAAAGATTTAAAAAAAGCAAAAAAACCAAACAAACCATAAAACCAAAACCCAAACACCACAAAAACCCTTGTAACAAAATGTATAGTCAAATAAAATAAATCCTCATGTTGGCCTTGTCCAAAAATGTGTCTCATTTGGAATATTTAGTATATCATATCTGTGTCTGGAGGTGGGTAAAGAACTTTACACCTCCCACAGAATAAGTTGACCACCTGAAATCTCATCACCGTACTGATTGACTCAGGTTTTGATACTTAGCTCCATCAATTGCCTCTCTCCTCTGGTTTACCACTGAAAGGTAGAGCAGTAAATTCTTCCCAAAGTCTTCCTCTATAGAGGGCTCAGAACTTTCAGAACTTTACATTTTCTATTAGCAGTTCAGTTTGGTTTCAACTCCGTTATGCAGGATACTCCCTGCCCCCCCCCCCACTTTTGGTTTCCTTTGTGCATTGTCTTCCCTATTAGACTGTAAGTTTCTTGGTGGCAGGAACTGTCTTTTTCTTATTTATATCCCCATGTCTTAGAACAGTGCCTTGCACATAGTGCCTAATAAGCTTTTAATGATTTACTGGAAACATGGTTGATCTTTGCGTCAATTCAAAGTCTGAAGTCTTTAAAAGTTGTTCATATTTGTTACTGTTATAGTATAAATTGTTCTCCTGGTTCTTCTCATGCACCATCATTTCATACAAATCTCAGGTTTCTCTGTAAATCATCTCTTCCATCATTTCTTACAGCTCGATGGGATTCCGCTACATTCATATGCCACGATTTGTTTAGCCATTCCCCAATTGATGGGGACCTCCTTAATTTCCAGGCTTTTGCTACTATAAATATCTTTGTACATATAGGATATTTTCTTCTTTCTCTGAACTCTTTGAGATATAGGGGTAGTAGTGGATCACTCATAAGGTATGCATAGTTTAGTAACTTTATTATCGCAAATGAGATAGTATTTGTAAAGTACTTTGTAAACCTTTAAGAGCTATGTACATGCCAGCTATGATGATAATGATGATGGTTATAATTTCAAATTGCTTTACAGAATGGTTTTTTTTAAACCAATTTACAAACCTACTAATAATGCACCAAAGTGTCTGTTTTCTTGCATCTATTCCAACATTTGTTATTTCCCCTTTTTCTGGCAATTTTGCCAATCTGATGGACAGGAGATGGAACCTCAGAATTGTTTCAATTTATACTTCTTTAATTATCAGTGGGGGCAGCTAGGTGGCGAAGTGGATAGAGTCCAGGCCTGGAGT
Organism: Phalanger gymnotis; assembly: GCA_028646595.1. Lineage (NCBI taxonomy): Eukaryota > Metazoa > Chordata > Mammalia > Diprotodontia > Phalangeridae > Phalanger > Phalanger gymnotis. The sequence goes on along the minus strand of CM053625.1, from coordinate 349,774,226 downwards.
TAAGAAGACTCATCTTCCTGAGTGCAAATCTGGCCTCAGACACTCTGTGACCCTGGGCAAGTCACTTAACCTCTTTCTCATCCAATTTCCTCAAATGTGAAATAGGGATAATAATAGCATCCACCTCCCAGGGTTGTTGAGAGGAGCAAATGAGATGACACTTGTAGAATGACTGTGTGCTGCGCACATTGCCTGGCAAATAGTAAGTGCTTAATAAATGCTTGTTTCCTTTCTTCTTTATTACATTCTAACTTATAATAGGGCAGCTACATGGCACTGTGGATAGAGTGTTGGGCATGGAGTCAAGAAGAGTCTTCTTCCTGAGTTCAAATCTGACCTCAGACATTTACTAGCTGTGTGACCCTGATCAAGTCACTTGACCATATTTACTTCAGTTTCCTCATCTATAAAATGAGCCAGAGAAGGCAATGGCAAACCACATCAGTAACTCTGCCAAGAAAACCCCCAATGGGGTCACCAAGAGTAAGACATAACTGAACAACAACATTTATTTTTGGTTTGGCATATTTTTCCATATGACTGTAGATAGCTTGAACTTCTTCCTTTGAAAACTGGCTATACATCTCCTTTGACTGTTTGTCAATTGGGGAATGTCTCTTATTCTAATAAATGTGAATCATTTCCTAACATAGCTTGGAAAAGGAGAACTTTATCATAGAAATGTACTATAAAGATCTTTTTCTGGTTAACTGTTTCCTTTCTAATCTTAACTGTATTCCATCTCATCCTTTCTAACCTATCCTATTTATAGCTGCTAGACTAATCTTCCTTTAACACTTTTCTCATCATGTTACAGGCTCACTGGCCCATTTCCTTAAATTCTATGCTATCTAAATCTGAATATAAGCTAAGCATTGAGTCTGGATCTTTGATTTCATTGATATAGGAAACTTCCAGGTGAAGAAACTCCCTTTATCAGTGCAAGTCAGGTTATTCTTATAGAGTTACCTGGAGCACGGCAATTTTCAAACCATGGACCAAAGATCCCTGAGACTTTTTCAGGGGATCTTTGAGTTCAAAATTATTTTCATATTAGTACTAAGACATTCTAACATCTAATAGAGTACCAATAGATATAACCCACATAAACAAAAACTCTTGGGGGTGGGGTGGGTATCCTAATTTTGAAGAGTTTGTAGGAGTCCTGAGACCAAAAAAGTTAGAGAACTGTTGGCCTAGGACACTTAGAGATTATATGATTTGTCCATGGGCACAAGGCCAGTACATGTCAAAAATGGGACTTGAACCTAGGTATTCGGGCTTTGAGGTTAATTCCAAATATACACAACACCCTTGAAATGAGATCTCCTTGAAAGGAAAAAAAAAGTAAAGCTAAACACTAAAAAAAAAAAAAAAACTAATTGTGTAGGGTAAAGTCAGATTTTATATAAGCAAGATTTGGGGGGGAAAGTATAGGCTATATTTGGTTCAATAACATATTTTTTATCCCATCAGTTTCAAACTTCTAAAATCAGAGAATCATAACATGGAAAGTATCCTCAATCCTGGAGTGCAATTTGATAATTTTCTAGATGAGGAAACTGAGGCCTGATGAGAGACTTAAGGAGTATGATGGGACTGTGAGAATCAGAGGAATTTGAGGGTGACTTTTGAGATCCTAGAATTATTTTGCTCCCTCAAACTAAAATGCCACCTGCCATTCACATTTATTTTGTAATATGCTTTTCCAGCAAGTGATATCCCAAAATACTAGGTGTTAAGTAGTTATCATCATCAGTGTCTGAGGAATAATCAGGAGATTTTCCTGCCTTGATACTAACTCAACTCTGTGTGACCCAGGGAACATAATTTAATTTCTATCTTCATTTTATTATCTCTAAATGGGCACCTTTATTAGCTGCCACAGCTGTTTGGAAAGCATACTGTGAGCCAAAGGATAAAGGATGCTAGGTCATTATGCCAAATTATTATTTACTTAATAATTTATTTTAAAAAACCAAAGGAAAAAGAAATTAAGAAACAAATACTAGTTAAAAGTTTGTTGTTGTTGAGTCATTTTTCAGTCATGTCTGACATTTTCATGACCCCTTTTAGGGTTTTCTTGGCAAAGATACTGGAGTGGTTTGCCATTTCCTTCTCCAGCTCATTTTACAGATGAGGAAATTGAGGCCAACAGGATTAAGTGACTTGTCCAGGGTCACATAGCTAGTTTCTGAGGCCAGATTTGAATTCAGGAAGAGGAGTCTTCTTGACTTCAGGGCAGAGGTTCTGTCTACTTCAACACCTAGATAAAAGCCTAGAGTCAATTAAGGATACCTGTTTTCTTTAATTAGCATACCTATATGAAAGAGATGCTTGGTACCAAACAAACTTCATGTGATTGCTGACAATAAATGAAACAAACAAACAAACAGAAAAATATTAAGGAAGGAGGAAAAAGAGTACTAATGGGTTTGGTTGGTTCAATGACAACAAATTATAATATAACTGCTTTTATATTAATTAATTATATTATCCAACATATATAGAACTTCAAAGAACTGCACTCTTCAAAACATACACTTACGTTCATTTGACCTGCACAACATCTCTGTGATATAGGTAGGAGAGGTATTATTCTCCATTTTATAGATGAAGACACAGGTCCAGAGAGATGGAGTATTTCGTATGAAGTCAAACAGTAAATTAATGGCATATCAGAACTAGATTCAAGATATCTGGTACTCTTAGCATTTCTGTAGATGCTCTTTCCAAGTTAGTCAGGTTAACAACGATTTAAGTGCCTACTACGTGCCAGCATTGTACTGGCCAGGTGTTGCCAAACCATTTCCCACCATCTTTGTAAGTCTACCTCTTCCTCTTCCTCCTGCTCTCCACGAGAACAAGGTACATTGTTAGCTTTAATTCAAATAATATCATTTCTCCCAACCCTCTCCCATGAAAAAACCCCAGTGGGAAATAGTACACACACATACAGACAGACATACCCACATACATTTTATGTATGTGTGCATATATATGTGTGTATGTATATGTGTGTACACATATACATACACACATATACATATATACACACACATATGCTCAAAATTCCTTCATGTAATTTTGAGCTGGAAAGGGGCTTTAATGATCATCAAATCCAATCCTTTCATTTAATAGAAGAAATTGGCCCACGGAGATATTAATGGGGCTTAGCGAGTGCCAGGCACAGAGTAAGAGATTAATGATCTATCTATCCATTCTAAGGTCACACAACTAGCAAGTAGCAATGGCTGGATTCCAACCCAACCAAGTTCTATTCCAAATTCCAGGTTCTCTGACAACTACTACATCCTGCTACCTCTCTCTAGCATTTACAACAGTGCCTGGCACATAGTAGTTGCTTAATAAATGCTAATTGGTTGACTGACCTACTGGCATTTCCTCGTGCTAGCTACTCTGTCTCCTTTCGCCCTCTAGGTCTAAATTCCCACTACCCTCTGAATCTTTTTAAAAACAAATTACTTTTAGAACAAGAAATTTCCTCCTTCGACATATTTCTGAGCTTCTTTTTCCCCCTCTAACTTTAGGCATCGGTTCCAATATTTGCTCCCCTCATTTCTCCTTTTCGACCTAGCTCCCACGCTTAGTTTCGGTCAGTCGTCTCAGTTTCAATGAATCACTGGAGCCCTGGAGGAAACCCTTAAAATTACTTTCGGAAATGTTGTTTCCCTTCCTCTGGAGATTGTAAAACGTATCCAGGTGGCGGTGGATGGGGGGAGGGGGCGAGGAAGAGTGCCCGGAGCTGACTGCGTCTGAGGCACAGCTAAAGACGTGGGGGTGCACCTTCTTCACCCCCGGGACCAGGCTGCAGTTAAACTCGAAGTTGCTACGATTCAGGCAACAAGTAGTCCAGACAGAACACGTGAGGTCTAGTCAAAAAGGGGTCTTGTATGACCAAGGGGGTCACCTCTCTCTGGTTTGGTTTCCGTCATTTTATAGATTTGATTCAATACCTTTATTAGACAAGAAGAAGAAACCGAGGTACAGAGAGATCCAGCTCAAGGCACTGTGCCAGGCTGCATTCGCACCCAGGTCCTGGGACTCCAAAGTCCGCGCTCACAGAGAGGACTTCTTCCTCTTATCTCTTCCTGCCTTTCTCCTTCCGGCGAGATGCTAGGGATCATTCCCCTACTATCTGCAATACCCGACAGCTCGCCAGAACGGGCAGATCAGACAGCAACCTTTCCTTCCCCACAGAGAGCCAGGCAAGTCCAGGAGCGCCTTTCCCGCCCCCCGCCCCCCGCCGCCGCTCATGCGCAGCAGCTCTCCTCTCCCCCGCCTCGCCCGTGCGCAGGCGCGGCGGCCGATGCGAGTGTGCCCGCATGAGAGCGAGAGGAGAAGATGGCGGCGGCGGGGGAAGCGGCGTGAGGAGCCCGGGCGGCGAGCAGGGTCTCCCTGAGGCGGGGGCGACATGGCCCTCCGCGGCCCCCAGGTGACTCGGGGTGCCCGCCTGGGCGGGGGCGGGGGACTGGCGACGGCGGAGGCGCGCTGGCGGCCGGGGCGCCGGTCCCGGCCAGGAGGGCGGGCGGCGTGTGAGGGAGCGTGTGAGAGAGCGGGCGGACGGAGCGGGCTGCGGCCGGGCCGCGGGGGGGACTGACGGACTGAGGGCTGGGGGCGCGTGCTCGCCCTCCCAGAGTGGGGCCAGGCCTAGGCTCGGGGGACCCTGACCCGCCGCCGCAGGCCGGCCCCCTGGCCTCCGGCCGGCCACGCTCCCGGGCGGCCCAGCCGGCCGAGGGGGAGGAGGGAGGAGGGAGGAGGGAGGAGCCCCCGGCGCCGGGCCTGAGGGGCGGGGGGCGAGGAGGAGGAGGAGGAGGACGGCGAAGAAGTCTGTTCCCTCGGGGAGATCGCATCCTTCCTTCCCTCCTTGGCCGGGCAGCCGGGGGAGGGGGAGGGGAGGGTCGCCCCCCCCCCTCCCGACTCCTCTGCAAGTCTCTCCCTTGGGGCGCCCCGGAGGTTGCATGAAAGCCCAACAGATTTGGGGGATCCGGGGATCCACCGTCTCACCCAGAGCCGCCGCAGCCGCCTGCTCAGCGAGGGGAGGGGAGGGGGCGTGTAGGGCGGCCAGGATCCTGCTTGGGGGGCTCTGGATCATCCCTGAACAGGGGAGCCCCCGAGCTCGTGGGGCATGGCCCCCTGGGGGGCTGCTACCTCCCCCTCCGCACCTTTGTTTTTTTTTTTCCGACAAAGTTTATCTTTCTGCGTCTCCTGCAAGGACACTATTAGAAGTCCCCAGCACTAACTGAATCGTGAGTGACATCTTTTAGGTAAATCCTCCCGACCTAAATTTACGGGTTAAGGACCCTCATTGATAGGGGCCACAGGTCCTGCAGTGCAACTTGGGTTTGAATTTTCATCTTTTGCCCCCCAACTCCCCTTATTAAGCTTACTCATGACTTCCGGCACATAGTGGGCGTTTAATAAATAGTAGCTGAGTGACAGTAATGGAAGAGAGCTCACTGGATTTGCTGTCAGGGAAGGGGGCTTCAAATCCTAAGGCATGTGACCTTAGGTGAGTCACTGGCCCCTCATTTTCTCACCTATGAAATGACAGCTTTGGACTGGATGATGGTCGGTCCCATCCAGTTTATTCTGTGAATACCCCGTAAGAACCTACCTGTAAGACTACCATGTAAGCGTCTAAGTTTTAGAAGCTTAATTGCATAGTTCATTGATACAATGCAAAAAAATAGTGGAAAGACTAAAGTGTTACCTGTTTTTCATGCTAAGTTTAGAAGAGGGTGGTTTTTTTTTTCAGTGTGAAAGAGGAAGTGCTTACCTGAGGTTTTATATTTTTTAAAAATTAAACTTACGCTGGATAAAAATCAGCGTGTAGTAGGTATTACTTCTGGAGCTTGATTTATTGGCCTGCACCATTGAAGGGATTGCAGTTTTTATAAAGGCTTAATTTTATTTTATATCAAATATTTAAAAAATCAAACCATAAAGCTAATAACAGGGGGAATAAGTTTTTAATAATAAGACCTCTTTTAAAAGCATGGAGTTAATCCAGAGTGTTTATATATTTTCCTTATATGATAATGATTTTAGTATCTGTTGGCAATAATGAAGTTGTATGTAGTGTGAAATTGGAAAACAAGAACATCTTATTTTCTTCTTTAGCTTCTTTGAGTTTTTTAAAGTAGACATTTTTTATAGGAGGTAACATGTATGGGATTCTGTAAAATTGGTGGCATAAGATTTTTTTCTCTTTCAACAAGCCTTTTTTGCTTTCGTTTTAAGTACACATTTGTTTTCTCCACAATTTTTACAAAAAATTACAACTTATTCTTCCTAATGGAACAGTGAGCATGCTTTCTTATACAGTACTAGTAGTAGTAATTCACATTTCTGTTGCCTAACATAATTTTGACATGGGAAAGCATTATTAGGCATAGATTGGTTCTGTCTGTGCCCTGTGCTAGACACAATTAGGATCATAGTTTTAGAATTGGAAGTTAACTTAGAAGTTATCGAGTCCAAATCTCTCATTTTGCCCATGAGGAAACTTAGGCCCAAAGAGTTTGTGGCTTGCCTAAAATTACACAAGGAGTAAGTAAGCTGAGTTCTCCTCCAAATACAGTCCTTTTTAATGCATCTTCAGTAAGTTTGTGAGAAAATAGAGTTGATTAATAACTTTTATCATTTAATTTGAATTAACTGGCTCATCTTGTCTTTGGTATATAGTTGCATCATTTGTAAAGGAAATATTTGTTAAAATATTTACAAAATTTTGCTTTAAGAAACTGTTGAAGAAACAAGGAAATATTAAACATAGAGAATACAGCAAAGGGAAATGTTTAGTATATCCCTCATAATTTTACTTTTTTATGTTATGCAGAGTTTTATTAGATAATCCATCATTTAAAGAAAGCTACTTAATAAGCAGTCATTTAAACACTAAGTCTTGAATTTAGGATTCTGTCAAAGTTTACTAACCTTTGCAAATCAAAGTTTGTTTTTTTAGTATCTAATGATTTACTTAATAGATGCTTAATAGTATTTAAAGTGGAGATTTTTTTAAAAAAGAACAAATAAATGCCCTATTGGTACTACATCTTTGAGGAATAACAAGTTCTGGATTAATGATAAAGCACTTAATAAGCATTGACTGTGTTCTTGGTACCTTGCATACAGATTTATAAAAACATCACAGATCATGGTCCCTGCCCTTAAGGAGAGCAGAAATTCTAATTGGAGAAGACCAACACTAATAAAGTATTGAGACAGGGAGTGAGTTTTGTTGGAGAAGTCACAGGGATGGTGAATAGAGTCATAGGCAATTGATCTGATATAACTTTTCCACAAATGGTAGTATTGATTTGATTACTGTACTCAGAGCTACAGGTGGAAAGCAGTGAGTAGGGGTGGAAGGGCCGTATAAAGATGTCCAGAGAATACAGCATGCTAGGACCTGGGTAGGGCTAAATATGGAAAATTCTCACCAACCTGGAGCCTGTGGCTTCAGGGTAAGGAACTGGAGTTCTGTTTCACTTTGGAGCTGAGGCAGAGGGTGGAACCAGGAAGGATGGCATGAAGATGGCTGGAGAGCTGTTTGAATTTAAATTGGTTAGGACCTGTGCTTTGATAAAAGGAAAGTGTTGACCTGCGCCCAGGTCCAGACTATAGAATAAATTCTAATGTGGAATTTAAAAGCATTTTTGATTTGCTTATGAAGGTACACAGAATGATTAGCTTCAACAATATACATTACTCACTAATTTTAAAATTTTATTTTCTTTGCTCTTGACTTAAGTTGAGAAAGCTTCCCTCCACTTCCCTACTCCCTCTGCTCCCCAACCCAACCCCTCTTTCTCCCTAAGTTGTATATTTATACAGTGCAAAGATTGTGTAATCATTGATGTCAAAGATAGGGATAGGGACTAGACTTGTGATTGGTGGGTGAGGAAATTACTGCAGGTCACTCAGTACCTTCCCTACAACTTAAGTGTTGCAGAGTGCTAAAGTACTAAAAGGTTAAATGACTGTCAGGTGGGATGGAAACCTAGGTCTTCTTGGCTTTTAGGTCGCTAAATCACACTGCCTCTCACTGAAGCCAAACATTAGTTAATGCCCTTGATTTATGATTAACAACTGTTTTTATTGATGTATTCTTTATACATATCATTTATAAACCTTTGTTGGCTTCTCAGACATAATGAACAGTTGTTTTCTTGAATATTTGGTATATGTTTTTCTTTTAATATTAAATAGATAATTTAGACATGTTCTAAGAAAAGACCTAGATATTAAATTTATGAAGTTGGCCATTTTTACTAATTTAAAAATAGTTTCTGTGAAATTTCTCAATAGATTAAACTGGATCTTTATTATAAGTGTAACCTTTTGTGCCTACCCATATAATGAGGTGAGATCCATTCTTTAGGTAATTGGAACCCTTTGGAATGGGGTCCAGTATTGGAGCAATATAAATTCTACTCTGCTACATATAGTCTTATAGTGGAATTCTTAAGTACTTCCTTGAGTTTGTATGTATTTTTGGATATCTTTTATTTAGAATTTATCGAATTTTAAGTGTTTTCACACAAAGGACCTCAGAGGGAAAAATATCAAAGAAGGATAACTTATTCTGCTTGTTTATTGCTAAGTGATGGAAGAGTGAAAGCACTACCCTAGATGTGGCTTAAGTATTAAAAATTATGTTCAGTTCTGGGTCATGTTTAAGAGGAATATTGACTAGCTGGAGATCGTTCAGAGTAGAGTAATGATCAGTCAGTCAATAAGTTTTAAGCACTACGTGCCAAGCACAGTGCTGAGGATACAAATACAAAAAATGAGACAATTCTTGCTTTCAAGGAGCGTACATTCTGATGGAGGAGACAAATACATTAGAAAACTTATACAAATATAAAGTCAATACTTGCAAACGTACACAAAATAAAATATGGGAGGGAGGGAAGCTAGCAGTTGGGTCAGGTCGTGTAGAAAATAGTGCTTGAGTTTACTCTTAAAAGAAGATGGAGAGTGTGAGGCTGAGGTAAGGAGAGGGAACACATTTCAACTGTATCAGATGGCCAGCCTAAAGTCTTGAAGATAGGATGTGGAGTGTCCTGTGTGAAGAGCAGAAAGCAGACTACTTTGGGTAGATCACAGAGTGTGAAAGAGGAGGAGTAATGTCCTCTGAGGCTGGAAAGATAGGTTGGGGCCAGGTTATATAGGTCTTTAAAAGATAAAGACAGGAGTTCATATTTCATCCTGAAGCCATTAGGAAGCCATTTGAATTGATTGAGCAGAGGTCACATGATGAAGGGCCTTGATTCCTTAGATGAGAGAGACTTGAGAGACATGATAGCTATATTCAGGTATTTGAAGTAATTGTCGTGGAAGGAGGGATTAAATTTGTTTTATTTGGCCCTAGATGGCAAAACCAGGAGCAAAGAATAGAAATTTTGAGGCAAATTTAGGCTTGATTTTAGGAATAATTTCTTAATAATTAGAGCCATCCAGAAGTGAAATGGATTGCCCCAGAAGATAGTGGATTTTTCCTATTTAGAGATCTTTAAGCAGAGAAATTTCTTTTGGACTAGACTGTTGTCTCAGTCCTTCTAACTCTGTAAAGTCTCTGATTTTATAGTTGAAAGTCATCGATTGTCTTTGGATTTGATTCATTAACCAACCTTTTTTGTATAGTGAGGATTTTGTTATGCATGAGCTTTTATAGTTGTATGTTAAATATTTTGCCAAATTCTTCTTTCCTATATTAATATATTAAAGAATTGAAAAGCAATCAGGGGAATTTTAGTTAGAAGTTTTTTTTAACTCTATGTTATATTTCTATTGGCTACCATATATGCAACATTCTGTTTTGTGAAAAACAGATAAATCTATAATAGAATTTGCTGGCCCTGGACCATTGGATTACAGTCTTTTGTCACTTTAGTGCTACTTCAGCAGTGTAGATGTTAGTTTCCAAAGAATTACATATGCTTGTATTGCAGTTTTCCTTTTTTATTGGGACTTTGTGTGAACATACACATGGGGGTGGATGGATCATTACTGAATAGTATATGAAGCAAAGAGCAGATGAATGGAGGATCTTTAGAATATAGACTTCTGGGAGAAACTTGTTTCATGTGGTAATAATGTTATAAAGACTTGTGGAAAAGTAGGCTAGAGAACGCAAGTAGGTAATCTTCTGTATCATATGCATATAGCACATATCCCTTTTTATGACTTGTAGGTTGTAGCATTTGGGTGCCTTTGGCAGTCAACAAATGTCACAGTAAGAAATAAGATCTTGTATTCTTATACCTTGCAGTCATTTGTATGATTCTAAAGATGTGGTCTATGGACTATCTTTTGTGAAAGCCTGTCTGTTTCTTTTAATCACCTTACCAAGGATACCCTCTGCATATGTAGATAATTCTCATAAGAATTTTGTGTATCTGGGAGGGAAAAGATTTATGGGCCAGTAGTTGTTGATATTTTCTTTGTCGTATGTCTTTTTTGGTTGTAATATCTGATACTTTCTCCATGATTTAGATATTCTCTGCTCTTTTAAAGGAGAAAGGTCGAATCCATCTTTGCATAGGAGGGATAATTGATCCCTCATCATGTACCTCGAGTACTCTCTCCTCAAAATTGTATCATATCCATCTTGAACTTCTGTGTCTCAGTCCAAGTCAGAGAAGGATTTCGTATAGATAGTGCAGCCATTTTAATACTCCTGTTTGGGCATGACATTGTGCAGGTTGCCTCAAGCCCTGGAACATTGCAAAGCCTTCTAAATGAGAGTCCCTGATTTTCCACACAGTTAAAAACAAGTAGATGAAAAAAACTCTGTTGTCTATGTCAAATTCAGATAGAAATGAGGCACACTAATCCCATACATAAGAGTTCCTGTGAGCCCATATGTGTTTTAAAGTGTAATGTTATCTATGTTTTATTGTATTTTTATTTATTTTGTTAAATATTTCCGAATTATATTTTAGTCTGGTTAGAGCTGTACTCAGGACTCTTGTGAGAATGTTGTGGGCATGTGTTTGGGTCTGGAGCAGTGGTGGCGGATTTAAATAGAAATTGACCATTGCCCTGTACATAAGTATTCCTGCAGGCCACATGTTGACTTAGAAAACCACACATGTTTATAGATTTCTTTTTTTATTAATACATCAACATGTTAAAATCAGATTTCAGTCTGCTTCAGGCCACACTTGGGAGTGTTGTGGGCCACGAATTTGACACCTCTGGTCTAGAGTAAACTGTGTATTTGGATGGGTGGACAACCTGAAGAGTTTGATCTTTAGCGTATGCATCGTCAGCAGACAATGCAGGTAGCCTGAGCTGAATCTAGAATTAGATAGGAAGAGAGAAAGAACCTCCAATTTTCCCCTGAAATAAAGATCTATCTTTTTAACATTGAAATTCTTCTAGTGATATTAGATGGCATAATTCATAGTATACTACAATCTTCAAAGGATCTGTCTAAAAGATAATTAAACAATCATCTAGCATTTATTAAGTTCCTGCTTTATTCTAGGCACTGTCCTAAGTGCTCTTGGTACAGAGAAAGGCAAAGGCAGTTAACTCCTCTAAAGGAACTCATTGACTAATGAAGGCAGTGACTATGTACAAACTGTACAAACAAGATCTATACAGGATAACTTGGTGGTGACCTCAGAGAGAAGTAACTAAAATTAAGGACAACCTAGAAAGGCTTCTTGCAGCTGGGAATTGAAGGAAACCAAGAAAACTAGGAGGTAGAGAAGAGTGAGAAACAACCAGTAAAAATGCAAAGACTCATGGGGTAGTGTGTCTTATGCATGGAACAGGAAGAAGGCCAATGTCACTGGATCACAGGGTATATGAAGAGAAGTAAAGTGAAAGCAGACTGGAAAGGTATTATGGTCTTTTAACAGCCAAACAGGATTTTATGTTTGTTTCCCCCCACCCCTCATGCTTAAGGCAAAATGTTAATGGTCAGACCTACACATTAGGAAGATCTATTTGGCAGGTGACTTGAGGCTAGACCATAGTGAGGAGAAACTTGCAGCAAGGACACCAGCTAGCACGCTATTGCAGTAGTCCAGGTATGATGTGGCAGTATAAGGAGAGAAGGAGTCATATGCAAAATATGTTGTGAAGGTAGAATTGACAGTATTTGACAACTAATTGGCTTTGGTGGGGTAATGGAGTGAGACAGAGTGAGGAGTTGAGAAAAAACATCTACATTTCTAGCCTAGTTTATAGGTGACTGGGAGGATGATGGTACCTTGGACAGTAATAGGAAATTTAGGAAGAGGGGAGGGTTTGGGGAGAAAGACAGTGAGTTTAGTTTTTTGACATTTTGATTTTAATGTGTGTACAGAACATCCATTTTGAAATGTTTTATCAGTAAGGCAAGATTCATTATATCAATGGTGACTATGAATATGCCTGTATAGTTCGGAATTGCAAAGTATAAGAGACTATCTGTATAGAAAGCATAAGAAGTAAAACATTTATTCATACACCAGAGGATCAAATCCCAGAACCAATAATTCCAGTTTGACATAGCAACAAGTGTATCCCAAAACCAGTATGTCCACTTCAACGTAACAGCAAATAGATTAAAACACAGTATCACAGCAAAGAGCCACACCATCCTGTAACCTTCCCGTCTGCTAGGGCCTTTCCATAAACATTCTCTAAGGAATCCTAACTGTCTGCTTGTCTGTGCTGTCCTCTCCTCCCACAGTTCTGAAAGCCCTTGCAGTTCACAGAGCCCTTCCAGTTCTCTCTCTGTCTCTCCATCCTCTCTTGTAGTTCTCTGTCTCTCCATCCTCTCTCGCAGTTCTCTCTTCTTCATCTTCCCCTTCTTCTTGAAGCTCTCTAGTCTCCACAGCTCTCTAGTCTGAGCTTAATGGCTACCCCCAGGGTATATATACCCTGTGTAGGCCTGGGATTTAGCACCTAGTAGCAAATGGGTATAGGCCTGGTGCTTAGCACCTAATAGCAAAAGGGTGTGGGCCTGCCTACAAGCAAGCCTCTCCTAATCAAAGTTCCCTTAACCTGAGGCCTGTTGAATGTGCAGGGAAGATCTTTGATCACATTAGCATCACAGATGTCCAGTAGGCAATTGGATATGCAAGACTGGAGGTCAGGAGAGAGGTTAGGTCTGGGCAAGTAGATCTGAGAGTCAGCTGCATAGAGAGATGATAATTGAAACTTTGGGAGCTTATGAGAACACTGAGTGAAATAGTTTATGGAGAGAAGAGGGCTCAGGTCAGTTCTGGAGGACACCTACCATTAGTGAATGTGACTTAGATGAAGATTCAACAAAAGAGAAGTACTGGTCAGACAGGTTGTAGGAGAACCAGGAGAGAGCCGTGTCATGGAAACCTAGGAATAAGAGATTTATCAAAGCTATGAATGACAGTGTCACAGGCTGCAGAGAGGTCAAGAAGGAGGAGGCTTAAGAAAAGACATTTAATAGTTAAAAGATAATTGATAACTTTGAAGAGGCCTGTACGTGGTGAGTGTAAACAGGCTAAAACAATTACAGAGAGGGAATTCTGCAAAAGTAATGTAAAGCACACAGCCCATAACACTCCCCCAAATCAGATTAAAGTGTAATTGGGAAATATTTAGCAAAATAAAAAAAATATAAGAATATAGGTAGTATTAATATGTAGTTTTCTAAGTATATCAGCCCTCAGTTCCCCCCCAGTTTAGTGACCCTCTTTCTATTTGAGTTCGACACTACAGATGTAAAGAATATCATCAGAGAAATATGTGGTTGTAAAAATAATGGGCCAGTCAGGTAATGAGAAAATGGGCCTGTTTGTTCTTTGACATCCATGTAATGGGAAGAGATTTTGGGAAAAGCTCCCCACCATGTACCTTGTGTTGAAATTATTAGAGGACATGGATAAGCATGAATGATTAGTCTTGGCTGGATTGTGATGTATATTGTAGGAGGGAAAACTGCTGACATAATAGGTGTATTGGAGTATTTGGGTGAGGAGAAGAAGCTTGGGAAGCTGAGAAGAAGCAGTAGTAGAATGGGTACATAACAGCCCACATTTATGGCGTACCAAAACTCTTAATGCATTTTAAAGCTATAATCAATATTGGAGCTATTTAAAAGCTATTTAGCTCTAATAATAAGTTTGAATAGCTCCAGTATTGGTTTAGAGCTGAACACTGCACTAAGACTTTTGGGATACTCTATGTGGTACCTTAAAGTTTACTAAGTATTTTTGTTTTTAAACTGAGATGTAGAGAGAGTAATTTGATCCCAGTCACAGCTTGTGAGTCCTGTACCTTGTGCTGTTTTTCAAAATAAGCCTCCATGGATGAGTGTGTGTGTGAGTTTAGGAATATGAATGGGTGAAGTATTACCATTCTTCTCTCTTGGGGCAATTCATTTCAGTTCATTCCAGTGAAGGTAGAGTCCCAAGGAATGCAGCTGGTGGGAAATAGGCTGTGAGCCTTCTTTAAACAGAAACTTTAGGATTTATTTGCCCTGCCCCCTAGACGTGCAATCAAAGGGGCTCAGGCTACTTAGGGTACAGAGAAGCTGTGAGTACCAAAGCTGATGTAATCTCAGGGATGATGAATTTCCTGGTGATGAGCTTTTCAAAAGGAGCATGAAGATAGTGGAGTCAAATCCAAGGAAAACAGCTAGCTGGATGTGAACTCTTTAAATGGAGGCTTTGGGAGGAGTTTTTCTTCTACCTTCCCTTTCTAGTTTTTAATGTGGATATTCCTAGGTCCCTCTCTTTGTTTTTTGCTTACTGCTACTGGCCTCATTTCAGGATTTCCTCAGTCTATTCTTCTGGTTCTAGTTCTATGCCAGCCTTATATTTCCTGAAGTCTTCCCTAGGGTCAAGACATGTCAACAAGCATTTAGTGTTTATTTTATGCCAGTCACAGTTTTGTGTCAACTGCCAAAGAAAGGCAGAAAGATAGTCTCTGTCCTTAAGGAGTTTAAATTGTAATGGGATAATCAATAAATAAATAAGGAAAGAAGGTTAGGGAACAAGCATTTATTAAGTGGCTACTATATGCTATCTAAGCACTTTATAAATATCTTATTTGATCCACATAACAACCCTGGGAGGTAGGTGCTAATATTTTTCTCATCTTACAGTTGAAGAAACTAAGGCAGAGAAGTTGAGTTTCTTGCCCAGGGTCACACAACTAGTAAGTGTGTGAAGCCAGATTGAACTGAATTATTCTTGATGCCAAGCCCAGTGCTCTATCCACTGCCGCATAACTAGGTATATACTGAACAAATAGACATTCTGAGAGGGAAAGACATTGGCATCTGTTGTAATCTGGGAAGGCCTCCCAGAGTAGGTGAAATGTGAGCTGAGTCTTGAAGGAAGTCAGTGAAAGTAAGAGACTAAGGTGAAGGAGCACAGAATTTCAAGCATGGGGGACAGCTTGTATAAAGACATGGACTACAAGGGACTACAAGTAGGCCAGTTTCAAAGTGTGTAGAGGAGAATAAATTGTAAGTTGATTGGAAAGATATGAAGGGACCTGGTGAAGAGTTTAAAATGACAAAGAGGTCTTTATCCTGGAGGTAATGGGATAGAGTGGTGTAAGTGCTATGCAAAAGACTATTGGAGTAGTTTAGTGAGAGAGGTGATAAGAACCTCAACTAGGGTTGTGGTCGTATTAGTAGAAAGAGGGGAGGGGGATGTATATGAGAGATATTGTAGTGGTAGAAATGACAAGATTTGGTGATGGATTGTATATTGAGGGAAGTAACATTGAGGATAACACTAAGATTTTGAACATGGGTAATTGGGAGGGTGATTGGTGGTACCCTCAACATTGATAGGGAAGTTAGGAAATAGGGTTTGGGGGAGAGATGATGAGTTTCATTTTGGCCAGGTTGAGTTTGAGATGCCTACAGGATATTCAGTTCTAGGTGCCCCAAAAGAGGTTGGTTTGTGGTATGGGAATGGGACTCAGGGGAGATATTAGGGCTAGATTTGTAAATCTGAAAATCATCTCTATAAGAGATGTTAATTAAACCTGTGGAAGTCAGTGAAATCACCAAGTGACACATAGAGGGAAAAGATAAGAGGACCTGAGACAGAGATGAGGCAGCAAAGGAAAGAGAACTAAGAGAAAGCAGTGTCATGAAAAAGGGTGAGGAGAGAGTATCTAAAAGGAGGTGATCAGGAGTTAGATTTGAGTAATTCTATTTCAGTTCTTTGTAAGTTTTCTAGTCTCTCCCAGGGTCACTTGCCCAACTGGTCTCCACATTTATCTGGCTGTGTACTTTCTTGGCTACTGCTAGCTGATTCTAGTTTGCCCTTCTTAGTTAAGGAGCTAATATTGCTTTGTTTCCTGTATTATGTGGAGGCAAATGGATTGAAGTAATATTAGTTGGCATTATATTTTAAAAAATGTGATATATATATATATTAATGGTAATTATGGCCTCTAGATCATAATGCTTCAAAAAAGGTTGGTTATCATCTCACTCCTGTAAGTTCATTTAGTATGAGTGGATGAAAATAATTATTTTCCCCATCCAAGTTCATGGAATCCCTGAAATCTATATATCTGTAGACCCCTTGGAGGTCTATGAATCCCAAGAATCCTTGTTCTAATCTGGCACTTGTGAGATAAACCGAGGCAGGAGATAAATGTCTAGCAAAAAAAAATCACAATTATTTAGTGATAAAACTGAGATACAAGTGGGGCTTTGTGTGCCATCTTCTTTCCTATACTAAAAAAAGAGGATTTTGTGAGAGAAATGACCATTTTTATGATAACATCAGCATTTTGGGGGGATATTTTGAGAGGGAAATTCAGCCATATAATAGGTGTCATCTAATCACTTATGAGGTCCTGTCAATTCTATCTTTCTAACATCTGTCATGCTACCTTGTTCTATGCTGTGACACTGCTACCACCCTTTGTGGACCCTCATCACCCGTCACCTCAAGCTTGTACTATTGCAATAGCCTACTAGATGGTTTTCCTACCACAAGTCTCTCCCCACTGTAGTCCACCCTGTACTAAGCATTCAAAGTGATTTCCTGCCCATATCATCCCCATCCTTGTTCAGCAAACTCCATATTATTTCTAGGACCAAGATCCTCTGAGGTTTAAAGCTCTTCATAACCTTATCCTCTCTCCCCCCATTTTTTTCAGTTTTCTTACACCTCACTCCCCTCCATGTACTGGCCTCCTTGTTATTCCTCACACAAAATGTCTATCTCCCAGCTCTGGGCACAAGATTGGCGTTCACCATCCCCCATATCTGGAACTCTCTCCTGCCTTGTCTCTGCTTCCTGACTTCCTTCAGGTTCCTAGGTAAAATTTCACTTTCTACAACAAGGCTCTTTGATTGGCTGGTTCCTCCCAGAACCTCCATTTTAAGGAGGTCTAGGCCAGCCATGTTTTTCTTCATTCCTCTCCAGGCTGTACTTCTTATTTTCAGAGACATTCTTACAATCCCACCCCTTCCATCTTTGTCTCTCCTTTCCTTTTCAGTCCCCTATATGTTGCATTGCCCTCAGTAGAATGTAAGCTCCTTGATGGCTGGGACTGTCTTTCTGCTTGTACTTGTATGTGTTTGGAACAGTACTGGCACCTAGAAAGCACTTAAAAATGCTCATCAACCATTTGACCATTCTAGGCTAATTTCACTTAACACCTTTTCTCCCTTTCCCCCCTCCTCCAAGTCTGCAGGTCTCTGCCTGTGGGTTATGGTTTTAGGGTTAGGGCTTAGGGTTAGGGTTAGCTTGCATTTTGCGTCCTCTTATGGACCACAAAGCCTTGGAGCATTTGAAATAGTTGATTTAGAAAAAGATTTGTACAGCTTTTTCATGAACACATCTGTTGTCTTTAAGTGAAATAAACCCTTTTTGTTACTTTTTAACTCTTTAAGTTTTCAATGCTGTGCATTTTATATCTTGTTTTAGGTTTTCTTGTGTAAAACTGTCATCCTTTGTAATACATAAAGTAGTATATTTTTATTTTCCTTTTGTCCACTTAAATTTAATCCAGATATATGAGCTAGAGTTTTATAAGTTTTCATTTCTAAAAACTTTAGGTCGCTATCACTTTCTTTAAAGAAATAGTGGTGGAGAGAATTCCCTTTTTAGAAAACATCTTGCTTGTTGTCCCTTCACTCTCTGTACTTTCTCATTACTGCTGCTGTGAATTTCCATTTCCACTATCAACCCTATAATTTACCAATTCAGCTCCACACTGCTCTCTACTTTAGAATTCCTTTATGCCTTGTCCAGGATTTGCTCCACCCCAACCCTGAATTACTCACACCATCTACTACCTCTTCACCTATTCATATGCTTTAATGGAGTTGGGGGAACTTAAGAAACTGAGCTGACTTGGGTCTTCTACAAATTTGTTACTGAATTTCAATTTAAGCCTCATTGAAATAAGGCAGTCCCTTTACTTTTTAATTGATTCTTTATCAAATTTTCCACAGAGGCTATTCTCTGAACCTGTGACAACCATAAAGACCAAAACTTGGACACCAGTGGCCTCCACTGGTGTCCAAGTTTTACAGAACAAATCCTTTTATAAAGGGAATTTATTCTGCGAAATTTGGATTCAGTCAAAGGCCTGCACTTGAGGACCTAGAGGGCCACATGTGGCCTTGAGGCCCCAGGTTCCCTATCCCTGAGTCTGACCTTCACTTCTTAAACCTTTTTCTTCTCTGTTCTCTCAGCTCAGGACCTAGGCCTAATACTTTGCTGAGAAAATAGAAGATGTTTGCTATGAGATCTTACTTCCCTTAATCCATCATAACCTCTTGACTTGGTTACTTAGTCTTTCCTTTATTTGTCTCTGATTATCATTTGGCCTTTCTGCTTGTCTAGCTTTTCTACATGTATCCTTGATCCCATTGCCTCTAACTGCTTTCCCACTTAATAATCTTCTCTTTCATATTCACTTACTGGTCAATAGCCATTTACTGGTTTCTTCTGTGATTGTTGTTATGTTCTTTGAGCCCTGCTCCACTCTATGTCACTGCTTTTGAGGTTTTCTTGACAAAGTGGTTTGCCACGTCCTTCTCCAGATCATTTTACAGATGAGGAAACTGAGGCAAACAGTTAAGTGACTTGTCCAGGGTCACAGAGCTAGTACAGTGTCTGAGGTCAGATTTGAACTCATGAAGATGAGACTCCTCATTGGAAACATGTATAATCAAGCAAAACAAATTTCTGCATTGACTGTCCAAAAATGTGTTTCATGCTGTCTTCTTGAGTCATTCACTTTTCTATCAGGAGGTAGGGAGCATGTTTAATCATTAGTCCTCTGTGATCCCAGATTGGTCATCAAACAGATTAGAAGTTCCTAAAGTCTTTCAAAGTTTTGGTCTTTATGGTTCTCATTATCTAAATTGTTCTCCTGGTTCTGGCCACTTCACTTTGCATTGGTTCATGTAAGTCTTCCCAGGTTTCTCTGAAACCATTCCTTTTATAATTTTTTACAGCACAATGATATGCCACTATATTTATACAGTCTAACTTGTTCAGCCATTCCCCAATTTATGGGCACCCCCTTAACTTAATGAGGCAGCTAAGTGGTACAGTGGATAGAGAGAGCACTGGGCCTGGGGGGAGAAAGACCTGATATTAAGTCCTGCCTTAGACCCTTACTAGCTATTTAATCTTTGGCAAGTCATTTAACCTTTGTTTGCTGCAGTTTCTTCAACTGTAAAATGGGGATAACACCTATTTCCCAAGGTTATTGTGAGGATCAAATGAGAGATAATATTTGTAAAGCATTTAACACAGTACCTGCCACATAGTTGGCATTATATAAATGCTAACTATTATTCTTAGCCCCCTTTAAAAAAGTTGTAAATATTTTATATGTCCTTAGTTATGAGTTTATTTTGAGACTTAGTCTACCTCCCTCTAATTCTTCCTTCTCCCATTTCCCTCCTATTTCCCTGAGTATAATAACACAACAAACAACACCCAAAGAAAACAGCAACAGGATCAGTGCAGATCTTCCTTCCAGAATTGTGCAGAGCCTGGACCTAATATCAGTCTGAAGTTAGGAAGTAGGCTGAAAGAAAAGGCAACCAAAAATGAGTTCCACAATAAAAAGATGTTATGAGACAGGGGAATTTAAGACAAAAACTCAGAAGAGAATAACTCCAAAGCTACAAAGAAAGCATCAAAGAAAAACAGAGCTTAGGTACAAATTCAACCAGAATTTCTGGAAGAGGTGAAGCAGGAATTTCAAAAAAATAAAAAATATTTTTTAATCAATGAAGTGAGAACATTAGAGAAAAAAACTGGAAAAGAAGTGAGAGCTGTAGAAGAAAGTGAAATGTTTAGTGAAATGTATTTCTGTACCCAACTCTGTTATGTCTGTGTATGTTGGCACATCCTTGTCATTATCATTGAACATCTCTCTATTTACTTGGGTCTTGATTATTGTGAAAATTGTTTTGGAGTTGCAGTTATATAAGTTCTCTATTTGTCTTTGTATTTTAATTCCCAGGCATATTCATTGTGGGTTTTTTTTGTTATTATTTTCAATAACATTTCTATTTCTATTTGTTCCCTGTTTTTGTTGGCAAATACAGAAAACCTTTGTGGTTTGATTTTTTGGGGGGGTATCTTCCTACTTTATTGAGGCTATTAAGTGCCTTCACTAATTTTTTTGATTAGTGAATAAGTAATTTTACCTCTTTGTCAGTCCTTATTCATTGTTTTTCTTTTTCTTGTCTTACTGCATTTCCATTACTATGTCACATAATGGTGACAGTGACCTTATTTCTGGCCTTCTGACCTTAATTGGATAGTTTCTAGTGTTTTTGTGTTACAAATAATGCAAGCTGTTGGTTGCAGGTAATTTTTAATTATATTTTGGAAAGGTCTTTTCATTATTTTTGTGTTTTTAATTTAAATGAATGCTGTATTTCATCAAAGGCTTTTTACGTATTTATTAATATAATCATAATTTTTTTAGCCTACTTTCCTGATGTTGAAGCATCTTTGCATTCCTGATATAAATGCAACTTTGTTTTAATAATTTTTGCATGTTATTTTACCAGTATTTTCTTCAATAGTTTTGCATCAACATTTATTAGTAATATTGATTGATAGTTTTCTTTATCTGTTTCATTCCTTTTTGGCTTAGGAATTAGAAGGAATTTGGTACATTACTATATATATATATGTATTATATATATGTATGTATCTTTAGAGGAATCTTATAGGTCACTTAGACCAATTACCTCATTTTTATTGATGAAAGGAACTGAGGTTTTGAAAGGGTATTGACTTGTCTAAGGTCTTCCAGAGATAAGTGACAGAGCTAAAATCTGAATCCAGGTTTTTTGGTGCCAAATTTAGCTCTTTTTCTACTGTGCCATGTTTGTTGCCTTTTAGAATTAATCATTCATTAAATTTTTGATAGAATGTACATTGGGATCTCTTTCAGGAGGTGATTGGTGGATTCTTGACATTTTTATTTTACCCTCCGGTTCTAGAATATTAGGACAGTTTTCTTTGATAATTTCTTGAAAACTGATCCCTAGGCCCTTTTTTTTGGTAATGGCTTTCAGGTAGTTCAGTAATTTTCAGATTATCTCCTAGATCTATTTTTGAGGTCAGTTATTTTTCCAGTGAGGTATTTCACATTGTCTTCTATTTTTCATTCTTTTGGCTTTGTTTTATTATTTTTTGATTTCTCATAAAGTCAGTCGCTTTCATTTTCTCAGTTCTAATTTTTAAGGAATTATTTTCTTCAGTGAGCTTTTGTACCTTTTCCATTTGGCCAATTCTACTTTTTAAGGAGTTTTTTTTTTTTCCCATTTGACCAATTCTGCTTTTCAAGGCATTTTTCTCCTCGTTGACTTTTGGACGTCTTTTACCATTTTGCCCAAGTCTGTTTTTTAAGATGTTATTTTCTTCAGTATTTTTTTGTATGTTTGTGTGTCTCCTTTGCCACATGGTTGACTCTTTTTTCATGATTTTCTTATATCACTCTCATTTCTCTTCCCAATTTTTCCTCTCTTACTTGATTTTCAAAATCCTTTTTGACCTCCTCCATGTCCTGGGACTAATTTATATTTTTCTTGGAGGCATTGGATGCATCAGCTTTGACTTTGTTATCATCTTCTGAGTGTGTTTTCCTTGTCACCATAGTAACTTTCTATGGTCAGAATTTTTTTCCTGTTTGCTCATTTTTCCAGCCTATTTTTTGACTTTCAACTCTTGGTTTAAAGTAGGGCTCTGCTTCCAGGGTGGAAGCCACACTGTCCCAAGCTTCAGGGGTTTTGTGCAGCTGTTTTTCAGAGATACTTCTAGGAACCTGTATGTTTTTAGTTCTTCCAAAGTAGTATGATTTAAGGAGAGGTGTGTTTTCTACTCTTCTGGCCTGTGCCAGAATACGCTGGTCTGTGAGCTACCACAAGCACTCTTCTCTGCCCTGGAACTGTGAGAAGAGTCCCTGCTCCGCTGTGGCCACAAGCTCTGATGTGCTAGTGCTCCTTCTTACTGGACTGCTGCCCAGGGCCATGACCCGGATCCAAAGCAACAGTCCTGCCCCCAATGCTAGCAAAGGGACCCCTGTAATCTCCTTTGGATCAGTCATTTGACGCTCTTACAGTGTGTGGGTCTGAGCTGGTGTGACCCGGTGCTACACTGTGCTCCATTCTCATCCAGTTGCAACAGACTTTTCCTGCTGACCTCCTAAGTTTGTCTTTGACTTGAAAATTATTTCACCATGTCCTTTTGTGGTTTCTGCTGCTCCAGGAATTGTTTTATGGCATGGTTTAAAGGTGTTTGGGGAGGTTTTGGGGAGGGCTCTGGCCAATAGCTCCCTTTTGTCCGCCATCTTGGCTCCGCCCTCTCGTTGTCCATCTCTTTTCCATTTCATAGATACCGGAACTTAGTTTTTATCTGTATTACTAATAGCCATCAACCTGGTCTCCCTGTGTTTTCTTATCCTAGCCAATCTTCAGGGCTCTTTCCAAGGAAGCTTTTGAGGAAAGAATTGACTGGTTGGTGATAGCCTTTATCAGATTACCAGGCCCTTAAATGCAAGGCCCTCCAGATTCTTGTCCTAAACACCCTTCCTGAGTTTATTTCCCCATTCCCTTATACCAAGGGTTCCTAACCTTTTTTGTATTATAGATGCCTTTGGCAATCTGGTGACGCCTCCAGATCCCTTCTCAGAATGTTTCTGATTACATAAAAAGAAATAGGATTACAAATAAAACCAATTATATTGAAATGGAGTTATCAGAAAATTTTTTTTAAAAAATGCCCATGGATCCTAGGTTAAGAAACCTTGTGTTAGACTTAATCCAAAGAAAGTTGTCTTCTTTCTTTCATGTACTAGGAATTTTCCTACTCACTCTGCTTCACCTTTGCTTATCCATTGATTTCCTAAGTCTGGTTAATTTTGTCTTTATATCCCAAACATCTGGTGATGGGAATGGTTATGTTTTGTGCAGCATTTGTTTAGGATCATAGATTTAGGACTGGAAAGGTCTTTAGAAGTCATCTTTATTCTTAGGGGAGCTATCCCTCCTTCCCCCTCCTAACCCTCCATTTTCAGTTAACAAGTAACACATGCTTGTTACATTTTGCTAAGTACAGGGGATATAAACAGAGGAAAAAACACTGTCCTCATGGTGCTCAAATTACAGAGTAGTCACTATGGCAGGTAAGTGAAGTGGTTAGAGTGCTGGACTTGGATTCAAGAGGACCTGAGTTAAAATCTTGCTTCAGACATTTACTAATTCGGTGACTGAAGACAAGTTACTTAGCATCTCTATGCCTCAGTTTCTTTATCTGTAGGAGAAGTGACTTGTGTTTTAGGAAAATCATTTTGGTAGCTGAATAGCAGATAGATTAGAGACAGACTTCAAGGTGGGTAGACTAATTAGAAGGTTACTGGCAACAGTCCAGATAGTCCTTGTATCACTTCTGACATCTGTGTGAGCACTTGTGTTCTCTGTCCAGTAGTCTTTTAGGCAAACGTACATTTGAACAACATGACCAGCCTATTGGAGTTGCGCTCTCTGTGGTAGAATTTGAATGCTTGACAGTTCAGCTTGAGAAAGGACCTCTGTGTGTGGTACTTCATCTTGCTAGGTGGTCTTCAGAATCTTCCTAAGACAATTCACATGGCAGCAGTTGAATTTTCTGGCATAGCACTGGTGGACTGTCCAGGTTTCACAGGCATACAACAATGAGGTTAGCACAACAGCTCTGTAGACCTTCCGTTTGGTAGGCAGCCTCTTCCTTCCCACATTTTCCTTTGCAACTTCCTCAACAGTGAGCTTGCTCTGGCAGTGCATGCATTAACCTCATTTTCTTTGTGCATCCCTAGAAAGTATACTGCCAAGGTAAGTGAATTTATCCACAGCATTTACAACTTACCCATTTACTGTAATCAGTGGTTCTACATAAGGATGATGTGGTGCTGGCTGGTGGAGAACCTGTTTTCTTGATGTTAATTGTCAGGCCAAAATTAGCACAAGCAGCAGAGAATCGATTCTTACTTTTGTATCTCAGCCTCAGAGGTTGCCTCGAGTGCACAGTCATCTGTGAACAAAAAGTCACACACAAACTCTCCCTGCACTTTAATCTTGGCTTCTAGCCTTTTCAAGTTGAAGAATTTAACATCAGTGCTGCAGCTGACCTTGATGCCATTTTTGTACTTGCTAAAGGCATCTGACTACATCACTGAAAATATCATGCTGAAAGGCATAGGAGCAAGCATATAGCTCTGTTTCACTGCATTGGTGACTTGGAAATCATGAGAGCATTGTCCATTATCCAGAACCTGAGCAAGCATGCTGTCATGAAACTGACGTATAATACTGAAGAACTTTTCCAGGAAATCAAATTTTGCCATGATTTTCCACATGCCCTCATGACTGACAGTATCAAAGGCCTTGGTCAGACTGATGAAGGTTGTATACAGACCTATTTTCTGCTCCTGGCATTTCTTTTGGAGTTGTCAGGCAGCGAACACTGTATCAACCATTCCTGGCTCATTTCTGAAGCCACACTGCCTGGCCCTTGGGTAGATGACCATCTTCCAGGTGAAAGATCAGCCCGTTAAGGACTCTGACAAGTATCTTGCTGGCAGTGACTCAGAGACACCTCCCTCCACTCCCTCCACCCAGGATTGTCACAGGACAACCTATTTCCTTTTACAGAGATGGATAGTGGAAGCATCCTTGAACTCCTGGGGGAACCACCTCTTGCCATATACCCTGGAAAATTTCACTCAATTTTTATATGAGCAGTGGACCCCGTCGTGTAAACCTCAGCTGGAATAGAATCAGCACCAGGCACTTTGCCACATGAGAGGAGCTGAATGGCATTCAAAACCTCTTCTTCACTTAGAAGTTCGACTAGAGAAGGATTGACTTCAGCCTGAGGTATATGGTCAGTGGCTTCAGCATTGATGGATGACAGTCTCTCCAGGATCAAATCTTTACCACTAACCAGTGGGGCTCCATTAGTGCTGAGTAGTTGAGATTCATCATCAATAGCCTTGAGGGCATCATGAAAGTGCTTTGAGTTCTTACTGTAAGTGTAAAATTGAATTTCATCTGCCTTTTTACTAAGCCAAGAATCTTGCATATCTTTAAGCTTCTCTTGCACTTTTTGATGGAGTTAAATGCTACCTTCGTAGATATAGGCAGATATTCTGCTGGTAAACAATGTGGAGTTGTTGTTTTTCATTTAGCAGCTTCTACATTTCCCCGTCATTTTCATCAAACCAGTCTTGATGTTTGCAAACCTTCTGGTCCAGATGAGTAAATGCAGTACTGTATACCGAATCATTGAAAGTTGCCCACTCCTTTTCTGTTCCATTGTTCCAACCATGTGTTGGCTCAGCTTTCCCTCCAGATCAGCAGCAAACTGTTCACACATGGAGGAGTACTCTAATCTATTGATGGTAAGTCCTCTGGTCCATCTTGCCTTGAGGCCAACACTTGTTGAATATAAATATTTAGCTTGAGAGGATAAGTGTATGATTGGTCCAGCACTCTGCATATTACCTGAGTTACTCTCATATCCTGTCTCTTGTCTTTAAAATGACATAATCTATTAAATGTCTGTTTGCTATGGAGATGCTTCCATGAAGTTTTATTGTGTTTAGTTAAATGGAAGACAATGTTGGTGATGAGAAGGTCATGAGGTGCGCCAAGTCTTCAGTAATAAGTGACCATTGCCTTTGCTGTTTCTGACTGCATTCCTTCCAAAGACTCTCTGCCATGTCTGATACTCTGCCTACTCTAGCATTAATGTCATCCAGAATTACATGCTTGTCCTCTTTTGG
The DNA here is from genome assembly GCA_028646595.1 of Phalanger gymnotis. Lineage (NCBI taxonomy): Eukaryota > Metazoa > Chordata > Mammalia > Diprotodontia > Phalangeridae > Phalanger > Phalanger gymnotis. Next base: position 349,747,934 of record CM053625.1, on the reverse strand, counting down.
CACATTGCAAAACCTATACCAGCTGCATGGCATTGCCTATCACTGCAGCCACTTCTTAAGTATCCATCTCTGACTTTGGTAAGCTGGCCTTCTTTTGCTAACCTTGTTTTGCTCAGGGCTGTCATTTGGATGTGACACCTGCTGAGTTCTCTAGCAACAAGAGTTGTTTGTCATTCAGGTCTACTGGATTTCTTGTTGTACATTCTATGTACCAGTGGTGAGTGGAATCATCTTCACAAAAGCTGTTGTATATTTTTTTGTTTTAACTGGAGGGTAGAATCCCTACCTGTTGCATTAAGCAGTCTAGGGTTAGGTTAGGTGAAGCACACAATTTTTAGGGCACCAGTGTGGTCCTTCATAAAGGCTGCTCAGACACTTGGGGGCTGCTGAATCCCACTGCTGCTTCAGTCCAGTGAGAAAAGAACACCCCTATGGCCTGGGCCACTTGTGTGCAGGGTCATGACTACAAGCTCACAGTGTATCTTCACCTGCTGCTTTGTCACTTGCCTGTTTTTACAGGACTTTGAGGTAGGTAAAAATGGTAAAATGGTATGGATGATGTCTTTTGACTCACAATTTGACGCATAAATTGGATTTAAGTGAGGCAAAGTTGTACAGAATTTTCAGCCTTACTTCTCTCTTCCAGAGTCATTGGAGTCTAGTGGAAAGACAAAAGTCAAGACAATTGGCAATGACTTGAGATGCCATGGATGACCTTGGCATCTTTGATGTCTAACCAAGCTGTAAGAGCTCCACAGCGCCTGCTTCTGCCTCCCTCATGGCCCATTGGAACAGATTATTCATGTCTACGCATTCTCCTGGGCGAAGTCTTCACCTACTTAGGGTAGACACCCTCCAACTCACAGGTTTGAGGCCTGCCAGTTACCCTCAAACTGGTTTAGCTGGTCTGCCAAACCAGGGTGTGGCTGCTGTAGATGCTATAGCTTCTTGGAGCCAAAAGTGAGAGTTGGGTGGCAGGTGGACACTAAAGGTGGAAAGCAGCTCTGAAAAGTGCTTGGCAGCCCTCACACTAGAGGTACCAGTCTTCCCTGAGTACCTGTATAACCCAGCAGCACTTTATATAGCCAGGAATATAATTTCCCCTTGTGGAAGCTTTTGAAAGAATGATTAGAGCAATTAACTATACTATCATATACTATTTCTTTAAAAACTCTTTTTTTTTCTTACCCTGCTAAAGTTAGTTTGTAGATTTCAGCCTTTCCATAGTAGTTCCTGATTTGTACATACAAAATATGGTGCAGGTGTGTTAGTGGTGAGTAGTGACTATGTGTTTCTGGAGAACATAAGCACCAAATATGCAATTTTGTATTTAGGCAAAATCTGTTTTACAAGCTAGTGAATAAACTAAAATAGAAAACAGTCCACCTTTATTTGACCCTTAACCATTCATTGCTTCAGACAGCTAAGAGTCTAAATTGCAGAGGTGCGGACCTGATCTACATTGATTGTTGGTAAGAAGGAGTTTTCCCATCCAGGGAGTTCCTTATACCAGATCAAAGGTCTTATTCATGGGGAAAAAATCAAATGAGATTAATTCAGTTGAACACTTTTGTGGAAGTGCTTTAAATAGTATAAAAAAGCTTGAATTTATCTGAGTCTAAACTGCAGCAATGATTCCCTTTTTGGAAAGAAAGCCTTTGTGACACCTTTGGATATGCCCTTTGATTTAGCTTAGCACAGTGCCTGGTACATATACATAGTAGGAACTTAATAAATGCTTATTGATACAATATTAATTTCTGGAAAGGTTCTCTGGTTCTTTGATATGTTGTATGTTGTATTCTTTCAGTCTGTCACCCTCTAGTGGCATTTCTCCTCACCCTCCAGAAGATCCTCCTTGTAGTTCCTTTCATTACCACCTGTGGGCTATTAATTTAACATTTTTCTGATCCCTGGAAAGGAGGTCACACTTATTTCTTGTGATTATATAGAGTTATATATACTGCCACATTCTTGGAAGAGGAGCCATGCCAGTACTTGGAATTAAAGGTTTGTCTATGACTCTGCTTTTGACCGTTTTGTAGAATGACAAGCAGTAAGTACATCATTGTGTCATTTGTGGTACATCCATCTGTTTGGAAAGAGAGACTATGTTTGTTTTGTGGTTGGGACCTACTTAGTCTACCACTCCTTTAAGTTTTAGGAATTTATTTGTAGGTGAGATAAAATGTTTAGAGCAGTGACGTATCTTTTTGTTAGGTATCATGGCCTGTATCTGGCTTTCAAGGGAAGGCATCAACTTCAACTCTGTATCCTTTGGGCTTGTTCCTGTAGTAAGCATTCCTTGCACCCAAAGAAGGGATCATTACTTTCTTGTAACTTCATTGAGAAAAGTTCATCATCCTGCAAGATCCCATCAGCCTTGGTACTCCACTTCATCATTACTCTGTATCCCTCTGATTGGAGGATGGAGCTATGAACTTCAGAACCTCTGTTTAAGTAGGAATTTCAGCTCAAACATCTCAATTCTCATCTGGCTGCGTTACTTATGTAACTTCCTTGATTTCTCCACCATGGGAAAATGTCATCATCCTGGAAAGATCCTATCAGCCTTGCTACTTCACCTCTTGCTACTTTTCTGTTTCTCTGATTGGAGCGTAGAACTGTGAATTCTAAAACCTCGTTTTAGGGAGGGAGCTCAACTCAGACATCTCATTTTTCATCTGACTTGTACTACTTTGAGACTTAGAGCCACATCCCACTCCTACAACCTTTCTTTTTCTCCATCCCCCCAACTTCCTTTCATGTACTGTCTTTCTTCATTACATTTTAACTCCTTAAAGGCAGAAACTGGCTTTCTTTTTTTGTATTTGCACCCCTATCATTTAGTACAGTGCCTGGCACATAGTAGGCACTTAAATGTTTATTACTTAGTCTTGACTATAACCCTAATTCTTTGAATGTAAAATGTTTAAATGCCTCCTTATACCTACCGTCTCCCAATCCCCCCAACCACATTGTGAAGTAATATGGTGGAAACAAAAGACTATATAATTAAGGCAGTCCAATTCTGTGCCTAGAGGCGGGTTGTAAAATTAGGTTAAGGTGGCTAGGAAAAGTTTTTTTTCTTATGTAAGCCAATCATTCGGCTCTCATTTGCCTGTGCTATTAAGTTATAGCTATTCTAAAAGCCAGTTGGATTTCAGGTGCCTATGGTTTGGAGAGGTAAAAAGAGCCATCTTTGTCAAACCAGGTTGGTCTCTGATCATGTCTGTGCTCTTACTCAAAAACAGTAAAAGTTTCCTCAGTCCCTGTTTACTAAATTTTAGGCTCTCCCCTTCTCATTCTCTAGGAAAAAGCATTTAGTTCCATTTCTGGTTCTCTCATCAGCCTAGCTACTCTTCTGAATCTGTTCCAGTTTTCTAATTTCCTTCCTAAAATGTATTGCCCAAAACTGGACATACTGGACCTTCATTTGACTAAAGTAGAGGATTGTAGGACTCTTCCCCATGCTTTGGGTGCCTATGCCTCTGTTAATGCAGATCAAAATCACAGTAGTTTTTGGGGCTACTGTATCATCAGGCTAATTTTAGGTTAACCATTTTTATTTCTGAAGTTCAAAGTTATGGATAGGATCTTTTCATCTTTGGGACTACCTTTCCACAAGGATCAGGCAAATACTTGGAGGTTTCAGCTATTTAATCTCTGGAGCTTCTGCTGCTTCTGCCTCCTATCCCCCAATTGGTGACTGCCTCTCTTGGTCCAGTATTTCAGGCAAGTTCCAGTCATGCTTCATTCCCTACTACCTGGCCATCTTATTACCACTTCCCTCCCTTCCTTCAGTTCTGGAGCCATGATCAAATCTACTCCACCATTGTTCCTGGATGGGGTATATGAGTCTACTTCCCTATGACCTTACTTTCTGGACCAAAGTGCCTCTCCCTGGCTCCCATACTCCCCTGTGTATGTCCACTTCCCCTATTAGAATGCAAGGGGAGAGGAAGGG
>CM053625.1:349702358-349743467 GCA_028646595.1 Phalanger gymnotis | reverse complement strand
CTGGGACCAGTTCATGTTTTTCTTGGAGACTTTTGATGTAGGCTCTTTGACTTCGTTGACTTCTTCTGGCTGTATGTTTTGGTCTTCTTTGTCACCAAAAAAGATTCCTAAGTCCGAGTCTGAATCTGAGAGCGTTTTCGCTGCCTGTTCATGTTCCCAGTCAACTGTTTGACCCTTGAGCTTTTTGTTGGGTATGACTGCTTGTAGAGTAGAGACAGTACTTTGTCCCAAGCTTGAGGGGCTGTGCTGCTATTTTCAGAGCTACTTCTACACAGCAAGCTCCGCCACATCAGTGTTCCTCCTCCCCCAAGAATTGCCAGCCAGGATTGGCAGCCCAGATCCAGGCAGGGCAAAGCAGGCTGTGCACTTCAGCTCTAATCTTCCACTTAATTCCTCCCACCAGGTGGGTCTGGGGCCAGAGGCCACTGCAACTGTAGCTCTGGAAGCAGCTTCAGAGGTGCACCATGTCACCCTGCCCCCAGGGTGGTAGCCTACTGTGAACTCCTTTCACTCTGTCACAGCAGCTTTTCCCACTAACCTTCTGTGTTGTCTTTGGCACTTGTGGGTTGAGAAGTCTGGTAACTGCCACAGCTCACTGATTCAGGGCGCTACACCTGTTTTGCCTTGCTCCCCGTCTGGTTGGTCCTGGCATGGCCCATGCTGGGGTCTGCTCTGCTCCACTCCCAGCTCTGTGTAATACACCCTTCCTAGTGACCATCCAGGCAGTCCTGGGCTGGAGCCCTGCTTCCCATTGCTGTTTCGTGGATTCTGCTGCTCTGGAATTTGTTCAGATCCATTTTTACAGGTGTTTGGAGGGACCTGGGGGAGAGTTTAAGCAAGTCTCTGCTTTCCAGCCACCATCTTGGCTCTGCCCCCTCTTTCATCATTTCTTATAACACAATCGTATTCTATTACATTCATATACCACAACTTATTCAGGCATTCCTCAGTTGATGGGCACACCTTGAGTTTCAGATTCTTTGCCACCATGAAAAGAGCTGTTAATATTTTTGTGTATATGGATCCTTTTCCTTTTTCCTTGATCTCTTTTGGGTACAGACCTAGTAGCAGAATTGCTGTGTCAAAGGGTATGCATAATTCAGTAGCTCTTAGGGCATAGTTCCAGATTATCCTGTACAATGACTGGATCAGTTCCTTGCTCCACCAGCAGTGCAGTAGTGTACTTATTTTTCCACATCCCCTCCAGCATTTATTATTTTCCTTTTATATCATAGGGTAGGTAGGGATACCTCAGAGTTTTAATTTGCATTTATCTAATTAGTGATTTAGAACATTTTGTCATATGATTATTGATAGCTTTGATTTCTTCTGAAAACTTTGTTCACATCCTTTGACCATTTATCAGTTGCGGAATGGCTTTTATTTTAAATAAACTTGACTCAGTTCCGTATGTGTCTTGGAAATGAAACCTTTATCAGAAAAACTTGCTGTAAATATTTCTTTTTTTAAAAAAAATTATTTTGGGTTAAAGTTTATTTTTTAGTAAATAGTACTTTGTTTTTTCCAATTACGTGTAAAAATAGTTTTTGTCATTCATTTTTTATAAGATTTTGAGTTCTAGATTTTTCTCCCTGCCTCCACAAGATGGTAAGCAGTCTGATAGAGGTTATGCATGTGCAATCATGTTAAATGATTTTCCACATTAGTTATGTTATGAAAGAAGAAACAGAAGAAAAGGGAAAAGCCATGAAAAATTATAACAACTGAAAATAGTATGCTTCAATCAGAATTCATAGTTCTCTGGATGTGTATAGCATTTTCCGTCTTGATTCTTTTGCAATTGTCTTAGATCATTGTATTGCTGAGAAGAGCTAAGTCTGTCATGGTTGGTCATTAACATTGTTGCTGATAAGTCTTTCCAGGTTTTTCTGAAATCTGCTATTTTTATACATGTGGGTCCTTTCCCCTTTTTTATGATCTCTTTGGGATACAGACCTAGTAGGGTATTGCTGGATCAAAGAGTATGCACAGTTTGATTGCTCTGTGGGCAGAGTTTCAAATTGCCCTCCAGAATGGTTGATCAGCTCACAACTCCACCCAACAGGGCATTAGTATCTCAATTTTCACACATCTTCTCCAGTGTTTATCATTTTCCCTTTCTGTTATATTAGCCAGTTTGATAGGTATGAGGGCTACAAATCTTTCTTTGCAATATCTTCTTTTCTAATTTTAGTTGCGTTTGGCTACGTTTATGGAAAAGTTTTTAATTTATATAGAATTGTTTATTTTACTTCTGTTTCTTGTTTGGTTGTAACTCTTCTATGTATATTTCCTTCCAACCTATTTTCTTATGTTTTTCCTTCTCTTCTTTTACCCCCACTTTTCATTTATTTTACTTCTGACTAATCTCTCCCTTTATCCTAAATCTTATTCCTGCTGTCCTTTCCCTCCTGTTACCCTTTTGAGTGAAATAGATTTCTATACTTAATGTACTTATGTGTATATTTATATACTTATCTGTGTGTGTGTGTGTGTGTGTGTGTGTGTGTGTATACACACACACACACACATATATATATATATATCTTTACTTCTTTTAATCACTTTAGATGAGAATGAGGTATAAATGTCTCCCTATACCTACTCTCTCCTTTTCTGTATAGACTTACTTGACCTTTAACTCCTCTGTATGTCAGATTCTGTACTTAGCTTTGGTCTTTTAATTAGGAGTGTTTGGAAATCTTCAGTTCCATTACAGGGCCATTAAGTTTTTTGACTGTAAGTCTAGATCTTTTGCCTTCTGGGATATCACATTTCAAGGTGTGTGCTCCTTTATAGTGGTAACTGTGCAATCTTTTATGATCTTGGCGGTGGTGCTTTTGTACTTGAATTCTTTCTTTCTGGTTTATTGGATGTATCTTTTCTTTGACCTGGGAACTCTGGATTTTGACTACAATAATACCAGGATTTTTCATTTTGGTGTTTCTTTCAGCACATGACTGTGATTCTTTTGTATTTCTGTTTTACCTTCTGGTTCTAAGAGAGCTGGGCAGTTTTCTTCTATGATTTCTTGAAATGCAATGTCTAGGCCCTTTTTTTGTACTCATGACTTTTGTGTAGTCCAATGATTTTTTTTCTCCTTGTGTTTTCCAGATCAGTTGTTTTATGCTTTCTTTCTCCTCTCCCTTTCCCCCTTCTCCCCCCCTCCCCTCCTCGCCCCAGTCTCGATTTTTCTTTTAATATTTCTTGGTGTCTCACAGATTCGTGCTTCATAGGTCCCTCTTGTGTCTGGGATCAAGACTCAGCACAAATGTTACCCCTCCTCCCCTTCTCCTTTAGGAACCCTTTCCTGTTTTCCTCAACTGGAAATGTTTTTCCCCTTATGTGTTTCTTAGCACAGTATACGCATATAGTTTTGTTTAATATGTTTTATAGCTGTTGCTAAACTGTTTAAGGAGAGGGACCATATCATGTTTATCTTTACACTGCCTCCAACTCAAGGTATACTGCATTTCATATTAGATACTTCTTGTATTCTGAACTTGGTTAAGTTCACCACCAAAGAAGTTGAGTATTTCCATAGGCAAAGTTGAACAGAAAAAGCAGAAAACTGTGAATCTGTGAATCTCTGTTATGTACAACTTGTGTTTCCTTGTAAGTATTCATATTTGACACTTAATGATTGTTTAATAAAAATTGAATGCTGGCCTACATTTAAGAATGCCAAGTAGCCAAAAAGTTTCTTGTCTGGAAGTTAGAGGAAATACTCATTGGTCAGATCTAGTATCGTGCTAAAGGAAATGTCAGTCAGGAAGAATTTATTAAACCATTACTATGTGTTAGACACTGTGCTCAATTCTAGGGTCACTGGGAAAAGCGAAAACACGGTCCCTGCTGTCATAGAGCACGTATTCTAATGAAGGGAGACAACATGCAAAAAAAAAAATTGTGTAAGATATATATTGTGTAAACTGAAGGTCATTTCAGAGGAAAAACAGCAGTGGATTGAGGGAGATGGACCAGGAAAAGTTTCCTCAGAATGTGGGTTTTAAGTTGAATCTTGAAGGAAGTGAAGAGGCAGAGATGAGCATAGGAGATTTCTAGTGAAAAAGCACAGAATCAGGAGATGGATTGCAGTGAGGGCCCAGCTGAAGTTCTTCAATTCATTAATAACGGACTTAACGAACGTGGTTTCATGATTTTCTGCAGCTTTTTTCAGCAACGCTTGAATAGCAGCGGAATAAGTGGATGATGGAGGTTTAACCAGGCATGATCAGCAACAGGACAGAAAGAGAAAGTACCAAATGTAGATGATAGTTTATAGTTGAACTGATTTACAAAGGATCAAGATGGGAAAGAGAGACAAGTATAGCCAATAAGAGGTGATGGCCTAGGAAAGAACTGGGAGAGGGAAGGACTAGAGGTCACAGTGAGTCAGGGTTATAAGAAAAGATGGGGTATTAAAAGATTATGATCAGGCAAAAATATTTTGGAGTTCCTGATCATTGAAGTGGATGGAATACTTATGAGTGATGGCAAAATCAAGAGTATGACCTTTTATCACTGTGTAGTTGAGGTGAAATAAAGTAATCTGAGGTGGAATAATCTCATGGGAATTGAGTAGATTGATTGGCCAGTTTAGAAGTTAGAATACTTGAGGCAGTATCAGCATGTATGTTGAAGTCCCTTATTATTAGTACAGGAATTATCGTGGAGCGACTGAGCCTGGCACTAGACTCACTGAGAAAGGAAGGACAGTGTTCTGGGGGAGAAGGGGCAAAGAGAGGGGCAGTAAATAACAGCTGTAAGAATCTTGATTGTGGGTAATAAATTTGTATTTACTAACTTTTAAGAGACATGGAGTTACTAAGTGAAGAAATTAGAGGGAGAATCTGGCAGTGGTGAGCAAGGTATATTCCTCACTCTTCCACAGTGACCAGGCTGCATCTGGGTCCTGGACAGGCTAAAGTCTAGTGGGAGTGGTTGTTGTGTAGTTCACACCAGTTACTCCTTCACAACTCCTACTGCAACAGAAAATATACAATAAATGTCACTTTACCTTGAGAACGACCTGAAGCATATTTGTGGTAGTAGGTATTGTAAGGGAGTTATTGTGAAATGGTGACGTTTTCTGCATTGTCATTGTTTCACAAGGAAGAAGAAGCACAGAAACGAACTAAAATTTGCATTATTCCCAAAATATCCCCTAATGTATCTGTCAGTTGTGTTGGGGGGAAAAAAATCACATTTTTGAAACACATTATAGGAGGGCTGACTGTACCTCTAAAACATAGGTCTGACTATTCTACTTCCATCCTCATAAAAGTCCAGTTGTTACCTATTACCTCTATGTGTTGTTTGATATATAGTCTTTCACATTCTGTTTCTACCCCACTTTTTTGGGTTTATTGCATATAACTCCACTTCACACATGTTCCAGCCAGATCTTCCTGTTTTATTTTACTTCATATATCACTTCAGACTTAGCCTCTTTGAACCTGTTCCTTCCTGTTTGAAGTGGGAGTAATACTTGAACTAACCACCTTACAAGTTCTCTTTAACTATTAAGCACTTAGAGTTTAAAATGAGCTTATAAATGGTTTTGTCAGTTTTGAAGGTTTTATGCTATGTGACAAAATGAACTATATTTTTTTAATTGTTGTATTAGTATTGGATCTTTCTCCTAAAGCAACTACCACTTGTTTTGTGAACTTTTGCAATTAATTTTCTCTAAATTTCACAGACTCGTAAGTTGGGGACGTATAAGCTGCTTTAGATAAAAATGAATAATGAGAGTATATAAAGTGTTTTGTTTCAAGATACTGAGTATAAGAACCTCTCTTATACTTTTTGCTCTATAGTTGATAGCAATGAGCTCAAGTCCAAAAATTAATAATCAAGCAGAATACTATGCTAGGTAGTAAGGTACAGAAACAAACTGGCCCCAGATTGTGAAGGGCCTTGGAAGAGCAAATGAATAAAAAAGCACTTCTTACATACCTAACTAACCCTGTGAAGAGAAATGAGGATATAGATCCAAAAGCAAACACATCACCTAGCCTCAAGGAGCTCACTTTCTAATGGGTGACACCACACGCAAAGGGTGGAACACTTCGATCTTCAGGTTTGGAAAAAGGTCAGTCAGTTGCCAAGGAGTTATTAAGCAATTACTGTGCCAGGCACTATGGAGACAAAGAAAAGCAGCTAGATGTTAAAGTGGGTAAAAAGTGAAACCTGGAGTCAGGAAGCCTAGAGTTAAAATCTAGCCTCAATTTCTAGCTGTGTGACTTGGGGCAAGTCACTCAACTTCTCAGCCTCAGTTTCTTCATCTGTAAAATGGTAGTGTTGATTTGATTACTGTTACCAAAGCTAGAGGTCAAAAGCGGGGGAGGTGAGGTTACTGAGGGCTATATGTCCTGAAGATTTCTAAAGGCTCCAAGAGAGGTAGAAAGGCCAGTGTGGGGAGGCCTAGCATTAAAGATGGCTTGAGAACAGTTTGATGGGTCTAGGTGCCCTAGTAATGGAGAACTCTCTCAGGGTAGGAACTGGGTTGGAGGCAAGAGGCATTGGAAGGGTGATGGCTGAACAGCAGAATTGTGATAGATCTGGATCTGAGTAGACATAACAATGGAGACCTCTCACCAGTCAAAGAACAGTGGCCCAGGGCAGGAGCTCTAGAAAAGTGTCACCTTTATCTTGTAAGCTAGAGGAACTGATGATTTTTGAATAGAGATGTGGCATGTCTCAAAGGATCAATTGGAGATGAGAGATTTAAAGGCTGTTTTAATTAGACTAGGTGAGTGGTAATGAGGGCCTGTGCTTGCAGTAGGAGTGAAAGGGAATAGAGATTTTAGGTGAAATTGTTAGGAGTTGGTGACTGAGTATGAGATGTTAGGGAGAAGGAAGAGTCAGAGATAACGCCAGTATTTTCTGGGTCAATACATAGTTTAATAAATTTTTGTTCGATTGATTTAACTTTGTTAAAATCCAACACAAAACTTTTAAGGTCTCACAAGATATTTCACTAATGCATGAAGCTGTAAATAGTTAAATTGCTTTCTACTTTCCCAATTTACCTGTTTCATTTCTCTCAGAGCCTCATGGTTTATCTTTTATATAAATTCTTAAGGTGTTTATACTAAGTGGAACAGCTAAATCAGTACTTTCTGCTGTGTGGTATATTTGATCAAATAGCTGAATGATCTATTGGCAAGAATTGTTGATTTGTTTCTGTAACTCTTCCAATGCTTATCATAGTTGGTGATTTTCTAAATGTTTTGAATTTTTAGACAGTCTTAAGGTTTAAGAGAATTATTTTAATTGAACACAGTAATAGTTTGTATTCGAAGGCACGTTTTTATCCTATGTTACCTATATTATCATGACTTGGTATGAAAAGTAAATAAGTCTTCACTAATAACTTTTAAATGTTCTGGCTATTGCTTTCATCTGTCATAAAGTTTTCTTTTAGTATGCTTAGAGTAATTTTAGTAGAAATCACCCTTTCCTGAAATTTCTACAATAAATTTTCTAGCCTCATCAAACTGTATTTTTTTCATTGATGATAAAGCTGACAAAATTTTCACTCCATCATCTTCGCAAAAGTGCTATGGCTAGTTACAGAACATGATAGGCATTCAGTGTCTGTCTGAATTTGTTGTGAACCATTTGTGGACTTTCGACTTTTACCTTGTTTTCTCAAACTATAGGGATATTTAATAGTGATCTAGTTAAGAACAAATTAATATAAGTTGTACCCTAAATCGAAGTAATTGTCATGGTCAGTTTGTTAATTTGTGGCCGGTAGAAATTAATGACTGCTTACTTTTTCATTTTTGTGTGCGTAAAGTAACCTTTCAGTTTTAGTTTTTTGAGTAAAACATGTAATGTCATTAACACTGAGATACCTTGAATTAAGTTGACATTAACCTTATGAGACAGTATGTAATAAGTAGATCACTTGGCCTATGGTTCAATTGTATTAGAGTTTAGTACTAAATATATTTATTAGAACTGTTACAAAACATTTCTTCTTGATTGCCAGAATTGCATTTTCAGCATTTTTATTCAAAGACCTGTGGTTTTTGTCATCATGGAATCTCTCTTTAAACATGGTGATCAAGGTTAAGTTACTTGTTTGTGGTCAAATAGTGTCTAAGGCTAGAGATGAACTTAATATCTTCATTAATCTTAGTATAGTGCCCTATCTACTGTGTCACACTCCTTTTCTTGATATGTGAGCTAAATGTTTTTCTGAGGTTTGTTCCACTCCATAAGTCTGTAAATTTATTTAATGTTTCCTCTGGCATGGGACTTTGAGTAATTTGAGATTTTCTGAAACTTGAAATGTTGATTTGCCAAACACCAATCACACATTGATAAACAACTTACACATTATGTTTTAATATACATACATACACACTTTTATTTATAAATGCTCTTTTAAAGAAAATGTAAATGATTTTTGGAGTTTTGTGCCACAAACAAGCAGATGTAGAGCTCTCACTTTGGGGAACAGACTGATCTGATCCTGGCACATAAAATGAACTGGATATAGAAACATGCAGGTGTACTGTGAGTATGATAATCATAAAGTGAAAACCAAGTTTTGAGAAGAAGAAATTTATTAGCATTTGCAATAATGTCAAAGAGTGTACCCTAAAAGTAATGATATGGGGACAGCTAGATTGCGCAGTGAGTAGAGCACTGACCCTGGAGTTAGGAGGACCTGAGTTCAGATTAGGCCTCAGACACTTGACACACTTACTAGCTGTGTAACCATGGGCAAATCACTTAATCTCAATTGCCTTCCTTCCCCCCTCCATAAGCAAAAACAAAGTAATGATATGTAGTTGTCTAAAGAGCTATTCTGTATTTCAACTTTAAAATATTAGGATACATTTGTGTCCTTCGCATTTTAAAGTTTTTCCTTTTTAAAGATCTAGATGAGACTTTATAGTCATCTAATCCAGCCCTCTAATTTTACAGATAAGAATTTTTAGTATGTATTGGTATAATTAGTCATCAATAAGTATTTATTAAACATTTACTCTACTTTAGACACTGAGAATGAAAAGTACAGAAAATGAAAAATTCCCTCTTGAAAGGAGTTTGCATTTTAGTTGGGAAGACAAAAAATATGCCGCATAAATATAAAGTTAATGACTATAAATATATGCGAAGTAGTTAAATACAAGGTAGATTGTAAGACAGGGCTCAAAGAGGGGAATTTAGAAAGGCTTTTTATAGAAAAATGGTGCTTGAGTTTCTCCAGGGAAAGAGAGGAACTCTGACACTAAGGCCAGGTGAGGTATTCCAAGAATATGGAAAAGATAGCCCAAAGGCACTGTCTTAGGAGATGGAGTGCCTTGTGAAAGGAAAAGACTGGAGGCTATTTTGGCGGAATGGACCATAGAGTGCTAGAATAGAGTCAATTCCACTGAAGCCGGAAGTTATATTTTATCCTAGAATGAATAGGAAGCCACTGGAATTGAGCTAGCTTTTCAAAAGCTAACCATTTATTTACAACACAGACTTCCACTTACATTCATTAAACACATTTTGCAAACTTATTATTTTTAATTTATTAAATAAAAACATTTCTACAACATAGTAGAATAAAAAAGTTGATCGTGCATGAAATTGCAAGTCTATTATATACAACTTGCTATTCCTTTTAAATATGTGATAAAATTATCATGTAACTTTCTTTTTTCTCCTCCTCCAAGATGGTTTCCATTAGACATAAATATGTATGTACATATATATATGTACCTTACATATGCTGCTATTTATCAGTTCTTTCTCTGGATGTACATAGTGTCTTCCTTCCTAGGTTTTTTTTGTTGTTGTCAATTTGGGTATTTATAATAATCAAATGACTTAGTCACTCGAAGTTGTTCTTAAAACTATATTGCTGTTGTTATATACAACATTCTCTTGATTCTGCTCATTTCACTTTTCATTATTTTGTGCAAGTTTATCCATGTTTTTCTAAAATTAACAAGCTCATCATTTCTTATAGCACAGTATCATGTGATCATATACCACAACTTGTTCAACCATTCCCCAGTTGATAGGCACCCTTCCCCTAATTTTCAATTCTTTCCTACCACAAAGAGAACTGCTATAAATATTTTAGAACATAAAGGTTGTTTCCCCTTTTGCCTAATCATCTTTGGAAATAGACCTAGTAGTGGTATTGCTAGGTCAAAAGGTATAGGCAGTTTAATAATTCTTTGGCCACAATTCCAGATTGCTCTCCAAAATGATTGGATCAGTTCACAGTTCTGCCAACAGTGAATTAGTGTCCCAATTTTTCCACATCCCCTCCAACATTTATCCCTTTCCCCTTCAGTCATATTAGTCTCATTTAAAATAACTCTCAACAGTATAAAATACCTGAGAGTACACCTGCCAAAACAAACCCAGGAACTATATGAACAAAATGATAAAAAGCTTTTTATAAAATAAAATCAGATTTAAATAATTGGAGAAATGTTAATTGTTTATGGATAAGCAGGGCCAATGACAATTTTGTCTAAACTTATTAATATATTCAATGCCATCCCAATTAAATCACCAAAAATATTTTACTGAATTAGAAAAAATGATAAAATTCATTAGGAAGAACAAAATGTCAAGAATATCAAAGGAACTAATGAAAAAAATGTAAAGAAAGGTTTAGCTATACCATATCTTAAACTATATTATAAGGCAATAATTATCAAAACTGTCTGGTACTGGCTAAGAAATAGAAAGGTAGATCAATGCAACAGAGTAGAAATAAAATTTACATCAGCAAGTGAATATAGTAACCTTGTATTTGACAAGCTTAAAGACTTAAGTTTTGGGGAAAAGAATTCATTATTTGGTAAAAATTGTTGGGAAAACTGGAAAGCATTCAGGCAGAAATTGGGCATAGGCCAGCATCTTACACCATTTACCAGTTTTATTAACTTCTTAAAGAGATAGTTTCATTTGTCAATTATAAACAGTAAAAAAGCATAGCATACCTAGTAGCAATTGCTTGACTCTGCGAAGGATAAAATATTTTCAAGTTGGAATCTGTTTTGCTTAGAATGATTGTGAGCCCACAGTGATCTTCATAATACACTATGGACAAATCAAAAGTTAATTTTAAATTAGATCTCAGTATATGAAATAGATGAGTTGATGCAGTTTATTTGTACAGTGAACTTTGTATATTACACCTATCTCAACTTTTATAATAAAATTAGATATGCACTCCTGTGGGACAAAGATATTTGCCCCCAAAGATAATATTAAAACGTGAAGTTAGAACGCTGAATTCTTAATCAGAAAAGCTGGACTTATGCCTTCTATTTACTTATCTGTGGGACGTTGGGCAAGTCACTCTTCTTTTATTGGTCAGTGTTTCCTCATGTACAAAATAAGGGAATTGGACAAAATAACATCCAAAGATTCCTTCTAGTCAAGTTCTGATGATACTTTGATACATGCTTTTAAAAGTTTAAAGAAAAGAATTTTTTTAAAAAGGTTTCTAATTAGAATATTCTTCAATAAAAATATTACACTGGAAAAATTAAAAGATTAAAAGTGGATTTATGTTTCCTAAATCAAGCTGCCCTCCAGACAAAATCAGATTTGTATCTTACTGGGAGATCTGGTATAGTAAGAATGAATGAATGAATGAATCATTTACTAAGCTCTTATATGGTCAAAGCACTAACTGCTGGAGATACAAATAGGAAAGATAGTCTTTGCTCTCAGGGAGGTCACATGCTAATTGGAGAGACAACATTATGGAAAGTTTCAGCTACAAATCACATGGTAAGGTCCCATGGTCCTTAGAGTACAGTGGCAAAGTAAATTGTAATGTCCCTCCTTTAACGTCATTTCCATTGATCAAATAGTTATCAGTTTCTCGTGTTGAATCTTTTGATAATGCCAAAGACTTTGATGACAAGAACTTTGTTTTCTGGATCTTCAGTAGCTGTGTCAGAAACAGTTTCCAGGCTACATCTCCACATGGTTTGCTTCCTAGGATGATGGCTGCAGGCATGGAATCACTGATGATGCAAAACGTTTTGGGTTCAGGGTCTGAAGGCGGTGGTGATAATTTCACTTGCCGGGCACATGCCACCTCCTCTCCCTCCCTTAAGGTACCTTGCTACTTAAGCTAGGCCGGCTTGCCTGCCCTGGCAGTTGGTTGACAGATGATCCAACTTAAGCAGACAAACAATAATAATTTTGATTTCCTAAAGTTCTTGGGTTTAGTCCTTGGAAGGAACACTGGAATGGCAGCCAGAAGGCCTGATACCCCTAATCCTACATCTTTTGTGTTACTTCGAGCAAGACATTTATTTAATGTTTCCATGGGTTTTAATTTCTTCACTATTTCATGAATAAGTTTTCCTAGATAATTGCCTTTATAATTCTATAAGAATTTTTTTCTTTTAATAACTTATTGTTCTGTTTTGATCTAAAAATTTGCTTTTTTGCTACTGCTTAAAGTTAATTTCATGGGTTTTCACTATTATCATGTGTTGGCATAGACTACATTATTTGCCAGAGAAAATTGGAGGCAAAGGTGAATATAGAGAACCAGAAGAGTAAAGAAGCAAGTCAGAAATTGATAGGCTACAGAATAGTCTTTAGTTGGAATTGATTTAGTTTAAAAATAGGTTTTGTAGTGAATTTGTCATATAAAGTTTTAGTATGTTTTCAAAATTGTTATTAATAGACCTCGGTTTTGGAGCATTCCTTATTTAGTTTGTTAAATAGTATTATTGATGTTTTATAGGTTGGGAAAATTTAGCAGCTCAGTGACTAAGAAATCCTTGGTATTAGAGCTTTCCATGGTTTAGCCTGCTGAAATGGGTCTCAAGAATTTTGTTACCAAAGTATATTTGATGAATTGTTAAAACATGTAGTGATTTTGCTATCATTTCAAACTTTTACATTTTATGTAATCAATATGTTTTTTTCCTCCTCAGTATGTTTTTGGAGATTTTACTCCTGATGAGTTCAATCAATTTTTTGTGACTCCTCGTTCTTCTGTTGAGGTAAGTTCTCTATTTTGTATATTAGGCATATTTAATGATCTTATTTTCAGTTTTTACTTTTATGGTTAAAAGTGTCAGGAAGTATTTTATTTTCCAAACATGAAAACTGGTTGAAATTTGGACTTTTTAAAAAAGAAGGCAAAATTGGGAAAAATCATAATAATGAATAAAGCACATAATATATTCTCTTCATGCAACTTGTATATGTAATATGTATGCAAACACCTATATTGGTCACTATCTGAGCATGGATACTTTTTTTGTTCAGTTTGGCTTATGGAAAACAAATGCATTTTATTAGCAACGTGTTTTTTTCCCTTCGTTTGTATAGCTACCTGTTTTAATTAAAAAGAAAAATTCTCCTTGAAATCTTGGTTTCTGTGATCGCATATGGCCTTCTTATAGATTTAATACCCACTTAATTAGAGCCAGCATTAATTAAACAGTTTGATTCCAAATAAAATATGTTGGGAACTGGATAGATTGTTGAGCTTGGAATCCTGAAGACCTGGATTTGAATTCTGCCTCAGAGACTCAGTTGCTGTGACCCTGGGCAAGCCACTTAACCTATTTTTGTTTTCCATTTATTCTTCTCCAAAACGAGGGTGATACTTGTTGTAATGAGAATCGAGTAGTAAGATGTGTGCAGAAACAATTTGTAAACAAAGCACAGGATGAATGTCAGCTGGTGTTATGTCTTCAAAGACAAGAGTGGCAGCCCAGTAGAGCAAACTTACTGCATATGTTTGTGAACAAATTATGTAGGATTCTCCTTAGTCCCTTATTTCAGATTTTTTCATTTCATTTTGTCATTTACCTTCCACGTGTATTTTTATCCTGTTAGAATTGAGTAGTGATACTTAACTAGTTAGAATAAAAATAGAGAACAGCAGTCCTTATATGTAGTACATGTAATGCCTTTATTACTTTTCCATAAAAAAAAAGATGACAGGTTATAAACAGAATTACATTGATGTGTACAGATTTGTGCTTTCCCCCTACTTTCATTTTTCCTCATTTGTTTCTGCCTCTGACCTTGTAACCACCTAAATAAAGCTCCCCATACTTCTGCACCAGTCACAAAAACAACTGATAAAAACTCCATCAATTAAGAGGAAGAAAGGGGGAGGGTCGAGCTTGTCTGTACGTGCCTCTGGACTGCCCCTCCTAGATTCCATTTAGTCATTCATTGTGGAGAGGGGGAGGGTACTACGGCTCAGTTCTTGCTCTCTGTTCTACAGAATAGTCATGTATCTAGCCATTACCTTCCTTTCCCTAAAAGCCCTCCAGGATGTAGCTGTTGTTCCAAAGGGACTGAAGTGACTCTAGAGATTGTCCAGCACTCTCATTTTATGAGGAAACTCAGACACAGAGAAGTTCAGTGACTTGCCCAAGACCACACATTAGTGGCAGCCTCAGGGTCCAATTCTAGGCCCTGTAACTCCCACTCAGTTGCCTTTTCCAGATTGTGACTTAACTCTTAACTTCCAGTCCCCTACTAGTTGTTCCATGACTTTGTACTGTTGATCATGAGGGTGCAGGACTAGGCAGGAAAGGATGACCGTATGAGCTTCAAAATAATACTTTGTAACAGAAAAATAGCATTCCCTACTGATGGTAGGTTGCTTATGGCATATGTATTCATGTACATAGTAGTAGCGAGTCCAAATTCAGTAACAAGCAACATATATCTAGTGGTATTCTAATGGTACAAGAATTTATTTGATAAAAACATTAAAGCACCGAGTTAGTCCTATAAAATTGCTTTCTTAAATGATTGTGCTGTTTTTATAAATGCAGCTGTTATATAGGAAAGTACATGGAAGGCAACCCAGGTTTTCTAGTTGTGATAAAATAATTATGTTATAATGAAGTGTTGAAATTTCTTGAACTAAAAAATTATTTCAAATATATCTGTAGCTTCCACCATATAATGAAACAATTTTGTGTGACACTGAAACCCCAGAGGAATTACATGATGGTAAGTTAATTCCTTACTTTTTATTTTTAAATTCATTCAAAGTTTTCCCCTCTTGTATATTCTAGACTTGTATACTCTGTACTGTTGCTTGGCAGGTTGCTTCAGAAATATTTGTTACCTTGTTTCTTAATATTTAATTTTTGTGTACCTGAGCAAACCTGATGTCTTATTACTTTTTGTTCCATCTTAAAAACAACTTTTGCTTTAGAATAAGGCATGTAGTGGTTAATTCTTTCTTTTTCCCTTAACAGTTCTCAGTGTCACAGGTATGTATTATCTTTCATTGCCACCTTTCCTCTTCCTCCAAGGTTTGCCACAGGGTTTCTTGCATTGATGGTGATGTTGCCAGGTGCAGGGGCTTGCTAATCTTGGAGCATGTTATGTGTTTATATTGCTGGTGAGTGGTAGCTTGGGTTGGCTGTTCTCATAGATTAAAATCATTCTGAGCCTGTTATTGCCATGTTGGGAATTTTGGTACCTTGTTGGCCTGCCAGTTTGTTGATGTCTTGTCACTTGAGTGTGGGTCTTTTGTTTCTTTACCTGAGCTGATTTTTGTAGACCTTGTTTATTGAGATAGGAACACTTTGTTGCCTTTATAGTATACCATTTTATTATAGTATGAAGTAGGCGATGTAGGCCTGGTGTCCCTTTTGAGGCTGGCAGAGAGTTCTACTTTCTCTAGTGTTTTTAGTTTGGATCACTTTTAACTTTCCTATTGACCTTAAAAAAAACCTGTCAACCAGAAATTTCCTTGAAGGTTTAAGGAGGTTAAACTCATATGGAGTTCTCACATTAAGGGATATAAATGTATGCTATCCAACTCATAATGATGTACACTCTTTTAAAAATCAGGTCAAATTCTTGGGCTAAAATAAAATTTGAAAATGATTCCATCTTAAAAAGTCATTCAACCTTATAAGAAGCAAGGAACAAGATGAAAAAAAAGGAAAGGCAAATTTTATTTATCTACTTGGCTTGTGTGAAGTTCTAGGAAGTCAAAGTTATAAGAGACATTTTACTCATTGATAATTAAGAAAATAAAACAGGAGCGTTAAGAGACATTGAACTGCTATAATAGTGTCACTGACAAAACTGTTCAGCTTGTAAATCTCCTACCTCCTCCCCCTACCAAGGGTGGTGTCAGTCAAAAGACATATCAGTAAAGGAGAGAGCTCTCCTAATTAAAAACCAAATTTAGGGTTTTTTTTTTAATAACTTGCTTGAGCATCACCACCTTTTGAAGCTGCATGTGACTAAATGGACTTTTTTGCAAATACAAGTATAAATGGCTTCTTTATCTAAAATGATTTCACTTATGGGAAATTCTTTGAGGCCTTAGCAGTTTGGTCTTAAGCTTAGGGAAGAAGAGGGGGGAAAACCCTCTTATTTTGTACATTTTAACATGGCACTCTTTAAAACATCGCTTCTTATATTTTTAAAAGAACATAGATAAGCCCAAACTGACCTTTTGTATAGATCTTTTTGTCCTTTTTAAAAAGCCTGTAGTACTGTAGTAAGCCAGGCTTATTGCTTTTCAACTATCTTAATATGCTCTACACCAATGGGTCTGTTAGTGGACTCAGGAAAATAGTACATTTACAGAGTACTCCAAAATTCTCAGTGTATTTTTAAGTTTTGGTAGATTAAATGTATTAAAAGTGCTTTAGCAGAGGTTCCCAAAGTGAGTGATACCACCTCCTGGGGGGAGCTGGAATGATCCAGGGGGTCAGTAGTAGTCTTGGGTACATTTGAGGGGCATTGAATAAAAATAAGGTGATGGAAGCATAAAGAAAGAAGAGAAGTTAAAATTTTGAAAAACCATTCATACATGTTTCATTTGTTGTGTAACAGAGTTAAAGTCATAGCGATTACATTATTTTCCAAATAACCACACCGAAAGGAAGTTGTAACCGGTTAGTGGTCAAGTCCACTGACAGGTCTTAACAAGCAAGTATTGGCAAGCAAGCATGTTTCACATTGTCAGGAAGTCCAGCATGCATTAGCAGGAATGCAATGACTTGTTTACTATGATACTACATACAAATGTTACATAATGCTATATTGCATCATCAAAATTTTAATGGAGGAAAAAATCCACAAATTTACAATAAATTATTTAAGAAGTGTCATTTTAAAAAAAAATTCTATATTTTTGACATGATGCAAATTAAAAAAAATTAAAAGATTAAAGAAAGATTTCCAGGGGAGGTACTAAGTAACTTTTTTTTTTTTTTAAAGGAGGCAGTAGACCAAATAAATTTGGGAACCTCTGAGCTTTAGTAACTTTAAAATGCACTAAGACTTGTGGGGCACCTTGTATATTGACATGTAATTTCTAGTAATGAGTATATGGTACTGTTTGAAATTGTGTTATCCTGGTACAGTTCTTACTCTGAAATTTTAAAGCAGCTTTTGGTTAATTTTTCTAGTATTTTGAAACAGCTCTAAGACTTTTTTTTTAAAAAGAAAAATTGCTGTTTTGTAACCCTATTTGAAATTTGTTACTATGAATTGGTTACATTTAATTCCTCCAGGCAGGAAAAAAAAGCCATTTTCAATAAAAATCATTTTATAAGAAGTTAGTACTAGGTAAACCATCAAAGTTGACTTCACTAAAACTTAAATGTTTTTGTCAGTACTTGAGGTGTCTTTCTATTTTCTAGAAAACTGACTGCCTAACTATCTTGTTTGCTCATTTAACTTTTGCCCAAAATGCGGGGTTTTAGAAAGATTTTTCTTGGCCTTCTTTCCTTCCCTACCAGTATATTGAATTGATAAATTGGGCTTTGTCTTAACTCTCCTGCCCTTCAGTGTACATGAGTGTGTCCATTGTGATAGAAACATGATGAGCAATTCAAGCTAACTAGGCAGGGCAGGTGTGTCTTGTTCCCTTCTAATGTTAATAATCTAAACACTTTTTAGTGCTCAGTCAGTATTTAATGATGCACCAGCAATTGAAATGGTCACAAAGTTCCATTACTGTTAGACCACATTGTACATCTGTATTTACTACACAGTAGCCACTTTTAAAATTGACAGTACACGTGCTGGAAGGAGCTATTTCTGCCTCTTATGAATAATCCAAATCCTGCTCAAGCTGCATGACAGCGCATACTAATTCTTAATATACATTCGCAGCATACACCATAACGCATTGACAGGATACATTATAACTGTTCCAAGGGGTATCTTGTCAATGTGTAGTATTCTTCATACCTTCAGGTACATCCATTTCAGTCCATGCAACATTGCATCCTCGAAACATCACGGAATGGGTTGAAACAAAGATGCGTGGAAGCAAAGTGGACTGTCAACTTATAGGTACAATAATGAAAAGTTGATTTCATTGAAATAGTCATTCCTTTAGTATTCATTTTAAAAAAGCAACTAGATCCATAAGTGATGAACACTGTCAGTGAAATAAGAGTGACTGCTTTCTATTTAAACTTTCTCTGTATAGGCATTATGAATATTTATTTTGGTATGTTTTGGTTGTTAAAGAAATAACTAGTGGTCGAATGTTTCAGCATTTGATGTATTATAAACAAATTGCATCTCATTACATATTGAAGCACATTTCCTTTAACATTATAGTACTGTTCTATAAGTAGACTTAGAAAAGCTATGGAATTTAGCATCCAACTCTTCAAAATTAGGTATTAAAAGTGATATGAGGGAAGACATAGACTTGTAGGCAACTTCGAGATTTAAGTTAATAGGTTATGTATGCTAAGTATGAGGAATTTGTTGTAGGTTTACAAAGCATATTTGTTTAAAGTATATGGAGGATAGAAAGGCCTGGCTTGCTATGGTCCATGGGGTCACAAAGAGTTGGACACGACTAAATGACCGAACAACAGCCCATTAGGAAAGAGCCTTGTCATGGAGCTCTCAGATGATGTCTGAATGAATCATTCAGTCATCATTCGAGAGCTCCATGTTTATGAAGTGTTTAGAAGTATGTTTATATGTGTGTGGATATGGGTAAATATACACATACATGCACACATATCTACATACATACATGTATGTGGATTTAGACACCATATTCTTGTCAGTTTTACGTTTTGTGAAAAGAGGATTGGATTAGGCTACTTTGGTGTTGCATTTGTATACTGTCTATATGATAACCTCAGTATTGATAGCAGTTAAAATAAAGAAGCCTGCTTCAGGAAGAGTCTATTTATATTACCCGTTTTCCCCATTCTGTTACACATCCTTGTGGGAGTAGACCTCACCTTAAAACAGGTGTCCTTAACCTTTTGTATCATGGACCCCTTTGGCAGTATGATAAACCTATGGACCCCTTTTCTGAATCGTGGTTTTAAATGCATAAAATAAGATGACAAAGGAGAACAATTTTACTGAAATGCAAGATACATTTTTTTTCTCCCATCCAAGTTCATTGACCCTCTGAATTAATGATTGACAGACCCCCTTGGAAGTCCATGGACCCCAAGTGAAGAACTGCCTTATGGGCTAGAAGGAACCTGACAGTGACTTACATTATACCTGGGTTGAAGGGAGGGAAGTGATTGTGTATTTTTAAAAGTTACTTGTTGAGTTTTGATGCAGGTGTTAGAATAAAGAAGAAGATACAGTGAATTGTAGCAGCTATGAGGATTTGTGTGTATTTTATTTGCCTTTGTTGGGCACTCAAAATAATAATTTCAAATTAATCTCCAAGTTCATTTTTATATCTAAACTTTCACATCTCCTGTGTAAGTTTATATTAGTGAGAAGGGAATAGAATGTTGATATTTCTTAAGTAGATGACTTTTACATGCTACCTGGATGAGGATGATCATGGTTAAGTACAATTAGGTAGGTGCATGTTGAATTATGGTACTTTGCATCATTAATTATGTTAATTTTTAAAGTTAAGGCATTTGAATAGTTTGATTTTTGTATGCGCTACTCTGACACTTACTGAAACAGGTTTTATTACTTTAATATATTTCAGGGTAGAAAGATTGGGGGAAATAACTTTCTTGTTCAGTTAGTGAGCTGAGTAGGTAGAGGTTTTGAAGGGAAAAGTCTTTTAGCATAAAGGCTCACTGAACAAACTTTGTAAATTTTAATGTGTCTAAATTGTACATATGAATGTAGATGATCACATGGCATGAAGAGTGAGTGACTCGAATAAGGTTCTTCTCAGAATAATTTTGCTCAATAGTTTCTAGAGGTCAGTTCCACACTGAGGAATTTAATGGATGAGATTAGGGCTTTGAATCCTCTTTGCAGTTCATGTTGTTCTGTCAGAAGTATGCCTTTTTAAGTGGATTCCTTTTCACTTTTTAAAAAGATTTTTGGTCTGGACCTGTGAAAGAATAAAATATTATTCATTTTATAAAAGCTGTGTAGTCTTAAAAATTTAAAATTTTTTTTGAGGTACAGAATCTATAAAATTTTTACAGAAGGTAGTATTGATTGTGGTAAGTGGGGGTTTGGTTTTGTTTCTGTTAATGGTGATTTGAATTTTCCTAAGTTATTTACTGTGAATACTTAAAAAATAAATTGGCCAAATTGACATTTACTACTACATAAAATAGTGTAGCAAAGATATGAATTTATTATTGAAGATATGTGTTAAGGGAACCAGCAGGATACCATTTGGCTAATTTGACTGGAAATTCCTTTGATTTATGATTTCTGAAAATACTGATGATAGCATGGTAATTGAGAATAAAAACACAAGATTGTGCTTTTCATGATACCATAACACTTTAGAACTAATTTTGTTTAGTTACAGAAGATGCATTTCTTGCAGTGGTGATGGATTCCATAGATTTTTGTTAATCACCAAAAAGAGCATACTGTAAATGCTCAAAACAGATAGGAAAGAAGAATAATATGAAGGATAACTGATTTTGATTTGTCATTAAAGATTAAACTTAACTAGGGACATTATTATCCTTTCTTTTAAACAGGGGAAGAGTATCAGCGAATTGAGTTTGGTGTTACTGAAGTTATTGAACAAGATGAATCTTTACTGAATAACACTGACTACAGTATTTCAAGCACACTGAATCCTCAGGCCCCAGAATTTATTCTTGGTTGCACAACTTCCAAAAAGAACCATGATGACATACACAGTGAAACCAACTACAACTCCATCGACTGCCAGTTCACAAGCCCTGTACTTGCTTTGGATAATGGTTCTAATGCCGAAGCTGAAAATATAGAAAACGACAGCCTTTCTGGTGGCCTTGGACAAAGAGAACGTAAAAAGAAGAAAAAAAGGCCACCTGGATACTACAGTTATTTGAAAGATGGCAATGACCATATCCCTACAGAAACCCTTGTAAATGGTCATGCAAATTCATCAGTACTGAACAATATAAGCACAGAGGATACAGAATTTATGAGAAATATACCACCGTCAGCTATACCAAGGACTTGTAATAGCCCTGAAAATTCTGTGGACTTCATCAGTGACACTGTGACTGATGATTCTTTTCCTAGAGCACTAGACAATATCAGGACTGCAGGGCAGCCTGAGGTATGCCATGTTACTAATTTTGAACAGTCTTGCATCCCTTCGGAGGCTGGCAGGAGTAGCCCATTAAGGACAGCTGTTGCACAGCCTTTTACTGGTACTACTGAAAATCTTGGAGTTGCTAATGGACAAACACTTGAATCCTCTGTCGAGGGCCCAGCTGCCAATGGGGTAGAATTGTACACTGTGGAAAGCACTGACTCAGATCCAGCTAAGCATGACAATGCTTCACCTACTGCTGAAGTCACAACCCCTGTTACAGGATCGGTTTCTGTTAATCAGCCTGCTAAATCTTGGGCTAGCCTTTTTCACAATTCTAAGCCCTCTGCTTCCACACCTGTGGCTTATGTTGAAACTAAATATTCCCCTCCTGCCACATCTGCTCTGGTCTCTGAAAAACAGGTTGAAGTCAAAGAAGGGCTTGTTCCAGTTTCAGAGGATCCTGTAGCCATAAAGATTGCAGGTATAGTTAACAAAGATTACAACTGAAAGTGAAGATATGAGCAATTGTGATTGATCTTTGATTTAAGAATTTTAAAGTTTTTATAAATAAAATGCAACATCATATTTTAAACATTGAGTCTGGGATCGAAGGTCTAAAATTAAGTTTGAAATTCTGAAGTATTGCAATTATAAATCATCTGCCTACTTTATGATAAAAATGAAGTATATACTTCTAAGCACAAAGAAATAATTACAATTCAATGTTAAATGTTCAAAGTCTCATTACTATTCTTTCTCCAGTTTTTGATTAAGTAGTTCCTACTAGCCTAGCAGCTTTATGGTGATATGAAGTAGCCTTGCCGCTTTAGTCTCTAAGGATTATATACACTTAATATAATATTCTTTCTCTAGTTTGTACTGTATCATTTTAGTCTGTTTCCAAGTTTTTTTTTAATTGTAAGAAAGTTTTATGAAGCAAATAGTTGGCTTTTAAAAAAGTACCTTTTTTGGAATGCCTATATGTGAGAAATTGAAATTGATTTTCTTCAGTATTTCAACAAACCAAAGATGAGATTTGGACAGGAAAAAAAAATATGGAATGATTT
Source organism: Phalanger gymnotis (assembly GCA_028646595.1). Lineage (NCBI taxonomy): Eukaryota > Metazoa > Chordata > Mammalia > Diprotodontia > Phalangeridae > Phalanger > Phalanger gymnotis. Next base: position 349,720,928 of record CM053625.1, on the reverse strand, counting down.
TGTCCAGAGGTAACTTTTTCTTTAAAAACTCCAATACACAAAAAAATCTGAGCTTAGGTTTTATGTGTTCACAGTAATGACACAATTCACTTTCAAGGCTCCTTTCTGTTTAAATGTTCAAAATTTACTGTGGTTTCAGGGCATGTATACACTCACCAAAAAAAGAAAGATAATTCTTTAAAAAATTCCATTGTAACCGGCCCTGGAGTCAGGAGGACTTCAGCTCAAATCCTGCCTCAGACACTTGATACTAGCTGTGTGACCTTGGGCAAGTCACTTAACCTTGCCTTGTCTTCCCCCCCTTCACCAAGAAAAAACAATTCCATTATATCCAAAATTGAGTCTACCTTGTTATGTAACTGCCCCTTTCAAACAAATTTGCATTTGGTGTAGTGTTGTAATATTGAACTATTGGGGCAGCTAGGTGGTACAGGGGATAGAGAACTGTCTCTGAAGTCAGGAAGACCTGAGTTAAAATCTAGCCTGAGACACTGAACTAGTTCTTTGACCCTGGGCAAGTCATTTAACCCTGATTGCTCCCCTCCACCCCAATCTTTTTTTTGTAATTATTGTGCCTTGAGTAAACTTCTTTTGATCCAGAATTTCAAGTTTAGCTTGTTGCATCAGAATAACAATGAAAGCATCAAAGAATTTATCTTTTTAAAAAGGAAATTCTTCATATAACATTTGGTGGACATAAGTTTTTATGAAAAGAAAAATCAGTAGGGTATTTTTGGTTCAAAAATTTTTTGGGCATTTTACCTTATATATAAAAGCTACTTAGTTGTTTTTTTTTCTTTTGGTATTTTAGAATCCTATTAAAAAATCCCTCATTTTCAGTCAGCTAATTCTACTTAGTTTAGCAGTGTACTTTTAAAAAAACAAAAACAAAAACCTGTAGATCATCACCTTTAGTTTTTATTGAGTTGCAGAGTATATTGATGTGAATGTGAGCTTTTTCATTACCACATCAGTAAAGGAATCATACTTCTGAGTTAACACACAATGTCAATCATTACAGATAAAACAGAAAAAGTTTATTTTTCGCCCTTATAAAACTTAGAAGGGCAGTGGTTTGTACAATGGCATTTTTAGAACCAGGTATTTAAAAAATCCTTAAAAACCAAGGAAGACTTTCTGATACCAAAGTAAAAATTATTACCTATAGCAGAACTGTTGGTCCTGAGGAAAAACTCTATTCCCAGCTGTATTTTACTTTTACTTCTAAAAAATTATTATTTTCGTCACTTTTTACAAATGTTATTTCCATAACTAGATGCCTTTGAGGTGAAATAAACTTTCATTTTTCGGTTTTGCATGTTTAGTTTTGGAAACATTCCATTTTTAATGCTTTATATTCAGTCTTAAATTTTTTATGTGACCTTCGGAGTCAGAAGAACTGGGTTTAAGTTCTGGCTCTGCTACTTTTATTACCTTTCTGATCCTGGGCTAGTCATTTAACCTTTCCTTTGCCTCAGTTTCCTCATCTTTAAAACAAATGAGGTTGGATTGATTAGATGACTTCTCAGGTCCTTTCTGTCTCTAAATGTGATTATGATACTGTGATCTATGCTATGTTGGTCATCCTGGTTCAGAGTAAAAAGCTTCATCAGATATCCCCAGTAAAATTCATTGTGGGGTTTAGCATGTGTTTAATTTCTTTCCCTTCTTTTCTCTTAGCAGCTCTTAATTGACTTTTCTCATGTTTTGTTTAGGCCAGTATTAGAATTTTTTAATGCTTGGATACCAGCAATTGAAGAAGACAACCCCTGAAGCATGATGCCCATGTAGGGGAAATCAGCTTGAAATTTAAAAATTTCCATTTATTAGATATACTACCAGTCCAGAGTTGACTACATTCAGATAATTAAGAAATAGACTAATGGTGCTTCCTCTTTTGAAATGAGTCTACTAAGAGATTAACATGAAGAAGAAATACACTGGACGCCCCATGTAGGTCTTTGGCCCTGCACTGCTATCACTCCTTTGCCAAGGGAAATTATGTAACCTAAATAAGTTTTATGATGTTAGATTACTCCCGTGAACTAATTCTTTAACATACTTCTTGAGAAGAGCCATACATATGTATATATATATTTGATTTGATCTTTCTGTCAGGTATTAAAAATACTTGGTAGCAATTTACAAAAATTTATTCAACTTCATTCAAAATAATGCAAATTGTGGAAGCCACATGACAACAAAACTCTAGTGTGTTTTGAAAGTACAATTCTTTTTTCACATAGACCCCTTGCTTTGTCTTTCTGTGTCAGTTATTGGGAATACTTGTAATGAGTTGATGGCAATTTTCAAAATTTTCTTCTAACTTCTCTTAAAGTTAGGTCTGTGATGGCTTTCCCATTATGTTAATTCTCTCCTAGTGACATGAAAAGCATGAACATTTATTTCATTAAAATTTCCCCTTTTTGTAGTTTAAAATATTACACAGTTTAGTTTTTACAATGGAGAAGATTTTAAGTTGTTTTAGGTAAAGGTCATAACATCAAAAATGTTTAGGATTTTCAAGTCCACTTATTTAAAATAAGATATTGAATTCTAGTTACATAGAAAGTTTTTTGGACTTTTGTTGTACTGAGATTTGACCTATATTAAATTATTAAGATGGATATACCACTTGCATTGTAATTTTATGTTTATTGTTGTTTGAGTTTAGTTTGAAGCCAAGTATAAACTATCTTTATGGGCTAACCTTTTTGAAGATTTTCCACGGTCCATTATTATGCCTAACTGGCTCCTCCTCCCTGCTGTCTAGTAAGCACTCTTCTGACATTATTTGGTGTGTGCTGAGGAAGGAATGTAGTGTAATTTCAAAATCACCAGAGGCCAAATAAAGGCGAAATGAAAAGATATACTATTTGGAAAAGAAATAAGAACCACACAGAGTATCCTGAAGCCAACTACAATCAACTCTTGATAGTTTTTTCTTGCCATTATTGCTTCCTTTTTTTTGTTGACGTCATTCACTCTTCCCAAATCCTTCCTTAACACTACCAATTGTGTCTATTTACTGTTACTTCCTTTATGCATTCTGCATTGAAGTAGCAGCTGGAAGAGAAGGTTTTTAGAAAACAAAACACTAAGTTTCCTCTTATATCCAGGCAAGGTATATCCAGGGAAGGCTTGAGCCAGAAAGAAGAGAAATGAGGAAGGGAATAGAAGGATAGAGCTTCAGAGGGTAATTTCTTGTACTTTCCAGCAAGGAGTAGGAAGCAACTGAACAGGTGTTCAATGTAGAGAAGCCAGATGAACTTAAATAGCTTGTCCCAAGTCAATTACTTTGAATCATTTATGTTGATATATAAGTAAACCATATATTTACAGTGTATCATTTAGACTGCTCATTCTTCCATTAGATAATGAAATTTGCTATATCTTTGATGCATTTACTAGAGTTTGATCTTTTTATTAAGTTTTTTCAAAATTGGATTTTTTTTTTAAAGGTTTGCATTATTTATTACCATGTAGGTGAACTTTTTGGGGGGTAGGAGGTGGGGGTGGCATGACACATCTCGTAGCCATTCTGTAAAGTGTCTTAACCTTGTTAAGGATATTCTTTTGTAATTTACATTTCTTTAGACAAAATTTGTTTTGGATTATTTTAAAAGAATTGTCAACTATGTAGTTAACAGGAAACAAATATAATTTGGTAAATGTTTAAATGAAATAGAACAAAATTGGTAGGAAAAGTGTCTGGCTAACTATGTGGTTCTAGCACTGCCTTTGCCCCTTTTTTAGCTACCTACATGACTTCTGGACAAGGCACTTCTCTGGGCTGCAATTTTTTCGTCTTATAAATGAATTGAACTAGATGATCTCTTAAGGTCCCTTTTGATGTTAAAAAAATGATTCAGCTTGTTCAGTGAAGAAATATAATTGATGTTTAGTTTTTGTTGCTCTGTATATCATTTATGGTGTGAGGCAAGGTGCTAACAATGCATCATTAACTAAAGCCTATTTGTATATCTTTGAGACCAGAATTCCCTAATAAAGCTTATGCAGTCATGTCAGAGTTAGGAGGGACCTTAGAGATTGTTCAGTCTTGACTATCTTGAACTAGAGACTGTCCACCTACAAGTAAGGAAGTGAAGTCCCAGAGAAGTAAATTCATAAAGCAGTACCGTTTCATTAAACGATGCCTTTCATCCCTGTCTTTATTTGTATTATTAGAGATGAAAATGTCGTATATTCATAATTTACTTAAGCTTTCTCTTGGATAGCCCATAGTTTGTCCATTAGGACAGACTCAAAGCCTTTTCACCTTGGTAAAACCTACCAGCGTGTGTTCTACATTGGTATAATTTTTAAATACCTATGTAGTCTCAAAAGTAAACAAATATTTTTTTATCTTCTTGGCTTAAAAATGAACAAAGCAGTTGAAGTTCATTTTAAATCTTTATGTTGCCCATTTGCTTCAGTGGTTTTTAGAAAAATCACTTGTAGATTTGAGGTCTTAGTAGTTCAAGACATTACCAAAGCCATAGTTCTTTTGCCAAAAATTGCCAAGAAAGGTAATTATGATGTGTGTCTCTATTCTGTAGGAACTAAAGTTCAACTCTCCCACTCATAAGACATAAGCTTTTTCTATAGCCAATAGGTAGTAGTAAATGTTGGTCACTTTGCTGTCCTTCACCAGATCAGGTGACCAAGATAGCGTGTTCTACCAAATGTGTGTTAATGAGGAAAAGAAAGAGACTTGGAGCATATTCTGGACAGTTAGGAAGATCACAGAAAAGCAGGTCAAGAACATCTGAATGTCGGTTACGTGTCAATTAATGAGTCTTATGAATCAATGAAAGTTCTGCACCTGAAGTTTTCATGGATTTTTAAATGGTAATATGACCTTTAAATCCTAATTTTGATGGGGAAGCCAATTTTAGATGCATAAAATATGCATAATAGCAAAATGTTACTGTTTGTATAAGAAAATGTATAATGCTTGAGAAGTGACACAGTTCATTATAACTAATTGAATGATATATAGAAATTTAATGTGTACCAGCTGTGTATGGTGTACATTAAAAAAATAGGCCATCAAGCGACTGCATTTTTTTATGCTTCAGCAGATTTCATGGAGAGTTTGAACTCTTTCATTCACTGAGTGTAGTTTGAACTAGCACTTGTGTTTCTGATTATTTTTAAGTTCTCTCTTTTTTTTTTGCTTATATAGTATAAAGTATTCTATTAATTATAGCTTATTTTGAAATCCTCTGCAGCTAGGTGGTATTGTACATTGAAAAGGATGGATAGATGTGTGGTATCATCTACATAGAGTCGCTGATTAAAATTGTAGTGTGGGTTGCCAGTAAGGTATTGGAAATGTGTACTAATGGAAGAATGCTACCTCTCAAACAAAATAAAAAGTCAATACAGTCAACTCCTGATTGCTTGCATTGGTCAAAGTCAGGTACAGATCATGTGACATAGCTTAAGGTTTATAGTTGACTTAGGGATGTGAAGGAATACTTTGTTACCTTAAATATATCCCAAGTAACTTGGCTCTGAGTTGCCAAAGGTGTATAAAATATGTAAATTCCATGCAGAAGTTAACATCATGTAGTCTCTTTGTTTGATCAGGGGTAGGGGAGAGTGGTGGCGGGAGGAATGCATTACTTTTTAGACATAAATGATTGCTTCATCTTTAAATAAGAAGAACATGCATCAGAGCTTGCTGAAACAACCTTGACTTGATATTGAGGTGCTTGGGTTCTATAACCTTGTGTAGGTTAGTTCATCTTTCTGAGCTACCATTTCCTCATTTTACAGATGGGGACAATAATACTTGAATTACCTGCCTCACAAGGCTGTTAAGAAAGCGTTTTATAAACTGTAAGTGCTATACAAATGTGAACTATATCAGATCATTATGCCAGAAGTCTCACAGTCATACAGTAAGCCATGTCACAGTTTATTGTCTCCTTCCCTATTTTCTTTCCCCATCAATAAGAATACTAACCAAGCAGCCACTTGTCAGGGAACAATTAAGGGAAATTTCTCCTTGAGAGCTACTCATTTTGAATTTGAAGTTTTATAAACTTTTTCTAACTTTTGACCTAGAGTTGTTTTTGTAATTTCTTTCCTTTCTTCTCTCTCGTTTCCTTGCCTTTTCATAATCACTGATGTTACCCATGTGTTCTGTCTTCACATCCCTCTCTCTGACTTTCTTTCTAGCACCTAGAGTGATGTCTTGACATGGTAGGTGTTTAATGTTTGTTGTATAGAATTGTTCTTACCCTTACTTTTTTTTTACACTCTTCTGCCCTATTCTTGCCCCTGTTGAGTCTCCTATTCTTATCTGTTTTTCTCTTTGATTCCGATACCAGTATTCCTTATTCCCTGTCCTGTATCCTCTCTGTCTTCTATTTTTCCCACCTGATTTCTGTGGACTGGCTTCTGTCCTGACTTCGTAGCCTGTATCACTCTGCCTTGTGCTTCTGACTATGTGTTCAGACTCATTTGTTCTTTCACTGAACTACAGGCTCAACACAGTAGAATAGTGAACTTCATTTAAGCAGAGGAAACAATAAAACTGCAAACTTTGAGCAAAATTTGTCTTAGTTTACCTATAATCAGTAATTGACTGTTTTGAATGGTAACATGAGAATGTTTCATCTTTTTGTGCAGTAGTATTCTTTGACCACAAGGTGGAGAGGACATTCATTAGTGAACACTTACAATATTAATCCATAGCTTGTTTATTTTGTGGCCTTTGTAATTACTTTGCCAAGCAAATGTCTAGTAAATGGGCATCATAAGTGTAACTAGACCACAATACCTTCTTAATGGTCTTACTATTTAAAATATTAAATAAGTTAGTAACTTTTGGCCTAGTTTTAAATCTTTTTGTTGAAAGAGAAATTATTTAGAATCATAAGGCTATAAAAAATAAAAGCTTAATTTTAAAGAATTAATGTTGATATTTTTCCTGTGATATTTCATTAAGTAGACATTCTATAAACTTTTTGAAATGGATGAAAAGAGCACTGCTCAGTTATTCTCGGTTTACTTCTATCATAGTTGAACAACTTATTTAAATTTCAAGCTCACCTTTCTGCAGTGGAATATTATTTATTATTATTTGCTCTGACTTTGCCATAGCGTTGTCATGAGAACCAAATGAAAATTATGGTATAGGTGAACTTGGATACTTGAGTGGATCTACTGTGATTTTATTGATGCAGAGACCCCTTCTACCAGTTGCCTCCTACCCTCTATGACTCTTGTCCATATTCACTAAATATAGTGGAGGCTTTCCTCTGTGTCTCTTGACATTATGTGGTTACCAGGAGAGCATATGGACTGAACTTAGTTATTTGTGTTAATACATGATTAGTCCATCGTTTTTTCATATTATATCATATCATATATTTTTGATTACATTGTAAATGAAAACCCCTTGTAAACTGTATTTTCTTAATGTTTCCATTCACTTTAAGAAATTCGTTGCTGTAGTAGCCCTTCCTTTCATGCAGATGAGTATATATTATTTGATTACATGCTTTGAGGAAAGAAGGAAAAATTTAAGGATTCATATAATTTGAAGTAGAAACATTTCATTGAAAGATAAGTGGTATGTAAGGAGTTTTATTTCAGATATATGAGTATTTTACCTTGAGGCAAAATTCAGTAAGAAATGTAAAGAAACAAATGGTCTAAGACATCAATGGTCACTTGAGAATATTTAAGCTTTTCGAGGGTATGTCCTATATAATTTTATATAAAGTATGTGTGTGTGTGTGTGTGTGTGTGTGTATATATATGTATGTGTGTATGTGTATATATATATATATATATTTCAGAGTATGTAGTACACTGATGGACACCTGGCAGAATCTTTTAAAATTGAATTTGTGTTTTAAAGTTGAGTAGGGACAGTTTCCTTTTATGTTTTAATTAATTTACATTTCTGTTAACTTCTCAAGTATATAAAATCCTCCCCAACATTCCTGGGAAATAGGCAGCATTTTCCTGATTTTAAAAGTCAAGAAACTTGGGGAGAAGTGATTTGCCCAGGGTCACACAACCAATGAATCACAGAACTTGGAATCAATTCAGGTCCTTGGTCTCCAAAACCAGGCACTTTCTTCTATATCATGCTGCCTTGTATGAATAGTAATTGGTGGACAGCCCTTATTTGAGTTCTGTCATTTAAGAAATTAGAAAAGGGATTGTAACAGTGGTCACATTTCTCTGTCTCTTGATATTTTACAAAATACTTTCTTCACAAATAACGACATAGTATAAGTGTTATTCTGATTTTTTAAAATGAAGAAATTGAGGCTTACAGAGGTTCAGTGATTTGCCCAGCATCACACAGTAATTGTTGCACCTGGGACTTCAGGTCAGATCTGACACTCCAAGTTCAGTTCTCTTTACACTGGTCCATATAGTATTTACATGAAGCAATTTTTCTCTTTTAGAAGATCCTTCTGTATGGAAAAACATTAGAATTGTATGAGTCTTCTGCTATATAACTGTAATAAATGAATATAGTGTTTTAAAATATGTTTAGGATAGAACATTGGATTTCGAGTAGTTCAGTGACCTGTGTTTCAATTCTTCCTCCGTCACTTAGTACCTGTGTGACCTTGGATATGTCTCTTAATCTCTAGATTTTGTCTAAGTGACCTCTCTAAAGTTCTTTCTAGTTATCATAACTGATTTTATGGTCTTTTATGTCAGATTGTAAATTGACACCATCTTCTTGAAATGGATGAAACATGTTTGCAGTTAGTAAAGGAACCACAAGGGGATGCCAGAGACTTGATTTTAATGTTGTGGAACCATTGAATTTACATCTTGTCATTCCCCTGGATAATTATGACCTAAACAGAATACCTCCCAAATAGATATTTTACTGCATTTAAATATTTTGTGAAGAATTGAGGCACTTTGTGTATGATTTTAAAAAATTTTAGTTTAACTAGAAATTGTCTTTTTGCCTTTGGAATTTTCCATATGTACATTAAAATTTTGATGTTCCTGGAGACTAGGATCCTGTTTGAAATAACTAATTCTGGGTATTGTTATCCCCATTTAGGACACATTTGGTAAGATTTCAATCTTATACATTATCTCAAGAACTTCACTCTTATGGAGAAAATGTAACATGATCTCACTATATATAGAAAAATTGCATGTTTGTTTATAGGATAATTTTTTAGTGCTTCCTATTCTTTGAAAGGTTCAGACTTGAAGAAACATCAGAAAGGGCTTGATTGGTAGAGCATGGCCATTGAGGGGATAGGGGAGTTGACTTTCTCAAGGAGGGCACCGCTTTCTGAAACTGGAGGGAATGAGAATTGTTTCATGACTCTTGAAATTTTATAGAATGGAGGGAAGTTCAGAGTGTCACAAGGCCTCAACCTTCTCAAGTAAGAGGAGTGTAGGAGATAAATGTCTAGATTGGCTGCTGTGGAGAATTGTTGTTAAGAGGTCAGTAAAAGAATGACCACATGATCATTTATTTAAAAAAGTAAAATTTCATTGACAGGCAGTAAGAGAGAAGATTCTAAATTATTAAGTTTGAATTAATGGAATTTAAGAACATAGACAATTTTGTTACTTTCAAGTGTAGTATATATTCTAGTCTAAGCAGTATATTGCTCCAATGAGAATTAAAAGGGATTGAGTTTAGGGCAAAGATGAAAAATTTTTCCAAATGCAATTGGACTAAGCCTCTTGTAGAGAGAAATAGGTTATCAAGTTGTCTTTTATTGAGTGTTGTTTAATTGGTGAATTCCCTTTTCTGAGAATGGGACGTCCACTTGTTAGATTGTAGTACGATATTTTGACTGTGTTTCTAAAACTCACTTTTAGTTAATACAAGCTTCAGATAAATTCAGTATCCATTTCCAAAATACCTTCTATGTCCAGAGTGTTCTGTTAGACTGTGGGAAAGATAGAAGTTAAAGCCTGTCTGCCTTCATGGAACTCTGTCTAATGGGAGTGGGATTAAGGTAAATCTATGGCCCATGTACGGTTATACAAAACCTATACCATGATTGCATAATGTAGTTTTAATGCTATGAGATAATCTGTATTTTATATGTAACTCTACATAAAACTAGCATCATTATAAAGCAGAATAGACTGAAATGTAATTATTATCACCTAACCTTACAGTTGGAAGAGACTTCAGAAGGCTATGTAGTTTAATCCATACTTGAACATGGATTCTTTACTGTTTTTCTACAAGTGCTTATCTAGTCTTTGTAGATATATAATGAAAGGGAAATCACTGCCTCCTGAGGCCCTCCATTCCTTTTTTGGTAGTTCTCATTGTTAGAAGTTGTTCCTTATCTCTGCAACTTCTGCCCATTGTTTCTAGGCCAGGTGCAACATGTCTACACAAGTCTTGTATCTAAGATGGCCTTTCAGGTACCTGCAGATAGCAGTCATCTCTCTCTTCAGCCTTCGCTTCTACAGAGTATCCCTAAAATCTGGACACATAGGCAAAAATGCATTATTTTCAAGAAATGAATGAAATTTTCTGTAACATTTTATTTAATCAGAATATTAAAAGACCTTAGCCCACTTGATTTCTTTTTCTGGAGTATAAAGGAGAAGGTGTACTCAATGAAAATCATAGATGCAACATACTTGATTGAAAGCATAAAGAGTGAATGTGCTAAAATTGACAGCAATGTGGAGTTACTGCATCAAGTTCACGTGAATCTTGCAAAGTGCATCAACCTTTGCGTCACAAATGATGGAAATCACATTGAAGATGTTATTTGTTATTATTCCAATTAAATTGTTGAAAATTTCATTACGTTTCTTGAAAATACGTATTTTTGCCTATGTGTCCAGACTTTAGGAACACCCTGTACAAGTTAAACATCTTTAGTTCCTAAAACTAACCCTCATGTGGGATTATCTTAAAGCCTCTTGCCATCCTCGGCACTCATCTCTGGACATAATAAATTCATTGCTTTCCTTCCTAAAATGTGATACCAAGAACTGAACATAATGTTGCAGATGTGGTCTGTCTAGGTCTGAGTATAGCAAGAAATATCATGTCCCTAATCCTGGACATTATGCTCCTTTTCATGCACCCTAGGATTGCGTGAACTTTATTGTTTGCCATGTCATACTGTTGAGTCATTGAAGTTTCAAACCACTAAAACTTTCAGATCTTTTTCAGGCAAATATTATTTAACCTTGCCTACCCTATCTTATATGTTTGCAGTTCATTTTTATAGATATGTAAACTATAAGACTTTGCATTTATGCCTATTAAATTTTTTCTTAACCAGTTTAGGACAGTGTTTACTGAGATAGACAAATGTCTGTCCAAGGTCTAAAGAAGGAAAGAAAATTTTCAGGGAATGAAAAGGGCTCAGGGAGTGCAATAGAACTGATCCTACAAGTTCTCAGTTATGAAGTAACAAATGAAAAGTGCTTCATCCTCGTTTAGGTGGAAATGGCAGGTGTCACAAACACATCAGCTACTCATTTACTCCATTTCCCAGATACTGCCTTGTGTGGTATTACTTTGTTAGTTTCACAAACTTAATAACTGCAGGAAAATTTGTATAAGCATCTTCATTATAGGGAAAACACTCCTTTACGGTCCCCAGCAAAATATGAAAGTCCATGTTAAATATGGTATAATGGAAAGGTTATTGGGCCAGAGTCAGAAAACCCAAACACGTATTTTAACCTCTTCCACTTATTAGCTGTCATATAGAATGCAAGTCAGCTTCCCATGGATACTAATATTTGTTGTGCCTACTTTATAGCATCGAGAATCAGGTGACAAAGTACGTGTGGAAGTGCTTTGGAAAGTTGTAAAGCATTATGTTAGTAATGGAAATTCTAAAACCTACCATAACTGGAATTTTAATTTACATTTGCATAATTGCTTATACTTAGGGTGGGGGGAGTCAAGGGAAGATTGTATAATTAATCCATATTCTCTGCATTCAAAAAACTACAGACTATCAAGGGAATTATTTGATAAAAACTTTTAAGTTAGATTTGTTTCTTTACATTTCAGAGTAGCTTATATTAATCTTAGATTTGCATTCTGAGTTCAAATTCAAAACACTACTACTCCATCCACCCTGTTGAGAGGGTTAGATTGTAGAGGCCGTGGAGGAGGAACTAATAAATTTTAACTTTATATGCATCTGTACAAGAGAAGGCATCCTATTCCCAACATCTATGTGGTAGAACTAACCTCTCAAGTTAGTCACTCTTCATGCATTCTGAATTGAGTAGCTGGGAAAAGTTACTGCTATAAATGGTGGTAACTTTGGACTCAAAATTTTGTATGATAGGATTTGAAAGCCAGTTGTTTTTAAATTGAGGATTGCCTTGTATGAATGATTTGTCTCTAGAAAAAAGCTGATCTTTAATTCCATACTATTCTTTGCATGGCTGTGTCAGAAATGTTTCTATTTAGAATTTTTTCTAAATCAGTTTTAAAACAGGGAGGTTGCGTGGTTTAATGGAAATAGCATTGCTCTTGGAGTCCTAACTTTGCTTTGAATTATGACCTTCTATGTGACCTTGGGCAAATAGTTTTAACTTTTCTGGGCTTCAGTTTTTTCAGGGAGTTCTACTGGAGGATCTTTAAGATCTCTGATAGTGTAAAGTCCCATGATCGTGGGTTTTTGAGGGAAAATACTAAGGTCTTGACAGTTTTTGTTTTTTAGCAGTTTTTATGTTTGTTCTTTGAACATCTAAAATCTTGTTATGTATATTACTGTGATGTAGACCAGAGGTCAAACATGCGGTCCCAAGACAGGATGAAACTATTTGAAATGTATTTGGGACACAGTTAACAAAATAAAATACAATAGAAAATAGATAACATTAATATTTGGTTTTCTAAGTCAGTATGCAGTCCACAGGGATCCTTATGTGTGGTTTAGCGATTCCTATTTCTATTTCGAGTTAGACACCATTGATGTAGACAGTAACTAAGTGTTTAGGGAAAAAAAAGATGCTTTTCATTAGGAAAATAAAATTGAATTAGTGTAGAATAGTTACAAAGATTATAAATATGGGCAGTCACATTCTTTTAGTTAACTACAATTTTGTTTCTACCAAAAATAAATAATTGTTATTTTTAAAATTTATAGGGAAAAATAATTGCAACTTAACTAATGTTTTCCATTTTGTGTATATATTTATTAAAGGTAGGACTTTGGAAAATGAAATGAAAAAAATTGACTTACATGGCGTTTGTCTTCATTTATTAAATGTGTGTTATCTTTAAATTTACAGAATTACTAGAAAATGTAACGCTAATACATAAACCAGTATCTTTGCAACCCCGGGGACTGATCAATAAAGGAAACTGGTGCTACATCAATGCTGTATCCTTTCCCAAAGTTTACTTACCTTTTTTTCCCCAAATCATCTTTCTATTCAGTTTAATCCAGGAACTTTTAACTTGAGGACTATGAACTTATTTTTAAAAATATTTGATAGCTATTTCAGTGTAATTTGATTTTCTTTAGCTTGTAAATGATGATAAACCAAGACTGATCGGTTGAACCAAAATTTTGAGGTTCCTTCCACTTGGAGCTTGCTCGAAGTTTGATTTACTCTTCACTAGTCACGTATAATCAGGGTGGATTTACCAGACTGAAATGGAATTAAAACTTTTTTGATCAGCTAGGATTTTTATTAAAAACATTTTATATGTACAATCTTGTTTTCATGATAAATTCCTACGTTGACTTGAATGAGAAAGGGAAAAGATTATATGATTGGTTAATCCTTATGTGTGCTCAAAGACTGAACCATTATGATTTTCTTATTTTATGGAAGTTTTAAGTGATCGTGAGTTTGATTTGTCATAAGGAAAGATCATTTTTGCTTTTCCTTTATCTCTCCTTAATGCTGTTATCTAGACTCTGCAGGCATTGGTGGCTTGCCCCCCAATGTATCATCTAATGAAGTTCATTCCATTGTATTCCAAAGTGCAGCGGCCATGCACATCGACACCCATGATAGACAGTTTGTAAGTAGTGTCCTTAGGAGTGTTTATTGCTATGGTTTGTCTTTTATACCAAGAGACTGAGTAATTTAACAGGATTGTGTGCTTTCTGAAAATGAATATGCATTTCTTTTGCGTATTGTGATGCCTGTTTTATGAGCTTATGGATTAATTTTGGCCACCGTGTCCAGAGGTTAGGTATTTAAAACCATTATGGAAGAAAATAGCATGTTCAAAAATAGACATAAAGGAGATGGTTCTGAAGAATATCAATTGAAGGCTCAATTTCTCTTGGTTTTGGGTTTTTGGGGACTATTTTGGTTGTAAGTATCATTTAATATGATATTCTGTGATGTGGAATTAAACTTCATCCAAAAACCCTTTCCATTGCATTTTTTACATCCTTTTCATTTTACTTCTAGTGTTCGACTAATGAATGAGTTCACCAATATGCCAATACCTCCAAAAGCCAAACAAGGTAAGTTGATTAGTTAAGTGGTACTCTCATTATAGAAAATGAATAATAGAGAAGGACTAAATTTGCTTAATTTAAACTTCTTATAAAACAGAATGTTCTCATTTTATTTAAAATATTATAGGTTAGGAGATCTAGGTACATATCAATCAGTCAACAACTAATAAGTACTTGTTATATGCCTGGTTTTGAAATAGGCAAACCAAGCTTCTTTTGTTGTAACTGCTTCCTTCAATTTCTGATAATTTTTATATCTTGTTTCTTATTTCTCTTGTAGCTCTTGGTGATAAGATAGTGAGAGATATTCGCCCTGGAGCTGCCTTTGAACCCACTTATATATATAGACTACTGACAGTTATCAAGTCAAGCATCTCTGAAAAGGTTGGAGATTTCTCTAGTGTATTTAATATTAAGTTGTGGCAGCTAGGGGCCTCAGTGGATAGAGCCTAAACCTGGAGTAATGCAAACCTGATTTCAAATCTGGCTTCAGACACTTTGGTAGCTCTGTGACCCCAGGCAAGTCGTGGAACCTATCTACCTCAGTTTCCTCATCTGTAAAATGGGAATAATAATGGCATCTATGTCCCAGGGGTGTCTGAGAATAAAATGAGCCATTTGTAAAGCTCTTTGAAAACCTTAAAAGTGCCCTATAAATCTCAGCTATTATGATTACTGGTATTTATTGCCAGTCTGATTGTTAGTCTACTGTGTAAAAAATACTTTTTGGCATTGGATTAAATACTAAGAATACCAGGACTTTGGATCAGATTCAAATGTAGCCTAGAATCATCAGTGTGAGATCATTGATGCGTAAGGAGTATTTATTCAGAGTCGGGGGGAAAAAAAACCAAACACATTTATTCCACAAGTCTGAAGTTGGATCAGGGTGTGCAATGAAAGAGAAAGATGGATAGTTCATTGTAATGTAACAGTACACTAACAGGTACCTGCCTCAGTGCAGAACTTAATGCTTTGGGATTACTTGAAATTTAATTTTAAATACCTAATTATTTAAGGAACTATGGTGGCATTTGAAATCAATTCTTGAACATATTATATCTGCATTTATTTTTAGGTTTCTAATAGCTAATATTTATATAGCACTTACAAAGCTGGTTATGTAAATTATCTTGTTAGAGCCACATACTGATGTTGTGAGATAAATATTACAGATATATTGTCATTTTATTGTTGAGGAAAGTGAGACTCAGAGATTGTGTACCCATATAATCAGGCAGCCAGTAAGTGTCAGAGGTGAGATTTGAGTCCAGGTTTGATACTTTTTTTCCACTAAGCCACCTTGCTTCATAGATATTTGACCTCAAATGGAGCTTAGTTATCACTAATTCACCACCTTTGTATACCTTCTAGTCCTTCTGTATTCTTACAGTGTGGCAACAGAAAGAATGATGGAATTGAGACAGACTATGTTCACATCTCAGCTTTTACCATTTATTAGTAAGACCTCAGGCAACCCCTTTAACCTCTCTGTTTTTCTCTTGCCTCATTTAAAAAAAAAAAAGATAAGTTAGACGAAGTGACTTCTAAAGTTCCTTCCAACTCTAACTTTATAATCCTGAATCCCTGACACAAGGTTTACACATTTTCCCGTACCCTGTTGAGATGAGATATAAGTTCCCAAAGGAGTATTAAGAATATAAATATAGAGGACCTGGTTTCCCCAAAATAGACATCAAAAAGGAGAGAAGGGGAGGTGAATAGTTTGCTGCATACCTTGCAAATATTTTGAGAATGATACGTCTTGGTTTTTCTTTTTAGGGTCGACAGGAAGATGCTGAAGAATATCTAGGATTTATTCTAAATGGACTACATGAAGAAATGTTGAACTTAAAGAAGCTTCTTTTACCAAATAATGAAAGTAGGCTATCCAAATTGCTCTATTTGCTACAAAACTATGTTGAGAAAGTTCCCAAGAATTGTTTTAAATAAATGTTTGGTGGCTGTTTTTTCCCACCATCCTTGCCTTCCTTAAAAAACAGTAGTTTAGTTATTAAATGTCTGGTAATCTTAGCTATGGGCCTACTTCTAGAAAATTGTCTTACAAAGTATTCAAAAGGAATGTTATTTCTGGAGAAGAAATTTATTCAAGAAACGTAAGGTGCTGTCATCATTACTGACAGACTTGAAGTACATGCCACATGTAAGGTATGAACATTAGATAATATCCCAGGTCAGTAAAATCTGAACACCATTTTGTCTTAATACTTTCCAAAGCTTTTGTAAGAATATTTGTACTTTTAAAACCAGTTTTAGTTAATGTACAAAATTTTTAAAGTTGAATTTTTCCACCAAACTAAGTTCATATTCCAAATGATTATCTTTTGAATTCTAGTACCTCTACCTTAAAAATAATATATGCATTCAAAATAAATTCAAGGAGAAACATCAGCTCTTTTTTTTATCTTGATTAGGTAGTTTGTGTATTGACTAAAGTTTTTAAAAATTTAAACTAGAAGTCTTTAAGTAACTAAAAATTTTACTAACATTTTTTATAAATGAAAATATAAACTATATTTCCCTCTCAGAATTTTCAGTTTCCAATGGACCTGAGACACAGTCTGTACCTGAAGATGAGCAGGGACAAGGAGAAGGTAGTGAAGATGAGTGGGAACAAGTCGGCCCCCGGAACAAAACATCAGTCACTCGGCAAGCTGACTTTATTCAGACTCCAATTACTGGCATCTTTGGGGGACACATAAGGTATATCATCCTTTTAAAAGATTTGCCATTTATATAGCTGCTTCAGTACTTTGACTTCTTCTTCTTCTTCTTTTGAATTGCATGGAATTTAGTGTATCCTAAGACCCTGGTCCCTGGGGAAGACATGAGGGGTGGAGGCTGAGCATTCTCTAGGGGGCAAAGTAGTAGAATCATGATGGGCTGATCAGTAACCCAGGCTGGGATGAGTGAAAGAAAGTCAGCAAGTATGGGTGATGGTCAGCAAGCATGGTGTGAAGAGCACACAGGTGTTGTGTGGTGGTCCATCAGCTTGGCTCATAAAGTTTTCTGTCGTTGATCTTGGGAGAGGGGTTCATAGTTACCAAAAAGAGAAGCACCAACATCTGGGTTTTCTTCAAAGTCAGGGAGCTCTTAACAGCGGCTGCCCAGAGTCTCGTCTAGTCGATTCACACACACTCTTCTAGTGAATGAGAGCCTCACAATACTTTGACTTCTTAATATTATTCGGCTCCAAAACACTTATTACTCTTCTGAATAGCAGATTTATTGCCTTGCTGTTACAAAAGGGACCTCAATGGCTTGGCCTTCTGCAGCAGCCTGTTCCATTTCAGCATAGCCCTAATTCTTGGGGAATATCTCCTTGCAACATCAGACATTTTCTTCTTGAGCTTTCACCCCTTGTTCCTATTCGTCCTATCCGGGCCAAACTGAACAGCTCTAATTCCTGTTCTACAAATGCCCTGTCTCCCCCAAGTCTCATTAGACAGTCCTCATGTGTCAAGAACAACTCGAGGCCTTCTACTCTCCTGGTTGCTCCCTCTCCACTGAATGCTTTCCATCTCATCAGTTTCCTACCTAAAATGTGGTGTGTGGGACAGAGAACTGTTTTCTGGGTGCGATCTGAGATGGGGCACACATTGCCACCTCTGCCTGGAAGCTCTGCCTTATGAATGCAGCATTGTGGGCTCCTCGGAAGTTTGTAGTTAAGGCCTTGTTTAGACACATTTCAGGCAATTATACCAACCCCACCCCGCTTTAAATTTGGGAAGTTTATTCTTTTGAACCCATATTTCACCTCTATCCCCATCAATTTTAATTTCATTAGGTGTGTTTAAATCCTGGCTCTGCTTCAGTGTGTTAGCTCTTCCTACTGGCTTGGTGTCACCTGGAAACTTGCCATAAGTGGGGCATTCTGGCAAAGCTGGTAGACCTGTGGGCATAGCGCTCAGGAATATCTGGGTCCATACCCCTCCTCAGACATTGTAGTAGGAAGGCCGAATTTATGATCTCAAAAAGGATCATATAAATATCAGAATGGTTCGAAATCGATGGGTATACAGAATTCTCCAAGCAGAAGGCATCAAAAAATTTATTCAGGGCCCAGAGCAACAAATTAGCGAACCAACCTCCCCATTCCAGTATT
>CM053625.1:349683517-349701858 GCA_028646595.1 Phalanger gymnotis | reverse complement strand
ACTCTAGGATTTAGAACTAGAAAGAACAAGAGTTTGATGGAATTGATCCAGAAAGAGTAGTAGATTTGGAATGAGTAGCTTTGCTACTTACTAGTCATGTGACCTTGGGCAAGTCACTGTCTTCTCAGAACCTCAGTTTCTAGAAAAGAATTTTGAACTAGAAGACCTCTAAACCCTTTACTAGCTCAAAATTCTGTGATCCAATCTAGGAACAAAAACAAACATCAGTGTATTTTGATAGAATCATTAGAAAATGCAAAGTCAAAGCTGTCCTCATGACTTTAACTAAGTAGCTCAGATCTAAGAGACCGGCTGTTGCTTAAGCTTTTTTGCACACGGTAGAAGTGAGTTAGCTTGTTCTATGACAAATGGACAAGGCTCTTTTAAATATAGAAACAAATCAAGGAAAATAATTATTTCATCATGTTTGTTTTATAAAGAAAGAGATACTTGTACTTAAAACCATGTTCGGTTTTAGTCATCCAGCAGACCACAGAAGTAGTATTACATGTTGAACTACTAGAATGTGTTTTTTTGTCTCTGAGGCAAGATGAGAGATAGAGAGCATCTAATATCAAGTCAACTGCTGGTGTCCCTCCTACCCCCCCCCCCCCCCCCCCCCCCCCCCCCCCCCCCCCCCCCCGCCACCTCAAGCATCAGAAATAGGGGAAAAAATAATGGAAAAAACAGCTAAGAAAACATGGTAGAATTGGTACTTCCTTACTTGGAGTTATGTGTTTATCTACCCTCCTGAAATGCGAAGCCATGTAAAACATATTTCTGTATTAGCCATGTTGCAAAAAAAAAAAAAATATTAAAAGCAAGAAAAATAAAGAGAAAAAATATGCTTCAATCTGTACTCAAGAGTCCAGTTCTCTCTCTGGAGGTGGAAACCATCTTTTATTGTAGTTCCTTTGGAATTGTCTTGGATCATTGGGTTTTTTGTGGGGGAGGGGAGAAGGGAAGATAGTTGGGGTTAAGTGACTTGCCCGAGGTCACATGGTTAGTAAGTGTGTCAAGTGGCTGAAGCCAGATTTGAACTCAAATCCTCCTGACTCCAGGGCCGATGCTTTGCTCACTGGGCCACCTAGCTGCTCCGGATCATTGTGTTGATCAGATCATCTGAGTCTTTCACAGTTGATCATCCTTACAATATTGCTGTTAGTATATACAGTGTTCTCCTGGTTCTACTCACTTTATTTTGGATTAATTCACATAAATTTTCGCAGGTTTTTCTGAAACCATCCTCCTCATCATTTCTCAGAGCACAATAGTATTCATCACAATCACCACAACTCAACAACCATTCCCCAATTGATGGGCATTCCTCCCAGTTGCAATTCTTTGCCACCACAAAAAGAGCTGCTGTAAATATTTTTTGTACATATAGGTCCTTTTCCTTTTTCTTTGATCTCTTTGGGATATAGACCTAAAAGTGGTAGTGCTGGATCAAAGGATATGCATGGTTTTATAGCCTTTTGGGCATAATTCCAAATTGTTCTGCAGCATAGTTGGATCAGTTCACAACTGTAGAAGTAATGCACTAGTGTCCTTCTTTTTCCTCATCCCCTCCAGCATCTGTCATTTTCTTTTTCTGTCATGTTAGCTAATCTGATGGGTAGAAGGGGTACCTCTCAGAAATGTTTTATTTGCATATCTCTAATCAGTAATGATTTAGAGCATTTTTTCTTGATAGCTTTGGTTTCATTTTCTGAGTATTGCCTGTTCTGTTTTTTGACCATTTGTCAGTTGGGGAATGGCTTTTATTTTTATAAATTTGGCTCAGTTCCCAATACATTTGAGAAATAAGGCCTTTATCAGAAAAATTACCTGTAAAATTTTCCCCCAGTTTCTTGCTTTCTTTTTGATTTTGGCTGCCTTGGTTTTGTCTGTGCAAAAAAATTTAAATTTAATGTAATCAAAATTATCCATTTTACTTCCCATTATCCTTTATGACTCTTGTTTGGTCATAAGCTCTTCCCTTATCCATATATTTGATAGGCATATTTTTCCGTGCTCCTCTAATTTGCTCTTATCTTTATCTTTATGTCTAAACCACATACCTATTTTGACATTATCTTGGTATACAGTGTAAGATATTAGTCTATGGCTAGTTTCTGCCAAACCACTCTCTAGTTTTCTCAGTGGTTTTTGTCAGTTAGTGAGTTCTTGTCCCAAAAATTTAGATATTTTTGTTTATCAAACACTAGATTACTGTGGTCATTTACTGCTGTGTGCCTAATCTATTCCACTAATCAACCATGCCATTTCTTAGACATTAGCAAATTGTTTTCATGATTGCCACTTAATAATACAGTTTGAAACCTAGTACTGTTAGGCTGGCTTCCTTCACTTTTTTTCCCGTTGATTCCCTTGATAAATGACCTTTTTTACTTCCTGATGAATTTTGTTTTTAGCTCTATAAAGTAATTCTTTGGTCATTTGATTGATATAGCACTGAGAGTAAGTTAATTTATGTAGAGATGTCATTTTTATTATATTGGCTCAGGCTACTCATGAGCAAGTAATATTTCTCCATTTGTTTAGATCTGTCTTTATTTGTGTGAAGAGTGTTTTGTGATTGTGTTCGTATAGTTCCTGGGTATGTCTTGACAGGTAGACTCCCAAATGTTTTATACTGTCTGCAGAAAATCCACTGTCTTTCAAAACATTTTGACAAAGTTGAACTTAAATGGAAAGAGTTGCAAAGTGGTGAAGAAGTATATGGAAGGTGTTTGTAGGAGTCAATAACATTCAACTTGGTGGAAATGGTATCTTCTATTTCAGATTATCTTTGTTATTTGGTCTTTTGAAATAAATAATTTATATCTTCTTTCCACCTTAATGATTAGCTTCAGGAGGTAGTGGCAAAAGTTATATTTTTCTGTAATCTTTGTTTTTCTATTCTCTTAGATCTGTAGTTTACCAGCAGAGTTCAAAGGAATCTGCTACTTTGCAGCCATTTTTTACCTTGCAATTGGATATCCAGTCTGAGAAGATCCACACAGTCCAGGATGCATTGGAAAGTCTGGTGGCAAGAGAGTCTGTCCAGGGATATACCACAAAAACCAAGCAAGAGGTATTTTCACAGAGACAACAAGCTGTGAGGGAGAGAACCCCGGGCCAGCCAGGGGAATAGAGCAGAGCAAGAATTTGGACCAAGGTCCCCAGATTCAACTCACAATTCATTGTTTATGTCATTACACTGGATTGTTCAAAGCAATTCTGTTGGTGTTGAAATTTAAAAATTAGATTTCCAGGAGAGAGAATATGAAAGAATTAATTCTTATATCCAAAATATATGTCTGATTTCACTTTTCCCCCCTAAAACTACCAATAATTTGTTACTTAATCATTATATTACTAATTTAGCCCCACCTAAGGTGATTGAACCCAATAGATTTAAGTTCCCTTGGATTCATTACAATGCCATTTAATATTTTCCTTAATGTGAATTAAACATGCATTCAGTTTTAGATTCCCAGCATTCAATGATCCCATGGTATTATATGACATTGGCTAAATTGCCTTTACTTTCTGGATTTCAGTCAATCAACAAGCATTTATTAAGCTCCTACTATGTGCCAGGTAGTATGATAGACCCTTAGAGGTACAAATACAAAAAATGAGTTAATTCCTACTCAAGAAATTTACATACTATCAGAGATAAAATTATACATAAGCATATACAGATTAAAGACATACAGAAGACAAGGTGATTACTGAAGATGTTAGAGGTGGGAGGGATCCATAAAGGCTTCAGATAGAAAGATAGAAAGAAAAATACCTTCAGATAGAAAGAAGGTATTGCTTGATCTGCATCTTGAAGGAATAAAGGGATTCCAAGATGATGGGTAAGGAGGTGGGGGGCATTCCTTCCTGGCTTCGAGAATGGCCATTGCCAGGTCACACAGATGGAGATGGGAGTTCCAGTTCTGTGTGAAGAACAGAGAAGGCCAGCATGGCTTAACCAGAGAACACAGTGAGGGGCATATTGTGTAATCAAGACCGGAAAGACAAATTGGGGTGAGGTTGTAGGAGACTTTGACAACCAAACAGAAGAATTTATGCTTTATCCCAGAGAAATAGGGAGAATTTTTTTTTTATAAAAGAAGATTGAGCTAGGATTGAGCTAAGGTTCCTTTCCATTTTGATTTTTTAAGAAGTTCTGTGAACCTTGTGATTCATTCTAGTTGACACATAAAGAGACTGATGTTTCCATCATCTGGGTTCTCTAAGGTTGTAACCACAGCTTAGGGAGAGAAGACTACTTCAAGATATGAATAATGGAAAGCGAGGGAAAAAGAAATTTATAATTTAATCTGTGCTGCTGAACAAAAATAAGATGCTGCTACTTTTTACAGTCGTTTGTATGTGATGTGGCCTGTACAGTTAATTGATTATTCAATAATTGCTCTAAATGGCTTTTTATTTAGTACTTGCAAGATAAAACTACAGACTCCTTATTAGCCCAAGATTCTTTACCCTGATTCCAAGCCATCTTTCCTGCCTTATTTCACACTATTCTGGTCGCGAATGTTAATGTTCTAGTCAAAGTGAACTAATATCTGTTCTGTAGTATTATCCTTTGATCTCCTTTCTCTATATTGTTTTCTTGAATCTTGTATATTCAAAAGGCAGCTGCTGGTTTGGTGGATAGAATGCTGAACCAGGAGTTAGGGAGACCTGAGTTCAAATCTGTCCTCAGACACATAGCAGCTGTGTGACCCTGGGCAACTCATATGACTTCTGTAAAATGAGGATAATAGCACCTCCTTTCCAAGGTTGTAGGAATCAAGTGAGATGATACTTGCAAAGCACTTTGCAAAACTTAAAATACTATATCACTGCTAGCTATTAGTATCATGATTATCGCTTTTATTTCTATGGGCTTTGCCCAGATGCATTATCTCTACCTATTAAAATCCTCTTTTTTGAAAGCCTAACTCGGGTCTAATATTTTATGTGAGGCCTTTCTAGATACTCCCAGCAGAAATGGGGGTGAGGTGGGGTGGGGAAGGGTTACACACTTGCATATATGTCTACATATCTGCGTGAGTATATGTGTATAGGCACATATGCATACATATAATGTGCTATTGTTATGTCTGCATATGTGCACAAACATACATTATATGCATACGTGAAACATACATATGTATATATGAAATTATTTTGTCCCTAGTCAGTTTTTCCTATAGCACTTTTGTTCTTTCCCATACTATTTGTTGCCATGCCATAATCTCAATTAGTCGACTGTAAGGTCCTTTTTGTCTACTAGGGCCTAAAGTCGGGTCAAATAGAAATAGATTCCTGCAGGCCACATGCTGACTTAGAAAACCACAGATTAACATTATCTGTGATATATTGTATTTTTATTTATTTTGTTAAACAGTTTCCATTTACATTTTAATCTGGTACTAGCTGCACTCAATCTAGCTGAGACCTGAACAGGTAGTATACTTTACATTCTAAAACAATTTTTTCATAAATATGAGGATCTGGGAATCGTAGGATTAAACTGTGTTTAGTACTATATCTGAAAAGACCATTTTTACTTTAGCTACAAATTGTTTACTCTAACTTGAAATTCAAATTGTTGTTGAATCGTTTTTCAATCATGTCTGACTCTTCATGACCCCATTTGGGGTTTTCTTGGCAAAGATAGTGGAGTGCTTTGCCATTTCCTTCCCGGGCTCATTTTAGAGATGAAGAAACTGTGGCAAACAGGGTGAAGTGACTTGGCCAGAGTCACTTAGGTAGGAAGTATCTGAGGCCAGATTTGAATTTGTGAAGAAGAGTCTTCTGATTCTAGGCCTGCCATTCTATCGACTACATCACCTAGGTGTGCCCTCTGAAATTCGTGAGACTTAATGAAAACATGAAAAACTGAATAAGAAAATGAGAAAAAGTTCAGTATAAAATAATTTTATTTATAGGATACAAAAATATTTTAGTAAAAAGAAACTTGCTTCCAAGATACGAAATAAACATGTTAAAACCAGTCTTTCAGAGTGATGTAACTGACACGGTAGTTTTTCACTTCTTGTGACTTAATTATTGCGCTCTTAGCTTTTACTAACTGGTAAAATAAATGCATTAATATTTTTCATTGGTCAGCGTATGTTTGTTAAGCACCTGCTTTGTGTAAGACATGATTATGAGAAAACACAAAAGCTCAATTCCAAGAGCCTCCCCTTTTAGGTATTAGATGTATATATTGCTTAATTAGCAGTAAAGAGAATTGGGGATAAATGTTAAATGACAGTCCTTTTCCTTTTGGCGGCTAATGTCTTTAAAGGACTTTTTTTGTTTGGAATTTTGTGTTGTCATCTGAAAGTTGTTTCTGTTCTCTATTTAGAGTCTACCATCTAAAATTTTGAGTAAAGGTTTGATAGAGCGGAAAGCAGTAAAATCATTTAAAATATGAAAAAAATTATTGGATTGGTAGGTGTACAGAAACATTACTGTAATACAAAAGGCGTATCTTAAAGAGAAATGTGGTAGAAACACAGCCAAGTATAAAAGCAGCAGTCACTGTTAGACCTAGACCTAGAAGGTCAGTCCAGGTGGGCCTCAGAGATCATTCAGTCCAACTGTCATTTTACAGATAAAAAACCGAAGCTGGAGAAATGACTGCCCAAGTGATTGCACGCAGTTGGCGGCGTTCCTTACTCACAGTGCACTGTCCCATTTCCTTCCCTCTCCCCCTTCCAGTCACTTTTTGTTTATATTAACAAATATAATTGTTTAGGAGGAGGAACATTGGATGTGACTGGTCTTGAGACTGTGCAGAAGACTGGTCTTGAGAGTCAAGCCCTGCCTATGACATGTGACCCCAGGCTATTCACTGAAATTCCTTGAGTCCGTAGCAGAGCTTCAGCACCACGAGTTTCAGAGCAGATGACAGGAGCCTGCTGGCAGCTCCCCAGACCAAAGAAGTCACAGGTTCAATAAAGAGAGAGAGAAAAAAAGCAGGGGAAAAAGGAAGATTCACACCTGGTATCTAATTCTATGGAAACCTCCTCTCCCAATGCAGTTTAACCACTTGTCTGGAACTGTGCTGCTCTTTTGGCTCTACCAGAAGTTAGGGTCCAAATCATTCGTGGTATGTGGACTTCTGGAAAAGCTTAGCGAGTGCAACTGGTGACAGCAAATGGGTGTCGTTTGAGAACCTTCTTGTTGTCTACCTCTGGGTTGGCAGCGGGTGACTAATTCTTCAGCCATGGTAAAGCTGTCACAAGGTGTGTGGGCTCAAGAGAGAGGCTGGGTCATGGCAGTGTTAAAGCAGACAAGACTTCTCACTAGCAAAGGGAATCAGTCAGTCAGTCACTCTCTTTAATTCATTTTGGTTTCAGTTTTCAGTTACTTTGTCTCAAATTCGTTATTGCCCTAAGCTACTCAAGCACTTTGAGGGATTGTTTCACATCTCATTTCAAAGCAGACAGTTGTAGGAGATGAGGGATCATCGATTAGCAAACAGGTTGTCTTCTGCTTTCAGACAGGCATGATGCATTCACTTGCCCTCTGTGTCTTAGGTTGAGATTAGTCGGAGAGTGACCCTGGAAAAACTCCCCCCTGTTCTCGTTCTACACCTCAAACGGTTTGTGTATGAGAAGACTGGTGGGTGTCAAAAGCTTATTAAGAATATCGAGTATCCTGTGGACTTGGAAATTAGCAGAGGTAATTTTCAATATCGGAAACATGTTTTTGTAAAGTTTTTAAAGATATTTTTAAAAGATAGGATATTTTAAAGATGTATTTATTTAAGACCTTTGTTTTGATCTTTCATCTTAACACTGAAAAAAGTTATATTTTTTTTTTGAAAAATCCTGTTAGGTTTTTACGTGAACATTCTGATTGAATATTATTTTGTATTTTTGAATACTGGATATTGTCTTGAGGAAGATTGGTGGATATGTCTTAAGTTTTATCAAAGAGGAAAATTTTTAAGTTAGCAAACCACAGACTTCATTTTTTTTTTTTGTTTTGAAAGAGTGCAAAATTAGATTAGGGAAATGTCTAGTAATTCATCATTATGCTATGTTAATTTTTACTCTGATCCTGCATTTTCTCATTTAAAAAATTGAAAACTTTTTATAAGAGAAGCTTGTTCTTATTTTCCTGATTTTATTCTGGTGGTAGACATTGGAAAAGTTGTAAATGTGCTTTAACTTTGTATATTATTATCATTCATTGTTTAGGTTTTATTTTTATCTTATTATGTCCATTAAAGGTAGAATTTATTAATTTTCAACTTTAGGATAACTTCTGGTAGTAGTTACTATTTGATTATTTTGTATCTAAGTGCCCTCTGCTGAAGTTCTAGTCTGATTCCTTGTGATTAGGGTTTTTGAAAGCTATGCCAATGGTTGAAGCTTTACTTGCCACTACCAAGCTCGAAAGGCTTCCAGCTTGGGTGTGCCATCTGAGAGAACCAGACTGTCCAAATTCAGAGTCTCATCACTGAAGAGTTAGTCATACTTGTTCACAAAGCCAGCCTGTTAAGGTGTTTCAGTCTGTGTCAGTAAAGGGGAAAGTATCTACACCAGTATAAGCACATGTGGTTTGAAATACACTAAATCCAGTTGTAAGTAAAGCAGCGTGACTGAGGAATGGGATGTTCTGGCAAAGTGAATTCAAGCCAGTTACTCAGTGGGATCTGTCCTTGGGGCTCTTTCATAGGAGTATAGCTATAGTGACAAATTGAGAAGTTTTTGATCTGTTAACCAAAATAATCATCAGTTCCCATGCATTTTAAAAGACATCTAAGAAAATACAAAGTTACAGAGTTGTCTTGATGACTTTATTAACTAATATACATATAGATAGAAGAACAAAATCTTTCCCCAAGAGTTCTCACTAGAAGAAAGCATGAGGCATCAGCAGAATCTACAATATATGGGAATACAGAGGAAAAATTTGAGTAGGGTTATACAAATGTAAAGGTGATTCTGGTAACATATTGGGACAACTGAAAAAGCAGACAGATAAACATCTGGAGTTGCTTTGGGGTCATTTAACTAGCAGACAAACTTAGACATGATCTTAACTGATAAGTATCTCCTGCAGAACACAATTACACAAGTAGGTGGTAGAAAGTTTCAGTACATTATTGCTTACATGATGTCCAGCAAATAGGTTAACTTTGATTCTCAATAATCCTAGTTGGTGTCTTAGATTTAAGATTGCTTTTACTGTGGGCCTGAGTGGATGCAGATAGTAGGTTTGTTTTATGACCTCTGATTGAAAAGTACATGAGAATAGTTTCTAAAGTTACTTTACCTTTGTTTGACAGTCTGAACAGATGTTCTTGAGGAGGCAAATCTATAGGTTTTTTCCTAGCTCGGACTTCTTAGTTTACTCTGGTGACTGTTTCTTGATGTTTTAGTTAGCTGGTGACAGTTTTTAAACAGTTTAAAAAAACTCTGATATTACTGTATTAAGCAGAGGTGCTTTGGTCATGGCTCAATTGTTAAGCCCCTTGAAATATTTTAGTCTTTTGGGTGGTCCCTGGTGTTTCTCAAATTATATTGAAATCTTGATGACTTTCTAATGTTGTGTTCAATGTTTAGAAATCTTTCAGTGCCTTAGAACTGCTGGCATTTTGTTTTTCAGAGCTGCTTTCCCCAGGTGTAAAAAATAAAAATT
Source organism: Phalanger gymnotis (assembly GCA_028646595.1). Classification (NCBI taxonomy): domain Eukaryota; kingdom Metazoa; phylum Chordata; class Mammalia; order Diprotodontia; family Phalangeridae; genus Phalanger; species Phalanger gymnotis. The sequence continues at coordinate 349,692,207 of CM053625.1, read as the reverse complement.
TTAAAGGCCACAGGAACTATCGACTTTTTGCAGGTATGTAAATTTGTGTAATGTATTGAACAGTATAGCTTTTATAATTATTTTGTTAAGGAGTCACTAAATCAGGTATACCTCACCTAGAAACCTAGGTTTCTATAATTTGAAAATGATTCTTAGCCCTGAGCCAGTTACAAAATACAATCCAAAGTAGGACCTATCTCAGAATTTTAATTTTTTTGGCCTTTTGGCTGTGTGAGACGGTAATTGCAATTGCAGTTTCTTATGAGGTGATGGACATCTGTAGAGTGGACATTGCAAGGGATAAATGCTTAACTGTAGGAAAGATGGATGGATATGATATGACATGATATGATATATGAATCTCTTACTATGTGCTAAACTCTGTATTAAAGACTGGGAGACAAAAACCAGCAAGCAAAATAGTCCCTACCTCAGGGAGCTTACGTTCTAGTGGAGGAAGATAAGACATAGAGATGCTAGAAAGCCAGGGGTGAGAGTCTCTCACACGCACTTATGCACACACATGCACTCACACATCCTATGGGGTATGGTGAAGGTAGTAAGTAATGTGGAGGACTGGGTCCTGCAAAAGAAGGGGAGAACTCCTCGCTGAGAGCTGGGGGACCCAAAGTGGAATCCGAGGTTTCACAGGGAAGGCATGAGGGTGATGGGCAGAGAGCAGACAGCATGGTGTGGAAGTGAGTGAGGGCTTTTTGTTATAGATGTTGATTAGTGGTAGAATGAGCAAAACTTATCCCATGCTGACCTTAAGCTGTAGTTCCCATTGACATCCTTGATATCAGGATATACTATTGGGTTAAGACAAAAACACAACACCAGAAAATACCAAAGTTCCCAAACTGACCTCTGTGTATGTGTCTAAAGAAACAAAGGTGAATCTGAATTCGAATATGCTTTCATAGCACAGAGGACTGACGTTTAAACATGTTACTGCATGCACACGTGTGTGTGCGTTTGTGCGTACTCATGCACACTTGATATTTTGCTGGACTTTACTGTGCCGTCCATATTTTTGCTTAGTCCCACTTCTAACCAATTTTTATTTGTGAAAGAGATACCCAGGGCCCATGCATATAGCCTGATCTGAGGTCATAGGACAAAGTGTGTGAAAGTGGTTTGTAAGTAATATTTAGCAGCAGCCACAGTTATAGATGAAATCTGGTTAGGGTGAAGATTTGTATTACTAAAACAATATATCAGCTAAATAGTGATAGATTAAGCCAGAGTTCTGTGTGTCCAAAAGAAAATTTAGCCCCAATTGTGTCACAGCCTAACATTTTGTATCACTGTTTTTTTCCCTGAGGTTTCATGTTCGAAGATAAAAATGTCTGCTTAATAAATATTCCAGTTAAAAAAGACTCATAGGCTTACAGATTTAAAGCTAGAAGAGATGTTAGAAGTCATATAGGCCAATCCCCTCATTGTCCAAATGAGCAAACATCTAGAAAGGTTTATATGGCCACATAATAAGGGCTGGGATTTGACCCCTGGTCTTCAAAACTCCAAATCCAGCATTCATTCTACTCTAAAATAACTACTAGTGTTTGTTTGTGTGTGTGTGTGTGTGTGTTTTATTTTGAGGAGAGGGAAGAGAATTTCCTCTTGTAAATTGTAATGAAGTATTAAAATGAATAGTAGATGTCTTAGTCCATTAATTAAGGTTTCTTGGTTTTGAGTCAGAAAATCCTAATACAGAAATTGTTATTATTTGTCTACTTCTCTTGTACACTATAAAGTATTTGTAAATTGAGAAATTCTTCTCACACTTTTAATTTCGGTCTTAAATGTGCTTGATTGAAATCAGAAATGCTATAGCTTATCATTGTGTCTCTTTTTCACAGTGGTCTATCATCATGGAAACAGTGCAACTGGTGGTCATTATACTACAGATGTCTTCCAAATTGGTCTGAATGGCTGGTTACGTATTGATGACCAGGCAGTGAAAGTAATAAACCAGTACCAGGTGGTGAAGCCTTCTGCTGAGCGCACAGCCTACCTCCTGTACTATCGCCGAGTTGACTTGCTCTAAAACTCCTTTCTCTGTGCTGTGTGTGCAAGATACCTGCTTTCTAGAATACCAACTCTTACTAACTTTTTTTCCTCTCTCTAATGGCTCTATTGAGTGAAACTTTATTTTTCCTTTGCAACTATGGGATAGAATGGAAAAGAAATTAACTCCCTTGGAGTTTGTGCACAGCATAGTTTATGTTGATTTTTAACTTCCAAATCAAAATCATTTGGTTGAAAGACTATTGCTTGATTTAAAAAAATACAAAAGCCCCTTTATTTCTGAATAATGCTGATTCCTGTGATGATAAAGGGGGATTTGCATCTGATTCCCAATTTAATTGCCTAATAGAAGAAATCCTGCACCAGCAACACAACTTGTGAATTTCTGTGAGAATGAATTTTATCTTTCCTTATAAAAGTGAAAAACTTTTTAAAATGCAACACCTTCTCCTCCCTACCCTCTTTAGTTTTTGATAAAGGATAAATATGAGCCAGTTCTTAGAGGAGAAAAAGTTCTTACTTTAAAAGAAAATGTACAGAAAGAACAAAAAATAAGTTGCTGGTTCTAAATAGGAAAAAATTTTAATAATTATGCGATGGGAAACTGCTGAAGTATACATTGCAGATCAAATATTTGGAGTTAAGATGTTAGGTTAAATAGATGGGTGATTGTAACTTTATTGCTATTAAAGATTTCGAACTGCATTTATGCTTCTGTGTACACAAGATTTTAAAATGGGCAAAATAATGAAGTTTGATATTTCTTTGTCTGCTTTGTTTAATTTTGCTGTTTGCTCTTCTCTAATGTTGAGTTTCTAATTGTACACAGTTTAGTGATATTTAGGAATATAAAGTTATCGCCCATCAATAAAAATCACAAAGTTGGTTTAAAGAGGTGCGTGTTTCTTTGAATATAAGCGCCTTACCTCAGTATTAGAGGATACATTTTGAGAACTGTGTATCTTGATGTCAAAATGAACACTGGTTTAATCTGATAATAATAACTCACTTCTTTAATGCTTTGACGTTTGTGAAGTACTTTTCCCATGATGCTTTATAAAGTAGGCAAGGCTAGTGCTCTTCTCATTTTACAGATGGAAAAACAGACCAAGAGATTAAGTGACTTCCCCAAGGTCACATGTGTGTTAAATGTTATATCCTATTTCTTGTTGTTTATAAAAGCCTGACTAGAACTTGAGCAGTACTTTTCACTACAGTTATAGTGATTTTGGGTAAATGAAGGCACAAGAGAGTGTTTGTAAAGTGACTATAAAATCTACATTTTTTTGCCTAACAATGTTATTTAAAATAAACCTCATAGAAGTCAAGAACTTTTTTAGCCTGGAGTGCCATTGGCGGGATTAAATCCTGAGCTGTCACCGTCAAGCAATAGTCGGGAAATAAGAGACTCAAAGGAATAAAGAGAAAGGTGAACATAATAATGATGTGTCACCAACCATGACTTAATATCCACGCTCTCCATTAGCCACTATTGTCTTGGGCTCCCCATACCACTATGGACTTTAGTAATTTGTAGGCCCATAGTGCTGGGTGTATTTTTTAAGAGCTTGTAAAAGTCCCTTGTGGTTTCTGATTATGGTCTAGTGACAGCCTACAGCAGGGATGTCAAACACGTGACCTGCAAACATTCCCGAGTGTGGCCTGAACCAGATTAAAATGTAGTTGGGAAATATTTAGAAAAATAAAAATATAATAAAATGTCGATAGTGTTACATTTTAAAACCAAGTCTATGTGGCCTACAGGGATTCTTATGTATAGATGAATGGCTTCTACTTCTATTTGAGTTTGACATCACTGGCCTAGAGATCTTGTTTTCCTTGTTGAAAAAAAATACGTGGGCAACTACAATTCAAATTCAACACCTATAGCTAACTCTGGTTTTCTTCCCTGAATTATAAATTATGTCACATTCAGTTCCTTAAAACTTAGGAATCATATGATGTTTAGAAGTCAAATTACTTGTAAGGAAAGCCACACCAGCAACAGCTCTGCCAAAGATCATGTAAAATCCAATTTTGAAGCACCTCATTAAACCACAAATTCAGTTATAATATGGGTTAAATCTGTTTCTCATGGATATGGTTGTAGAGAGCTTATTTCATCCTGTGTAGTCTGACAGTGGTTTTTGTTCCTTAACCTCAGTATTGTAGCTATTTCTCTGATTTTCTTTATCCTTGTCCCTTTTTAGCTTCCACTCATGCCACTATCTTCCCACAATTCCTAAACTTCAGCTAGCTATTGAGTAATTGTTAGTGAATCATATCAACCATTATTTATACACTCTGCATGTGTATGTGCGTGTGTGCACACAGCTAGGTACATAATTTATGGGAAGCAGATCTAGGGTGAGGCCTTATTAGATACATTTAAATGCAAAAAATATTGCCCTTGCCCCCAAAAGTCATTTTAGTTTTAAAACCTTATATATCACTTTCTATGAAGGAAAAAATGATGGGAAAATGTTGGGAATTTGATAGTAGTAAACAAAAAAAACCAAAACCTTGGTGTTCTGACCAAATTCTAATTAAAGTATTTAAATTGTTGCCATCACTGGATTCATCTGGGCATTAGGTTATTAGCCAGTTAGTAGTCAATAGATTAACTGTTCTCTCCTACTTGTAGGTGCTAACCACAAGAGAAATAAGGCTAGTCTTTAATAGGAGTTTGGGAATTAATTCTTTTCTTTCCTGCCAGTGATCTGGATCGTATTAATATCTATCCTTTAGGTTCTCAATTTTTTGTTTGAAATGTTGATTGGAGACTTTTTCAAGTCAGTTCTTGATCATTCAACTAATAGAGGCAGCAAAATGGTTGATAATCTTAAACTACTTAACTTTGGAATGCATTATATGTTATTTAGAATTGGATATTCTTTTCTGGCCATCCTGATAGTGAAATGAGTTTTTATTCCCTGGGTACATGTCAATTACCAGCAAGCCAACAGAGCTTAGAAATATCTTGAATTGTCGCCAGAGTGGGTAATTGGCTAACGTGATTGAGAATTGATTGCCCAGTGAATTATTACAGTTTATACCAGAGGTCCTCAAAAGTGTGATCTGGGGGAAACAGGTCCATGAGAACCTTTCAAGAGATCTTCCAGGTTAAAACTGTGCTTAGTAAGGTATTTTCATTTACAATATGATATTGATACAACCCACAGAAGTAAAAGCTTTTTGGGTTCCTCAATTTTTAAATGTGTAAGGAGGTCTTGAAACCAAAAAGTTTGAGAACCACTGGTTTATACATTCCAGTATATGACAGCATTTCAGCCTTGTCAGCAAATCCAGACAAAAGACTTCAAAAATCCCAGAAGTGAATTATTAACCTAGTGTGTGAACCTCTTCATACTGGTCATTTTCTCGTTTTGTGCTCAAAACATGAAGTTACATCCCCACAGTAGTGAATTACATTGTAATCTTGTCATGACTCAGCATAAATACAAAGGGATCTGAAAATGTATGTGACAGGATTGTTTTTCTTTAATATTTAAACTGCTACGAAAAGAAGGCATTTTAGTGCATTTCGCAATATAGTTTTACTTTATAATGAAAGAGTATGATGAAGTAACTAAGTTGAAATGATTATCTGCTCACAAAGCAGACAAGAGACATCCTGTTCATTGTCCAGGAAAGACTGGGCTTAGAAATTTTATTTTTAAAAAGGGTGTGGGCGTGGGGGGAAGCCTAATTTCCACACTTACGCACAGGGGCTCTTTTCTCCCTATCTGTCATGTTTAATGGAATCCAGTGTTTTGTTGTTTCCACAGAGGGGGACACTGTCTTTTTTGTTCTGTATCACTTGCTCAGTTCATGGATACTTGTGAATATGAATGACACAGATTTGTATTTTCATTGGTTTAAGAAAAAACCTGTGTGCCTAGTAAGGTAGAGTGTTCAATAGTAAAATATTTTTTAGTTAATTTAAACTTTCAAGTCAATCCAGTTGCTTTTTGTTGTAATAGCTGCAGGAAATGTTACATCATTAAAGTTGCAATGAAACTGAAATATGTAACTCCTATAGGCTTTCTCTACCTGACACCAGCTCAACCAGTTGAAAAGAGAAAAATTCAGTCAGCTGGTGGTTTGGTTTGGTTGGGTTTGACTTACCTGTTGTTGGCTGCAGATGGGTTTGCCCATTGGATTTTTCTCTATTGAATTGACTGAATAAAAGAATGTATTTTGGAGAGTGTGTAGTTTACTTCCATCCCTATCAGTAATTAGTAAATTATGCCTGTTTGTGGCACACTTGTTATCAACTAGATAATTATTTAACATTCACTTGGTGGGGTTAGTATATAATTGTCAGCAAATAACATTGGAAGTGGTCTGGAAAATGCAACAATTCATCTTTGGGGATAAGGGGAGAAACAGATAATTTGCCATAGCAAAAGGTATTTAGAGATTATCTAATCCAGATGCCTCATTTTGCTAATGAAATTGCGGCCCAGAGACAAAAAGTAGTGATTTTTCTTATTTAGTGTTTCTTCTCACACAGCACTGGGAGTTAATAATACAGTCTACAAATGAAAAAACAGAGGTTCAAAGGTAGAAGTCCCAAGGTTACACAGTTACCAGCAGATTATACAGGTCTCTTGATTCCTAGTCCGGTGCTCTTTATAGTGGTCATTGCCTGGAAAAAGTGGAAAGAGACCATAGGGTATGGAGTCCATAAAGCTAAGTTCAAATCCCAACTTCATTATTTATTCTGTGACCTTGGGCAAATCAATTTCAGGGTCCCCAATTTCCTCCTTTGCACAGTGGATGACTGTACCCTTTCTGATGCATTCTCATATGCTTGGTTCTCTATGAAGATAGAAATGCCAGTTGAAATCATTATGTTGAAAACACAAGTGACATTTCAAGACTATTTGCTTATCATTGAAAAACTGATAAGATAATGGATATGAAAGACAGTGACATTGCGTTTGTATTTTCATTTTTAAAAATTCATCTTTAGCAAGGTAGAGTATTTAATAAGTTGTTTTGTCATTTATTTTGAATTCACATTTTGGTTTGCAGTTCAGGTCCAAGATTGTCATATTCCTGTTTTAATTAATTCCTCCTTTTGTGTGCTGTGATCATGATTCAGGGTAACTAGCCAAGTACTTATTTACTAAACATGATATTTTGTCAGAGTGGTCTTTTACAGCTCAAAATGTCCATGCACTCGACTCCCAAGTTATATTTTAAGTCATTGTATTTACATTAAAGGTACTTTAAACTGTTTTGCCTGCTGGGTTGTTTAATTTCTGAGGTGGTACTTATATTCATAAACCCTTTATAAAGTACTTTCCTCACACTGACCCAGTGAAGTAAGTACTTTGAATAATGTTATCTCCACTTTGCAAATGAGAAAAGTAAACGTTAGAAAAGTATAGTGATGAGATAGCATAGAATGCCAGATTTGGAGTTAGACAATCTGAATTAAAAATATGGATCTGCCACTTAGTACCTCGTGACCTTGGGCAAATCATTTACGTCCTTGGGCTTCAATTTCATCAAGTGTTGAATTATATTGGGTCACGTGACCTCTGAGGCCCTTTCCAGCTTTGTATCTATCATCCTGTGATTCTGTCAAGTTCTTTAACCACCTCCAGGCCTCAGTGTTCTCATTTGCAAAATAAGAGGGCTGAATTAGATGACTTTTCAGTTCTTAATCTATGATGACTTTCTCAACTAGTAAATATCGGACCTGGGATTTAATTCAGGGAAGGGTGGACTAGAACAGTGGGGTCAAACTCAAAAAGAAAGTCATCCCTGTAGCAGCGTATGGACTTAGAAAACTACAGAGAAACATTATATTGTATTATATTTTTTATCTCATGTTAAACATTTTCCCAATTTCATTTTAATCTAGTTCAGACAAGAATGGGGGAGTTTTGGAGTTACTAGCAGCTTGAGTTTGACGCCAGTGGACTAGAATAGTCTCTTGGATTCCTTCCATAATTTCCGAGAATTGTGATTCATTTATAAAGTTTTGCCGTCAGAATTTTCCCTTTCGGTTTCTTTGCTTTCTTTAATCAGAATTGAGAACAAGGAAATTTTAGAGATGCTAACCAAAAAAAATGGCTTTTCTTTTTGGGATCTTTTTTCAGGAGGCGATCAGTAGATTCTTTCAATTACTATTTTACCCTCTTGGCTCTAGAATATCAGGGCAGTTCTCCTTGACAATTTCTTGAAAGTTGATTATTTGGCCCTTTTTTTTGATTATGGCTTTCAGGTAGTCCAATTTTTAAATTATCTCTCCTGGATCTATTTTCCAGGTCAGTGGTTTTTCCAATGAAATTTCACATTCACGTTGTCTTCCACTTTTTCATTCCTTTGGTTCTGTTTTATGATATCTTGATATCTCATCAAGTCACTAGCTTCCACTTGCTCCAATCTGATTTTTAAGGTAGTATTTTCTTCAGTGGTCTTTTGTACCTCCTTTTCCATTTAACTTGCTTTTCCAAATCCTTTTTGAGCTCTTCCATGGCCTGACACCAGTTCATGTTTTTCTTGGAGGCTTTTGATGTAGGCTCTTTAACTTTGTTGACTTCTGGCTGTACGATTTGGTTTTCTTTGTCACCAAAGGAAGATTCCAAAATCTGAGCCTGAATCTGAGCATTTTCGCTGCCTATTCATGTTCCTAGCCAACT
>CM053625.1:349657069-349683017 GCA_028646595.1 Phalanger gymnotis | reverse complement strand
TTTTTTTGGAGAATTCTGTTTAAAAGAATTCTTGTGTATACTGCACAAATTATTCTCAAAAACAAAAGCAGTATTCTAGTAGAATTTTAATAACCTTTAATGAGACAAATAGGGTTCTAATATTTAAACCAGTGAAGGATAAAGCAAAGAGAAGTATAGATGAATATCATTTGGTGAATATACAAATATTTTAAATAGAAGACTAGTGAAAATAACACTTTGTCAAAAATCATCATGATCTAGTTAGGTTTTGCAATAGATGCTAGAAAAAGCCTTTTGCCAAAATGTGGCCAACATTTTTGATTTTTTAAAAAATCTTAAGTTACAGGCATATAGGTTTTTTTTAACATAAAATTCTAAAACCAAAGCAAACACAATTTGCAATAGAGAAATATCAGAAGCTTTCTCAGTAAGTATAGGGATAAAGCAAGGATGCCCTCACACCTCTCTATCTGATAGTGTTCTGGAAATGCTAGTAATAACAAAAAAGCATAAAGATAAGCAAAGAGAAAGTAAACCAATCCCCTTTGTAATGACATACATGGTGGTTTAGTTAGAAAATCCTATAAAATTGGTGAAGGAACTAATTGAGACAATAATTTTGGCAAAGTTGCCAACTACCAAATAAAACTTCAAAATCAACAGCATTTGTATATAATAAAACCTGAGACAATAGTAGAAAGTTCCACTCAGAATAAGAACAATGAATAAAACAGTTGGAATTCATTTTTACCAGAATCCACTCAGTATCTGTGTAGGTTCAATTACATAACACACACCCCTTAAAGAAATAAAGAATTTAAGTAGCTTGAGAAACAGTGCTCATGGGTGTGCCTTCCATGCTTGAAACCCCTCTCCAGCTTGAGAAGGTGGCTGAAATGAAGATGTTAAAAAAAAAATCTTCACCGTCGTGAAAAGCTGTGTTATTAGGGAGTAAATCCTAAACCAAACAAGTGGTAGGGGCAATTACCAAAGCTTAAACTGGATAATTTTGAGAGTATAAAATTTCAAAGCTTTTCTCCACTCAAAATCATTGGGTCTTATTAGACAGAGAATCAGTCAACTAAGAAAGAAATCTTTGTATCAAATAACTCTGATAAGGATCTGATATCTGAGATTTAGAGAAGTCTTAATGTATAAGAGACTGAAAATCACTCTCCAGTAAATTAGTGGTCAAAGGATAGGAAAAATTAGTTCTCAGGAAAATTTCAAAGTATTATCAATCTTGTGAAAAAATACTCCTGCCTCTAATAATAAAGGAAATGCCAATCAAACCCCTGAGGTTTCACCTCCCAGCAAATTGGCAAAGGTGATAAAAGTTAGGAATAGTCAATGCTGGTAGCTTTGTGGAAAGGGTACATGAATTTATTGTGGATGGAGCTGGAATTATGCAAACAAAATTACTAAACCATCCATATCCTTTGACCCAGAATTGCCAATGTCTATTGATTGGAGAATACCTAAAGAAATTGAGATACCCACATATAAAGGAGTATTTTGTGTGCTGTAAAAAATGAGAAGGGCGATGAATAAAAAAACCTAGAAAAACTTAGGCGAATTATTAGAAAGTGAGGTAAGCAGAACCAGGAAAACTATATGCAATGTCTACAACAATGTAAATAGGAAAAAAAAAATTGAGGATGGCAAAATGATTGAAACTGAATCCTGTGAAATTATAATGACCCTAAGAAGATACAAGAAAACGCCTCCTCCCTTTCCCATTCCCCCCCACCACACACACACACACTTAAATCCTTTGCAGAGGTGGTCCATGTGAAAAAATAAATATAATTTTGTGTTTGTTAGTTTTGTTCAAAGGTTTTTCTTGTTTTTATTTCTTTCCTCTTTTTATCTTTATAAAGGATGGTTCTCTGGAAGGGCGTGGATGGATGTCAAGACAAAAGGTATCAATACAAATCTATCTTTTAATAAAGGCACCTATCCAAAATTTCTTGACCTCAGTTTTTTTTTTAATCTGTAAAATGAGAGGATTGGATTCCATGATCGCTTAAGATTTCCTTCCAGCTCTGGATCTGTAATCATATGATTGTTTTTATAATGTTTGTTTTTATTTTTTTTTTCCTGAGAGGACAGAGTGTAAGTATTTATTAAGTGTCTACTATATGCTAGGCACTTGGGGATATGAAGAAAAGAAATAATGGGGGCAACTAGGTAGCGCAGTGGATAGAGCATCAGCCCTGGAGTCAGGAGGACCTGAGTTCAAATTGGACCACAGACCAGACACTTGACACTTACTAGCTGTGTGACCCTGGGCAAGTCCCTTAACCCCAATTGCCTCACCAAAAAAAGAAATAATCCCTGTCTTTGAGGAAGCTATTTTATTTCCAGAGAGAAAACAGGTCGATATATAAGTATATGCAAATATAATCTCATATATGATGTATGAAATATACAGGTGTCATATATTTCATATCATATATATGAGATACATATCTCATCTATGTGTATATCTCAGATAGATATATAGATATATAAAATATGAGATTGGTTGAAGGGGGAAATCAGGAGAAGCCTCATGTAGACGAGCCTGAGATTGGCTTTGAATCATGCTGTGGATTCTAAAAGGCTGAGGCAGAGGGGTGCATTCAAGCCATGACAGAATTTTATGCAAAGGTGAGAGATTATGCATGTGAGGAAAGCAAGAAGACCAGTTTGGTTGGATTATAGAGTGTGTGAAGGGCATTAACATAAAAAGGCTGGAAATTTGGAGTCTTCTATGAAGGGCTTTTAATGCTAGGCTGAGGACTTTGTATTGAACCATAGAACGAGGAGCCCCTTGGAGTCTGAGTTTGTGGTCAGACTCATCCTTGAAGAAAATTATTTTGACAACTGTAGAGGATGGTTTGGGGTGGATAGGATGTAATGAATGAGACCAGATACCTGTTCGAGAGAAATTTGCATGAGGATGATAATGGCATAAATGTGATAATTCAATCATAAATCAATGAGGTTATCAAGGGAGAAAATGAAGAAAGCCCTAAACAGAACCTTGGGGAAGATAACCCATGCTTAGGGTACCTAAGTAGTGCAATGATTAGAGTGCCAGTCCTGAAATCAGAAGGACCTGAGTTCAAATTTGACCTCAGACACTAGCTGTGTGACCCTGAGCAAGTCACTTGACCCTGTTTGCCTCCGTTTCCAGTTTTTTTTTTTTTTGCTACAACCAAAATATGCCATTGGGAATTTGTGTGTATGTATACACGTGTACATATATATATGTATTATATATGGCTAGACAGATAGATAGAAAGATATCCTCTATGGCATATATATAATGTATATGGGTGTGTATGTATACATACATATATATCTCCAGTAGTGGGATGCCTGAGTCAAAGCACCTAGTAACATCTCACATAATTCTTAATTGTTTTCTATCAAGGTTGGACCAATTCATAGCTCCACTAACTGTTTTAGTGCCTTTGCCTATAGCCCCTTTGGGATCTATGATTTCTGTCTTTTACCATCTTCATCCATTTGTTGTAGTGTTCCACTTCACTGATGAGGAAACTGAGGCCTAGAGAGATTAACTGTTTAGTTCAAAGTCACATAGGTGACAAAACCAGAATTTGAATCAAATCCCAACTCCAAATTCAGTATACTTTCTACTATTGCACATGGTCTCCCAGAGATAGATTTAAAAAAGTAAGAACTGTTTGTGACTTAAAAACTTTCAGCCGCATTCTTTAATGGAAAAATGTTGTCCCGTATGAGACAAGCTGAATTATTCTGAATCTTCAGTGTACCATTGGTCCCATCCCTACTCTTGTCTTCTCTGGTAGATTGTTCCCTCAATCATACTCCTACCCTTTCTAGCCTTCAATTTCTCCCTTTTAATCAACTTTTTTATTGCCTACAAAGAAAACCTTAAACTAGACCCTCAAACTATTAGCCTTTGTCTCTTCCTTTTCACTGCCAAACTTCTAAAACAAACAAAACCCCAAGCCTGTTGGTTCTCCTTGCCTCTACTTTCTCTTCTTTCACTTTTTTGAGGGGTGGGGGTAGGGTGGGGTGGAGCAGACCTGTGATTTCATCAATGTAGGCATCTCTACCATTTTCTGTAATGCCAAGCACTAGGGAGTTGCCTGAGGGGCACTGGGAGTTGGTACCACTCTTTTCTCAATCCTCCACAGTCGAACTGAAACTGCTCTCTCCAAAGCCAGAATTGATCTGCCAAGGCAATCCCCTTTGCTGGACCATCACCCACATCACATTCTCTAACTTTGGGTGTCCCCAAAAGCTCTATCAAGAGCCCTTCTTTCTCAACACTCAGTAAATCCATGGATTTAATGATTATTCCTATACTAATGACTCCCAGAGATTATTTCCTTCCCTATTGGTCTCTCCTGAGCTCCAGTAAGTAGCCCATTACCAAATGCCTACTTACTTGGCAAGTCACTTAATCCTATTTGCTTCAGTTTCCAGGTTTTTTGCTACAACCAAAAATGCCAGTAGAAATTTTTGCAAATGTGTGTATACACATATGCAAAATACATATGATAGTGTGTCTATGCACACATACATATATATACATATATATATAGCTATCTATGTCTGCCTATCGTATCTATATCTGTGTGTATCTATCTGTCTATCCAACTATCTGTGTCTATCTGTCCATCTATCTATCTATCTATCTATTTATCTATCTATCCACCTATCTATCTATCTATCTATCTATCTATCTATCTATCTATCTATCTATCTATCTATATCTATCTATCTATCCATCTATCTATCTATCTATCTATCTATCTATCTATCTATCTATCTATCTATCTATCTATCTATCTATCTACCTATCTATCTATCCACCTATCTATCTATCTATCTTATCTATGTCTCCTCTAATATTTCTAATTGGAAGTCATCTCATATTCAAACTAGCCAAAGCAGAATTCATTTTGTTTTCCCCCACTACAAACCCACCACCTTTCTGAACTTTCCTTTATATTGAGGACACCACCATCTTCCTGGTCAATTATGTTCACAACCTTGGCATCACCTCCTACTCTCCACCCCGACACATTCTCAATTCTCTCACTATGGTGCTTCTTACCTCTGGCCCCTTCTCTCCACTCACACAGCCACTAACCTAGTGCGAGCCCTCATCCCTTCCTGCCTCAATGATTGCAACAGCCTTTTAATTGGTGTCCCTCTGTCTCAAGTCTCTCCCCTTCTCAACTGATCCTCCATACAAGCGCCAAGGTGAGTTTCCTAAAGTGCATGTCTCACCATGTCATTCCCTTACTCAGCTGACCCACATTACCTCCAGAGTCAAATAAAAATTCCTCTCTGGCTTTTAAAGTCTGTCTCAACCTGTCCTCAACCTACCTTTCCAAAGTTATTAGACATCAGTCCCCTCCACACAGTAAGATGGCCAGCTAAACTTTCTGTATGGCCCTCCAACCTCTGCCTCCAGGCAGGAGCTATTATAATGTAGAGCTGTTATTAAATGGAATTAAAAATGAATACACATCAAGTATTTCACAAGATTAACATTATCACTAGAGAAAGACTGAAATCAAGGATGATACTCAAACCAAATGCCTGCTCAATGTTTGGGATGACATCATCTTTCTTACCGCCTCTCACAGTTAAGTAGGACAGAACATTTTCGTAAATGGATCACTTGTGAAATTAAGGGGTTTTGGTTTTTATATATTCCAAGTCAAATATGAAACATATGAACATGCAGACTCATGGTAGCCATCTCAGTCTCTTTCACAATATTTTCCAGACCACTACCATTGCTGTTTGCAAGCAAGCAGACTCAAGCACCTAGCGTTTATGGGCTCCCCTAAATCTTCTTTTATTACTTTGGCAATGCTGATACAGAAAAAATCATTTTCCCGAAAATATGCAAAAAGTCTAGCACATCTACAATTTGCTACGACCCAAAACAAATGTCTCAAAAGACTGAAGAGTTGACAGGAATGTTTTCAGAAGATCCAGTCCATTTGTTGCTCGGGCACATACACACAGAGTCATGCAAACTTAAAACCGGAAGGGACCTTAGAGGTCATCTGGTCCAGCTCCCTTATTTTTATAAGTGAGGCCCGGAAAGATTAAGTGATTTGCCGAAGGCTATTCATTTAGTAAGTAGCAAAGTCAGGATTTGAACACAGGTCTGAATGACTCCAGATCCAGTGCTCTGTTCCCCATAGCGTGTCGATCCAGAGTACATCAGCTCCTAAAATTGTCCCTTTGGCTAATTCTTAATTTGGTTTAATTCCGTCTAGCCTCTGGCCATGATGCTGAAGACTAGAAAGCTTTACCTTATTTAAGTTAAGCCTCTGCCTATTTAGTGAGGACAGTAGAAATGTTATGAACAGTACTTAACCCACTTCATCCAGAAGATTTTTTTTTTCATTATTGATTTTTAGGGAGATGGAACAGGGGTTTCCATTATATATTATGCCCAACCAGATTCAACTAAATAAAAATTTCGAGTTAGAAACAAAAAGATGCAGGAGAATAAAAAAAGGCAAAAATTGAAGGTAACCTTAAGGCATTTTGGAAAAAGGCAAAATTTCCCCAAGAACAAAAATAAGCCAACCAGACAGTTTTTGAATGTCAAAGTTTTTTGACGTAGCTTGTAAATTGACAGACACCTTCAAGATTCCAAAGTTAATTTCTCAAATCTGTCACTCCTTCAGAGTAAAAAACTTCCAGCAAGGAAACTTTGTTTCAAAAATAAACTCTGAAGTTGGAAATCAAAGCAGACAAGCTGTTTCCTAGTACAGAAAGGAGTCCTCTAAATTACTGGATCACTAATCTGAATTTCAAAAGGGAATAGTAACAAGTAATAACTGACTTTGATGTCCATAGCCATGATGAGTGGAATGTGACAAGAGTTTATTTCTAAGACATTCCCCTTTGGTCTCCCCTTCTGTTCCCTTCTGTTTCCCTTTGCAATTTCTCTCCTCTTCCCTGTTTTCTCCTCTCCTCTTTCCCTTCCACTACCTTTCCTAGTCTTCTCTCCTTTAATGGACCATACCATAGAAATAAAGTAATTTTAAATTATTTTATTCTTTGAATGAGTGTGTTCCAATGAACAATCATTGAAGAATTTAAAATGCATTTAACTAAAAAGGCAATGGAAAATCACTGGGTAGGTATGTGTAAGCTTATAAACCCTTAACAAATAGGAAGTAAACAAAACAGATGTGAAACATATTCTTATCAAAGAAATGTATAAGTGAAAAAGATGGGCTGGTTGTATTGAAAGAACAAGGAATCAAGCAATGGCTATCTTGTGAGTTCCACTGGTAGTGTTTCAATGTTAAGAAAAATGGAAGACCCTCAGTTTGGTGGACCCTTTGGTGAACACACGAACTAGAGTTGTAGGATGGGCAGACATGGATGGGTTGGTTGATGTCAGGCAATAGCCGTATCAGTGAGATCAGAAATCCATCCGAGTATCGAATGAAGTTTGGCTTCCTCTTCTTAATCCTGAAAGATGGCCGATTGAATATTGTGCAATTGTTTTCGAAATCCCAAATCAAGTTGTTTTTCATTTGCAAAAGCATGGCATGGAGGAACAAGCAATAAATAATCATTGATTAAATGCCTACTATGTACCAGGTATGTGATTGTTACTAGACAAAAAGTCAAAAGTGAAGTAGTCGGCCCTCAAGCTTCTTACAGTATGGCTAAGGGAAGATAATATGTACACACATAAATAAATATTAATAAACAAATACAGAGGAGATTTTGGCTAGCCGCTTCTGTATCTGGGGGTCCAGATCCACCCACAGCCAGCACCCAGAAAGCTGCCAGACAGCCAGAAAGCCCAGGTTCTTTTGATCTGCCTTAATAAGGAGAACAAGGTTAAGGGGTTAGCAAGCTTACTTTAATTCAGCACACAAATATCATTCACTTAGTTCAGGGGAAAAAACCAGCACCCTGAACTTCGGAGCAAAATACAAGCAAATTACAAACATCAACCGACAAGACCTTGTCTGATTCAAATCCCAATACATAGTTACCAGAGTTCAACGAAGTCTCAGCATCCAGGTTTACAAGCTGGAGGGCTCCTTAACTACAGCTGCCCGGAGACATTAACGCTGTCTCAAGAGCCCTTAACCAAATTACAAACAGACAGACCTAATACAATTCATAGTTACCAGTACCAACATCTGGGTTTCAAAGGTGGGGGGCAGTTTGCAGCTTGCCCAGAGTCTCAACACTCCTTCTATGAGTGTGCCCCAAAAATCAAATGCCAAGCTCTCCTCAGTTATATCCAGTTTTTGGAGCCCTGAAGGCTTTGACTTCACCCAGGCTGGGTCTGGGAAAGTTCTCCATCCCCAGGATCACATCATATACAAATCAATGACTGCTACTTGTCTCAGAGCTGAGAAATGCTCCAAGACAAAAAGATCCCACTTTATCTGTCCCAGAATCATGGAAAGCACTTAAAAGAAGAAAAGCAAAATGTCCCACCTTAATTACTATTACATAATAATGTTAATTTTACACCTAATAGGGGTTTGGGCCTGGGGCTTAGCACTTAGCTAGATTCAATGAAATAGCTCAATCACTCAATGCAAACAAAAGCCAAACTCTTCAAGGGAACCCAGGTGCTAAGGAGCCCACCCTGCCTTTCTGACGCAGGAGGGGAAGGTGGAAGCTCTAGGACCTTGGGAGAAGAGTCTGGAAAAGGCCTTCTATAAAATTTGGCCCCTGACTTGAGCTTTTTTCATGGGGATTGAAGGGATCTAGGACAGACCCAGTGACAGACCACAGGTTTATCATCTAAAAAGTAGAGAAGTAGCCTAGTTTGTGGAAAAGGCTGTAGAAGTGGAAGGTACCTCTGAGACCAGGTTGTCCAGACCCTTCATTTTACAGTTGAAACCAAGGCCCAGGGACATGAGGCAACTTACCCAAGTTCATCCAAGTAATAAGAGTTTGAGGGGAAATTTGAACCCTGGTCCTCTGGCTCCAGAACATCTCCTTTTCCCATTGTACCCAAATATAAGGCCATCCCTGCAATAAAGAAGATCTGACTTCACCTGTCTCTGACAGATTCTAGCTGTGTGGTCATGGGTGAGGCTCTCACCTTCTCAATGTCATCGGGGTAACTCACTAAGATGAAAAATCACAAAGAACTGCTGCTCTGCTTTGGTAGGAGTTTCCCAATGAGGTCACAGAACAGACTCTTCCCTCCTTTCTCCTTAAAAAATGAATAAATTTGGAAGTCCAGTATCCATATTTCCATACTCCAAATATCTGCCTAGCCAAGTTCAGCACATCACCAATTTCATGGTGGGAGTGATGAATTTTTTGACCCTAGCAACACTCTGACGCTATCTCTTGAATTATAGCAAGGTTATAATTTGTCAGTGCAGGGAGTTCCCACGCTGAAGAAACCGCAGACCCCTAAGCCATTGATTTATTTCAGGAGTATCCATAAGAACATGAAAACAATCAGAGAAAGGCCACCAGAGCTTTGGTCAAACCCTCTACAGATAATTTGCAAAAAGAGGCAGGGGACGGCAGCATAGGATTAGCAGCTTTGCAATCTACCCTGGTCAAGAGACACAGAGAAATGAAGAGCTGGAAGAGACCTCTGAGACCATTCGTCCAACCCACTCATTTTTTATATTCTCAGAGAGATAAGTGACTTTGCCCAAGGCAGTAAATGACAGAGGCTGGATCTGAACCCAGGTCCTCTGAATCCAAGTTCAGTGCTCAAGTCTCCCCTTGATGAGATCACCAATCCAACAGAATATTTCAAAGTCATACAGGTGGTACATGGTGGAGACAGGCTCTTCTGACTCCATACCCAGGGCTTTCTCTACTGGGCTCCTTGTGTTCTTTGAGGTTGTTGCTCCAATTCTCCTGGCATTACACATAAAGCAGCTATTAATACTTTGGTACAGAGAGGTGTTCTGTCCTTTCCCCTCCCCCACCAATGTTTTTTTGGGATACAGTCTTGATAGTTAAATGGAAGTGGTACTTTTTAAACCAGGTCTTAAATAAATTGCTAGAGAAACAAGAGAATATAAGCTGCTTGAGAGTAGGGAACATTTCATTTTTCATATTTGTATCCCCAATGCCTGGCACATAGTGGACATTTAATAAATTTTTGTGGATTGACTGATTCCAGGGGCAACCTATATTGAGACCAATAAGCTACCATGTTGGTTTGATTACATTCAAGCCCCCTAAAATAAGATCTCTTTGAAAGGAAAAAGAAGCACAGACTTGTCCTGAAAAATAATTCTGATTATAGACTACACTCAGGTTTTATGCAAACCAGACTTTGGGGGAAATGTGTGACCTATATTAGGACCTACATGGTATTCACTATTTGTCCTAAGCACCAAGTTACTCACTATGTCTATAACAAATTTTATTCACAATATTTACTCGAATGAACTCATTCTCCACCACTACATCTCCAGGTCTTTCAGCCTCTGCCATTCACAAGCAGAATGAGAGGATTTCAGGGTTGGAAAGGACCTCAGTGGCCAACTAATCAACCCCATAACTGAACAAGAGTCCCTTCTACAACATTCCTAAGCAATAGTCATCCAGTCTTTGCTTAAAAACTTTATGTGAGAGGAAATCACTTTGGGGTCATTCTCATTGTTAGATAAGTTTCCCTCATATTAAGCTGAAATTTGAATTTTTCAATTCTGCTCATTGTGTTTCTGGGGTCAAAAGGACCAAGTCTGCTTTTCCCTTCTACGTGACAGTGCTTCAAATACTGGATGATATCTGCCACTTCCTCCCTAAGCTTTCTTTTCTCTGAGCTAAATTCTCCTAGTTCTTTCATGGACCCTCATATGTTAGGATCATGAAGCCATTATCCATCCTGGTTGCTCTCCAGTTTATCAATAACCTTCTGAAAATCTGGTACCCAGACATGAATAGAATACTCTAGAGGTGATCTGGCCATTCGTTCAATTCATTTGTCAACAGTAGCCTGGGGAGAGAGACACCTTCTTCCCAAAGGTCCCAAGTGATGGATTCTCATGGACTGAATTTATTTCCTAAAAGGAGCCTGATCCCAAACCATAGGGAATGTGTTCTTCTTGCATTCTGACCCATGCCCCAGATCAGAACTCTGGGAGAATCTCTTAAATGATACTTAGTTATGCTTCATGTCTCAGTTTTCATCTTAAAGAATTAACAAATATCCCTTCTAGAAAGTTAAGCAACATACAGAGTAGTCTATACTGGGTATAGAACAATAATTTATTCCTCTTACCACAAAATAACTACTTCACATACCAAAAACTCATAAACATGTATTGACAAATACTTAAAACATGAAACAGTGACCTTTCTCTCTTATCATCCTGGGAGGTAGACTTCTAAGGACACTCATGGAACTACTGAACAGATATTTACTTTCAAGTCTGCCATGCTGTCTTCCCAACTCAGAAGTCCAATCTCCTGGCAAGCCAGGGTACTACTTTTTTTTTTTTTTGATTTTTCATTCCCAATTCTCTCCATCCCTCTACCCTCTCTCCCACTCAATTGAGAAGGCAAGGAATACAATAACTGTTATACATTTGAAGTGATGCAAAACATATTTTCACATTAGTCATGTTGTGTGAGGTGGGGGCAGAACAATTAAGAAAAAACATGCTTCAATCTGCACTGAGAGTTTATCAATTCCCTCTCTGGTGGTAGATAGAATTTTTCATCATGAGGCCTTTGGATTTGTCTTGGATCTTTGCATTGATTAGAACAGCTAAGTCTTTCACAGTTGATTGTCATTACAGTATTGCCCTTGTTGTATACAATGTTCTCCTGGTACTGCTTGCTTCACTTTTCACCAGTTCATATGAGTCTTCCCAGGTTTCTCTAAAACCATGCTCTTCATCATTTCTTACAATACAATAGTCCATCACAATCATATATCATAATTTGTTGAGCCATTCACCAGTTGATGGGCATCCCCTCAGTTTCCAATTATTTGACACCATGAATAACTAAATAACTAAAAAATTGCTATAAATATTTTTGTACATGTGTACAAAAATGTCCTTTTCCTTCTTCTTTGATCTCTTTGAGAGTACAGATCTGGTGGTAGTATTGCTGCATCAAAGAGTATGCACAGTTTTATAGCCACTTAGGCATATTTCCAAATTGTTCTCCAGAATGGTTGGACTAGTTAATAGCTTTACCAACAGTATATTAGTGTGCCTATTTTCTCATGTCCTTCCAGCATTTGTCATTTTCCTTTTCTGTCATCTTAGTCAATTTGATGGGTGGTGGTACCTCAGAGTTGTTTTAAGCTGCATTTCTTTAATTATTAGTGGTTTAGAGCATTTTTTTAATGTCACTATTGATAGCTTTGATTTCTTCTTCTGAAACTGCCTGTCCATATCCTTTGATAATTTATCAACTAGAAAATGGCTTTCATTTTTATTAATTTGGCTCAGTTCCCAATATATTTGAGAAATTAGACCTTTACCAGAAAAACTTACTATAAAAAATTTCCCCCAGTTTCCTACTTTCTTTCTAATTTTGGTTGCATTGGTTTTGTTTATGCAAAATCTTTTTTAATTTACTGTAATATAAGTTATGTCTCATGATCCTATCTTTTCTTGGTCATAAATTCTTCCCTTAGCCACAGACTTGACAGGTAACTTTTTTTCTAAGGTCCTTTAACTTGCTCATGATATCATCCTTTATCTCTAAATCATGTACATATCTTTAGCTTATGCTGTTTTATGGTGTGAGGTTTTGGTTTCTACCTAGTTTCTGCCATACTGCTTTCCAGTTTACCAGCAGTTTTTGTCAAATAGTGAATTCTTGCCCCAATATCTTGGTTCTTTGAGTTTATGAAACACTAAATTACTAGAGTTATTTACTTCTGGTTTTGATGATTACTGTTTTGTAATATAGTTTGAGATCTGGTACTTCTAGGACATCTTTCATTTCTTTTTTTTTTCATTGACTCCCTTGATATACTTGACCTTTTGTTCCTCCAGATGAATTTTGTTATTATCATTTTTCTAGCTCCATGAAGTAATTCCTTGGTAGTTTGATTGGTATGATACTGAATAAATTAATTTGGGAATATTGTAATTTTTATTATATTGGCTTGGCCCACCCATGAGCAAATTATATATATATCTAATTGCTTAGATCTGTTTTTATTTATGTGAAGAATGTCTTATAATTGTGTTCATGCAGTTCCTATGTGTGTGTTGGCAGGTAGACTACTAAGTATTTTACACAACCTGAAGTTATATTAAGTGGGATTTCTCTATCTCTTCCCACTGGGTTTTGTTGGTAATATATAGAAATGCTTATGATTTGTGTAGGTTTATTTAAGTCCTGCAACTTTGCTAAAGTTGTTCATTGTTTTGACTAGTTTTTAGTTGATTTTCTATGGTTCTCTAAGTACACCATTATATCATTTGCAAAAAGTAACAATTTGGTTTCCTCATTACCTCTGCATGTTCCTTCAATTTCTTTTCCTTGTCATTGCTATAGCGAGCATACCTAGTACAAAATTGAATAAAAATGGTGGTGATGGACATTTTGCTTCACTCCTATCTTATTGGAAAGGTTTCTAGCTTATCCCCCTCACAGATAATGTTTACTCTTGGTTTTAGATAGATACTAGTTATCATTTTAAGAAAAGCCCCATTGATTCCTGTGCTTTCTAGTGATTTTTAGTAGGAATGGGTTTTTAATAAGGATTTTGTTAAAAGCTTTTTTGTGTCTATTGATGCAATCATATGATTTTTGTTGCTTTTGTTATTGATTTGGTCAATTGTGTTTATAGTTTTCCTAATATTTTATTTTTTATAAATATTTTCATATTTTTAATATATTTATAAATATTAAATATTTAATTTTTCCTAACCAGTCCTATATTCCTGGTATAAATTCAACTTGGTCCTAGTGTATGCTCTTTGTGATGTAGTGTTGTAATTTCCTTGCTAGAATTTTATTTAAAGTTTTTGTATTAATATTCATTAGGGAAATTGGTCTATAGTTTTCTTTCTCTATTTTTGCTCTCTCTGGTTTAAGTATCAAAACCATATTTGTGTCAGGGAAGGAATTCGATAGGACTCCATTATTGGAGGTAGCTAGGTGGCTCAGTGGATAGAGTGCTGGACCTAGAGTAAGGAAGACTTCAGTTCAAATCCAACTTCAGATACTTACTAGCCGTGTGACCCTGGGTCAGTCACTTAACCTCTGTTTATTTTAATCTATTGGAGAAAGAAATGGTAAACCACTCCATTATTTTTGCTAAGAAAACCCCATAGACAATATGGTCCATGAGATCATGACGAGTCAGACAACAATCTTCATTACCTATTTTTTCAAACAATGTATGTAGTGTGACAATTAATTGTTCTTTTAATGTTTGATAGAATTTGTTTGTTTTTTTAATCCATCTAGTCTTGCTTTTTTTTTTCTCTCTTGGATAACTCATTTATGACTTGTTCAATTTCTTTTTCTAAGATAGGGTTATTTAAGTCTTTTTTTTATTCTGATAATCTGGGCAATTATGCTCTAAAAAGAGAAAGAAAGAGAGCAAAATAGGGCAGAGTCATTCCTTTTAAACAGTCAATACACATTTATTAAATGCCTACTATGTGCCAAGCACTTGGGACATAGAGAAAGACAAAAGACAGTCCCTGCCTTCAAAGATCTCACAATCTCACGGGGGAAGACAACAGGTAAAAAGAATCTGAAAAGGGTGAGGTAGGGATTGGGCATGGTGGGAGGTGGGCAGGAGGGATGTGATGATGTGAAGTTCAGAGGAGTGCAGCTGGGTGGGAAATGAAGAAATGGCTGCCGTAGGTGCTACCTTCCCTCCTTCCCCCCTTAAATAGTAGTTCTGGAAAGAGCTCTCCCCCATCCATCACCTATCCTCTCCAGTCAGAGTGAGGAAGAGGTCCCAGGGGCAAGGGATGCTGAGGAGGTGTGTTTCAGAGTTGATTTAACCTCGAATAATGGTGAGATTCTAATGAAGCCCAGAGAAGTGCAATCATCCCTCCTTGCCAGTATTTCCAAAACACGTGGTGACCAACTTCTATGAACTCTGATCATGAGTGGCCTTTAACAAGGAGCATGGACTGGTCCATTCCCGTACATGCTCCAGGGATAGCCTCAGTCAAGCAGATTGGGGCTCACCTCTTTATGTCATTACATATTCATTAGATTGCTTACTATCTCAGGAAGGGGGAAGGGGAGGCAGGATAAAATTTGGAACTCAAAACTTTAAAAATGTCAAAAATGGTTTTAACATGTAATTAGGGAAAAATAAAATATATTAAATTAGAAAAAAGGCAGAAAAAAGCAATCTGCTGCATGCCAGGCACTGTGTGAGGTGCTGGAATATGAAGACAAAAATGAAATGTTCCCAGACATCAAGTAACTTAACATTGTCAATCAAGACGAAGGACAGTGAGATTCTCTCCATCTCATTCTCAGAAGCTCTGTTTCTTTTGATGCTATCTAAGATCACATTAGCCTACCTGAAATAAGGAGTCAGTCTAGTATGGTAGAAAGGGCATTGTATTGGTAGTCAGATGTCTGGGCTCTATGAGAGACCTGGGACCAATCACTGGATCTCTCTAGCCTTCAGCATATTCATTTATGAGTTGGGATATTTGAACCACCTACCTCTCAGAGTTGTATAAATATCAACTGAAATAATGCATGTATTTACTTTATAAGGGTGCTTTATAAGCCTAAGTCAGGTCACCTTTGCATGCATGGGTTTGTTATTTCTGAGACTGAACTTTATGCTTATCTCTATCCCTAGAATTGGGCATTTTAAAAAGTTCACAGTTGATTTTCATAGCTTTCCCTCTACAATCTCAACCTTATAGACTGGTGGTTTTAAAGATGGAAGGAAGGGAGCTTTACGATCATGAGTCAAATACCTGTATTTTGCATGTGAGGAAACAAAGGACCAGTAAGATTAAGAACCTTGTCTAAAAAAATCACCCGTAGCAAGGGTAGAGTCAGGATCTGAAACCAGATCCTTTGGTTCCAAATCCAGGAGTGATCACAGAATCATTGTCTTTGATAAACTCAATGCTCTTTGGCCCTGACACAGTGAAAGGATTCATATTGATTTCACTTATTGGGGATGGGGAAAAAATCTGCCAAGTACAGACCCACTTTTCTTGAAATCCAAGAACCAGCTTTAGAATTAAATAGCAGTTCTCTTTAGTGTGGGCAACATGGAAGTATCTAGTTCTAAGACTTAAAAGGCTCCTAAGACATCTTGGCCATCTATTGGCTTTTATAAGGTTCCATCTTGATGAGCTAAGCATAAGTGAATTCCAAACATAAGGATTAAGTTTTCCTTTAAATGTATATGGGTTTCTAACTCTGGGGGAAAATATGCATGGGAAAAATACATCTTGGGTTTCATCAAACATTTGGAAAACAATCTGAAGATATTTTGCCAAACCAAGTTAATCTGGGTATTCCTGTTCTTCCTTCTAATTGACACTTAATGAATTTGGCTTGGTAGGGGGAGATTTCAGTGCAGTATTATTCCTTTCGGAGTTCAAGAGGCATCGATTTGGAGAATTTTATTTTGGGGAAGTTGGAGGTTGGGCGAAAGTAGGGGAGCTCTTGAGCTAAGTCAAGTCCCCCCCCTTCCCCCCCTTACTGGTCAGTCCTGGGGACTTATGCCATAGCCTTTGGCCCATCTCTGTTTATCTACAACCTACCCCAGCTCTGCAGCCAGTAGCCTCCTGGAGATGTTTATTTAGATATCCTGTTCACATCTCAAACTCAATGTGTCCCAAACTGAAAGAATCATCTTCCCTATTTTTATTGAGCCTGTGTATGTTTGGCATGTCTATTGTTCCACTCCCTGCTAGCTGTGTGAGCTTGCACAAATTGCTCTCATGCCTTGGGCCTCAATTTATAATAAGGGACAGTTGAATTAAGTGAATTTAAAGTTCCTTCTAGCTGGAATACTTCACGATCTATAACCTATTTGTTACATACACATTTATTAGATATATGTAATATAAATGATGTATTATATATGTATGCCTACACACACATAATAGATATCCACAATTCTATAACCCTGCTACCTTCCTATGGAGGAAAGGGGTAATAGGCATTAATATGCCCCTTTTCTAGCTAGAGAATCACACAATATGAGTGATCCCTTAGTGAGAGTCTGCAGTAGAATGGAAATTTTGCTGGCTTTGGAGTCAGGCTCAAATCCCATCTTTGACACTTACCCCCCACATGACCTTGGGTAAATCACAACCTCCCTGGATCTTCATTTCCTCATCTGTAAAATAAAGGGGTTGGCTTAGTTGGCTTCTTGGATCCTTTCTGCTTCTTGCTCTATCAATGATCCTATGATCTTTTCACAAATCTCCCTAAGAAAAATCTAAACTCTTTGAAGAGAGGGACTATGTGTAACTCTCTATCTCCCCCAATACCAATCCCATCCACTCCTTTCCCCTAGCACTTAGGATAATGCTTTGCACATGATTTCATAGTAGGTGTTCAATAAATATTTAATAATGATAAGAAGTAACTTGTCCAAGGTCATACCTGGGATTGATGATGATGACGGAGGTGGTGGTGGTGGTGGTGATGATGACAATTTTTGTAAGATTTTGTGATAACAAGTCACTTTACTTACATTATCTCATCGGATCTTCTCAATAATCCTGGGAGAGATGTAAATCAAATGTTGTTATCCACTTTGACAAATGAAGAGAGGCAGTGTGGTCCAGTAGAGAGAGCTCTGGAATTAGCAATACTTGGGTTCAATCTTCTTTCTTTCACTTGCTATGTGATTGTGGGCAAGTTATGTACACTCCCTGAGTTTCAGGCAGCTCTCTAAGACTGTAAGACAGAAACATCTTTGATCTGGCAGATAGGGATTGGTGGAAGAAGTTCCTAGGCTGAAGAAATCATGCGTCCCTAAGGTTGACCATTTCCTAGTGAAGGACATTTTGAGAGGCGAGGTGAGTCATCCAAAGTCACACAGATATCAAGTGGCCAAGGCAGGATCCAAGTCTCGGTCTTCTGATGTCAAATCTTGTGTTCTTTCCTCTAGACCCAGCTGGTTTCTTTGAGAAGGCAAATTCAGTTATGCTAGGTGCTTAAGTTTAAATGGAAAACAAAAAGATATCTCTAGGAATATGGTCATCCTACTCTGAAATGAGTCAACCCAAGACAAGAGTTTTCATGTTGACTAACATCATCTTTACACTATGTACACATTCTTCTATGCCATATCCTTACTGATAATCTCAAGATCTAAACGTCTTTACTATACACAAGAACACTTTAGTTACCGGGCAAGAGTGGATTTTCCAAGTAACTATGGGTGACTCATTTATAAAACTAAATTACCCAGAGCAAAAATTTTCCTGGAAGGATACAGACATGTCTAGCTTACTTCCAGAACAAATGAATGAATGAAAAATCATGCATTAAGAGCCATGGGCCTGGAATTGTGCTAGGCACAGAATGAAACAATCCCTACTCACAAGGAACTTGCATTCTAGTGGAGGAGACAAGCATGCATATAAATATATACAGCATAAATAGAAAGTTAATAAATAAATACATACACACACGAAGTAGTTAAATACAAGGTGGCTTGGGAGGGAAGGCACTAGCAGTTGGGAAGAACATGGAAAGGATTCATAGATAGTGTCTGAGTTGTAGCTTAAAGGAAGAGAGAGATACAATCAAATTTCCAGGTGATACAAAGCTGGGGAACAACGGCTACCCTGTTGGATGGCAGAGTCAGGATCCAAAGTCTTCGCTGGCTAGAACTTTGGGCAGAATCTAGCAATGTAAAATTTAATAGATAAATGAAAAGCCCTGTCCTTGGTTTCAAATAATCAGCTTCACAAATAGACAAGGTGTGCAGTTCAACTGAAAATTATTTGGAGTTTTTAGTAGACCTTGAGCTCAATATGAGTCAAAAGTTTAATATAGCAGGCAGAAAAACCTAATGTAATCTTCATCTACATTAAAGAAGGTATAGTGTTCAGGACTGGGGAGGTGGCAGTCCCACTATACTCTGCCCTGGTCAGAACACATCTGGAGTGTCATATTCAGTCCAGACACCACATTTTTGGAAGCTTGCTGATAAACTGGAAAATGTTTAGAGGAGAGCAGCCAGGATGTAACTAGGGCTTTGAGATCATGCCATATAAGGATCGGCGAAAGGAACTAAGGATATTTAGCCTGGAGAAGAGGGGGTATGGGAATGATAGCTGTCTTCAAGAATTCAAAAGGATATCATGTGACAGAGGAGTTAGATTGTCTCTCTTGAGCCTTCAAAGGCGGGATCAAGAACAGCGGGGAGAATACACGAAGAGACACATGTAGACTTTCTAATACCTAGAGCTTTCCAAAAGTGGAATGGACGGCCCTAGGAGGGAAGAAGCACTATGTCCCCGGAGATCATTATGTAAAGACCAAATACTTGTCAGGTGTGTGCTAGAAGGATTATTTGGTAGGTAATGTTAGATGACTCTGGTGGCTTCTGAAGTCTATTTCAATTCTGATTCTATGATGCTGACTAGAGAGTTTTCAAGGCCCCTTCCCTCTTGAAATTCATGATGTTATATGAAGAATTCTAAGAAATTGGAGACATCTGGGTCAAATGCAAACCATAGAAGAACTTCATAATTTCAGGGTGGAAGCCAGCAACTTTGGATAATGTT
This sequence comes from Phalanger gymnotis, assembly GCA_028646595.1. Lineage (NCBI taxonomy): Eukaryota > Metazoa > Chordata > Mammalia > Diprotodontia > Phalangeridae > Phalanger > Phalanger gymnotis. Next base: position 349,663,335 of record CM053625.1, on the reverse strand, counting down.
ATAAGGTCAGTATAGGTCCAAGGACCTTTATTGCCATTCCTTAAATCTATCCCTTGTGAAGACAATATCTCACAAATCCTTCCAACCTTCTAGGTAAGTAGGAAGGAAGCATGCCACCCATCTCTTAAGGCTCTGTTCAAATGCTCCTTCTTCTACATGATCCACCTAGGCAAAGGAAATTTCTCTCACTTCAGATCTCTCACAGCATCTTGTACTCTCTTAGGCATTCACCATATTCTATTTTGAATGACCACATTTACATGTCTCATGACACTTCCTAGATTATAAGCTCTTTGAGGCCAGGGACCATCTTTATATGTTCCTTTGCATCTACAACAGTACCTTGCTCCACAATGAGATTTCACATATATGTTTGACTTAATTTCTTACCTTGTTGTCATAAAAGGTCAGCCAGGGAGGAAGGAGGGAATCTTTACTTATCATTTAGAGTTTTTAATCAGCAGAGAACACTAGTCTCTGTTCTTCCCCCGCCCCTCCCCCCCACCTCTTTTTATATATTGTCCTGGTTGATCTCATTTACAAGTTCCACTACAGATTTCTCTCCCAGCAGTTATCCTCAGAATCCCATCGAGACATTGCATGCATATCAGAGTTTACTAACTTCTTTCAATTGCCAATATTGTCAGATTTTCCTACACTACATTCTACTTTCTTCTCCTCTTGGCTGCTGAACAGTGGGATTCATTATGTTTTACTTGTGTGCCTTCTTTGACCAAAAAATCCAGAGGGTAGGATGACGTTCTTGCAACCGTCTAGTAACCATCATTGCAATGTTACTGGTTTTGGTATATTTTTGGAGGAGAGTAAGAGGGACTTTGGTTGCAAATTCCAAGCCATGAATACCATTCTCCTCCCAAGTGCTGTTCCAAATAACACAGATAATCCTTGATCAAATTTTAACAAGAAAAGTAAAATTTTGCCCAAGAATTTCAAGTAAGAAGAAATCTTCGAAGACCAGATATTGACATCTATTTTTTGGATTGGACATGTTAGAAGATAGAAGAGGTTCTATAGAATAATGAGGATATCTATTTTGTGCAGGAGAGGACCAATGCATGTTGGTGATTAGGAGGAGCACAAGGTAGAGAAAGAAAGTCTTAGTGGTGTGCTGCTAAATGTTGATCAATTGACTCTGCCTCTCCTCCCCCTCAAAAAGTATGTATGACATACTTTTAAGTTTAATCTGTAGCATTACCATCTTTTCCCTCACTTTCTCAAACTGACCCTCAACAAAACAATAAACCGAACTCTGATTTGTAGTATTTGCCAATTTCCAAAGTGTAAGTGCTCACACTGAAATGTTAACAACCAGCTCGGAGCCAGCACAAGAAAACTCCAACACACCCCTGGAAGGCCCTTTGATGTGAGGAAAGACAGAGGCTGATTTAATATTCAAGCCAAAAAGATGAGAGGAGGTCAGCACCAGGGTTTCTTCAGAGGAAGCAAGACCCAAGGAAATTCAAATGGAAACATGAAAACTGGTTGTAGGAGGGAGGTTCAGGCTACTAGGTCAGCACCAGATTAGTAGACAAGATATAAGGAATATCAAGAAATAGACTAACAACTTGTCATCTCCAAACTTCACCTTTTTATGGAGTCAGAGTCTTCTGGACTCCTGTCCTCCACTATTGGCACGGTCAGGAGCTGAGTCCACCATAGCTCTTCTTGACTTAGTTGCACTAATTAGGTCATGGGCTTAAAAAGAAGTAATGGAAAAATACAAGAATACCTTACCAAGTGTGGCTCACTAGTTCAGATGAAATACAGTTTTAGGCAAAACAATGTTTCGGGGGCATTTGATGCCATAGGAACAATGTTATAGATGAGAGACCAGTTGCACAATGTTTCTGCATAGTTTCACAACTTTAGCGTCAGGTCTATTTGTTATGTATCATTTTTGTTATTGTGAAACAACTTTGGTTGAGGGAGCATAGAGTCTGCCTATACTTGTTAGAGTGATAAAATGTAAATTGTAAATTCTATTTGACCTGAGTTGGGTTCTATTCCTCCCCTAGCCAAGTGATTCAGAAACCAATTCAAATTTGCATATCTAAAAATCTGATTACTCAAGAAGCTTCAGTTTGATTTTTCCCATGGCAGTTCCTATTTGGTATAGTATTACACTGCTGAGTGTCACTCTATCATAGGTTCCCAAAGTGGGAGATACCATCCCTTGGGGGACACTGGAACAATCCGGGAGGGGGTGGTAGTAGCCTTGGGTACAACTGAGGCTCACTGAATAAAAATAAGGGGGTGGTGGAAGGATAAAGAAAGAAAAGAAGAAAATTTTGAAAAACCATTTGTACATGTTTCATTTGTTTTATAACAGAATTAAAGTCATAGTGATTACATTATTTTCCAAATAAAAACACAATATGCAAGTTATATTTGATCAGTGGTCAAGTCCACTGACAGGTCTTAACAAGCAAGTGTTGGCAGGCAAGCATATTGCTCATTTTCGGGAAGTCTAATATGCATTGGCAGGAATATGTGTTTGTAATGACTTGTTTACAATATGGTACTATCCGCTTACATGAAGCAATATTGTACCATCAAAATTTCAATGCAGGAAAAAACTCCATAAATTTACAATAAAATATTAAATTTAAGATGCATCATTTAAAAAATATTTTATGTATTTTTGAAATGATGCAAATTTTAAAAAAACCATTAAAGAGTTAAAGAAAGTAGATTTTAGGGTGGGGAGGGAGGCTAAGTAATTTCTTTTAAAGGGGGCAGTAAGAAAAATTTAAAAAAAAAAAGTTCATTTATCAGCTCTGTGCAGATGACTTCCAAATCTACCTGTTCATTCTCTTTTCTGAACTCTAGTCCTATACCATTGATTGCCTGTTGGACATCTCCAACTGGATGTTTCTTACACATCCAACAATTTGCATGTCTCATACAGAACTCATCAGCATTCCTCTAGAATTTACCCCTTCTCTGAATTTCCCTATTTCTGTCAAGGGAAATCTTCTAGTCATCCCAGTTCAGAACCCTGGAGTCATCCTCAGCTCCTCATTCTCTCTCACCCCCTACATTCAATCAGTTGCCAACTCTTACTGACTCTACTTAGCTGACATCTCTTGAAGTGCTTTTCTCTGCTCCCATGACCAATGATCTACGTCAATCCCTTGTTACCCTTGACTTGGATAATTGCCAGAATGTCCTCATTGGTCTCCCAGACTCTTTTGCTTCTACAATCCAAACTCCACTGAACTGCCGAACAGAAATTTCTACAGCATGTGTCCAACCATGTCATTCAACAGCTCCAAATGCTTCAGTGGTTCTCTGTTGCCTCCAGGAAGAACAATGATTCCTCTATTCAGCATTTAAAATTCTTTATAATTTGGCTCTAATCTTTTTTTTTCTAAACTAATTTCAAATTACTCACTCTCTGGACTTCTCCATTTTGTCTCCAGCCAACTTCCTACTCTGGAGAAAACTCCACACAGAGTCTGGGCCTCCTATTTGTTGAGTTTCTAGCCTAGACCACCACAACAGCTAATAGTAACAGTAGTAGCTAGCATTTATACAGTGCTTACTATGTGCCAGGGCACTGTCCTAATTGTTATACAATTATTATCTTGTTTGATCCTCACTGCAACTCTAGAAGGCAGGTGTTATTATTTCCCCCCTTTTTTCAGATGAAGAAACTGAGGCAAAGAGAGGTTAAGTGACTTGCCTAGGGTCACACAGCTAGTAAGTGTCTGAGGCTGGATTTGAAATCAAGTCTTCCTGATTCTCAGTCCAGTGACCTATCTACTGAGCCATTTAGTTGGCACCATTTCAAGAGGGGCTCAAACCATGCTCGTATTACTCTCACTCTTTGGATGTTTCCCTTCTTGCTTTCCAAGCCCTCTTTATGTGTTGTCTTCCTCCAAGCTCCTCGAAATATTTGCTAATATTTGTATCTCCCTCCTCTCCCCACCCCCAGCACTTAGCACAGTGTCTGGTATAGAATAACTGCTTAATAAATGCTCTATCTCCCATCTATCTATTTATCACCCATCTGTCTGTTTTTTCCTGCAAGATACTCTGGCCAAACTAGACCTGTTGAAGATCCTTACATCTCCTGCCTTTGCAAAGATTGTCCTCTCTTTGTGGAATGCTCTCCTTCCTGACCTTTGCATCTTATAATCCTTTGTTCCTTTTAAGGCTTAGCTCAAATGCTAGGCCTTCCTTGAGCCTCCCTACCCCAACTACTTTATACTAATTTTATGTTGACTTATCTGTGTACATTCTGTTTCCACCTAATAGAATATACACTCAATGGCCTGGATTGCTTCTTTTCATCTTTGTGACCCTATATGCCTGGCATACGGTAAGCACTTAAGAAATGCTTGTGGAATTGGATTGAATTGAGTTCTTCAAGCCAGCATAGGTTCAACTCAGTTTCTGCTCTTGGTCCTGAAGTTTAGGGTTGCCCATGGTGTTTTGCTTGGTGGTTCTGGTTTGTAAGTTAACTAGAATATTACTTTAATTAAAGAACATGGGGATAGCTGAGGCTCCACACACTCAAAGCCCCAGGGACATTGGCTAGTCTGAGAATTGCCAATGTCAGATTTGTGGATCTGGAAATTGTTACTTGATCTGTAGAAAAATATTCAAGAAGAAATAAGGACATTTCTGGTAAAAAAGCATTAATGAGGTACCATTTCAGAGCCAGATGACTCAGTGTTATAGGAGAGTGGTGTGTGGTCCTGTAGCGTTTTTCTGGGCTTTCTTGCCAAATGGTGGATGGCCTGGAGTTAAACATCTCTGGATCTCTTTGGTTTGCAGTGTGAATCACTTTTGGGTACAAAGAAAAAAGCTCATTTCCCAGCCTGCATTAACCTTGTGAAATTATTTTGCAGGAATGGTAAATTATTATTCAATTATTCTATACAATATGTAGCAGCCCTTTTAGGTAATAAACCCACCCTTGAACTAGTACTTGCAGGTTGGGTACACAGAAGAGTAACTACTTTTAGAGTCTGGAGATGGTAGACCCTTATAAAAATGCAACCTGAGCCCTCACCAATGTGCTTCAATCTGCCAGTAGACTTAATTGGCTCTTGGCAAAAGCCATTTATTTAAATGGCATAGCAAGAGCAATAGTGACATCATTCTTGAACTCATGTACAAGTAGATAGTTTGTACATGGGGAGAATGGACACAGACTCTCTTGCTCCCAAGGGCAGCTGAAGGTACTGCTACCTCCAGCTTCAGGGTTAGCAGCAATCTTCGGTTATGTATCTTGTTGTATATTTCCCTTCTAGCTCTATTCCTTTAGAGTCTCAGCTTTGAGGTTTGCCATCTCCTAGGCTAATTATGATAGGTGAAGATTTAGCTTTTCCTCTGGATACCTTCCTACTTTAGGTCTGGGTCCCCTCAGGGAGAGAGAGACTTCACCCTGACATATGGCGACTACACAGTACATTTCCCAAAACTTCCCCAAATCTGTAGTACAAATCCCAAATTAGGCAATGACTGTTTGCTCAATAATCACCAAACACCTCTGGGATTCGGGGTTCTCTGTTGTTGGTTTTTTTTTTTCCAATTCTAAGAGTTTCCTTTTTGAGCTATGTAAATGAGTGACTAGAGAAAAGATGCGAGGCAATTTTACTTGGGGTAGGTTCATTGAATCACTGCTAGGTGGTGCCATAGTGCACAGAGGACTAGGCCTGGAGTCAGGAAGACTTACCTTCCTGAGTTCAAATCTGGCCTCAGAAACTTACTAGCTGTGTGAATGTGGGCAAATCACTTAACTCTGTTTGCCTCAGTTTCCTCATCTGTAAAATGAGCTGGAGAAGGAAATGGCAAACCACTCCAGTATCTTTGCCAAGAAAACCCTAAAAGGGGTCATGAAGAGTAGGATATGACTGAAAAAATGACTGAAACAAAAGAAGAAAAGAGATATGGCTTGCAGTATGCACACTCCCTCATGGTGTTTTTTATCTGACAAGATCATAGATTCTTTGAATACCTGTTGATGCCCTCTCTATTTTCTCACTTTGACTTGGTTTGAAAGCAAATCAATGTAGCATAGAGCTGAGTAATCCTACTGGCTACAATGATCCAGAGTGCGCGTCAAGGAGGTCTGAGATCCTACCTGCATCTGTCTGTAGTAGGAAGGCCGAATTTATGATCTCAAAAAGGATCATATAAATATCTGAATGGTTCGAAATCGATAGGTATACAGAACTCTCCAAGCAGAAGGCATCAAAAAATTTATTCAGGGCCCAGAGCAACAAATTAGCAAA
>CM053625.1:349608231-349656569 GCA_028646595.1 Phalanger gymnotis | reverse complement strand
CCAGGCCCAGTAGGCCCGCCTCACAAGAGTAGCCAGGAGGCCACAGAAAAATAAGATGGCATAAATCATATTCACTGCTCGAACTCCTGGGTCCACACAGGGTCGGCTCTGCTTCAGATTTTTTCCAGCTATAGTTTTCTCCCTCTCCTCGCAGCCAAGCCTCTGGCGTTCTCAAGTCCCGCCTCAACAACTAGAGACCAGAGTCCAGAGACCGATTGGTTCCCGAATTGGCCCCTTTTAAGTCTTTAATCTACGCCCACAGGGGTTTCACATCTGATAGGGCTTTGGGCCTGGGGCTTAGCGTTTAACAGGTGAAAGTACTTTCACCATAAATAAAAGCCAAACTCCTCAAGGGCACCTGTTAAACTAAGCCCATTTTGCCTTACTGGCACACTGTCCTCAGGTCAAAGCAAGAGTTTGGGCTTGTAGGTATCAGAAGCTGCTTACTCATTGAGAAGAGGCAAGCTTTCTAATCCATAGGAATGTTTTTCTGGAGCCAACATCTACCGCCTACTTGACTTGGGCTCTTGCCTTGAAAATGAAGTTGGAATCGATCAAGTTCAGTCGAAAAAGGAAAAAACAATATCGTCTAGGCTTTTGTTCCCTTTGGTATGGGTAGGTGTAATTAATGGCCCTACCAGCTGCTCTCTGCAAGGAAGATTAAACTGTCTCTGTTTCACAGCCCAGTTAGGACTCCGTTGATTACAAATGTGAAGAGCTATCTGACAGTTGGATTTCTCTGTACCAGGTCAGGTTTATTGCCTGATTTCTGCCAGTGAAGAATGAACAGTTTGTGGCTACTCTGGTCATGGCGTCCAGGAGCAGGAGCCCAATCCTTTTGTTTCCCAGGTCCCCACCCTGACCTGGAGCTCATCTTGACAGCCTTTTTTATGGAGAGTACGCCATTTAATGATCCATATCACAGGCTGGTAAGTGAAGGACACAGCAGGAACAAACTGTATTTATGGGACAAGACATTTTAGGGTGCCAATGGGAGATGTAAATTGAGAAATTGAGCCCTAGGAGTCTCATTTCTTACTTTACCTAGACCTAGGTCACACCCAGCTCAATGTTCCTCTTTTTCTTTTTCTTCTTCTCTCCTCTTCTTTCCTTTCCTTTTCAAAGCCATGCTTTATTTATGCCTTTTAGAAATATGATAGACATTTCCCAGTGGTCATCCCCCTGCCAAAGAGTCTATCCTTGGAACAAAGAGAAACAATGAAAGAAAACTAAGTCTCATAAGTACTAGGTCTGAGGCTATATGCAATTTTCCCCACCTGTGATCCTCATCCCACTCCAACAAGTAAGTGTTTACTACGTGTAAGACACTCTACCGCATGCTGGGGGTACAAGCAGAAAATGAAAAGCTCTCCGTGCCTTCAAGGGGTTTATATTCCTATGAAGGAATGCAACATCTGACTGAGAAGTAACTAACTACCTGATCTCCTTGATGGAGGAGAGAAAAATCAGCTTTTGGAGGCGAGGGAACCAGAAAGGGTTTCCCATAGGAAGTAGCACTCATGCTGAGCCTTGAAAGAAGCTAGAGATCTGAGAGGTGGGAAAGGGCACGAGAGGGCTTGGGCAAAGGCATTGAGGGTAGAGATGGAATGCCACATTGAGGGACTGGCTGCTAGGTCGGTTTGACTGGGAGGCAGAGTATGTGAAGTCACGATGTGCCCCCCCAAAAAAAGCATGGCTGGATACAGATTACATGGGGCTTTCACTACCCAGCTGAAGAATTTTAAATTTGAATTTTAACCTAGAGGCAATAGGGAGTCCTCTAAAAGTCAATTCATTCATTCAACAGACATTTATTGAATAAGTCACTGGGGATCCAAAGGCAAAAGTGAAACTCTCTTTGCCCTCAAGGAACTTCTATTTTACTGTGCAGAAACAACCTGCCTACAGGCAAGTCAATACAACTATGTTGAAAGTAATTTGGGGGGCAAGGCATTGTCACCTGGGAAGATCAGGAAAGATCTTGTGGAAGAGGGGTGACATCCCCAAATTCTTGCTTTAGGTGAATTATTTTGGCATCGTCTTGAGGATAAATAGGAGGAAGGAGACACTGGAGTCTGGGATTCCAGTTAGGACAGTGTAGTCCTGCCGCTGGACTCTGATGACTCTGGAGGACAGAGTGAGGCTGACGACTTTTTACAGCTCTGCCTCACTTAAATACAATTCATTTGTAAATCAAGACACCACTGTCTTGATAACATCGAACCTCTTTGGGAATGAAGGACCAACCACAACAACAATTAGAATGGTCTAGGTGAGAGAGATGGTGGTGGCCTGAAGTGAGTGGTGGCCTTGAGTAGAGAGAAGGAGACGGATGTGGAGATGGTACTGAGGATGTAGCTGTACTTTCATTTTCTCAAAACAACTTTAGAGTTGTTCTAAGGATCTTTATTATGGGTACGTAAAAATATAAAATTGCTGTTCAGTCAGGTCTAAGTCTTCGTGACCCCATTTGGGGGTTTTCTTCACAAAGATACTGGAGTGGTTTGCCATTTCCTTCTCTAGATGAGGAAACAGGCAAACAGGGTGAAGTGACTTGCCCAGGTCACTAGCTAGGAAGTATTTGAGGCTAGATTTGCACTCAGGAAGGTGATTCTTCCTGACTTTAAGCCTAATGCACCACACCACCTAGCTAGGATAGAAAAGGTATGATTTGACATTCTTGCCTTGGACACAAAATTAGCTCATTTCAGTGCTGTTTAATTCAATTCAGTAATAGTTAAGTACCTACTATATGCTTAGGAGTTCTACTCAAAAGGCAAATCCTTCAGGAGCTTACATTCTCCCTCTGAGCTATGCTCCCAGTTTTCTGGACTTCAGTAGAATGCCTCTGCTGCAGGCTTATCCTGTAACCCTCTGCTTGACCCCAGAGCTCGGAACTAGGCACAATGGGCAACCAGCACAGAGACACTATTTTAGGCTTGATGTTAAGAAAAGCTTTCTAGCCATTAGAGAGAGATAAAACTAAAATGAGTTGCCTTGGCAGGTATTGGGTTTCACTTCACTGGAGGTCTTCATGGAGAGGCTGTATAGTTTCTTATTAGGCATGTGGTAGTCGGGATCCTTTTGGGGAGGGGTATCTGCTGAGATCTCTTATACCTCTAAATTCTATAGTCATCAGTGGGACTGCATTTTGGGGAGGAGCAGGTACACTTTCTCCCAACAGTGACTGCTCTCTCTAAATTTTGCCACGTGGTCTTCCACTGCCACAGCGTGGCTGTCTTTTGGGGTAACCACCACCTGTGTCTTATCTCTGTGTCCCTCCCCTCCCGTGGGCAGTTTGTTGTCCTGAGCCCTGTGAAATCAAGAGCTAGACGTTCTGAAGGAGTGGACATTCCCTTTCCCAACTATTCCCAGCTGCTGTCTGACTGACCTGTATGCTGCTTCCATTATCCCTTCCACATTCAACCGAATTTGCTCCAGCTACATGAATTCTTGGTTGGGATTCTGACCTTGCCTATCAAGGAGTTTGATCAAACAAATGAAGGACCTGTGTCTGAAATCGACCTCTACCTCCCATCCTCATGGTATGTCTCTAACACATCTTTCCAGTGTGACATTAATATACCACATAGGTGGTTCAGTAGATAGAGTGGCAGGCCTATAATCAGGAAGACCTGAGTTCAAATGTGACCTTAGATATTTACTAGCTGTGTTACCCTGGGTAAGTCACTTAACCCTATTTGCCTCAGTTTTGTCTCTCAAATGAACTGGAGAAGTAAGTGGCAAACCATTCCAGTATTTTTGCCAAGAAAGCCCCAAATGGTGTCACAAAGTTGGACACGACCGAAATGACTGAGCAACAACAAATTTATCCTGCATATAGCTTACATGTTGTCTCTTCCATTAGGGTGTAAGCTTGTTGAAGTGATGAACTGTTTCTTGCCTTTTTTGTATCTCCAGGACTTAGCACAGTGCCTGGCACATACAAACATACCATATTTTATTGTGCTTTACAGACAATTGCTTTTTTTACAAATTTAAATTTTGTGAACCATGGTTTAAGAAAGTCTATTGGCACTATTTTCCCAATAGCATCTACTTATGTTGTGTCTTGGTGTCACATTTTGGCAATTCTATAAATATCTCAAACTTTATTATTATTGTATTTGTGATCAATGACTTTAAAAAAATTTTTTTAAATTTAATTCTTACAGCTACTAAGAGTCTGAGGCTATATTTGAACTCAGGTCCTCCTGACTCCGGGGTTGGTGCTTTATCTACTGTGTCACCTGGCTGTACCATCAGTGACTTTTGATGTTACTATTGTAATCATTTTGGGGACACACAAACTGTACCTATGTGCTGGGTTACATGTGTAACATGTGCCGGGACTGTGGCTAAGCATGGAGGACATAAAGGAAGGTCCAAGACAGTTCCCCATCTCAAGGGGTTTACGGTTTAATGGACAAATCGCTCAAGCTCTCAGTGACCTGGGTGAGACCCAGAGCAGGGGCCAGGGAGTTCTTTACCAGAAGCATCCCATACTGGCAAAATCATAACTGCCAAAAAAAAATACTGTTATGATTTTAAACAGACAAGTTTATATAATCAGATCTGGGCTATAGGAAGATGACTTTGGCAGCTGTGTAGAGGCTGGTTTGGAAAGTCTAATGAGATCTCTAAAGCTCAGCGATTTAGCTTTAAAATATCGGCATCTAGACGCTACAGTGGAAAGAACAGTAGGCCTGGAGTCAAGAATACCTGAGTTCGAGTCCAGCCTCAGATATCCCTAGCCATGTGACCCTGGGCAAGACACTTAACTTCTGTCTGCCTCTGTTTCTTCATCTTGCAGATGAGGATAATACTTTATTAAAAATAATAATATATAAAATAAATCATAAATACAAATAAAAACTAAAAAAATGTATTTTAAATAAAATGGGGATAATAAAATAAAATTAAAAGCACACATATCCCAAGGTTGTTTTTAGGATCCAATGAGATAATAGTTATAAACCACTTAGCACAGGGCCTGGCACATAGGAAGTGCTGTAACAATTTCAGTTATTATCATTATTATTAAAATGTCATGATTCTAAGGGTGAAAAAAAGCAATGATTTGACTCGTGAAAGCAGAATTCTGTTCCAATTAACGAGTCAATAGAGAACAGTGAATGATTGGATTTTCCATGGCTGTGATCCTTACCCAGTTATGGAAAGGTTAGATTTTTGGTGAAAATGTCTTTGCCTTTGCTTCTGGAAACCCAAGTCCCAGGTTTGTAAGGGAAATAGTCTGACTGTCCTCAAACACACGGAGAAAGCAAACCACTAAGGTAATGTTTGCTTAAGTCAATTAGCCTCCAAGTTTTTTTTTAAATTTTTATTATTATTATGGAATTCCCACATAGGCTGACCATTATTGTCAGAGCTGAGCAGTAGGTTCCTGGCTGAAACAGGGCCATGATCTCTTTTGCAAATGACTATAGCCTAGGCTGGAGTTTCCTGAGTGAATCATTTAAAAACTTCATAAAACAGCACGAGGCAAAAAGTACCCTATTAAAATCATGACGTGAGTTTCTTTTCCTTTGTAATAATGAGGCTTTAAAACACACACACACACACACACACACACACACACACACACACACACAACTTTGGTCTTTCTTTTGACAGCAATCCACAAATGATTGCGTGTAAAAGTTGGAATTTAAAGTGAAATAAAAAGGGGGAGGGGAATCCTTTTCCATGTTGGATCCATTTTCATCTTTTGTGACAAAGGAAGGTATGAGAGCCTTAGTGGGGGGTACTGGTTGTTGTTATTTGTTCTTCCTTCTTGGAGAGGACCAATGACAGCAGCAGGGTGATGTCTTGGCTTGCAGGTGAATCGTATTTAAGTGAGGTAGAGCTGTGTAAAGTCATCAGCCTTCAGAACACTGACTGGGTGTCAAGAAGGACCTGGGTTCAAATCTTGCTCCTAATACTTAGTAGCTGTGTGAGCCTGGGCAAAGTATTTGACCATAGCCTCAGTTTTCTGTTCTGTAAAATGGGAATATTACTAGTCCTTACTAGTTGTTGTAATGTCAGTCATTGTAATTATGACAACCATCTTGATGGATTGTACCATATACTAAAGTGGAAGTCTTTTTTTTTAAGCTTTGAATTACTTAATTAATTGATTGATTTTTAGTTTTCAACATTTACTTCTATAAGATTTTGAGTTCTAAATTTTCCCCTCTCCCTCCACAACCTCCTCACCAAGAGAGCGTGCAATCTGATATAGGCTATTCATGTATGATCATATGAAACATATTTCCACATTAGTCATGTTGTAAAAGAAGAATTAGGGCAAAGGAAAACCATGAGAAAGAAAAAACAAAAAAGAGAAAATAGCAGGCTTTGATCTGCAATCTGACTCCGTAGATCTTTATCTGGATGCGGAGAGCATTTTCTATCATAAGTCTTTTAGAATTATTAAAGTGGAAGTCTTTATGCTAGTCTGAAAATCAGAGCAGTCTGGGTGCTAGTCCCAATTCTGAGTTCACGCATTCATAATTTAGCTGTCTCTTTACTTTTTATAGTTTTATTCAGACTTGAAAGAATTGAAGGTAACATGTTCACCTTGAAAATTAATTTTCCACTGTGAAAAGTTAATTTGTAAAGCATGAAACTTCATTAATATATGGTCCTGTGGCAAGGTCAAGAAACAAAGCAAAAATACATTTTCAAGTTCTTTCTGACTAGTGCATTTTCCTCTCACACAAGAAAGAAGAAAAGCATTTAAAATGGTTTTTCTCTTACACAGTTGTATAGAAAATTGTACAACAAACAACTGCTCTATGTGTGTTTATTGTGTGCCTGTTAGGTATAAGACACAACCCAATGGAGGCTGTAGGAATAGCAGGCCCCATTTCCTGTTTTAAAGGAGCTTAGTTGGGACAATACACAATTTTTATATTTCTGTCCTTTGCCTGAGTTGGTAAGAAAATATTTCCCTTTACAAAAGAGAATTTGAGAATGTAAAAATTGCTACATTGACTCAGTGCCATGGTCCATCTAGTCCAGTGCTCTGCCTCTCGCTGAGACAATGAGACATATTTTATGACACTGTATTTGAAGAAAGACATTGAAAAACTCTTGTTCTGCTCATTGAGACTTTGTTGTTTACTTTCTTTCTTTCATAATTTTATACTGCTCAATAATTTCTTCCTTAGCCTTTGCTTTTACCCCAAATGCTTTGTATTTGGTAATCCCCTCAATTATTTTAGAGATATTCTTCTTGGAATCTTCTCTGGTTCTTCTCTTTCTTGCTTACAACTGCCACTACACGCAGAATTCCCAGTGCAGGACCACCATGGTTTTGTCCAATTTTGTCCAGTTGGATGATGTTTTGTTCCCAATACATTTTTAATCCTTTATACGATAAATATAGCTGGGATTTACCCCCGAAATGTCTTATATTTATGTAACAGGGCTATACTAATGACTCTCAGTAGTGACTAGAGTAATGAATCAATGAGACCATGGGGAAGACAAGGATTGTGTACAGGCTGACTTTTCCCAGAGTTCTTGGGTTTCCATTTCCTTTTATCTTGAAAACCTTTCCCCTTGTGAATTCCTGCTATGGCCTTGGAGCAGGAAAGAGTTGAATGCTTGGACTCCATTTTGGGTTTTCCTTTCAAGTGGCCAGAAGGGGATGGCATCCAACTGCTCCTGCATATTGAAGCAAGAATGCATGTGACAACTGGAGAATTGTGGGGGCCCATGCTGAGGGTTAGAGAGCTACGAAACTGTTGTTGTTGGCAGTGGTGGTCCTTGGTTGTCAAAGAGGACCAATGATGTCACAAGGGTGAAGTCTTGACTTGTTCATGAACTGGATTTGAGTAAGGCAGAGCTGCACAGAATTGGAAGAGATGAGAATAGGCAGAAGGGAACCAGGTAAGTTTGAAGAACATTAGCTATGGTGAGACCAGCCAGACGTGTGCCAGCACCCAGCAGCACTCCCACCCTGTTCTTCCAGAGCATTTGCTAAGGCAAATCTTGGCATGTCACAAAAACCTGCAAAAACTCACCCTTGTTTCTTCAAAACAGCAGCTGAGGACATTTCAGTGGTTTCTAAGTATGCCAAATCCTTGCTTTGTCTTTCTCTCCTTCCACTGTCTGGAAGGTGACTTGTTTGGGGGGAAAGGATGGGGAAGAGGCCAATACTTCTACTATGACTCCTGCCATGTGCTTTCTTTAAAAAAAGATTTTTCCAATTTTATTTTGTTTTGTTATGCTATCATTATTTGCCTTAGCCAGCCAACAAATACTCATTAAGTGATTCCTGTGTACCAGCCACTGTGCCAAGTGCTGGAGAGAGAAAGGCAAAAGCCAAAGACCCTGTCTTCAGAGAGCTGCCATTCTGCTGGAGAAAGACAAATGTAAAAGCAAAACATGTGCCTATAAAACATATACAAGTATAAATGGAAGATAATCTCATAGGAAAGACACTACTGGCATTTGGGTGGCAGAGTGAGAGAAGTGTCTTGTAAAAGAATGAAGTCTTGAAGGAAAGCAAGATGCCAGTTTACAAAAGTAAGAAGGAAGGGCATTTTAAGAGTGCAGGACAGCGATTCAGGAGATGGAGTGTTAATATTTAAGGAGGCTAGCATCACTGAATTGTATATAAGGAAGATTAAAGAACTGGAAAAGTGGAAAAGTAGCAAGAGTCCAGACTGGGAAAGGCTTTAAAAGCCAAATAGAATATTTTCTATTTGACCCTGGAGGTAATAGGCAGCTACTGGTGTTTATTGAGTGAGTGAGTGAACAAGTATATGTGTGTGTGTGTGTGTGTGTGTAAGTATAATACGGCCAGACCTGAATTTTAAGAAGATGACCTACTGTTTGAATCAATTTCATGGCCATTAAGAAAAAAAAAATCACAACTGTCTATGAATGAAGGAACATAAACAAGAAAATAAGCTTTAAGCCATGGGAACTGGGGACTCTTCCTAGAAATGAGGATTTGTTTTTCGCTATTTAATGATTTTTGAGCATATTCCAGGTCAGACCCCTAGATTTATATAGAACCTGGGGGCAACTGCAGCCAGTGCCTTGGGAGAAAGTAAGCCTTTGTGACAGGGAATAAGTAGCTCATGTGTAGCTGGAGTGCCATCTGGTGAGTAGTAAGGGGAGCTGAAGTCATTAGGAAAAGGCTAAGTTTCACTATCTATTGGTCAATTCTATACTCCTCAGATTGATGAATTAATTTATTATGTGCCAACCCTCTGTAGTCTTGGTGGGGAACTGAAGCAGTGAAATTGTGTAAATGTCAAATGGGTGTGACAAATACAGCTGAGAATTGGATACTTCCCAGTCTCCCCTATTTTTTTTTTTGGTCGAATCCAAGAGACTCTTAAAAAAAAAACCAAAACCAGGATATTTAAGAAACTCACTAGTGTGTGGACAGACGCATGCCAGATCCAAAGATCATGATGAATATTGCACTGATTTTATTTTTAATCAGATAAAAGATGAGAGAGCAAAATTGTACTTTTGTCCTGAAGCTGACTGATGTTTTTGGTGTGGGCAGGGATGGTAGTGAGCTGAAAATCTTGAGCCATAATTGCCCAGCTGGCCATGCTGGGTCCTTTTTCCAATTTGTGCTTCACGATGACCATACAAGATTTTTCCTTTACCTCAATCTCTCCATGATTTAATTTCGGCCTCAGCAGCAAACACCATTCTTTATTCCATTTCTTAAGGTTGCTGCTTAGGGAAATCAGCAGGCATCTCCTTCCTAGGAGCAGGCTTTCCACATAGTAATAAGGATAACTCCCATCTGTTAGTCAAAGTACCTGATATTGGAATAGATCCTATAGGTATTATTGTTCCTAATTTAGAAAGACAGAGAAATTGAATAATTTGCCCAGGTTGTATGACTGTTTGAGGTGGGATTCAAACCCAGATCTTCTCAACTCAGAGTCTGTCACTTAACCTTATTATGCCACAGTGTTTCCTAATTCCTCTTTATTCTGTAATGTTCTTTTCATTCTACATTTTCCATGACAGAGAATGGATCAGGTTAGTGGTTAGAGTCCCTCATAAAACCAAGTTTGGTGCTGGACAGTACTTGTAGTAGAAGGGAGGAGCTGAGGTACTGAGATGTCCACATGCAAGTGGGCAAGGTGTTAGTAGACGGTAGAACTTGGAAAAACAAACACTTGACAAAAATACCAGAGAGCCACTACTCAAAAGCCTTTGATGATTCCCAGTTCCCTACTGTATTAAGTGTAAATTCATTTTCAAGGCCCTCCATAATCAGGCTTTGTGGCTCTGCAGCTTATTCTCCCAACCCCAGCTCAGACTGGTAGACTGGACTCCCAGAGGAAGACTGACTACTTCCCTACCTATGTATAAGTGTGAGAGGTTAGCATTGTCTTTCTGTTACATAGTTTATGAATCCCTATCTGTTGTATTTCCCCCAAATATCATTTGACCAGTTAACATCTCCAGTGATTAGAGTGCCTGTATCAACTGACCAGTTGATATTTCCTTGGTATCATTGATAACCACTTACCACCAATTAGTCTTTCCAAAGGGATATTTACCAAAAAGATGTGATAAGAGCCAGAGTACAAAAATATCCTCCCGAACTAGGAGAATTCTCCCCTCTATACTTAGATCTTGGGGGACGGTTGTTTTTGTTGCTCATCCTTTGTTCTCTAAGATGACCAATGGCATCATGGGGTGGTGTCTTGACTTGCATGTGAATTGGATTTAAGTGAGGTAGGGCTGTGAAAAGTTGTCAGCCTCACTCTCCAGACTCCAGGGTCATTGGAGTCCAGTAGCAAGATAAAGGTTAAGAAGACTGGAAACAGCTCCTTGGGGAGAGTAGGCTCAAACTTAAAAGGGTGCCCACAGAACATTCCCCTCTGAACCAGGGTACAACCTCCTTTACCACCTGGGCCCCTGGGAGAGTGAACTCAAACTTAAACTATAAAGAATTCCTCCAACCAAGTTCATTTCTGGCTGTGACGTAGCCAACAGACCAATTGATTCCTTGCTTTCAGGACATGGTGTCTTGGCTGCTGGGCTGATTCACTACTAGGCTGGGTCAAACCACTTGTGCTTCAGACCGTGCAGGTTCACTGGGCTCAGCTGTTGTAACTACAGTAGACTCTACTACAGGCTTTTATCACTGGACTTTTGGTGGCCCTTCCAACCTTTTGAAGCCCACAAGGTCATAGCTTGGTCTATTCCATCTCAGATACTCATTCATGAAGACCGAGAAAGAATAAAGACAACAGAAGCAGAAGAAACAGAAGAGCTATCTAATTTTGACCATCTGACAACCAGGTGAGGGAAGGAGACTTCTCTAGATGTTTTACAGCATTTCTTCAAGTTCATTTGAAATCTGCCAAGGTGCTCAGATTTCTCTGTTGGAGCTGTATATGCACTTAGCTCTGGCTCAGCAGCCAATTAGAAGCCTTTAGTCACCATACCATAAGCTAACAAGATTCATTCACAGAATGTGAGTACCTGCACATATTCAGAAGCACTGAGCAGGCTTCTCCATTGGGCATCATCATGCATTTTTTTTTTTAAAGCCTGGATCCCTCCATTTTACTCAGGCTAGAAACGTGGGGGCTATTTATGGCCTGATCCCATGCTGATAGGTACAGTAGTTTCGACCTGCTCTGTTTCTGACCTGTGCTGATTCACCCCCTCCTTGGTCAATATGTCAATCAACATTTATTAAATGCCAACTATGTGCCAGACACAGTACTACACACAATTAGGTAACCTGATGGCTCCTCACGTCCAGGGGCTCACTTTATTAATAATGACAAATAGAGTACAAACACCTGATTATCCTTTCCCACTGAAGCTCAGAACTTCTGAGCTCAAGAGATCCAGCAGCTTTGGCCTCCCCAGTATACAAGATTACAGGCATGTGCCATCTTGTATTTCCCATAGATACCCAGCTGAATCTATTGAGAATGCTTGAAGGATTGGGTCCTTATTGAACAGTCTCCTATTATAACATTGACATCAGCATCCAATGGACCTGAATTAGAGTTTGGATTCTGCCCCTTACTACTTACATAAACTTGGGCAAGTTACAGCCTCTCTAGGACTCATTTTCCTCATCTGTAAAATCAAAGTTGGATTAGATGCCCTCTAAAGATCTTTCCAAAGCTGTCATACACTGGAAAGAATACTGGATTTGCAATCAGAAAACCCAGGTTTGATCTTGCCTCTGCCATCTTCTACCTACCCATGTGACCTTGGGCAAGTCACTTAATCTTTTGGTTTCAACGCCTCATCTCTAACATGAGGGGCTTGGACTAGTTGGCTTCCGAAGGCTCCCTTCCAGCTCTAGATTCAAAGCCCTAATACTGCTTCAGGACATGATCTCATGGTGCTACTTCCATGCCTTCCATCCCTTCTTATCTTGTATTCTCCTCTTCCACGCCCTCCCTAAGATGTTGAAGGTTTTTTCTAAGTCTAGTAACATTTGTTAATTAGAACAGGTCACATTTATATAAGGTTTACAAAGTGCTTCATATACACGATCTCTTATGTTCCCTACAACAACCCATGAAGTGGTAACTATGGGTTTGATCTCCATTTTGCAAATGGGAAAAATCAATTGTAAAGAGGTCGTGACATGCCCATGGAAACATAGCTAGAACATGTCAGAGAAAAGATTCAAACCCTGGTCTCTCTTGACTCAGATGGCCAATGCTCTTTTCCTTATACCAGGTGGTATCACACTTTATTTCCTACTCTTCACGGCTCCCTTAGCTTGACAACTGTCTTCACTGAACTGGGAACATGCTATCTTCATTTCTGCCTCTTCCATTTCACCCCGATTCTTTCCCTTCCCTCTCTCCTTCATCTATTCCAGGGCTGTCCAAAATGCGGCTGTGGGCCGCATTTTGCCTGCAGTGTGATTTATGCCGCCCGCCTACAAGCATAGAAATTCACAGGAATGCTTTAGTAAAGGAAGCCGAACTACTGCAGAGCTCTCACTAAAATGGCAAATCAAAATATATTGTCTATTGTTTCAATAACCTAAGGTTGGCCAGCCCTGATCTATTGGACAGATAGATTCTATCCAAATACTTCCCATATTCTAAGGCCCAGCTTGTCTTCCCCCTCATTCATAGTGTAGCAAAGTAATAACAATTCTAGAACCCAGAGTCGGTAAAGATCTAACTTAAAATCTTGGCTGTGTTTGCCCTTCATGCAATTAAGCTGCCATTTTCTTGTCTCTAAAAAGGAACTAGCCCTTTCTACTACATAATTTGTAGGATTGTATGCTGAAACCTTATAGAAATTAGATCAATTGTTACTCTTAGATGATTCTAATAGTGTGCTGGTAAATGTTTAACAATCAGCTCTTTGTAGGCAAGGAGTACTTTTACATTTAACCTGCATTATTACTATTTTCTCCATCAATTTCTTAAGTCTAGCCAGGGGTGGGGAACCGGCAGCCTCAAGGTCCTCAAGTGCAGCCCTTTGACTGAATCCAAACTTCACAGAGCAAATCCCCTTAATAAAAGGATTTGTTCTGACTTGGACTCAGCCAAAAGGCCAGAGCTCAGGCCAGGGGAGGAGTAAACACCTCTCTTTTGATCATACCACTTCGGAGGAACTGAGAATTTACAGGTCTCTAGAAATATCTCTGAAAACAGCTGCACAAAACCCCTGAAACTTGGGGCAGTACACCCTCCACTTAATGAAGAGCTCAAGAGTCAAATAATTGGCTGGGAAAATGAGGAAACCAGACAAAAAAATCCCCTGAGATCCTAGAGGGGCCACATGTGGCCTCAAGGCCTCAGGCTCCCCACCCTTGGTAGACAATCAAGGAAACAATATATCAAACCCTGATTTGTAGCATTTTCAATTTCTGAGACGTAAATGCTTACGTTGAAAATTTAACAATCCACCTTTTTGGCTTTAGCTCATTCCAGCGCACCCCTCCATTCATCAGTGATCTTCTGAGGATGTGCAATAAAAATATACCCTGGCTGATTGATTAATGAAGGAAAGAAATGGGCTGGGGAAAGCAAAGGGGCAGAGAAGGAGAGATGAGAGAAGGGCAAGAGAAGCGACGTAAGGGGGAAACAGAGGAGGGAAGAAAAGAATGGATTCTTCCTGGTGTAGAACTATTTCTTCAGACTACCTTTATCAGAATCATCTCAAGGAGCCAGGAGCCCACAGCCACAAACGATTTTAGAGGAAGAAACGGGGCCTTGTTATCGTCTCTATTGATCCAAAATTACTCTCAGAAAATGTTAACTTGGTGGCTACAGCTAAATTCTCAGCCTCTAGGCAAAAACATTTAGAAAGGGCCTTCTGATGGCCAGCTTTGGGAATCATATACCATTGGAGCCCTAGAAACAGTTAAAGAACACCCAAAAATCTAGGTAATTGGATGGGGCTGGGGGAGATTTCCAGATGGTTCTGGTGCCAACGGAGCAGGGCAGCATGATAGCCCAGTCTGGTGCTAGATTAACCCTTTGTTACTTTAAAAAACTAAACAAAACAGATCTCCCTCCATGCCACTTGTCTTCCAAACCTTTTCTTTGTCTCATCTCTCTCCCTGTTTTAGGCAAGCATTCTCTTCTTTTGGCACCTTCCTCTGTAAATAGTGGGTTTATTTTGGAGGATATTCATCTAGCAAGTCACTCACTGTTTCTAGAACCTTGGTATCTTCAACTTAACCAGAAAACTATTACTCAAATTACTGAGAGTTTAGAGAAGCAAGAAAGAGAGGAGCAGAAGGAGGAAGAGATTAAGAGAGACAGGGGGGGGGGAAGGGAGGGAGAAGGAAGAATGGAGAAGGGGTAGAGAGACAGACAGGCAGACAGAGACAGAGAGAAACAGAGACAGACAGACAGAGAGACAAAGACAGAGAGAGATAGAGAGGAGGCAAGGAGGGAGAAAGAAGGATGGAGAAAGGGGGAGAAAGAGAGAGAAAGAGAGACGGAGAGCAGAAACAGGCTAGTCAGCTGTCATCTGTGTCCTTTTCCTTACCGAGACCCATCGCTTCTTTTAGAGGACCTTGTCTGGAAGCATGAACCACTGTGGGAACAGGGGCAGATGCGGTGATAGTTCATACAAAGCAGCAATCTCCCTGTGCCAGGCTTGCTGGCTGCCTATCATCAAGGAGTGGACTATTCCCTATGTCACGAGGCAGGCTGTCAAACCGTAGCACTGCTGACGAATGAAACTATTGCTGGGAAAAGTTCCCAATGCCATTTTGACATCACTCTTTTCCTGTCTTTGTCAAATTCCTCTGGACTAGAACTCTTGACAGTAGTTTCTGGCAATACGTGCTTACCACTCAGTCTCCTCATGGATTTTCCTTTTCATCATCTTCACCCCAACCTCTGCCTGTCTTTCCCACCCACTTTCCTACCACCTTGTCATGAATCTCTGCTAGTTTTGAGAAAGTCTTTCTGGAGACTCCTCTTTATTCCACTGACTTAGAGAAGTGAAGAGGCTGAAGGGACAGTTGAAGGGGCTTTAGGAAAGTAACAAACATCAATAGGGAAAAGAGTAAGAAAATCAACGAATACGTTGTATGGGCCCCAATGGGTATACCTGATAAAAAAAAAAATCATAGGATTCAGAGTAGGAAGGTCGTCTTCCCCAATGTCCTGACCACTCTTCTCACTTTATAAACGTGGGAACAGTTCATGTGGATAAGTGACTTACCTAAGGTCACACAGCTAATAAGAGGCAAAGCCAGGGTTCAAACCCAGCTCTTCTGACTCCAAAGCCAGTTTGCTTTCCTCTAGAATAGATGACTTTATTTGATTAATAAACATTTATTAGTTAATGCTACGTGCAAATGCCATAACTAAGGTGGGGTGAGTAGGGCTTTTTCTAACTTTAGAGGATTCTGGAAACTCCAGTAGAAATAATTTAGCTAGGAACCCAGTTAGCAAGAATAATTAAATTAGAAAGCTCCTAGAAGGTGAGCTTCAAGGTGGCTGCTCCCCAGGTGAACTCTGCTTCTTCCCTTTCAACTGAATCGAGGGCACATTTGTTCTGCTAGTTACGGTGCCTGTATGTGCAAGATTAGGGGTGCCTTAGGCATAACATGGGTTTGCCTGGTGACTCTTGGGCAGGATTCTGGTGCTTTCCCAGCCCAGTCAGGCTTCCAGAAGGGGCATTAAGAAGGAGAGCTAAGTGCGAGTGGGAGGGGTGGTGAGATGGTGTGTGTGAGAAGGGGAAACCCTAGTGTGGGTGAGGGACAGAAAGCTGGGGACCTAAACGGGGGGCTGGAGAGGGTGAAGGGGAGTCGGAGAAGATGGGAAAGGGAAAGCTGGTCACAACATATGGGTGGGAAAGTCGGAGAGAAAGGGGGAGGCGTAGCAGGCCAGAGTGAGGCGGGGAAGAGAGACCAGCTGGTGAATGTACAGGAGGGGAAGGGAAATTGCTGAGGGGGGCAAAACCCAAAGCTCTCTTGCGGTCACTGCCCCATCTCAAGACCTGAGGGCGACCTCTCCTCGGGGAATTCGCTTGCCCCCTGGAGGTAGCTGTTTTCTCTCGAGCAGTAAGGGGCTCGTTTCCAGCCGCCTGGCGGGCTGTAGAGGTGGAAGATCTTCCCTAGCCTCTCCATACACCTGGACACCTTGCCCCGACAGGGCGGTCAGAGAGTTAAGCGCGCGCCCGTAGAGACTCCCGCAAGCTGGGCTAGAAGTATGATCCGCGTATCTCCCCCAACCCCCCGCCTCCACTCCACCTGGGCCCTCAACTCCTCGCCCCCACAGCCCGGGTCTGCTCGGTCCCCTCCTGGCCCCCACGTCCCGGGTCTGCTCGGTCCCCTCATTCTCCGCACATCTCGCAATCCCCTTTCTTCCCCCGTCCCTCCACCCTCTCACATCCCCTAACTCTCTCACCCTCTTCCTTTCAAGCCTCTCTTGGGGCTTTTCAAGCTCAGCCCCCCTACTCCCTTGGATCCCTCCGTCTCTGATTCCCTAGGTTCTTCAGTCCCCTTATCGCTCTCTTTGCAGCCCCCTGCCCGGTCTCCTATAAAATCCTCACTCCCCTCACCTCTTTAGCCTCTCATCCCTCTTACGGCACCCCCCGCCCCCAACCCCCACCTCGCTTCTTCTTCCCACTCTACCCAGCCTGGCCAAGGGGCGGAGCCGCGAGGAGAGCGAACCTTTCTTGGAGCCTCCTCATCCTCCGGCTCCCCCCCAACTCCCCCTCCCCCTGCCCTCCTACTGGTCCCGGAGGAACCGAGCCCGCCCCCGGGGGAGGGGGCGGGGTCTAGGCCCCGAGCATAAAAGGCGTGCGGCCGCAGGGGCCGTTCCTCACTCGCAGCGGGCTGCTGAGACCTGCGGCGCATCCTCTTGCTCGGCTCAGCTCTGCTCCGGTCCGACGGGATCCTCTGCGCCGACCCTCCGAGAGTCCGCGGCTCCGGGGAGGTGAGTGCTCGCCTGCCCCACCTTTCCAACCCTTCGCTAAGTCTCTGAAGGGCGTTTGCATCGGGAGGGCTGAGATCTCATTCATTTCCTCCACTTCTAATCAAACACTGAGGGCTCTTTGCTTTTAGACAACTTAAAATAGGCAGCGGCGGGAGGAAGGCTGGAGGTTGAGCTGGAAGACCCCCCGCTTCAAAATCCTGCTGCTGCTTCTGTGTTTCCGTGCCTCAGTTTTTTCATCTGTAAACTAGATGACCTCTTCCAGCTCTAAATCGATGATCACACTTTATCTTCAAGTTTTCACTGTGGCACACAGTAATAATGACCCTGCTTCAGGTTTTTATAGCACTTTCCAGTTTCAAAGTCAGTGGCAGAAAGAGTATCGTTGTCCAGTGCCTGGGCTGTAGTTCTTAATAAATGCTTCTTGACTCCTCATGCCCATTTTGCAGATGCGATTCAGATTAAGTCAAGTGACTTTCAGGATCGCTCTAGGCTAGGAAGGGAGGATGTAAGGTTTACAGGGCGCTCTCCTTACAGCACTGGAAGATAGGCAGCCTAAGCGTTATTGCCTCTGTTTTACAAATGAAGAAACCAAGGCCCAGGGAGGTAAAAATCACCTGCCCAGAGTCCTACAGTAAGTTGCTGCCCAGAGCAGGTCCCTTATCCATGTGCTTTCATTTAATCCAATTCTTTTGTTTTCTATGTAGGGAAACCGAGGCACAGAGAAATTAAATGATTTAGGATCATAGAATTAAAACCAGGTTACCTTAGGGTCACCGGGTCCAAACTCCTCTTTGTACAGGTGAGGAGAATGAAGCCCAGAGAGGTTTATCAAGATCACACAGGTAGTAAGTCACAAAGGCAGGATTTGAATCTACAGCTGACCCCTTTTGCACTTGACCACATGTGCTTGTGGGAGGCATTTAGATGGTAGGATGATGACAAGGTTCTGTGCAATCAGATATATGGAAGGACAGGTGGGTGCATATGAATGATGCATGTCAAGGTATCAGGGTCCAAGAAGGCTTTGAATGAATCAATGTTCTTGTCAGCTTCTATCATCAGTAGACACTTTGAGAACACCTGCTGGGTGGTCGCTGCTGGAGAGGCAAAGAAACCTCCTGATGGGCTGACCATCTAGCTGAGGAGATGGGCTATGGACATAGGCATATATCTATCATGCTGTAAGGTAACACAGGCTAAGTCTAGGGTGATTTGTATAGTCAATAATTAATGGAAGGCTTCAGCTGTAGCAGGGATCACCAAGGGCTGGCACCTAGAAAGTTTCTTGGGGGAGATGAGACTTAAGCTGGGCTTTAGAAGAACAGTAGGATTTAGGTAAGTTTAAAATCAGCTTGAATTCTGGACAAGCTGTTGCTCCTTTTTTTCCCTTCATAAAACAGAGAGTACTTGTGTAAATGACAGTCTTTACTTTCAACCAATGCTGAATTCAAACCTTGTTTGATGTTTGGCCCCTCCTATGTAGAGTATGTATATTTGGGTACAAACCTACCCACTTACCATGAGGCTCAGGGCTTCCACAGAGTACATTCTCTTGGGTTTTCATTAGTTCTTTTGTGTGAAATGGGCGGGTTAAGTGGATCCTTGCCCAGAGTGGTCACTGTGAGCAAAGGGGGTATCAATGCCAAAAGAGACATTGCTGGGGGTTTACACATGGTACTCACACTGAAGGTACCTGGAATTTTGCCTCTGGCCCAGAGGATCTGCAGTTCTGAATGTTGTGTGGGCACCCCTTAGTGTCTCCTGCCTTCTCTCTCTCTTACTTTCTATACCCTCACTTTCGCCCCCATCCAATTTGGGGGACAGTTCTGATGGCACCAGCTCTAGCAGCATGCCAGTGTGGTGTTGGGAAAAAAGCGCTAGGTTTGAAATTGGAGTATTTGAGTTCAACCACTCATCACTTGTATCTTGGAAGAGTTGCCCCTACCCTTGAAAGTCTTGTAAATAATTAATTATAGCTGGGGATCTGACCAGAATTTATAAAATAAGAAATTTAGCCTAAATGATTATGAAAGACTCCCTCTATAGCTTTAGGAACTATGATTGTCACTCAACCAAGTGGAATTTTGTAGGGATCCAGTAATTTCAGATTTTCACACTGGGTAGATCTGCTGTTCTGAATGGAGGTCAGGGGAAGGAGGCCAAAGCCTGGACTGTTTTGGGGAAGGGGGTGGGTGTAAGGAATAAAATTCTTCCACACGCTCTGGAAAACCTACAACCCTGCCAGGAGGGTCTGAGTTTAGAGACACTTTGAAAGGAAGTGACTGGGAGTTGAGTTTGCTCTGTCCACTTGGAAGTGGGTGGAGCCACAGGACACTGAATTTGCTTAGAGAACTGGTCACGTTCATTTCATCTCCCCAAAAGGAGAAAATGCCACTCCTGTAGGACATCTCCACCTGGGCCATTGTGCAAAGCTCGTGTTGTTTGGGAAGGGGACCCCTCACCTAGTGGTGACCTTCCTCACCTCGACGGATCTGGAAAATACCTTGACTTTGTCACCAGTGGTGATTCGTTCTGTATGTGAGGTGCCTCTGTGTCTGACTGCTTGGGGCCCAGGAGACCATTTCTGCAGACTCATTGGTTTCTGATCAATCCCAGATGTGCTAGAATGGCATCAGTCAGTTGGGGCTGATGGATTTTAAAGGAAGAAAAATACAGTCTGGGTATTTTTTTTTTTTCAGTTTGTGCAGCTGAATAGATGCTCATAACTTCATGTGACAGGAATCTGAGAGCATCCATTAAACCCTCAAACTAAGCACATCTTGTTCTGGGGTGGGGAGGGGGCAGGAGAAGGAGAGGGAGGGATTTCATTCCTTCTCCTTCCCTTTCTTGCCCTGGAAGCTTCATAACGACAGTCCCAGTGAAAACCTAACATCTTGGGAGAGGTGTTTGAGTTCCTACTGCTTTGAACAGAGATCTGATCTTCTCCTGTTCCTCCACCGCCCCTGTAAGCCTTGCTTTGTGACTCTGGCTGTGTTGTCATGGTCAGTGCCAGAACAGACTCTGCTTTCCAAAGGATAGTGCCTTGTATTCTGGGGAGATGACCTTTTGGTTTGGTCTCTCAAAGAAGCAGATTTATCTTCCCTAGATTGCTACAAACCACAGTTTTAGAAACATGGCTCTGCTGGGATTGAGCAAACCTCTAGATAGTGTGTTTTTCAAATGCCATTTACTATGGGAGAGTTAGTTTGGCACAACAGGTAGGGGACCAGATTTGCAGTCACCAAGACGTCATACATTTCCTAGTTCCTGGGTGAACCTTTCTGAAGCTTGGCTTGAAAGAGGGAATAATAGAGGCAGCTAGGTGGTGAAGTGAATAGAGCACTGGCCCTGGAGTCAGGAGGATCTGAGTTCAAATCCAGCCTTAGACACTTACTAGCTGCGTGACCCTGGGCAAGTCACTTAACCCTGATTGTCTCTTTAAAAAATGGGAATAATAAGAGACCCTACCTCACAGAGTGGTTGTAAATATCACATGAGATCATCTATGTAAAGTGATTTACAGACCTTACAGGATTATGTAAAAGTCAGCTCCTGTTATTTTAGAGGGCTAACCTTGGAGTCAGTAAAACCTGAGTTCAAATCCTGCCTCTGATATATAGTGACTGTGTGATCCTGGGCAAGGCATTTTAACTTTTCAGTAGCCTCAGGCGACAGTTTAAAGAGGACCAGTTACAGGCAGGTTGTGTGTCTAGTGCCTGCCTAGTTTCAATACTGGGAAATCAATGAAATCATAGGGCTGGCTCATAGATGCTGAAGAGCCCTTCTCTTGAAACATCCATGACCTAGAAATCTCCATTTCTGGGAAGCCGCCCTTACTACTTGGCACAGAATGGCAATGTCTCCAAAAAGGTCAGTTTTCTTTTTTGGATCCTTTTTTTTTTAAAAGAAATGTCAGAGCTAGTTCAGCTGAAGGGACCATGTGAATGGAAAAGACCCATTTCTACTTGGTTTAGGTCAGGACCTTCATATCCAACCTCAAAGTCAGATGAAGTGTAAGGATGGTCACATCCTAGGAGCCCTGTCACTCCTCCCCTGTGCTGTCTAGTTACCCTGGGCCTTAGTTTCATCACCTGTAAAATAAGGCACTCTCTCCCTCGATCCTCCACCCCCACCCCCATCCAATCAGTTGCTAAATATTGTGACAGCTAGGTGGTGAAGTGGAGAGAACACTGGGTTTGGAGTCAGGAAGACCTGAGTTCAAATCCATCCTCAGATACTTACAAGTTGGGTTACTCTGGGCAAAGCATTTTAACCTCTGCCTGCCTCAGTTTCCCCAGCTGCAGAATGGGGGTGGATAATCATAACATTTACTTCCCAGGGGTATCAAATTAGACCATTGTAAAGTGCTAGCATAGTGTCTAGCACATAGTAGATGCTTAATAAATGCTTATTACCTTCCCCCTAACATCAACCCCATAACATCTCTCCTATCTATCTCTTTTTGCCCACATATACACCAACCTAGGTCAGGCCCTCAACATCTCTTGCCTAGACTATTATGGTGGTTTTCTAATTGGCCTCCATGCACTGATCCCCTACAGTTGCCAAATTTATTTGTGTATATATATATATATGTATATATATAATGTGTGTATGTATATACATACACATGCATACATATACACATATATGTGTATGTATGTGTATATATACATACACAAATACATATACATGTTTGTTTTTTTTAACTGGGTCTTTATCTTTCCCAGACTGGAGGCTGAGTGGCTGCCATAGATTGGCAGGGAAACTTTGAGCTGCTCCATTTCCAGCCTGGGCAGATTCATCCGTCCTTAGGCAGCCTGGTGGTCTCTCAAACCTGGGGGCTCACCGTATTGGTGCTGGACTTAGTGTAGGCACATAATAATGAAAGGTAAAATTTAGATAGCACCTACTACGTGCTAGGCACCATGCTAAGTGCTTTACAGATGTCTCAGTTCTGAGTCTCAAGTTCTCTAGGATGAAATACAAATGCTTCTGTTTAAAAAGCCCAGTCTGACTTTAGCTTATTCTTGCTTATCTCCCTCACATAGGCAGCAAGCATTTATGAAGTGCCTACTGTGTGCCAGGTGCTGTGCTAAGTGCTAGAGTTATAAAGAGAAGCAAAAAAACAGTCTTTACTTTCAAGGAGTTCCTAGTCTTAACGGGATATAATTTACGTTCTAACCAAAGCGACCTACTTCTACCTCAAACACATTTAATTTTCTGCTGCCATGTGTCTACACAGTCTGCTAGGTGGCGCAGTGGATAGAGTGCCAGACCTGGAGTCAGCAAGACTTGAATTCAAATTTGACACTGACTAATTGTGTGACCCCGGGCAAGTTACCTTGTTTGCCTCAGTTTCCTCATCTGTAAAATGAGCTAGAGAAGGAAATGGCAAAGCCCTCTAGTATCTTTGCCAAGATAACCCCAAAGAGGGTCACCAAAGTCAGACATGACTGAAAAACAACTGAATTGTGTCCGCACGGGCTGTGCCCCTTTTCTTCTCCTTCCATCTCCAATGTTTTCCCTTCTCTCCCTTTCCTCATAGAACCACTCCATCCTTTTAAGGCTCAGCTGTGGAGTCACCTCTTATAGGAGGCCTTTCCTCACTCTCCTTGTTGTGACCTACACCCTGATTGTCTGTCAGTATATGAGTATATATACTCTGTGGTCATATACTGAATTCACATTCCTGTCCCCCAGTGGAGTAGAATATCTTTGAGAGCAAGAATGGTCTCATTTTTGAACTCCAGCACAGCACCTCATACACAGAAGGTGATTAATAAAGACTTATTGGATTGAGGGGATTGGCATAGCTGGTGTCTGAAGTCCCTTCCTCCTAGCATTAGAACAGGCCTTTAACTGGGCTCCCTAATTAGGAGGTCCCGATCTGCCAGAAGATATGGAAAGCCTTGGGAGGGCTCCAAGCCAGTTTGCCAGGGTGCTCAGTGGGACCCCAGCCCCTTCAAAGACTTGACTGAGCCTGACACATCTTCTTTGATCCTTGCTGTATTAGCTGTCAGCACTCAGTCCCGTCTAACCTTCCTGCATTTCCTATCTCAAGCATAAAAAGATTTAAACCTGACAGATTTTAGAGATCATCTAACATGACCTTCCTGCCCCATTTCACAGATTAAACGTTTAGAGGTGCAGCAAGGTCAACCTCCTTGCCTGTGATCGCACAGACCATAGATATCAGAACCTGGGTCTTTGTTGGCTGTGGAATTAATGTTTTTTCCATTGTACAATACTGCCTGGGTTCAATCTCAACTCTGAATTTACTCTCTGTGTGACCTTGGGCCAGTCATTTGTCAGTCATTCAAGGAACATTTATTAAGCACTTTTAATGCTCCAGGCACTTTGTTTGCCTCTCTGTAACTCAGTTTCCCTTTCTGTAAGATGACAGTTAGACTAGATGACCTCTCTAATCACTTCCAGTTCTATATGCACAATCCTATGCTTTTTTCCTCCAAGAAGCTGGACAAAGGCCATGAAAGTTTCTATAAAGTTCCTTGTGCCTCATGTATTACATTTTATTTGTATTATAAGAGTATTATTTTTGGCTCAAGAGTATCCCAAGAAACAAGTGGTGTCAGTCACAGTGTGCTGTGAGAGAAATGATTATTAATAACTAATGATCTGGAGAAATGGAGTGCCCCCTTTCTTTTCTTTTTGCAAGATCTCAGTCTCTGAAGGTTGAGCTAAACTTCTCTATCCCCCCCAGCCTTACAAGGAATCCCTAACCTCAGGTGAATTCCATTCAATCAAGCTTGGCTGGAGACATCCTTTTGTCTAGATCAGGCCTTCTTAAACTGTGGATGCCATGTGGGTCTAGAAAGTGTCTCTAGAGTCTCTAGACTCTCTAGACAGCCCAAGGCAGGGGTGGGAGGGGTGGTGGTGGTGGTGGTGGTGGTCTGAGTATGTAGTTTCTCTCTCCAAGGGTGACATGCTGTCATTCTCCACCCCTTCCCTCCCATTGTGTTAACCAATCAGAGTTGATGGCCACTCCTCTTCCAAAAGAACACATAAGCTCTGAGCCTGCACCACCATGACTGTCTTTGGTCTAAGAAAGACAACCAAATGGTCATCATTTTATTAATAACCTGCTGCCCTTACTAATAAGAGATTAAATTACCCAGAAACTATGTCCCTCAAACCTTTTTAATCATCACAGTTAAAGAGCACAGGCTTGTTCCTTCCTCCCCTTAGAATGTAAGCTTCTGGAGGGTAAGGATTATTTCGTTTTTGTCTTTGTGGCCCGCAACCTAGTATTGAGTCTAGCGCGTGGGCACTTCATGAAGTTTTAACCCTTTGTGGCACAAAATATACTAAGGGAAACCCTAGTTATTGGTCTTGTAAGAGAGGATTTGTAGGTGTGAAATGCCCCTAGGATAAGGAGAGTAGACAAGGATTTTTTTTTTTCAATATTGGAAATGAATCTTATTTTATGCCACCAAGCCTTTGTGTGGTCCATGTCATTTTGATAATACAAATCTCTCTTGTACTTTAGAGGAAAAATACCATGGGCAACAGATTTTTTTTTTCTTCAAGATCTCACAAAGCAGCTTGAGAAGAGTAGTGACAGCTAGCATTTATATGGCATTTTAAGGTTTGCAAAGTGGCTTATTTGTGTTACTCCAGTCAGTTCTTACAAGAACCCTGGGAAGTAGGTGCTATTATTATCATCATTATTTTACAGATGAGGAAACTGAGGCAGAAAGTGATAAGTGACTTGCCCAGGGTCACCCATCTAGTAAGTATCTGAGGCCATTTTTGAACCCTGCCTCTATGCCCAGTGCATTGTGCACTTTGGCACTACCTACCTGTTCTTTTAAGTGCAAGCTGGGATATAAATATTGCCTCTTCTTAGGAGTGCATTTGCTGTGGCCAAGGCAAGCCCTGTTCTAGTGATGCCTGTGATTTGCCTCCAAGCATGCAAATGTTTGGCAAACTTGCATCTTTTGCTTTGTTCAAATAGGGAAGAGCAAGTCATCCTTGTAGAGCTGGCCCAGATAATTCAGAGCAAAGTCAAATAGTAAAGGTGGGTGCAGGATTTGTTTTGGCTTATTTTTTTAGAAGCTCGAACTTTGATTTTCCTCCAGAGTTGAGATGTTTTATGCACAAGTTGACTTCTTCAGGTGGAGAAGTTGTTAGCATATTTATAAGCAACAGAAGGCCTGCCTTTCTCCAAGAAGAATGTGCCGCCTGTTTCTGGTCCTCTAATGTGAAGTCTGTTTCCTCATGCATTAGAGGTTACTTGTAATATTCCCACATCATGCAATAAGATTAATAATAAATGCATTAAGAAGGCTGGTTATTCCTCATCATTCATTTAGAAGTATTCAATACCCACTGTATGCTCAGTACTATGTTAGGTGTGAGGGGCTGCAGAAGAAGTCATTGCCCTGGTTTGGAGGAACATATACTTGACTTGGAAAGAAAATGCAGATATAGGTGAGAAAGCTGGAGACTGGCCAAGGTGTGTTATATTAATAAATGTGGTATTGACTCTAGTCTAGAGACTGTAAGGGTTGGAAGGCCCCTAGGGATCACCCTTAGCACCTAGGGCTTCTTAAACTTTTTATGTGTCACGGACCCCTCTGGCAGTCAGTCTGGCCAAACTCCTCAGAATCATGTTTTTAAATGCATAAAATAAAATGCAGGGGATTAAAAAGGAAACCAATTATCTCAAAGTAAAGTTATCAAAATATTTTTCTAAAAGTTCATGGCCCCCAAGTTAAGATGATCCCTGGTGAAACCCCCAGGTTATCTGTGATCCAGGTAGTCCAAATCTCTCATTTTACATATCAGGAAACTAAGGAAAAGTGACTGGACTGAGGTCAGATAGGGAGCAAATAGAGCTAAGATTTGAATCTAGATCCAAGGCTTCTTCCACCCTCTCTTTAGCATCCAGGCAGCCCAGTCCTCCCCAAGCCTGACGATGGTCACAGAACCACCTCTAATGTGTAGTCACTTTGTCCCTGAGATGGGCTGTACCTCAGGATGGGGGCTATTTACTATGTCCCGGGAAGAAGGGAGAGAGGTCAGGAAAATATGGTGGGGGGTAGGAATCCAAGTTTGGGGACCACTCTTCCCAATTTCATTCAAATCTAATATTTTAATATTTCTTATAAGCAAGAACTTTGAAATTATGCTGTCTTCATTTGCAAGAAGGTTTCTGTGACATTAACCCCAAAGATACCTTTCAGTGAAGCATTTTGACACTTTATCCATTCATCTGCTCCACAAACATTTAGGAGTGAAGCAGTATGACACAGTGGTTGGACCATTGGCCTCAGAGCCAGAAGGACCTGAGTTCAAGTCTTGCCACTGATACATACTGTCTGTGTGGCCCTGGCCAAGTCCCTTGACCTCCTAGTGCTCCAGAAAACTCTCTAAGATACAAAGTTGCTGAGAAGATATCAATCTGCCGTTGTAGAAGGAGTTTCCTCATCTGAGAGTTCCCTCTACCCATGAAATCACAGGGCTAATCCCTGTCTCTTTGAATATTTCTTGCTGTTTAGTCATTTCAGTCATGACCCCACTAGGGTTTTGTTGGCAGAGATACTGGAGTGGTTTGCCATTTTCTTCTCTTGCTCATTTTACAGATGAGGAAACTGAGGCAAGTGAATTGCCCAGGGTCACACTGCTAGTAAGTTTCAGAAGTCAGATTTGAACTCAAGTCTTCCTAACTTCAAGCCTAGTACCGCACCACCTAGCTGCAGGCCATTCGCAGAGCACTATGCCAGGTTTTAAGGAAAAGCCAGCAAGAAAATACATCATGAGCCCTGCCCTCATGGAGCTGATAGTCTAGTAGAGGAAATAAGACAGGGGTGAATAAATCTTATACAAAATGGAACGTGAAAAGACATGTGAGGAGTGTACGGTGCTAAGAGCAGGTGAGTGAGAAATCCCTTCCAGCTAGGAGTGTGGAGGCTTCTAGGAGGGTGCCCCATTTGAAGTGGGACAGGTAGAGGGAGGCTGGGAGAAAGAGAGGGGAAGGGAGAGATGCTCCCTTTCTCTCTCTGTCT
Organism: Phalanger gymnotis; assembly: GCA_028646595.1. Lineage (NCBI taxonomy): Eukaryota > Metazoa > Chordata > Mammalia > Diprotodontia > Phalangeridae > Phalanger > Phalanger gymnotis. Next base: position 349,629,145 of record CM053625.1, on the reverse strand, counting down.
CTCTCCCCCTCCCTCCCCCCACCTCTTGTTTAGTAGTGAATGAGGTTCACCTCCTCTCAAATCTCACTTTGTCGCAAAGGATCTAGGGTAGGTTCCTACTGCAAAGGCTTATGATAAGTTCGTACAATGCAATATCCAACTATTTATAAACTCTCTGGGAGAAGCCTCTGAAAGAAGAAATTGTTCTCGGGACTGGATCGAAGTCCTCGCCTCTTCTCCAGCCTCCCCTCCCCCATCTCATCTTCAACACAGCCAATTTGTTCTCATTTTAAGGAAAGCACCACCAGGCAGAAAACGGGGCCAAACTGTATTTATTCCCAGGGAACTCGAAGTCTTATGCTTTATGGGTAGAGAGGAGGTATTTTCAGATATACTTTGGCATCGATGAACAAAGTGCTCTCTCAAACTGCTGAATCAACTAAGCACTGTCTGAGGAGAGGGCTAAGGGGTGTGTGTGTATGCGTGTGTGTGTGTATGCGTGTGTGTGTGTGTTTTCCAAGTTAATTGGCTGCTTGAGCTTCAGTTCACTTAAATGCAGCATCTAAAACAATCATTCATATGTATATGTATATATATGCACATATATACATGATATATGCGTGTGTATACTTACCCATGGTATATATAAGTATACATATATACATGTGTGTATATGAATATATACACGTATATGTCTTTTGTTATTTTCGTTCCGTCATTTTAGTCATGTTTGACTTTCCATGACTCCATTTGGGGTTTTCTTGGTAGAGTGGTTTGCCATTTCCTTCTCCAGCTCATTTGACAGATGAGGAAATAGAGACAAACCCGGTTAAATGACTTGCCCAGGGTCACACAGCTAGTAAGTGTCTGAGTCTGGATTTGAACTCAGGAAAACGAATCTCTGTGATTCTGGATCTGACGCTGTACGTGCTATGGTGCCATCTGGCTGCCTATATGTATACACACATATATGTGCATTCATAGACACATACGTATATATACATATAGTATCCTCAAAGTCTAAGTGTAATTTAAACTTTAAATATATACGTATATATATATATATCCAAGCGCATACACATAAAAGCATGCATACACACATATATACATACATACATGCACACATATATACATACATACATGCACATATACAGAAACATAAAATCTTTTAGGACCATTGCATTTAAAGCTAGAAGGGACCAAGGAAATCATCTCATTCCACCTTTTCATTAACAGGCATAGAAACTCACACCCAGAGAGAACTTGCCTGCAGTCATGTGCCAAATGACCCAAATGACCCACAGGGTTGTGACTCAGCTTGGGTGTTTTATTTTGTTTTTTCTTTTGCTAATTTAGCCTTTTCAGACATTAAGCATTGCAGTCCACTCTGGCTCTTTAAGCAAAGCGGTTCACAAATGTTATCTCACTTGAAGGGGAGGGATAGGTACTATTACCATATCCATTTTACAGATGAAACTGAAGACCGAAAGAGGTTAAGTGACTTGCTGGTCACAGAGCTCGTAAGCGTCCAAGGTAGGAGTTGAACTCCAGTCTTCCAGACTCCAAGTCCAGTGCTCTGTCCATAGCACCACCTAGCTGTCTGGCATCAGAATTTTTCATTTTCAAACCCATTTGGATAATTTTGAAGTCTTTTAGACCTCTTGGATCATGTGCTACATTGTGCATTGGTAGTGACCATAGCTTAAGAACAATCCATGTGTGCCTGGATCTACTCTCACGTTACTTTTTTAAAGTTCTATTTTTCCCAATTGCATGTAAAAAAAATTACATTCATTTTTTTTTTAAATTTTGAGTTCCAAATTCTCTCCTTCATTCCTTTCTCTCCTCCCTGAGATGGTAAGCAATTTGATAAAGGTCATCCATGTGCAATCATGCAAAACATATTTCCATATTAGTCTTGTTGTGAGGAAAAACACAGACTGCCCCCCCCCCAAAAAAAAACCTACACAAAAATAAAGTATGCTTTGATCTGCATTCAGACTCCACCAGTTCTTTCTCTGGAGGTGGATTGCATTTTTCATCAACTTTCACATTACTTACTGCAAATACATAAATCATGCAAAAAGGTCCCAGTCAGACTTTACAACTCTCTTTAGGCCAGTGTACTGTGCCAAGTACACTGGCCTACATGAACAGCACTGGTCAGGCATATACTTAATCTGGTAAATCAACTTGGGATTTCATATTTTTATTTCTTTGGACTGTGCCAATACCATGAGTGATCACATCATAGCTGAGAGCATCCCTTAAAAAACTTTAAAAAAAATTCTCAGCTTAAGAAACACACCAGATAAAATGAACATTTCCAGCAGAATCTATTATATATGACTTCTTTTTCCTTTTAAGTATATAATAAATTCAATATGTAAATTTCAAAGATGTTCTACTTATTCATGTTTTTCTCTTGCCTTTCTTCTGTTCTCTTATGCATTAAAAATGCTTCGATGACCCTCCCCCCCCCATTTCCCCCTTTTTTTGACACCCCTGTTGTGCTAAGCCTCCTTTTCTCTCCCATTTATTCTCTCAACATGGAGAGGGAGAAAAAGCCCTGCAGAACAATATCCTTGTAACAAGTAAGCAGAGTCAAGTAAAACAAATTCCCACATTGGCTGAATCCAAAAATGTATTACATCTCATTTGGCACCTTAAGTCTATCACCTCTCTGTCAGGAGATGGGTAGAAGGCTGCATCACCTGTCCTCAGGTAGGATCATGGGTCATCGCATTGATGGGGGGGTTCTTAAGTCTTTCAATGTTGTCTGTTTTTACGGTGTTGCTATGGTATAAGCTGTTCTGGTTCTGCTCACTTCGCTCTGCATCAGTTCATACAAGTCATCCAGGGTTTTTTTTTTTTTTTTGCATCTCTCTTTTCATAATTTCTTATAGTGCAGTAATTTTCCATTACATTCTTGATGGGCACCCCTCCCCTTCATTTCAATTTCTTTACTATAACAAAAAGAACTGCTCTAAATACTTTTGTATGCATGGGTCTTCTCCTCCTCCTCCTCCTTCTCCTTCATCTTTTTTTTTAAAAATCAGTTTGGGGTATAGGCTTAATGGTAGCATTGCTGGGTCAAAGAGTATACACGCTCTAGTGACTTTTAGGGCACAGTTCTAGTGCTTTCCAGAAGGACTAGACCAATCCACAGCCATACCAAACAGTGTGTCAATGCACCTATTTTCCCACAACCCCTGGAATAATTGCCATTTTCCCTTTTTGTTACCTTTACCAATCTGGTGGACGTGAGGTACAGCTTTAGAGTTATTTTAATTTTTATTTCTCTAATTACTTAGTGATCTGGAGCATTTTTTATATGGCTGTAGAGTGTGGATTTCTTCCTTTGAGAGAAACATCATTTCTAACACCGGGTCCCGACGCCCAGTCCCCATCCTAAGGCCTTCTAGGAGTCCTAAGGTCCTAATCACTTGAGTCTGTGGGAGTAGTCTTCTGTTTGGTCTTCTGACCTCATCTCTCCTCACCCCAGTCCATCACGCATACAGCCATGGCCGTGTCGAATCACCTTGCTCTCCTCAGTAAACTCTATTGGCTCCGTCGAAGATGAAATATAACCCCTCTGTTAGTTAAAGCTCTTCACATTCTAGCCCAATGCCTACCTTTCCAGTTTTCTTATACATTACTCTGCAATTCTAGATTTATGATCCCTTGGATACACTGTGCAAACCAACCACACCAGTCTGCTCACTATTCTGAACAAACAACTCTCCATCTCCCATCTCTGTGTCTTTGCATTGGAAGTACCCCCTGCCTGGAATGCCCTCCCTCCTCATCTCTGCTTTTTAGAATCCCCGTTTTGAAGACTTAACTCCAGTGCCACCTTTTTGTAAAACATTTGCTGACTTTCCTCCTCCTTCCCCAACAGCTAGGGTACTCTTTTATAAACTATCTTGTATTCATTTTGAATATGTTGTATATATTATGTAAATCATGTATATGTATTTATATTATAATATAATTATATATTTTATAGAATATTGTATTATACAATAATTATAATATATAAATTATGTATATATTTATATATGCATATGTTTTTATATTTCACATACGCATATGTTGTCTCCTCTATTAGAATGTCAGTGTATAAAGATATCCCCAGCATTTAGCACAGCGCTTAGTATTTGAAGTGCTTAATAAATGGATGTCGATAAAATTTGGACCTGGAAGGGAACTTAAAGGTTGTCTAATCCGCCCTCCTCCATTTAACAGATGAGAAAACTGAGGCTCAGAGAGACCACATGGTTTACTAGAGGAAAGCAAGTTAAGGCAGGCACTGGTTTGTTTCCTTCCATATCCTAGAAAATATCAAAGGACAGCTATACCAAGTACTTTCTGTTTTTTTTTTTAAATAAAAGTGATTCATTCCTGCCAAGTCTAGCCTTAGCCGTGTTTACCACCATCTAGTACTGACCCAGATAGTTGGAAATTGAGGTCTCTGCCCAGTGTCTGAAGAGGTCTTCCCACACTTTGGGAGTGTGGTGGGGATGTCGGTCGTTGCCGTTGCTACCTCATTCCTGGAATTTCTGGGTGGTTTGGATGAATAATTCTAAGAGCTGTCCTTGGCCTCACTCGCACTCTCTCAAATTTCTGGTTCTTGTCTGGGCATTGATTATCCTGGAGAAGAGAAAGAGCAAGGGGAGTCCCCTGATCTCTGGGCACCGCCACGGCTGGTGGCATTCCTAAGGAAAATTCAATAGGAAAAATAAATGGAACTCTCCGATGAAACCCACAGCATCTTTGAGAGAAGACTTTGTAATTGGAGATGTCTGGGATGTAGAATCAGGAAGGTCTGGTTCAAATATAACTTCCCAAATTTACTGGTGGTGTAACCATAGATAAGTCACATGACCTCAGAGTCTGTTTCCTCAATTGTAATCTAATGGACTAGGAGGCATCTTGTAAACAATTATGTACAAACAAGTCATAAACAGGATAAGTCAGAAATAATCTTGGAGGGAAGACAATGACATTAAATATGAGTATTGTTAGTCCCCAGTTTAAACACAAGGAGACTGAGAGAAGGCTAAAGGGAAATGACACAAGAAATCTTGAAGTCAGGATTGCATCCCAAGTCTGACTCAAGTCCAGAGCTCTTTCTATATGTCATTACTTCTCTATCACTTGATTTCATTTGATAAGTCTTACTGAATCCCTCTCTTAGGCTTGTTGAATTGGATAACTCAGCACAGTGCTACATATTGTGGGAGATTCAGAAGGAGAAGACTTGCCTTGCCATCAAGCACCTTACGGTCTAGTTGGGACAGGACATGATTAGCAAAAATAATGAAAGGTTATATCATACCTTAAGGTTAAATTGAGTAGTACGGTTGTAAGTGCTATAAGAGTTGAGAGAAGGGGAAAATCCAAGTAACGACCAATCATGGCCAGCCTCATAAACCTTCTGGGTTTTGATGGAAGTCTCCACTAGATGAATGGAGCCTTCAGGCTGCTGTAAAAGCCCACATCATTAAATTAAAGTTGGTGTTCTTTCCTTTAACCCTGAGAGTAATCCTTTTGGCAGGTTCTCCTAAACACAAAGAGAATATATTGCAGACGAGATGAAACAACTCATTCCCGTCTTTATATTACGTTCCCTTGCTTCTCTTCTATAAGAGTTCAAGTAGGTGACCTCATTCCTGGGTAATGTATCTGTGTCCTGGAGAACACTGTAGTGCGTCATCCCTGCATGGGAGACTTAAAAGCTTTGGTTATCATCATGGCATTTCACTTAAAGCTTAAATCTGGAACATGAGCCCTGCCTTTGCCATCTGTTGGCAGGCTCGCCAGTCACTGGAGTCTTGCTTTTTAACCTCTGCCCCCAAATGCTTTGTTTTGCAAAGTCATGTACTGCTGCTTGCCTGCTTACGTAATATCTTAGAGTAATCATTTTTGTTCCCCTCAGACAGTTGCTTTAACAAATATTTCATAGTTTTTTTCTTTGTGATGTTTTAATTTCCCCTAAGCTCCACATGCTCTCCCACCCCCATACCCTGTTGCCCCCACCATTTCAAACAGCTTAAGTCAGAAGGAATTGAACTAAGGTGATGGCTTCTGGCTGTAATTCATACCAGAGGGATGTGATGATTAAGAGATGTAGAGGTGGAGGGTGGGATGCATAAGGTGAAAGGTTGGAAGATTATGACTCTTTCCTCCTCACTGCCAAGAACACAGTGTGGGAGATGAGCAAATAACTATCCATGATATTACATAGGCTGACAAAATTTCAGTGGTTGGGGGAGGGGAGTTGTGGGGAGAAGGTTGCATAGCGTCTACATTCAGAATCCAAATCTGAGAACAGTCATCTGAGCTACCAGCCAACCACCAGGTGGAACGAAACGATGGCCAACTCTTGTGATTTATGGATATGTAGGTAAAATGTCATGCTAATGTCAAAGCTATCAACTCTCTGTCCCTGAGGTGACGCACATTCCCTGTGACCCGGTTATTCTATCTGACCAAAAAGGATAATTCTATCACCCGTGTGTTCTCTGATGGACAAGAAAAAGGCATCAAGGAATGCTGACACAAGAATGGATCATCTTGACTGGAAATCCTGCCTTCCCTCAACACCCTGATGAGTTGTGGTAGATATTGGTCATTTTCAAGACTGCCCCCTCATGGCTGATCTATGGCCACTGGCCAATGCTTAATGCCTGGCACATAGCGAGCACTTTAAAAATGCTTGTTGTCTGGTTGTCTTGGTGTTGGAATATTCACTGGTTCTTAAGGTCAAACCACTGTCTGCATTGCACAGAGATGAAAGAGAGAAAAAGGGCAGCTATGTGCTTGACTTTGAAAATTGGCCCTAGATTCTATATAAAGGGCTGGTAGAAATGTCCTGGTTGTAACTTCTGACCTACTCCACTAGCAATGGATTATCCATGGATTGGCAAAGGGGTCATGGCCACTCAGAAATCTGTGGCACTCTCCTCTACTACTTCCATTTGAAATATCATGTGAATATTTGATCATTTTTGCCAGGAGACAGAGTGTTTCAATGGAAAGAACATTGGATTTTAGGTCAAAGAACCTGAATTCACATCTAATCTCTTCTCTGCCATTTACTACCTGTAAAGACTTGAGCAAATGATTAGACCTCTCTGGGTCCTAGATTCCTCCTTCCAGCTCTAAATCTATGATACTTCCATGGCACAAACTGTTTTTAGAATTCCTATTTTGGAATTGCTTCTAGATCCGATGGCACATTCCTTCAAAGAGCCTCAGTAGTGTCCACTTGTCATCTTTGAGTTTTGGAAATAACTACAAAAATTTCAGAGACCAAGTGGAGACCAAGCTGGGTGACAATTGTTTGGTTTAAAATGAGATGTTGATATAACGTAATGAGACTGATTTAAAAAATATTAACCATCTCTGAAAGATCACAGATTTAGACTGGAAGGGACCTCGGAGATCTGTATAGTTTAATCTCACTTCAAAGATCGGAAAACTGAGTTCCAGATGTGATGAGTTACTTGCCCAAATCCACATAGTTAGTAAGTAGACAGGGACAGGGCTCAAATCTAGGTTTTCTGACTCCAACCTCAACTACTACCCATGCAGTTTCAGTTGCCCCACCTCCAATCTCTCAATATATGATTTCTTGGGAGAGGAGAAAACTTTTGGATGTATGTACTCTAGTTTTGAAGTTTTATTGTGGTTTGTCCTTCGTCCTCAAAGAGGACCATGACATCAGGAAGATGATACCATGACTTGCAAGTGAATTGGATTTAAGGGCTGGGGAGGGCTGGCTACATCTCATAAAGTTTAGGGGTTACCAAAATGTTTTTTATGCTTTCACATGGATATTAAGGTGAAACATAATGAGTACAAGCAGACTTGCCTTGGTGTATTTAGCTCCACCTCCCCCCCCCCAAGCTACTCTAGCTTCAAGGCATGCTTTGAGTTAGTACCGATTAAAAATCATAGCATATCAGCCCCCACTAATAGAGGATACATTAGATCAAAGCAAGAAGCACTTAATTAGATAACAAGTTAAATAACAAGGGAAATCCTATTTATATACATAGAAGTATACTTTCCTACATATTTCCATGCCACCAGTGCAAGGAGCACATATAGGGAACATGTGTTGACTGGGGAACACGTGTAGGAGAGTGCACGTGCATAAGAAACATATAGACAGAGCAATGAATATTTCTGGGGCCAAGTCCCAGCTGGAGATCCTTTCTGCCTTTGATATGGCTGATTGCTGCTTTTTTCTGGTGTTCTGCAGGTTGCTGCTGTTCTCTGCTTCCTTTTTCTTCAATCAGGTAGTCCTCAGCAGCTCTGTTCTTAATTTTTATCTCCAAAACTGCAGCAACAAAGAAGTCGATTCTCCGCAGGGGTGGCGGCTCAACTTTTAATCTAGCCTGTAGCCTCAGGGGTTATTTTGGCTCTTGTGTGAGTCAAATACACAGCTGTACTCAGCCAACCATCAAAAGTCCTAGGCTTAGATTAATCTTGACTTCCGGACTTCTTTGCTTCTGCGTCAACTGCTACACCTTGAACTCATTTTGTAACTAGGGTTGTGGTGAATACCTTTGTTTCATCTTACTTTTTAGTAGCGTAGGTCCATGTAAATCACACCAAGGGCTTCGCTTAGCAAGACTAGGAAGGAAGGAAGGGGAAGGTAGAATAGATGGCCTTTATCTCGCCTTGCCGTGAAACAAAATCTCTGTCCTTTCTGCATATAAATCACAAATTCACTTGGGAGTTTTTAATCCTTAATCTTTACCTTAATTCCAGTAAGACACTGCTACTTTGCACGTCATGTTGTTTTTTTTTTAACATTTATATTTTGCAGTAGAGTAACTAACTCAAAAGAAGAGTCGAGGAATATCATAGAGAAATGTTGCCAGATTAATTGGGATTCCAAAGGAATACTGGAAAGAATGGCACATCTTTCCCATCATTCCCAGAAATATTACATCAAAAAGCGGTACTTCTGGGAAGGTTGTCTAAATGTAGTGCCAAACACACTGTGTTTGGACTATGTTTATTTATATCTGTCACAGTTACAACCTCGGGGATTTGGACATTTCTCCCATTGACCCTGGTCTCCCCGCAACCCTGCGCTGGAGAGTTCCCATGGCTGTTTTCTTCCTTAACTATGTCAGCATGACTTTGTTCTCCTCTGAGCTGCACTTGTTCTCACGTGTGCCCCACTCCATCCTCTCTTATGATCTCTGCTCATTATTCCTTTGGATTATAGACCCAGCTTAAAGTATCATGATGTCAGAGTTGGAGGAAACCTCAAAGAAAATCTAGTCTAGGACTTCTTCAGTTGGGCAATGGGTAGATTTCTGGGAGTTCATGAGTGCGGATGGGGTGGGGTGGAGAAATTACACCTGTCTTTCAATATAATTGGTTTTCTTTGTCATCCTTTGTATTTTATTTTGTGCATCTAAAAACATTATTTGGAGAGGGGATCCATAGGCTTCACCAGAATGCCAAAGGGGGTATGCAACACACAAAAAGGTTAAGAACCCTGATCTAGTCCTACCTTCTCATTTTACATGGGAGGAAACTGAGGCTTATGGGGGCAGTGACTTGCCCAAGATTAAATCCTGGGCCAATAGCGGGGCTGGGACTTGGATCCTGAGCTTCTTGTTCCAAGTTAATTTTTCCTCCTTCCTTATATCACAGTTATTCTATTCTTTGCCTTTTGTATCCTTATCTAGTCTCAATCTTTGCTACTTTGATTCTTTTTTTTTTTTTGAGGCTAAGTGACTTGCCCAGGGTCACACAGCTTCTTTGATTCATTCTAAAGACATTACTAAACCCCATTCTATACAAAGCAATGTACTTGGTGCTAGGGGAGATACAAAGTTATTTAAGACACTGTCTCTGAACTTAAAGATACTATAGTTTAAAAGGGGATAACACTTGTGTGTGGGGGTAGTCTTTGACTAACTCCTAGTCCACAAGGCTCAGAATGTAATCAAAAGGATTAACAAAGTATTAAACTAAGTGTAAAGCGAACCTGTGTGCTAATTCCTTTGGAATATGTGAACTCAGCTATATTCAGCCAAGCACCCAAAGTCCTAGGCTTACATTAATCTTGACTTCTGAAGTTCTTTGCTTCTGCCTCAACTACTATGCCTTGAACTCATTCTCTGATGGAATTAAATGGCTCAATCTCATTGAACAAACAAGACTTTAAATAAATAGCTAAGCTGTTGGGCCAGTGGAGTTCCAAGGGAATCTCGGCTTAGAAGCACTTTGTGGTGGAGATGCTTGCAGGGAGTGGAAAAGGGACCATTTCTATATCCATCCCTCCTTGGCCATGAAGGTCTTGATCATGATATCTTGCCCAGAGGGAGATAGCCCATCCAGCAGCTTGAGTTCATTAGTTTGAGCCACCAGTAGAGGAGGAACCTGGCTCCTAAGGAAGCCCTCTTGCAGGCATGAGGGAAAAAGGAATTTCTTTCTCTTCCCATGTAGCCCAGCCATGTTGCTTTGAAATGCAGTGCATTTCAAATGCAGTGGGACTTGTGGGAGTCACCTTATCTAGTGTGCAGCAGAAGCACGTGTTCTAGATGTGCAGTGAAAATCACTCTAGGGAAGAAACAACTTCAAGAAACCAGACTCCTGGCAGCAGAGAAGAGAGCTGATTGTGAAGAAGAGCGGACTCTGCGAACCCAGCCAAGCAATGCGTCCAGCAAAGACGCTGTGAAAGGAGCTGTATGGAGACTCTGTGGCGAGAGGAAGGGCCTTCAGGCCTTAGAGTATCACTGGCTACGGCTTGCTTTAATCCTTAGGTGTTTCCCTACATCTGTATCTCACTGCCTTGTGCTTTTTAAGTTTATGCCTGGTCTTCTCACTTATTCTTTATGCACATGGGAGACTGTCTCCAATTTATTTGGGGGAAGGAGTGTTTTATGCCATTTGCCTTTATGCCATTTGGTATTTATGCCGTTATGGCCTTTGCTAAGAGCTAATTGAGAGTACTGGCTGATTGTTCATGGAAAATACGCTGGTTAACTTCGAGGTAGCAGCTGCTCTCTGGGTACTTTACTAAGAAACGTGAGTGTAAATTGAGAGAGGAGACTAGAAAAGGGTACTACACATGGACACGTATAATATTACACAAGTTCATTGCTCAGTTCAGTCATTTTTCAGTCTTGTCTGATGTTTTATGACCCCATTTGGGGTTTTCTTGGCCAAGACACTGGAGTAGTTTGCCATTTCCTTTTCCAGTTCATTTGACAGATGAGGAAACTGAAGCAGAGTTGAACGACTTGCCTAGGGTCACACAGCTAGTAAGTATCTGAGGCCAGATTTGAAATCAGGTCTTCCTGATTCCAGGCCTGCACTCTATCCACTGTGCCTCCTAGCTACCCAAAGTACAATTAGAGAGACATAAAACAAACGAACCAGAGACATTATTTCTAAATTAGTCAAAGCTTAAGTCACTTGTGACTGGGTTGAGTATCCAGGGGATTGTGAGATAGAACTCATCTATAGCTATTTTAATATACTGATAATGTCATCAAGCAAATGAAACAGTATCAGTAGGGAATGATGACTGATTTTTCAGTACATTTCAGACTCTGCCTCAACTGTGGACCCTTTCAAAGCTATCCAAGTTCAAAATGCACCAATGCTGATTGCTTTCCACAGATCCATCTAGGTTCTTGTCTAGTCTTCTACAGGACAGGACTCACTGAGACGTCTCTCTTTATTTACCTAATATTTGTCTTCCCGTAGAGTTCTAATTCACCAAAACGACTCCTGTCTTAAATGGGCTAGAACAGGGAGAGGTTCTTAACCTGGGATTCATGAACTTGGGTTTGTTTGGTTTTTACTACTTTGATAATTATATTTCAATTTAGTTGGCTTCCTTGGTAATCCTATATATTTTATTTATTTAAAAACATTATTCTGAGAAGAGATCCATTCAGAGTTGGTACCAGAGTGTCAGAGAGGTCCAATATACAAAAAAAGTTTAAGAACACCTGGCTTGGAGCCTTGGTTTGTGGAGGAACCCAGTGATGAGCTTTTCCCTTGGGTGAAATCACATTAGTCACATCCTCGGGCAAATTTCCATCAGAAACTTGCTTCATGGCACAGTGGTTTCTGAGATGATTGATTGAATGATGGGTCATCCGGGTTAAGTAGGAAACCTCCTTTCAAAGTAGAAAAAATGAGGTCAAGAGAATGCGAGACAAAGGAATTATTAGCGTTTTTGCCCTGGCTTCTATTTGGAACCTAAGCAGTCTTGCCTCACCAGGAGTCCTTCCCAGGACAGCAGCCACTGGATCTGAATTAATGCTAACCTATGTTCCTTGTTGCTTTTTCTTCTGTTTAATTCCAGGTCTATTAAGAACACTCTAACCGCCGTCGAGAAGACAGCTGCTGGAAGTATTGCCTCAACACCGGAGCATAGGATCATTCTGATTCCTGCTATAAAATTCAACCATGAGTCCCACCCTGTCTTGTATTGTCCCCCTGGGATTAGCATTTTTAATATGTCAGACACAGGGTTTTTTCCTACCCAATGCTACTCATTTGGAGAAGCTTCTGAGCAAATACCAGAATGACCAGCCTCATTCCAGAAGCAAGAGAGCCATTCCCAGGGCAGACAGGGAGGAGATACTGATGCTTCACAACAAACTGAGAGGTCAGGTCTACCCATCAGCTTCAAACATGGAGTACATGGTAAGTGTCTGTTGTAGCAAAGGAGGAAGGACTGGGAGAGAGGGCCCTGCTTCGCTTCTTCCCTTTGCAGCTCTTCTGCAGCTGTTTTTCTTTAAAGGTGACCAATGAGCTCAGTGTTGACTTATGACCTTTTTTTCCCTTCAGGATGCTTTACCTTTCTAAGCATCTGACACCACTGACTGACTCTCTCTTTCTCTCCTCTCTTCCCCTCGGTAACACTGAAGTCTCTTCTTTCTTTGGGTGACTCCTTGATTCTTTTTCTTCTTTTTATCATATTTTCATGTTATATTTTGGTCTTTTATGTTACTTTCACCTCTGAATATGAAAATTATAATGACTCTTGCTTGGTGATCTTTCTTTTCTCCCTTCTTATTCTTTTTGGTGAATTCCCCAGTTTTAGCACTGGAAGGAACCTTAGAAAACATGAAGTCCAACCTCTTTATTTTACTGAAGAGGAAACTGAGTCACAGAGAATGAAGATGGCATTACTACCTCCCTCTAACTTTGGGCTTCTCACCATAGTTTCCAATTGCTGCCCCCTCTGCTCTTCATCCACCCCCAGGACGAACCTGGACAATAGAGGAAAAATAGAAACAGAGGAGAAATGGCTCAGTGGCCCCATCCAAGCCTCATTTGCTGTTTTTTATTTAATTAAGTTTTTTTTCCTTTCTTTTTGACCTTGAGATTCCTGACAGTGTATGGTAGGTCTTATTGCAATATGCCTTAGGAAAACTTGCTTCATGAAGAGGAAAGGGAAAAACAGGAAAGAAAAGACAGAGCTAATGTTGTATTGAGCTCCGTGTCTGGTCCTCTTAAGCATTAGTCATTCTGGCCTCACCAGCTAGAAGCAGGGATCCTTAGGATTTTTAGTTCACACCATGATAATGGGCAGCAGCCTGGGGAAGGAAGAATGGTCCTGGATAGGTTCTGAGTGAGGAAATAAAAGGTCCCACAAGAAAGATGTTTTCATTGGCCACTCTAACTCTACAGTGTGCCCTGGATGCCTTATTGAGAACAGTTGCTGTTTTTTTCATTCCCTTTTCTAGTGGTTCTTCCTGGAGGATTTAGGCACTAAAGAGAAGCTTAAATACCACAAAGAAAGAAGTTTGCTATAAATTAGTGCCACTTGAAAAGTCCATAATCGGTTTTTTGTGTCTCTCTATTTACTTGATGTTCTCTAGGTTATATTTTAATGCCTCGCCTGGAACTTGAATCCTTTGTTTTGAACCCTCTATTTCAAATGACAAAATTTTGCTTCAGTGTAATGAGGTCTCCTATTGTTAAGAGGTCCCAAGATGGTCCAGAGCAGCCTTAAACACTCTGTCTTAATGGTATGGGCAGAAAACTTGGAATCATGGGGTACAGAATTGGAAAGGACATTAGAGGTCATCTACTTCCCACTTTTGACAGCTGAGGAAACTGAGGTCCAGAGGAATCAATTGACTTGCCCATGGTCACATAGGTACTGACAGAGCTGGTATTCAAACACAAGCCCTCTGACTTCAAATCTAGTGCATTGTCCCCAGCACCATCTTTAGAGAGCATACGATCTAATCCCTTAGATTTACAGATGAGGAAACTGAGGCCTAGGGAAGGAGAGGTTCCCCAAGGACAAAGAGGTAGTGAGGAGAAGAGCTGGAATTGGAATCAAGCCCTCTAACTCTAATTCAGGGCTGCTTCACGGTGCTACTCAGCCTCCAGGGGTTTGTTTTCTGCTGATAAAGACAGAAGAAAAAGAGACACCCAGAAATGCTGCTGCTGCTTTGCGAAGCAGTTAAGCCTTGGCCAACTGTTTCTTCTCTCCTTCCCCTCCTTATCTCCATCACCTGACTCTCCCGGCTTCCTTCAGGTCCCAGAAGAAATCTTGCTTCTGCAAGAAGCCACCTTTCTCAGTCTTTCCTGATCTTAGCTTTCCCTCTGTGTTTCCCTCCAATATCCTGTTTGTACAAGTTGCAATTTTTGTATCATCTCCTCCCCCTCCCAATCATTAGACTGTGAGGTCCTGGAGAGCAAGGACTGGCTTTGCCTTTCCTTCTATCCCTAGCACAGTGCTTGGCACATAGTAGGTGCTTAATAAATGCTTATTGACTTGACTTAGAAAGGAATTCTTTGCACAATCATAGATTAAAGGAGAACCATGATCTGCCTCAATTCCTTTATCTTATACTCTAGGAAATCCAAACCTAGAGAGTGCTGGCACATGCTCAGCTTGATTTAGTGGATTTAGTATGTTATATTTAGATGGCCACCATCAAAGCTGCTTGAGGTAGTTAAAGCTAGATTTTTAAAAGCATAATCATTTGACAAACCCATTCAGCAAATATGTATCGAGACCTTTGTTCTGGGTCCTATGCTGGGTGTGTGCAGGATAAGAAGCCATATGACTGACCCAGACAGAGTCCCTGCCCTTGGAAGCTTATGATCAAGGTGGCAGTCAGAAAAGATGAGCCTTAAAAGCTTAAAATGCTCTACCAGGCAGTAATGGAAGTGAGCTCACAGAGCAGTATGTCTTAAGTACAGGCTGATGGGGGCTTTGTTCTGGGACTTGGAATTTGCCAGCATAACCAATCCTTCTCTGGCTAGAAATAAGAGAGTTTAACATCCGGTTAGTAAGATCAGGTTAGGCTAGGGATAGGAGAGAAAGAAACAATTATTTATTAAGCACCCACTGAGTGCCAGGCGCTGTGCTAAGTGCCTTACAAATATGTCCTTTGACCCTCACAACAACCCTGGGAGGTAGATGTTGTTATTATCCACATTTGACAATTAAGGAAACTGAGGCACTGGGAGATTTACTCAGGGTCATAGAATAAATATTTGAGGTCAGGCTTAAATCTAGGTCTTCCTGACTCCACACCCGGAACTCTATCCATTATGTCACCTAGCTGGGCTACCCAGGGACTAGACCTGTGATTGGTGTAGAGAACGCCCTCTATCTATGCAGGTTAGCTTCTTATGTGCAACATAATGTCTTTGAGAATTGCCTAGAGCATTGAAAAGTTAAGTGACTTGTCCAGTTTCACACAGCCAGCATCAGAAATTCCCAAGTTAAGATTCTGGTTAAATAGTGTAGACACAAGAGGCTAGCAAACTTTGGAAGAAGCTGAGATCCGAAGGTTGGCTTATGGGTTAAGCTCACTGGAGAAGGTGAGAATTAAGCTACACAGGGAAGAAGAGAGGGAAGGTAATGGTTCTGGACTCTCTTTAATTTGCTTGTGTGGAAGTAATGGATTGGCTGCACTGCTGCTCAGGATTAATGGAGAAGGAATCCCATGGTTCCCCTTTGACAAGGTTTTGTTATAGACCAGATGTCTCCCTCTTCTTGTGCATTCTCAAATGAGAAAGCTGCCAAGACCAAAAATACCCTTCAAGTCCCTTTACTTCCTTCTCCTTTATTAGGTTATTTCTTTATTTTTTTTCCCTCTCCCCCGAGGAACAGTAGTGAAGGTTGTGGACTGTGGCCAAAAGTCAGCAAAGTCCACTTTGATAATGAGCCGGAGTAAAAAAAAATAAACAGCAGTTTCTAAGAAGCCTTAAGGTTGGCTCAACCAGATGCAAAGGAATCAAGACTCCACCCTCCCCTCAGGGTTTCAAAAGGGATCTCCATTTTTGCACAAGTGCCCCATCTATGAGTGGGCTGGAGGTTAATGGCTTGCTTGACCCTAGTGGAAGAAAATTTCAATCACTCTGGGAAGCATATTTAGTAGACAGATAGGTGGTATATTTTACTAGACTGGAAGCAGAGTAGTATAAAGTGAAATCCTGCCTGCCTATATGTTAGAAGAATGATAGCCGACACTGATGGAGTGACCTAAGGTTTCCAAGGCATGTTACAGGCATTGTTCTCATTTGATTCTCATCATAAACCTGGGAATTGAGGACAACAGGTATTATCTTCATTTTATAGTTAAGGAAACTGGGACTTGCCCATGGTCACCCAGCTTGTTGGCAGTTGAACCTAAGCCTTGCCTGACTCTCAGTTCCCTAAGCTATGATGTCTCTCTGATTGCTGGGTCTTCACTACTCCTGGGACTACTGCCTTTGGTTTATTTCAAAATGACTGGAAATTGACCAATGAGTGAATAAAAGAGAAGAAGGCAAGGAAGAATAGTGACAGATGAGTGGAACAGCAAAAAGATGAGATTGATTGTAACTGGAACCATTCCAATGAATGGATCTCTAAAACAGAGGCAGTGTGGGACAGTAGAGATAGCAACTGAATCAAGAGATAAGAGACCTAGGGTCAAGCCCACTACTGCCACTCACTAGCCTGTGACCTTGGGCAAGCCCCTACCTCTCTTCATCCTGTAAAACTGGAGGGGATCTGTCAGGAACCTAGGGTTTTGGAGCTGGAAGGGACCTTAGAGAGCCAACCCTTTCGTTTTATAGGTGACAAACTTGAAGCTCATCACGGAAAAACATCTCGCTTAATATCACATAGGCAGTAAGTGCAAAGCTGGGATTCAAACCCAGGTCCCTTGGCTCCAGAGTCACCAGGGATCTTGTTCATTTTATCAGGTAATGGCTAAGGACCTTGCCAGCCCTCACGGTCTGAGAGTCCAAGAGAGGGGATTTCAGCCTCTAAGATTGAGTAGAGTCAGGCATGTAGGGAAGAGACCTTGGATATCTTGGTTATTTTAAGCGTCATCTAAATCCATGAGTGCTCATACCTTGGTTGTTAGATGCCTGAAAAAGCAGAAGAGAATGAGCCATTGTTTATACTCAATACAAGTGACTTGGAAGTCACAAAGCTAAACCTGAGAGGTATTTATTTCTTACATGAAGCATCTCTAACGGAGCTTCCTCCAACTGCGGTATGAATGCTACATCCTGGGCTCTGGCGACTGTTCCTTCAGGTAGGAGAGTAAGAGCATCCCCAAGCACTGCTAAGCTCTGTGTAGCGTAAGGAGCATTGGATTTGGATAAGGCAGCTAAGGGCCACAGTCCACAGAGTGCTAGCTTTGAGTCAGGAAGACCTGAGTTCAAATCCTGCCTCAGATACTTACCAGCTAGAATGTCACTTTCTCCTCTGTAAAATGTGGATAATAATAGCACTTAATTCACAGGGTTCACTCAAAAAACATTTATTAACATTTACTATGTGTCAAGCACTTCACTGAGTACTGGATTGTGGTGAGGATCAAATGAGCTAATAGAGGTAAAGTAAAGTGCTTGGTAAACATTGAATTTGCTGTCTTCTTCCTCCTCCCCTTCCTTTTCCTCATTATTATTCTATTATTTAGAGTTAAAAAACCTGAATTAGAATCCAGGTCCTGCTATATACTTTAGCCTAGTCACCTCTTCCCTGTTTTCTCCTCTGTAAAATGAAGGAGGTTAGGCTTAGGTGGTCTCTAAGATTTCCCACTAGAAACCCTATAATCTTCTTTAGCTACTCAGAAAGTAACCTTTGCAAACAGCAAGGGCCTGGTGATATTGCCCCGTGGATCTGATTTCCAAAGAAATGATTTTATGTGTTTTATTCTTCTGAATAATCCAGCTGCGTATGTATGACTCAAAGCAATTGACTTACCGTAAGCCAAAAGACACATATAGCGGTCTTCTCTGGGAAAGAGAAACAGCCCCAGTTGAGTTTGTTCATTATCTTCTTTCCTGATGGTTTATGAGTTCTCTGACTCTTCTTGGAGAAGGAAAACAGCCACAGACTTATCTTTAGCTTAGGGTCTCTGTTCTTTGCCTAGGCCCCTGTCCAAACCACAGCAGATTCTGGCAGTATGTAAGGAAGGGAACCAGTGCCTTAAAAAATCCAAGACTGATTTCTTTGGTGCTAACTTTCAAGATCTCATGCGTCACAAAGGGAGTGGCTTATTGTTAACTCTGGTATTCTTCCATGGAGATGACTTTATTCAGAATCATTATTTTTCCCTTTTAAAAATTCTTGAAATGCAACTTTTTCCTTTTAGAATGTTTAGATGTGATCGTTCATGGAATCTGACTTATAAAGAGAGAACAATGAAAGTTATCAGAGATAATGGAATTTTGGAATTGGGTTCTTAGGCTTTTGAGCTGTTCGGTCCAACCACTTATTTTATAGATGAGATACTGAGGCCTGGATGCTTCAGGAGCCTGTCTACCTGAGCTCACGTGATTGGGGGTGGAATGAGAAAATGAGCACATTTTTCATTTCAGGAATATATGTCAGAACTTGTTGCTGAATTTTGTTCTCTCGGCAGCCCACCTCATCCATTTTGCTTCTTTTAGGGAAGGTCCACCTACCTAACCATGACAATATTGTACTTCTCTGGTTGGAGCTGCTAAAAATGGGTCCAACAAGCTACATCGAATGGCTTCTCAAGAGACCAGATTCCATCCTTGGGTTAGATGATTCGTCAGTCTCACCAATAATCACCATTTGTCTTTGCCTTTTTTTTTGATCTTTCTTTTTCATGCAGACCTGGGATGATGAGTTGGAAAAATCAGCAGCAGCTTGGGCACATGAATGCATCTGGGAACACGGACCTGCCACCCTTCTTGTGTCCATTGGCCAGAACCTGGCAGTCCATTGGGGCAGGTAAGAACCAGAAAACATTGTTCAGGTAGTTTCTGTGATCCCTTTTTGTAGCCTCCAGTGGTTAGTCCAGGTAGCTAATGAGGCAAAGAGTATAAAAAAGAGTATAAAGTCTTTCCGTGGGCTTTGATTTGTCACATGGCCATGGGGTAGGGGTGGGATGGTACTACTAACACCAAATGCTGTCGGTCAAGAGAATGACCCAGTACTTTCCATTTGTACTATTGGAAAATAGCTCTGGATACATGCCCTGCTCATCTTGTGGCTTCAGGGTCATCTTCAAATACAGGAAGCCCTGCTTCATCATGGATGTGTTACTGGAAGTTCCATTGATTGGTGGGAAATGGGGAGAGACATTGCTCTTATTGCCCTGGTCAGGAAGAGGAGTATTCCAGGAATGGGCTGAGTTAGTTTCACAGTTTTAGATCCTGGGGAAGGAATCTCCCTGCTCCAAGTAGGATGATTAAATGAATGTTAATGGGATGAAAGATGAATAAGGTTACCATCCTAGATTTATAGCCTTATCTCATATTACTACACTGGGTTGGAAATCAGAGGGCCTAGGTTCAACTCTTACCTTTATGTGACCTTAAGCAACATCTTCGCCTTTCTGGGCATCTCTAAAATGAGGGTTTGAGCTATATCACCTCGAAGGTCCTTTTCAGCTCTAAATCTATGATCCTACTCTCTGCATATTCGCCGACTGAGTAGCCAAATGGGATTAACTTTGCTCCTGTGAGCATGGCCTGTGCTCCGCCACTTTGTCCATGCCGTTCCCTGTGTCTGCAGTATTTTCTCTCTCCCTCTTCACCTGCTGAATGTCTCTCCATCCTTGGAAGTCCAGCTTGCATAGCTTCTCTTCCAGGAAGCTTTCCCTAATTCCCCTCCCCCTCTAGTTACTAATGGTCCTCTTCAAATGCTTTATTGTTCTTCAGCTTAGCAATTCTCTAATACACTTAGAAATTTCTAGGTGTTATGGTAATCCGTGCCCAGGTATATCCTCTCATGCCATCAGATGTTTCATGAGGAGTTTGTCTGAACTTGGAATCCGCCTCAGAACCTGGTGCAGGGCTCTGAAAGGAGCAGGCACCGAACACATGTTGGTATTTTTCCTTTATACTCTACTTTTTCATTTGGAATCTTTGATGGCTTTTAAAAAATATAAGAGATTTGCTTTTATTTGAAGGCCAAATGTTATTTTTCTCCCTTCCTCTGCCTCCTCCTCCCCATTTTCAGTTCTAAAGTATGATTTTGTCCATGGATTCCACCTTTGGAGATGGGGAGCGCTTGCCATGTTTTTTTACATGTCTAAGTGTCTATCACAGTGGTAGCCAGTGAGTCTCAACAAACATTTGTTATGTGTCAGAATCTGTGCTAAGTACTGGGGACACAAAGATAGTCAATAACGTGGCGCCTGTCCTCAAGGAACTCACATTCTGAAGTCTCATGGTGTTCTCATCTGGAATCAATACACTGTCTTGAATCTTGGGAGAAGAGGCAGCTCAGAAGGGGATTGATGTTTGCCTAAAAGCTCAGCACGTATCTTACTTTTTTGAGCTGGTGTTCTGAAGAAATGGAATGTCTTTGGAAGCATCGCTGACCACCGCCACGGTGCCTCGGGCCCAGCAGTCATTGTTACATGACCTCTAAACCGCCCGGTTCACCACATTGCTCTTAAATGGTCATTTCTTATTCTAGTTTTTCCTTTAT
>CM053625.1:349556062-349607731 GCA_028646595.1 Phalanger gymnotis | reverse complement strand
TTGTACCTTTCCTCAAACTTGACCTTGGCCTCCCTCCTTGCCTTATGTTTCAGTGCAGGGTCACGGAACACATCCTTGTTGACAACTGTTTTGTCCAGTGGGATATCCACAGAGTATCTGGTGGGCATGAGGTGGTTGTAGTTATAAACTTTCACAAAGGACTTGATTTTCGATCTCTTGGCAATCTTCTTTTTGCCCATTGCTGCAGTCACTTTTCGAGGGTAGCGGTCAAAACCTGCCACCAAGGCATGGCTGTAAGGCCTGTCGGAGGTCCCATCATCAATGTTCTTGACGATGACGGCTTTGCGCCCGAGGTACCATCCGGCCAGGACCAGCACCACCTTCCCGGGTTTCATGAACTTGCCCATTTCGACATGAAGCAGATCCCTCCTAGAGCCAAAAGCCCTTCTGAGCATTTTTAAAGATACTTCAATGGCCCTCTTTTTTTTTTCTTTGCTTTTTTGGCAACAGTGCATTGACTTTTTTTTTTTTTTTAAGGTGTGATGCTTGATAAGTCCCTTTGGAGTTAGAATTATAGAACATTGGAGCTGGTAGGGTCTTAGAGATCATCTTCTAATTACAGCTCCATACATTACCTTGGATATGTCATTTAACCCCTGTGATCTTAAGTTACCTCTTCTGCAAAATGAAGGGGTTGGACCAAATTACTTTTAAAGTCCCTTCCGGGTCTCAAGCTGTGGTCTTGTCCAATCCCCCTATTGTACAGATAAGAAAAATGAGGAACAGAAAGGGCCCAAGTTCACACATCAAATGAATGACAGAATCAGGTCTGATTCTAGAGAACCTCTTGTCTCTTACTCGTTGCTTTTATCCACCAGCGAATGTTTCTTCTTTCCCTGATGCTGATTGTTTTCATTTTTCTTTTTCTTAATGGGCTGAGGGGAATTTCTTTCCTGTGTCTCCAAGGGCACAATTTTTATAGAGCAAATAATTTCTCATTGTTTCCTTTCTATCACATAAAAAGAGGGGATTATGGGGACAAATGGGAGTTTATACCTTGCCCCAATCCCGTTCTCTTTGCTCACTCTGGCTGATAATAGGAAGTATTTTCACCATCTTTTGTTTAAAGTGGTCTTATTTCCTGGGCTTTTCAGAGAACCTTGCCCTCAGTCAGCACTCAGGTATGATTTGCTTGGGGTTTGA
Organism: Phalanger gymnotis; assembly: GCA_028646595.1. Classification (NCBI taxonomy): domain Eukaryota; kingdom Metazoa; phylum Chordata; class Mammalia; order Diprotodontia; family Phalangeridae; genus Phalanger; species Phalanger gymnotis. The sequence continues at coordinate 349,606,567 of CM053625.1, read as the reverse complement.
AGGAATTTCCCCTTCGGAAAGCTCAGATATTTAGGCTGAAGAAAAGATGTAGTGGGAATACAATAGCTGTCTTTATGTCTTTGCAGGGTTAGCATGTACAAGAGAGATTGGATGTGTTCTAACTGGCCCCCAAAGGCACATCCAGGATCAACGGGTAGAAATCGTAGGGAGCCAAGGTTTAGTCTAACAAAGAAAAACTACCCAACGATGAAACGATATTAATCGTAACTAAATTTTTTATTATAAATCATCTTTAAAAAACTCCCTAATTATTAGAGCAATCCAAAGATGGAATGAGCTTCCTTCTATGGTAGTGAGTTCCATCTAACTTAGGGTCTTCAAGCAGAGGGTAGGTGACTTCTCATTTAGGTGTTGAAAATAGGATTCGTGCTTTGGGTAGGGGCCCAGCTTAATGATTGGAGGCCCCTTCTAACTCTGTGATTCTATGAACCACGTCCAAAGTAACTAATGTCTTAGCTTTCCTACATGGTCACCAACATGGTTCTGATTCCACAGGTATCGCTCTCCAGCGTTCCATGTCCAGTCATGGTATGATGAAGTCAAAGATTACACGTATCCTTATCCCCATGAGTGCAACCCTTGGTGTCCAGAGAGATGCTCGGGACCTATGTGCACCCATTACACCCAGGTAAGGAGTAAGAAAAGGTCTGAGATCTTAGCTGATACAGATCATCAGATACTATCTACACATCATCTGAGGGAAAAATGAAAACAGATATTTTGGGAGTAATTTCGGAAACCAGCTACTACTTTCCCCTACTAACAAGGGTGAAAGAGTGCTTGAGAGACTATTTACTGCTCAGAAAAATGAATAATAAGACCAGATAACTATTTGATGTATTCTGGAGTCAGCCTTGACTTCTTGGCACAGAGGTAGCTGGGTGGCTCAGTGGACAGAGCACTGGGCCTAGAATTAGGAAGACCTGGGTTCAAATCACATCTCAGAAACTTCCTAGCTGTGTGACCCTGGGTAAGTCCCTTAACCTCTGTCTGCCTCAGTTTCCTCATCTGTAAAATGGGGATAATAACAGCAGCTACCTCCCAGGGCTCTTGTGAGGATTGAATGGGATAATATTTGTAAACACAGCACAGATTGTGCCTGGTACATAATAGGAGCTTAATAAATGCTTATTTCCTTCCTTCCTAAGCTTATTGACATTGACCTAAAATATTTAGTTTCTTTTGTTATTCTGTACCTCAAGTTTAGGGCTAACCTTACAGCAAAAACGTGAAGCGCAAAGGCAGCTACTTTGAACTTTGGTGCCCTTCGCTATCCTGTGGCCCATTCCCCCCACCCCTCTGCTCTTACCTTAGCTAGACCTGTCCAGGTGGTCATGACGAGGATTTAAGGTGCTGCTATTCCCAAGGGTATTTGACTTTTACAAGAAGAGATTCAAGACCAGAAAGCTTTTAGAACTCAAGAGGAAGGTCTCTAATGGAGGAATTTGAATTCCTTATGAAAGTAGGGGAGGATGCAAAGGCTCCTTAGACACTCCCCTCCCCCTTGCTCAGTGTGCTGTCAATCACACCACGTTTGTTGGCCACCTGCTTGCATGGCCAACCCGAGACAAGGACAAATCGTCACCAGCTGATTTGACTTGCTCCTTGGTTGTCTAACATGTGCCATATTTGTTTGTTTGTTTTCCAGATAGTTTGGGCAACGACCAACAAGGTTGGCTGTGCCGTCAACACCTGCAGGAAGATAAATGTTTGGGGAGACGTGTGGGAGAATGCAGTCTATCTCGTCTGCAATTACTCTCCAAAGTAAGAAAGATAAGAAATGGCTTTTTGATTTTCACTGCCAAACACCCAGCAGGAGAGCATCATTGTTGCCAGCCCACGATTTATAGCACGGTGGCAATTATTGTAGCGGGTGGCAATTAACTGATCACGACTTGGGGCTGGAGGGGATCTTAGAGTCCATCAAGTCTGACTCCCTCTTTTACACAGGGAGACACTGAGGCACAGAGAGGTTGACTTCTTCAAGATCACACAGAAAATCTGGGATTTGAACATAGGACCTCTGGCTCCAAAGCTACCACTCTTTCCATTGTACCGACATGGACTCTCAATATTGGATTTAGTTTGTGTTTGTCTTACCCTTGATAGTCTATGAACTCCTGAAGGGCAGAGACCATGCCTTAGACATTGGATGATGGTGTTGTTTAGATTATCTAGGCCAGTCTCCTCAGTCTACAGATGAAGAAACTGAGACCAAGAAAAAGGAAGTGAGTTGCCCAAGGTCAAACTTGGCAGAGAAGGGTTTCCCAGCAGTCGTGCAAATAGACCTGTCAAAGCAGCCATCCTGTGCTGGCTGAATCTTCTCTTTGTCAGCCTAAGCATCCTTAGCCCCATCCTCTGATCCTCAAAAGGCCTGGCTTCCAGTCCCTTCTACTGGACCTATGCTAGTATGCCAATGCCTTCCTCTAATATATCTCCCAGAAATGAGGAGCAAAAGCCTTCTTTGTGTCTCCCTGAGACACACACACAGTATACACACATACACTGTACACACACACACACACACACACACACACACACACACACACACCAGTGTCTTGCACAGGGTAGATGGAGGGGGGATAATTCACTCATTCATTCATGCATTCAAAATGAATGGTAGTTGTAGGCAAATGGGAAGTCTGGGCTGTAGATTAGAGAACAGCTAACCCAGTTTATAGCCTGCTGTTTTTAAAGGATTGGCTGACATGGAAACATCCTCATTTGGTTTTCCGTCAGACTTGGCTGTGGTAGGGTGGGCCATAGCTGAGGTTGGAAGGAAAATGAAGTCCTGGGAGAATACTTTGCATATCTGTGGTAGCATTTCAGGGGCAGACTTGGAGGAGAGCAGCATGGTTGACATCACTACCCTGGAGTATGGAGTACAGAAAATTCCATAATAGGACACAATTTGCTTGACTTTTTTTTCCCTTTCTCCCCCTCCCCTCCCCCAGCTACTCTTAATACACATATTCCAACATACACTGGTTAGAAATGCCTTAAAAGACATGACTCTTTCATCGTTCAGAGCCTTTCGTGATCAATCAGCTTGTATTTCAGTCCTTATAGCGCACAGGGCATTCTACTAGACACCATGGGTGGGGTTGGAAATAAAAAGGCAGTTAGAAGGCATGGTCTCTGGCCTAGAGACAATGAAAACCTACTGAAGCCAGCTTAGATAGAAAAGATATCTTATCCACTTCTGGCAAAAATAGCTCAGCAAAGCCTAAAGACACCTTACCCTGCTCAAAGAGTTCATCCCAGTGAGAAGAGGGGTGATGTTTTTACTTTAAGATATTATAAAACCTACTGGAAGAACATCAAAGCAACCAACATTTATCTCTCCATCCATCTACAAGTAGCCATTCAGTGCTTACTATGAGCCAGGCACTGTTCTAAAAATACTGTCCCTGCCCTCGAGGAGTTTACCTTCCAATGGGAGAGGTACCATGCACATACACAGAGACATTAGAAATGGGACGTAATCCTAGAGGATGTGCTGATCAGATTAGGTTTTTGAAAAATATTTTTGTTATGATTTTCTTTTTAAAATTCTTGCATCATATCCATTGAAGCTCTTAACTCAAATGTTTCATTTTGATGTGGCCGTGATTTAAAAGAAATTTTTTAAATGGTGGCTTTTGTTTCTTATGTCACAGCTATTTCTTGTTATATCTCCTTTTATCCTTAATTCTCCCCTTTAATAAAGAAAAACAGGCCGGGTTTAAAAAAAGGAAGATTTTTTAAAAAACTGGTAGGTTTTAAAAACAAAACAAAAGAGGGGCGTGTGCCCGTAATCTCTGCTACAGCAGATGCTGAGGCTACAGGGCCCTGAGCTGGTGAGTTTTTAGCTACAGTGGACTAAAGTTGATTGGTTGGCCACATAAAATCCTTCATTAATATATTCAGTCCCTGGGAATAGGGACCCAAGAGGATATATGGGGAGAAGTGAACTGACCCCAGCTGGAAATAGAGCAGGTCAAAGTTTCTCTGCCAGTCAAAGTGGGTCGAGACTCGTGAGTGAATTTGTCTGGGGCAAGACAGAGACGTAGTCTTTAAAAAAAACCGTAAACATAAACATAAAAATAATCATACTTAAAAAATAGAAACAATTAAGCAAACCTGACTGTCAGCTTTTACCACATGTTCTATCTGCGGTCTCCTACTTCCCTACTGAGAAGAGTGACCCGGGGGTCTTGAGATACTGGTAACACATGAGCTTGGGCAGGTCCTAGCAACCTGGAGAGGTTTTAAATACAATCCTGATGATGGACTCAATCTGCCTGTCATCCCAGGACCAGCCCAGCTTAATTCAAGGAGATTCATCACTAAATGTGGCTGAAAAACCATCACTCTGCAGGCAATCGGCTCTCAAAAACCTTCTATTAAGTCATCAATAGGGGCAGGTAGGTGATGTTGTGGTGCATAGTCATGAAGAATCGTCTTGGTGAGTTCAAATCTGGCCTCGGCGACCCTGGGCAAGTCACTTAATCCTGTTTGCCTCAGTTTCCTCATCTGTCCTAGAGAAGGAAACGGCAAACCATTTCAGTATTTTTGCCAAGAAAATGCCAAACGGGATCACCAAGGATCAGATGTGACCGAATGTCTGAACAACAACAAAGTCGTTGAGGAATTTCGATTTGTGCCAATGGTGGAAATACCCAACAAAAAACCTTCTTCCAAAATCGTTTGCATACACACGTGTCTGTATGTACAGATACATATATACATATGTTTAAAAGAGGCAGGATGGATAAAATAGTGGATAGAGAACCATCCACAAAGACCTGGGTTTAATTAAGTCGTCTCTCACATATCCTGGCCATGTGACCCTGGGCACATCTCACCTCTCAGTCCCTTTTCTGATGTACTTATATTGCCATACTTAAAACTGTGCAATTAAAGCCCTCCTTCCGTCTCTGTACCAGATAGAATTAGGATGGAGCCTGTGGCCATTAGGCAAACCAAGGAGATTGAAAGGAAAGGAAATGAGAACCTCTCTCCTAAGCCATGTTAGGCTCCTCCATTTAGAACTAGAAAGGATCTTAGACAGTTGGATCCATCTTCCCCTCCCATTTTATAGATGAAGAGTGTGGGGACCAGAAGAAGTAAATGTTTTGCCTGGGGTCACACAGATGGTGAATTTCAGAGTCAGGATTCAAATCTGCATCCCATGATTCTACACTGAGAACTCTTCCACTCTTATTTCTCATCCTCTCTCTTCATTCTCGTTAGCCTGAGACTATTCAGACTTTGTATTCCCTCCTCTCCACCAGACCTTGTCTTTAGATCCCTGTTTAAAAACCTCGATTTCATTAATATGAGGAGCTCCCAGGTAGGGAAACACTCCCTCCCAAAGCAGATGGAAACCTTCTTGATAACTTATAGTCTCAGAGACTTTCCTAGAGCGGTGATGTCAAACTCAAGTAGAAACAAATCTGTGCTGGCCACATGTTCACTTAGAAAACCACAATTTGACGTTGTCTATGTTGTATATTTATTTTGTTAAACATTTCCTAGTTATAATTCAATCTGGTTCAGGCTTCGCTGGGGAATTTTTTTCAGCAGGAATTTGACGCCTCCGGCCTAGGACACTGAGAGGTGAGAGTTGCCTACCATCCCACAGACAGGGTATGTGAGAGACAAGATTTAATTAAACTCAGGTCTTTCAGGATGGTTTTCTATCCACTATTCTATCCATGCTGCCTCTTTTAAACATATGTATATGTGTGTCTGTAGATGCAGACACATGTGTATGCAAATGGTTTTGGGAAAAAAGGTTTTTTGATGCTTTATATATTATATTTATTAATATATATTTATTATATATCATATATATTTATTTAAAAATACGTATACCCACACACAATAATCTACCCCCCAATAGGATCCTTCCTTGTAATTAACAAAAAGGTGGAGTCAAAGAAAACAAGGAAAACACATTGACCATGTACCTGGTCTAGGCCTGATTCCTATAGCTGTAGCTCACCTTGCCTCTACCAAGAGAAGTGTGTTTTGTCATCAGTCCCCTGGAGTTTTAGATTGATCAAAGTTCTGATGTCTCTTGATGCTGTTTCCTTTTAAATGATCGTGGTCATTGTTCTTGTGGTTCTCTTTGCTTCTTTCTGTATCAGCTCATACAAGTCTTCCCAAGGCTCTCTGAAATCCTCAGTGATCATTTCTTAAGTCACCATCAGTTTCTTTCACACTCCTACACCACAGTTTGTCAGCCATTCCCAAATTTATGGGCGCTTATTCTGTTTTCATTCTGTGCGATGTATTTTGAGAACAGCTGTGGGCTTATTGTAGTCAGGCAGTATTTTATATAGCGTTTCAAAACATGCTAGAAGCCGATAAATGACTTTCCCTTTTAAGAAGCGGCCTGTTCCTAGAAAGTTGGCTATGACGCACATTTCTAAAATGAATCACAGACATCCACTGACTTCCAGTACCATTTCAAGGAAGTGTTCCCACATTGTCTAGGGTTCTCACCTTTCTCTGATGACAGCAGGAGCCAGAGAGAGAAAAATGGAAAGAAAGCTATTCTTGTTATTGGATGCTAACTGCAAACACAAGTCTCATGTGGGATGTGTAGCAGAGGCACCAGCCTGGGGTAGAGTTTTAGGTACTCAAATAAGTGGATGACACCTGTATTTACTATGTACTTTCTCTGTCTGCATATATATGCACACATACATACATATATACACACACATATATAGTGACTAATTATATGTACTGTGTATATGTGTGTATTCATCCATCCATCCATTTATTTACTCATTCATCTATCATCCATCCATCCATCCATCTATCTATTTGTCTAGATCACAAGAATTTCATACTCATACCAAGCAGTCAGGAATCCATATTTTTTGCTCTTTCATCCAAAAAAGCACAAAAGTTTGAGCTCCGACTCTTTTTTTAATCACCCGTGACCTAGGACAAGTTACTCAATTTGTCTCTTTGGTAGAATGAAGGGATTGGACTAGACTGGGGCTGGGGAACCTGTGACCAGGAGGCTGCATGTGAAGGGCTGCACTTGAGGACCTAGAGGGCCTCGAGGCTGCAGGTTACCCAGCTCTGGACTAGACAATCTCCAGGGTCCCCTAGGGTTCTAAATGCTTTTCTGTCTAGCTAGAATCCTTTAGATTATACCCTCTGTCCCTCATAAGAGTGTGCTGGAGTTGAAATCTGAAAATCTATCAAGATAAATAAATCTTGGTTCTGCTATTTCCTGCTTGTGCAATATTGTATGAATTATTTAATGTTTCTAGGCCTCAGTTTCCTTCGTTATAAAGTAATCATCTTGAATAAATGGTCTTGAAGGTCCTTTCCAGTTCTAAGTCAATGTTCCTACAATGTTTTTAAAAATGAAACTTTAACATATCAATTTAAATATACACAAATTTAACATAAGTAATATAAATATAAATTTAAATACTTTTCTCAATTAGTAAATATTTATTTTCTCTTATCAACCCATTAAAAAAAACTACTTTTGACAAATACACACAGTAAAACAAATCAGTTCCTGCATTGGCCATGTCCTGAGTCCATCACTTCTCTGACAGGAGTTAGGTAGCTTGCTTCGTCTCAGGTCCTCGGGAATCATGGCAGATTGTAGGATTGCTCAGTCAGTCAATAAGCATTAATTGTTATATTGTTGTTAAGTCATTTCAGCTTTGTCTTACTCTTCCTGACCCCATTTGGGGTTTTCTTGGCAAAGATACTGGAGTGTTTTGCCATTTCCTTCTCCAGCTCATTTTACAGATGAGGAAACTGAGGCAAACAGAGTTAAGTGACTTATCCAAGGTTACATGGTATCTGAGGCTGGATTTGAACTCAGGTTTCCTTGATTCCAGGCCTGGCGCTCTATCCACTGTGCCACCTAGCTGCACCTACTGCGTGCTGGGCGCTGTGCTCAGCACTAAATTCTTAAGTCCGTCAGAGTGTTTACAAAGTCTTTACAACATTGTTATTGTGGTATGAAATGTTCTCTTGTGAATCTCTTTTTGACATTTAAGGCTGGGAACCCTGCTTTTTTATTTCTGAAATGGCTTTAAGAAGGGAAAATTCTGCAGACTTTAAAATGGAAATACTTTCTGTTTGAGCCCAGCATGTGTTGGGTGCTGTTTCAGTCCTGGGACTAAAGAAACATTGGTGGATTTGTGGCTGGGCTGGTATTTCAGGGCAAACACAAACTGACTACACAGTTGTGGGGCCCCACTGTATCTCCGTCCGTTTACTTAGCCGCCGTCTATGCTCGAAAGCTTCAGACTATAAGTTCATGGAAAGAGCCGAGGCCAGCAGCCTTTTTTTTTTTTGTCTTCCGTTTTGAACGCCGTCTGCCATCTTACAAACAGTGGAAACATTCATTTTCCCCCAATTCCTGATGCCTTTGGGGGTTGCAGTTTGGAGATCTCAGGCCAGGCCAGAGTCAGGTACCTGGCCGGTCGGTGGCAATGTTGCTCATGAAGATCTTGGAGGTATGTTTGACAGTTATTTTCTGCTTCTCTTCAGGGGAAACTGGATTGGAGAAGCTCCATATAGAAATGGCCGGCCCTGCTCTGAATGTCCGCCCAGTTATGGTGGAGGCTGCAGGAATAATCTCTGCTACCGAGGTATGAGCCTTTAAATGAAAAATGTTTTAATGATACCTTTTGATTTGACACTGCAGTTATTTCTGGAAATTTCTGGAAATTCCTTCAAGGAATTTCCCTGAAACAAAGAAAAACATTTAGGGACCCACCCACCCCAAATTGCAATTACAAATTGTCCTCTGGACAATGTATATAATGTTCTGCTCCAGTAGCTTCCCACCTCTCTGTTAAAGGAGGTAGGAACAGTTCGCTATTTATTCTCCGTGACCATCATTGGTATCAACCTGAAAAGAAGAGGCTACAACTGTAGCAAAAACTAGGGCCTTTAATCAAGGCAATTTGAGGCATCAATCAGCACCAGAGTATTGGAGGGAGTGTCATGGGAGGCATAGCCCCACAAGCTGTTACATAAGTTGTTTTGCATAACAACTGGAGGTCCATAAAGAAGGCTAGAGAAGGCTGGAGTGACCAGTGACATCTGGTCAGAACAGCTGGCTCCAGGAACAGCAACAGGGAAACTGGTTTAGATCTGTGCCAACAATGGGGTCAGTGGGATCAGAGTCAGTCCCTTGTGATGTCTGCATTCAACATCAGTTTTTCATTTCCTGTTAGTGACTGTTTCAGTCTGTCATCATCCTTGTCAACATTATCCTTTTGGTTCTCCTTATTTCACTCTGCCTCAGTTCATGCAAATTTTCCCATGTTTTCTTGCATTCCTCATGTTTGTCATTTCTCATTGCACAGTAAGATTCCCTTACATTCACGGTAGCCATTCGTTCTGTAATCAGAGGGCACCCCCTTTGTTGCTTCCACTCTGGAAAGTGTTCCATACTGGTCACATGTTGACCTAGAAAACCACAAATTAACATTATCTATGTTTTATGTTTATTTTGTTAAACATTTCCCAGTTATGATTCCATCTGATTCGGGCTGCAGTGGGGAGTTTTTGGGCAGGAATTTGATGCTTCTGGCCTGGGGCACTGAGAGGTGACTAGGAATGTTTTGATATGTATTGAGCTTTTGTTGAGATTATGGTCTAAAACCTTAAAAAAAAAAAAGATTCCCTGTTTGCTCCCAAACAGTTTTTGTTAACAATTGAAAGGGGAAATATTTTCCAAAGGAAAGAGCCAGGTTTTCCTTGCTGTGAGATGATTGAATTGAAGATAATGATTCATCCCTGTATGCATCCCTGGAGGCTGAATCAGAACAAATGGCCATGTATTAGAAATCTAGGGTGATTCCAGTGACTTCCTTCCTTCTTGATCCCCAGCCAAGCTGTGCACCTTTTGCCAGAGACTGGCTTGACAGTTTGAGACAAGGATTCTAACCCACCTTGTATCAAGGATCGCTTTGACAATTTGGTGAAACCTGTAGATCCCTTCCCAGAATTTTATTTTTTAAATGCTTGAAACAAAGGCCATAATCACAAAAGTGACTGATTATATGGAAATAAAGATTTAAATTTTTTTTCCCATGCAAGTTCGTGGATACCGTGAAAATTCATCCACAGAATCCTTGGAGGTCCATGGACCTCAGGTTCAATAATAGCATGTAGGAGGGACCAGGCAGGGAAAAGAGGGCTAGGTTTAGAGTCAGAAATCCTGGCTCTGTCATTTACGATCTGTATATTAAGTGACTTAACCTCTCTGGGTCCCAGTCCCTCACCTATAAAATTGAAGGATTAATTACTTTTATCATCCCTTTTGGTTTCAAATCCATGCATGCTCTTATAAGACTGTAGGCTTTGACATCAAAGGAGGATAATTCCTTTGTCTTTTAAAGTATGGTTTCACAAACATGTTCATACCTCTTAATACAATCTGTTAACTCTGTAATATTTTTGTTGTTAAATCATTTCAATCATGTCTGACTCTATGTGACCCCATTTGGGGTTTTTTGGCAAGGATAATGGAGTGGTTTGCCCCTTCCTTCTCCAGCTCATTTGACAAATGAGGAAATTGAGGCAAACAGGGTAAAGCGACTTGCCCAGAGTCACACAGCTAGGAAGTGTTTGAGGCCAGATTTGAACTCACGAAGACGAGTCCTCCTGACTCCAAACCCAGCACTCTATCCATTGTGCCACCTAGCTGCCCTAACTCTGTAATATACCGGGAAGTCAAAACATGTCCTCTCCCTTCTGAGATGGTCCTAGAGTCCTTTGTATGTATTCATTCTTGAATATTATAAGTTCTTCGTGATTTGCTTTTACATTAGTGGAGAAAGTGACTATGCTCAGAGATTCTCACACAGATGAAAATGCAGGTTAGGACAAAAAAAAAAACCCAAACTAATGCTAATTCATTCTAGAAGGTGCCCTTCCCACATTCCTCTTTGCTCTTCATCTCCCCCTTAGCAGGCCTGCCCAGAGGTCAAGGCAGTCTAAAGTAAAACCCTGTAATGAACTTGAGGATGGAAATTCCCCAGAGCTCCACTGGCTTACTGTAGGGATCCTTGGTTCCACTCTATTAAAATAGAAAGCATGTTATTCAGTCAAGTGTCCTTACCACTTTCTTACATGTGAATTTTCCATCCTCCAACTGGGTTTTAAGTCCTTCAAGGGCAAGGATTGTCTTCAATTTCTTAGCATGGTTCTCTCCACACAGTACGTATTCAAAGGTTTCTGACTGACTCACTGACCTACATTAGACTCAATAAAGCTGGGATTATGAGGTATAAAAATCTGAAAGGCTCAAGGAAGAAAGCCTGGCTTATTCTCCTTACACCTTTTTTGTTTTTCAATGGAAAACAAACTTTTTACTAGCTGCATTCAAGGGAACGAAGGAAGCCAGCAAGGCATAGCAAGCACTGACCTAAGCAGCATTTACAAATAGAAAATCTCTGCAGAGCATCGAATATAGACATGAATACATCTCTCTTTTTTTGTCTTCAAATGTCTGTGTTACTACTGTTTTTTTCCCCTTAATTTTTAAAAAAGCCTTTTCTGACTCCTCAAATTTAGGGAGTGAGTGAAGGGAGGAGTTAACATGTGGAATTTCGGATTATTTTATCTCTAGCTAACCCCTGGCTTCTTTATGTTTGAGGCAAAAATCAAGACTCTGGAAATGTTTAATTAGAAGACACAAGTATATGGTAACGTCTGTTACTGGACAGGCACAGGGAGGGTAAACCGGGGAAAGAGTGGGCCATTGGGAGCAACTTCCCTCAGTGTGGGAAGAGATGGTTATGACTGTTAGTTTCAACACAATTCTTCTGCTCTTAGCCACAGGGAGGGCTCCATTGATCCCTTTTGATCTCTCTCTTCTCAGCCCAGATCTCCTTTTGCTCCCTTTCTTTGTCTGTTGTTTCTAGCCGTGGATCATTTCTGGATCAGCTCATTACGTCCCAGGTGGAGCCAGGGCGCCTTCTCCCCTCTGCTGCTGCTTAATTCCTTCATTCTCATTCCTTCCTCTCAGTCTGTCTCTCAGACTGTGGGTGTTCTTTGGAGAACTTCTGGCTGTGATTCAAATGGGACTTCTGGCTTGGAGATGGTGATGGTCCCAAACTGTTCTCAGGGTCCAGAGGGAATGCACATTTCTCTGAATGACAAATTCAGGCAAATAGGTTCTCCATTTCCTATTATGCCAGAATGGGAAATTCTAGAGTCAAGATGATGAAAGAAAATCACAATAGTTCAATGATTCATTGACCTTACTCAATGACACAATGATTAAATAATTCAATGACCTTGGGGCTGGATGAAGAGTCAGAGGTTCTAGGTTGAAATCCCAACTCTGTTATATCTTACTTTGATGACCTTGGCAAAGCCCTCAACCTCAGTTTTCTCCTATATAAAAACTGAATGACCTCCAAAGCTCCTTCCAGCTCCAAATCTAACATCCTAGGAAATGTTGTGCCTGTTGTTCTTAGGTACAAAGCAATCGCTATGAATATTACCAGACTGCTTCCCTTTTCCTAGTAGAATTCCACCTGGCATGGTCTCTTCTATATGACCTTATATAAAGGTTTCCAGCTATTTAGAAATGAATCTTTCTTTTGTGTGTGAAATAAAATCTCTCATGAATAAGATATACAGAGTGTCCCAAAAGTCCTATTGTGGTTAGAAGCTTTCAGTGGACTTTTAGGACACCCTGTGTGTGTGTGTGTGTGTGTGTGTGTGTGTGTATGTATGTTCTCCTAAAATGCATTTGACTTTAATATGTCAAGTTCTTTTGGGGAACTTTTGGAACACACATGCACACATATACACATATATCTTTCTCCAAAATGCATTTGATTTTTAACACTAATATGTTATGTCCTTTTTTTCCCCACTAATAAGATGAAACTTACGTTCAGAAGCCTGAGATGGATGAAACGAATGAGGTGGAAATGTCTCAGATTCCTGAGGAGAAACACGTATGGGTCCAACCAAGGGTAACCAAACCCACCAAGCCCAAGAAAACCACTGCAGACAATTATATGAGTAAGAGACACCCTTGTTCCATGGCTCCCTCCACCCCCATTCCAATTGGAACCAACCCTTGGGTTGGTCGAGTGGCTCCAGGGTATTGAGAGGTCTCCAACAGGCAAATACTGGGCAGTAGGGTGGAGCATCAAAGCAAAACCCTAGACCTTTCTTTCTTTTTTTTTTTAAGGAATTAATTACTTTATTTTTGTTAAACTAGTTAAAATTGTAAGAATCCTAGACCTGGGGTGCACTTGGGTGGCCTTTTTAACTCAGGCATTTTAATATATAACTGAAGATAATATTCCTAGGAACTATGTTGGGTGCTATGAAGAATATAAGGATGAGCAAGACAAGAGAGTCATCTTTTTTCTTTTAAAAAATTAGCTACATGTTTTATCGATGTTCTTTTCTTCCTCTTTGTAATGCGTTCTCTTCCCAAATGATGATCCACCAGAAAATATGATGATACATTGTCTGCATGACAATGTTTGACTCATTTCTTACCTCTCTCTTGCTTGATTCACTGACGTCACAATTAGTCACTCCATTGACAGAGAACTCTTATGAAAGCCTAGGGTCTAGTTGGGGCCACATCCATGAACAGAGGAGTCAGGGTCAATCAATCAGTCAGTAAACATTTATTAAGTACCTACTATGTTCCAGGCACTGTGCTAAGTGCTGGGGATACAAAAAGATGCAAAAGACAGTTCTTGCCCTCAAGGAGCTTACAATCTAATGAGGGAGACAACATGTAAACAGATATATGCCAAGAAGCTATTTACAGGTTATGTAAAAAATAGCTAATAGAGGGAAGGACTAGAATTGAGAGGGGTTGGGAAAGGCTTCCTGTAAAAGATGGGTCAAAAAACCATAGAGCCAGGATTTTGGGAGTTTGGAGGAGGAAGAAAGGACTCCTTGCTGGGGCATCAAGGAGAGCTTTATTGAGGAGGTGGTGGCGGCAGGAAGGGCAATGGACTAAAAGCCAGGGGACCTGAATTTGAATTTGAATTCAACCTCTGTTGTGATAGGTTGATTTTTCCATCTTGGTTTCCAGCATTGTTTCCATCCATGTGTTTCATGAGAGAAGTTTTTATATGAAAACACCTTTGCTTCATTGCTTGCATTAAGAAGGCAATGTACTGCTCCCTAAAAGAGGGTCCGAGGTAGCTGCATCTCTTTGTTAAGAGCAACCCTTCCCAAACCTGTCAGTCAGTGGGTGCATTGTAGAAGTTGTCTTCTGTAGAAATTTCCATTTGTTTTTTTTTCTTTTTTTATCCTCTTCAGCTGTTTCAGATTTCTCTTTTCATTTTTATTTTGATAATCTGGTCTTCTTCTAAATTTCCCATTTTTCTTTCTTTTTCCCCTCTCCTTCTGTGATCAAATTTCCTAACAGCTTGTCTATTTTGTTAGATTAAAAAAAAAAGCTAGTTTCAATAAGATTTTTTTCTTTCAATTTTGTTTACTTTTTCTTTGATTTTCAAAGTTTCTATTTTTGCATTATTTGGGGGGTTTAGATTTGTTGATTTTTCTAGTCTTTTCTCCCTTACTGTTTTTTTTTTCAGATCTATTTTTCATTTTTTTGCTTCCTAGCACAAATCATCAAGTGTGAGACCAAAATGAGGGACAAGTGTAAAGGGTCTACGTGCAACAGGTAACCTTTTGTTTTGACTCTCCTGTAGCCAATGCCTTTATTAAAAGCAACATAGTCTTTGTGAAAATGACTTTTGTGACATTTTAATACAACTTAGGTGTCAAGTTTAACAAGAGTACAACTCCGTCTTATTTCCTGCTAAAAGCGATGCATGACCACAATGACTCATGGGTCCCAATTGACTGCCACCATTTATTCAATGCTTGACACAGAACTTATAATTGGTTTGGATTAACTGGAGGAAAGATCTTCGCACTAGAGAAAAAGTTTAAATTGTAGGATATTTTAAAAGAAACAATGATTTTGAAGTACAGCAAAGGTAATATATAATTGGCACATTGGTACACAGACTCATTGAACATGAAATCTGGAAGAACCTTAGAACACTGAACTTGGAATCTAGAACATCAAAGCCGGAAGGATCTTAGAATACTCAACACTATAGTTAGAAAACCTGAGTTCAAATCCTAGTCTTGTCACTTGCTACTTATGTGACCCCATCAAGTCACTTAACATCTCCAAGCCTTAGTTTCCTCATCTGTAAGATTAGGGGGAGCCAGACTCAATAAGACCTTGAAGATCCCTTGAAGATCTCTTCTTTTTAGCTTTATCGAACTGTAAGACACCTTAGAGGTTATCTAGGTCCTTTCGTTGTTGTTTGTTTGGTTGTAAATGATGGCTTTGTTATTGTTCAGTTATTTCAGTAATGTCCAACTCTTCGTGACCCTGTTTAGGGTTTTCTGGGCAAGGGTACTGGAGCGGTTTGCCATTTCCTTCTCCAGCTAATTTTACAGATGAGTAAACTAAGGCAAACAGGGTGAAGTGACTTGCCCAGGGTCATAAACCAGTAAGGGTCTGAAGCCAGATTTGAACTCAGGAAGATGAATCTTCTTGACTCTAGGCCCAGTGCTCTGTCCACTACACCACCTAGCTGTCCCAAACGATGTCTTTAAAGTACATAAAACCGGCTTTTAAGTGGGTTAACTGTTACTGTTCTGTCCATAATTAATTTGTTTCAACTTTATATGTGAAATTGAAGGGCATAATAATTAAGATTTAAACCCAGCTTTTGTCAGATCTATCACAAATTTAAAGTTAACCAGGATCCAAATGAATAAGGTTCTCCTGTTTCTGGGAAGGGCTCTTGTAGAAAATGAGTATGAAAAGGACTAAGTCATTGGCATAACAAGTAAAGTATTTGCTCCTGAGAAATGATGTGTTGCTTTTCTCCCCCGCTCTAAATCAGGTATCAGTGCCCAGCAGGCTGTTTCAACAACAAGGCGAAAATTTTTGGAACTCTTTTTTATGAAAGCGTAAGTGTTGTTCATTGCCCCCTTAGGTAGCTTGGAACAGAAAACATGGCCATTTTAATGTGGAAAGGTTTTCTTATCTATTCATAGAATGGTGCACCAGGGGTTTGGAGAGCTGACCTCTAAGAATTCCCCACAGTCTCACAACAAAGTTAGGAAACCAGTTTTGAAAACTGGAAATGATGAGCAAGCTGATCAGCCTTTAAACAAATGAACGAATGAATGAACAAACAAGCAAACAAACAAAACCATACGTGGGGCATACTCAATAGTGAGCTGGCTGTGGAGCCAGGAAGATGTAGGCTCAGGGTCCATCTCTGACCTGTGCTGGCTGCAGGATCCTGGCCAAGTCACTTTACCTCCTTTTCATTGCTTTAGCTACTTCTCTAAGACCACAAGTTGCAGAAAAGGTGCCAAACTGCATTGGTAGAGGGAGTTTTCTCAGCTGGGAATTCCCTGAACAGATAAAGTGATAGGTCTGGTTTTCATCTCTGCTAAGTTGGGAAGGAGAAATTTTTGCCCCTGATCCTTTTTATTTTAAGATTTTTCTGATCTTGGGGTTTTCAAGGAATAAGAAGCCCAGAGAATAACAAAATGGCGCTAGTATTGTAGAATGAAATATCTCTGCATTGGTTCAATCTGTAATAGCCATTTTTGCAGCTTAGGTGAATGTGCTCACCTAAAACTTCTGGTGTAAAATGGTACTTTGCTCTGAAGTGTTTTCTGTTGTGATTGGCTCTCTAGATCTCTGTGTTGATTCTTCCCCTAGTCATCAAGCATATGCCGTGCTGCCATCCATTTTGGTATCATAGATGATAAAGGAGGTCTGGTTGACATCACCAGGAATGGGAGGGTGCCCTTTTTCGTACGGTCTGAAAGGAATGGCATCGCATCTTTAAGGTAATTCTCAACTTGGATTTTATCTTGATTCTTTTAGAATTATAGTTTCTTCTCTCCCCTCTCCCTTTCACTTACCCATGCTATTGTTTTTTAAAGGGCGTTTAGTCCTTTTGCATAAGCCAAAGACATTTTTTAAAAGCACTGACCAATGGACAGGTCACTTTAGTCATTTTATTAATCAGCAAGCATTTATTTGTTGCTTCCTATGTGCCACCCACTGGGTATACAAAGGAAAGCGAAATGAGTCCCTCTCCTCATTGAGGTTACATTTGAATGGCAGAGACAAGCATGAAAACAACTAGGTGATATGAGGTACATACAGGGTAGATGGAAGGTGATCTCAGAGGGGAAAGCATGAGTCACTGGTGGGCCTGGGAAAGGCCTGCTGCAGAGGGTGGGATTTGTGCTAAGCTGGGGAAGCCAGAAGTGGAGATGAGGAGAACTGGGGCTTGGGGAAGAACCAATGCAAAGGAATGGAGTCGGGAGCTGGAGTGTTGTGTTCTAGGAATACCAAGAAGGTTGGTGGCAATAAAATGAAGTGTGTGAAGAGGATGAAAGTTTAAGAAATCCGGGCAGGTCAGATGGGACCAGGGTGCTTTGGGCTTTAAAAACCAAACAGAGAATTTTATATTTGATTCTGGAGGTCATGGAGAGCCAATGGAGTTTATTGAATAGGTGATGACCTAGTCAGACCTGGGCTTTAGGAAGATTTACTTTAGCAGCTGAGTGGAGGCTGGATTGGAGGCAGGGAGACCAAGCAGAAGACTATTGCAATAGTCCAGGCATGGGGGTTTGCATTAGAATAACAGCTATGGGAGTAGAGGGAGGCATATAGGAGAGATGTTGTTAAGGTAAGAACAACAGACTGTCTATATGGGGTGAATGTAAATCAGAAATTGGTGTCATCACACCAAGGTTGTGAGCCTGGGTGATAAGCTGGGAGGATGACAGAAATAGGGGAGTTTGGAAGAGAGAGGATTTGGGGGGAAAGGTAATAAGTACAGTTTTTGACATCTATGGAACATCCAGTTCTGGATGGCCAAAGCAGTTGGTGGTGTGAGACTAGAAGTCAGGAGAGAGGATAGGAATGGACAAATCTCAGAGAGTCATCTGCAGAGGTGTTTATTGAAACCACTGGAGTTGATGAGATCACCAAGCAAGCTAATATAGAGGGAGAAGAAAAGAGGGCCCAGGATGGAATCTTCGGGGTAACTCATTATTAGTGGGCATACCCTGGATGAAGAGCCAATAAAACAGCTTGAAAATGACTAGTCAGACAGGTAGGAGGAGAATGAGAGAAAAACAATCTCACAGAAACTTAGAAAGGACAGCATATACAGGAGAAGAGAGTGATTGATGGTGTCAGTGAGTACATACAGATAAGCGACATCATATTGCTTGTCTTCACAATGGGTAGGGGAGGGAGGGAGAGAATTTGGAACTCAAAAAAATTTTTTTTGAAGAAATATGAAAATAAATAATGATGTTTTGAAAAGATTACATATAGGGAGGTCAAGACAGATGAGGATTGAGTAAAGGCTGTTAGATTTGGCAACTGAGAGATGATTGGTCACTTTGGAGAGACGAGTTTCAGTTGAATGAAAGAAGATTTCACTGCAGAGAGTTTTGAAGACAGTGGGAAGAGGGAGGAAGGCACTGAATGTTTCTCAGGTATCTCAAAGAGCTCAGCCATGAAGGGGAAGAGAAGTAAAGGATAAAAATGATCGGGAATGGTAGGATCGAAGGAGGGTGGTTTTTTTTTTAAAACTCTGAGGGGATACAGTGTGTTTGAGGCATCAGAGAAGCAGCCAGGAGACACAAGAGATTGAGCACTGAGTGACAGAATGGTGTTGATGAAGGAGGCAGTCTACTGGAGAAAATGGGATGGAATGGGAACAAGGGTAGAAGATTCCGTTGTGCTCTTAAAGAGACAGAAATAGGCTAATGATCTCTATGGGAAAGGCAATTGAAGCTGGCAGTAAAGTGTATTCATATAATTTCAATTCTGGGTAGGAATAAAGAACTCATCTAATCATTGTAATGGCATTTTAAGGTTTACAAAGTACTTTACATCCATTGCCCTCAATTAATCCCAAAATAATCCTGGGAAATAGGTAATGCAAATATTATTATCCCCAATTTACTGATGACAAGGCTCTATGCCATTAAGTGTTCTTAGCTTTGGGGTTAAGCCCACAGTCTGAAAGAGAGTAACTTCTACAAACAAGTTTTGAACTCAGGTCTTCCTAATCCCTAGCCCCGTGCTCTGTCTGCTACACTCCTCATCTAATCCAACCTCCTAATTTCCCACTATTCCTTACCCAGAATCCTTAGCTCTCCTCAGGTGCCTTTCCTCACTAGCCCCTTGCATTTGCTCTCAGCACTCCTAAGAGCTGCCCTCATTTCTCAGTCCAGCTGTCTGACTCCTGGAGAGCCGATCGAACTCGGAGCTTGTGCGCAATTTAGAAGGACAAACTCATAGAAAAGTCAGCGCTGGAAGAGATCATATGGGGCCATCTCACCCAGCCATCTCAATCCTATTTTAGAATGTGACTATAATGATCATTTTCTGTTGTCTTTATCTTACAGTAAATACAAGGCTTCTAACTCGTTCATGGTTTCCAAAGTAACAGGTAAGCCTCTTGCTGGGATATGATAATAGCTAGTATTTGTATGGCCCTTTAAGAATCACATAATGCTTTACAAATCTTAACTCATTTGTTCTTCAAAATGACCCTGGGAGGTAGTTGCTATTATTATCCCCATTTTACTCTTGAGGACACTGAGGCAGACTTCAGTTAAGTGACCTGCCCAGGGTCACACAGCTAGTAAACGTCCCCGATTGGATTTGAACTCGGGGTCTTCCTGATTACAGTTCCAGCTATCTACCCACTTCATAAGATAACAAAAGTTATCTTATAGAAAAGTTATAACAAAGTATAATAAAAAGTTATAACAAAAGCTTATTTAGCTTTCTACTAGAAAATCCCTGAAGTGCCTTGCATATAAGTTAATGTTTTAAAATGTTTATTGATTTGAGAATACTAGACTGGGAGTCAGAATTTAGCATCTGTCACTACCAAGCCATGGGAAATTGGGTGGGTCACATCACTTTTGGACTAGAGTTTCCCTATATGCTAATGGTAAAGGTAGCTGTTTTATATATTAACTATTCATAGAACATTAGAACAAGACAGGCTATTAGAGATTACTGAATCCTTGCACTGGGGCAACTGGGGGCACAATGGATACAGTGCAGGCCTGGAGTCAGGAAGACCTGAATTCAAATCTGGCCTTAGACACTTACTAGATTGTGACCCTGGGTGAGTCACTTAACCCTGTTTGCCTCAGTTTCCTCATCTGTCAAATGAGCTGGAGAAGGAAATGGCAAACCATTCCAGTATCTCTGCCAAGAAAACCCCAAATGAGGTCACGGAGAGTCAGACACAACTGAAATGACTGAATAACAACTACAAATTCATGCTCTCCATTTTATGGGATTGGGAAAATGACTTGCTCATGACTTTCCCATTTTCCATTGTGTTTGTTCCCACAGTGCAGGACCTGGATTGTTACAGCACGGTTGCTGAGCTGTGTCAATTTGAGAAGCCAGTGAAACATTGCCCAAGGTAAATGCTTCTGTCAGTGCCCACTCTTGAGCCTGGGATAGCTGGTGCTCTTTCAGTATGGCGACATTCTAACACGTGACTACCACACTGAGAGAGGCTGAGGAGTGAGCAGAGTCAAGTTTGCGAGCATTCAGTCTCCCAAACAGATGCTGATTCTTTGTCATTATCAGAGGTTTCCAGTGACATCTGGATTTAACCTCCTGCTTCCAAGTGATTTGGAGATGAAGTTGGAGAATTTCTTCTGGGGCAGTATTAGTTCGTATAAAACAATTTATTTGCAGAATAAGCAAGACTTTTTGTTTATTGTGAATTTCCAACATTGTTGCACTCTGTCTCTGCTTCATTCTCTCTCATCCCTCTCTTTCAGTGTGTGTATGTTTCTCTCTTTCTGTATATCTCTCTGTCTCTGTCTTTCTCACACTGTTCTCTCTCTCTTTCTTTTTCTCTTTCATTCTTGCCTCTCTGTCTCTCACACACACACATAACACACAAACACATACATGCAGCATTTTCATAATCATACACCATTTTTAACACACGCAATGACTCATAGTAGGTTTTCAACTTGAAGAGAAAAAATTATTTGTCTCAATCTTACTGTGATGTTTAGATACACCTCTGTTGACTCTAAATTGTTTTTTATTATATAAATTGCCATACTAATTTGGGAGGTAAGAGACTAGAGGGGGTCAGTTTTCATTTTCCCCAAAACATTGTGCTCTCTGATTCTTAAATCATTTTTTTTTACAAGTTTTGTCAATATTCTTTTTTTAGACATTGCTGTTACTTTATGGTCACTTCTTCCCTCCAGCAATAGAAGAAGTCCAGTTAATGACTTTCAAATTAGCATCCGCTCAGAAACTTTGGAAATTAGATGTAATATAGACTTATCTACAGACTCTTTTGGAGCTAGGAGAAATCTCTTTGTCCAAACCTCCTATTTTATAAATGAGGACATTGGAGTTTGCAGAAAAGGAAGTGACTTAGTCAAGGTTGCACAATTACCAGCGTCAGTGGCAAAGCTGGAAGTAGGGCCCTGGTTTCCTGCTTCTTAGCCCAGGACCCTTCCCAGCACTGGACCAGGAGCCAGGAGACACCTTGGTTCAAATGCACCTCCAGCTGTTAATGGCTGTGTGATCATGGAGGAGACACTTAGCCTCTCTAACCCAATCTGTAAAACAGAGACGATAATGCCTTGTGGCACCTAATTCAGAGAGTGGCTAGTGTCTGTATGCAAATGCACGTAAAACACTTTGTACACTTTTAAATAACATGAATGTCAGCTATTATAAAACTGGATAATGAGTTCTTATACTACACTAAGTATTTGAAATTTATTGAAGTTGAAAACAGACATTTCTTTAGCCCCATTTCATAAATGTCCCCCCTAAATCCACAGTATAGGAAGACAAAATGCCAAACCAGAGCTAGCTGGCCCCCCAATAGTTAGTGGCAGCTAATGCACTATGTTCTTCTCCAGATGGTGTACATCAGTCTAAGCTGTGGATTTTATCAAGTCTGAAGTTTGAAATTCTGTGTTCTGAGATGATCTAAAGAAGGGATGCACCTCACCATCATGGGCAAACACAATGGGGTGGGAGTAAGGGAGCAAAAACGTATTTCTCCTTTTCGAAGTTGACTCTTGATGCGCTCCTATGAGAGAGAACGAGGTTTGAAAACTTAGAGCAATAAAACAAGCATTTACTACAACGTGCAGAGAAATGTTCTGGGCATTGGGAAGATCAGAGTTTACATGAAAGCTGATTCTTTCCCTTACGGATCTCACCCTTTAGTAGGAGGAAAAGGCACCAATGCTGCCAAGCTCATTACAATGTGGCCAAGAAAGGGGTTTTATTAGGTCCCAGGGAGACTGAGAATGGGAAAAAGAAATGCAGGTGGGCGGAGGAATCCCCAGAGTCTATGTTGATTTTATCTGGTCATTTAATGTGAAGAATAAAGACTTCATGCTGTTGTTTCAGAATTCGTTGTCCAGCCCACTGTAAGAATGAACCATCGTACTGGGCTCCGGTGTATGGGACCAACATTTATGCAGACGTGAGTATGTTGGTAGTTTCAATAACAGATACGATCTCAAAGCACTGGAGGTCTTCATATACTAGGTTTCAGTGTCTGAGAATCAGGAAACCTGGGTTTGAGGTTTAGCTACATTATGAAATAATTGCATATTCTCAGCCTTTCCACTTCCCTGGTTAGTACCTCAGTTTCCCTACTTGTAGGGTTGAAAGGCTACATGGTGGAGGTGGTATGGGACTGGATTTGGAGTCAGGGAGACTGGAGTTCAAATCTCATTTCAGACACTCACCAACTGTCACCTTGGGAAAGACATCTATCTCTGGGCCTCAGTTTCTTCATTTGTAAAATTATAGGGTTGGACTGAATGGCCTCTAAAGTACCTTCTTGCTTGAAATCTATGATCTTATGATTATTTTCAATTTTGTTCTTATTAATTAGATGCTTATAGAAGTGTGTACCATTTTATACAATAATTGGGTTGAATTTTTGTAAGTCAATTCCATTTATCCATTGACTTATATTTTATAATTTCATCTTTTCTTTCCTCTTCATTTCTGAAGAAGTTTTCATTGGCCACATCTTCTAGTAGGTCAACTTTGTTTTCCTTTATCATAGTCCCTTGGTAAAGCAGTTATGTTTCTAAGGAAACCCAGGAGAGCTCAGTGTTCACCCAAGATTCCTGGGGTGGGACTTCTAGTAACAAGATTGTTTAAAGTTAGACTCTTTCAGTGCATTTCAGATTTTTATGAAATAAGCACTTGCCTGAAAAATACTTTAAGATCCTCTGAGAAATATTAAACAGAATAGGTATAAATAAATTAATAATAAATAATAAAATAATAATAATTTTAATTTAATAAAATATCAAACAAAAATTTAATTAAAAATAAATGAATTAATTTAATTATTTAATTTTAAATTAATTAATAATATACAACAAATAATTAATGAATTCCTTTGAGGAATAAATTAATTAAGCATTCTGTTACAGCCATTTAAAAAAAATAGGAAATACTGTTAAGCTAGCTGTGAGTATCCCTCCCATCGTCAAAGGATGGAAAAACTAGTTTAGAGATTGCTTCTGGAATATAGTTGGGTAGCGAGGGAACTCTGTTCCTTCCTTCCTTCCTTCCTTCCTTCCTTCCTTCCTTCCTTCCTTCCTTCCTTCCTTCCTTCCTTCCTTCCTTCCTTCCTCCCTCCCTCTCTCCCTCCCTCTCTCCCTCCCTCTCTCCCTCCCTCTCTCCCTTCCTCCCTCCCTCCTTCCCTCTCCTTTCTTCTCCTTCTCTCCTCTCCACTCCCTTCCCCTGCCCTGCAATCAGGGTTAAGTGACTTGCCTAACTAGTAAGTGTCAAGTGTCTGAGGCCAAATTCGAGCTCAGGTTTTCTTGATTCCAGACCCAGTAGTCCATCCACTTTGGCCATCTCGCTCCTTGGGTGAGGAAATGCTGTATGTTGGGTCCTCCTGCAGCATTTGAGCATGACCTTTTTTAGAAGCACAGCTTTGTGTTACAGATGATTTTTTCCAAGAGGCCATTTGATTATAATGAAAGGAACAATGGATTAGAGTCAGGAGAAATCTGACCCTTATTAGCTGTACGACCATAAGCAAGTTGCTAAATTTCACTGAGCATAAGTTTTCCCGTCTGTAAAATGGGGATAGTAATTCTTGTAGCACCCATCTAATAGGATTGTTTTGAAGTTCAAATGAGTTAATGTGTATAAAGTTGTTTTTAATAATTTTCTTCAATTAACATATAATTATTCCCTTCCTACAAACACGGGGCAGGGGGAAAGAAAAACAAAACCTTTCTAACAAATATATATAATTAAACACAACAAATTTGCATATTGACCCTATCCAGAAATAAGTATTTCTTTCTATATATTTGGATATCACCTCTCTGTCAGGATGTAGGTAGCTTGATTCGTCATCATGAAGATGGGCAGCTAGTACAGTGGTTAGTGCTGGACCTCAAGTCAGGTAGAGCTGAGTTCAGATTCTGCCTCAATTCCTTCAGCTGTAGGAGCTTAGACAAGTCCTTTAACCTCTGTTTGCCTCAGTCTCTCCATCTGTAAAGTGGGGATGATAATAACACCTCTCAGGATTGTCATGAGGATCAAATAAGCTAATATTTGTAAAGCGAGCTTTTATAAACTTTAAAACACTGTGTAAATGCTAGCTGTTCTGGAATCGTGGTTGATCTCTGCATCATTTAGCATTAAGGCCTTCCAAACTGTTTATTTTTACAATGCCGTTGCTACAATATAAATTGTTCTCCTGGTTCTGCTCACTCTACTTTGCATCAGTTCATACAAGTCTTTGCAGGTTTTTCTGCAGCCATCCCCTTCATCATTTCTGACAGTGCAGTAGTATTCTATCACATTTCATATACTGTAATTTGTTCAGTGTTTCCCCACATGGAGATTACTTTGTAAACCTTTAAGTGCAATGTGTAAAAACATCTGCTTTTACTACTTCAGTGTTTGGCAACTGCAGCAGGTACTTGAGATGGCATGCAGGCTGGTCACTCCCTGTCTCTGAGGCCAGATGTGCTCTGAAGCCAGATGTACCCCCAGTTAGTCTGAAGGCCCAGCTCTCAAAACAAGCCATTTAAATATGTGCTTTGGCAGGGCTGGCCTTCCCAGGGCCCGTGACAGAAATGTAATTGTAGGTTAAATATTTAAAAAACAAAACTCCTGGACACTAAGGGTAGCTTAGGAAAGGGGAGCAGGAGAAAGTTACTGAATAGAGTTGTAGAATCTCTTTCCACAGACATTTCTAAGAATAGGATGAATATTCATTTGTCTAGTATAATTTAACAGTGAGGCATAGTGGATAGAGTCATGGGTTTGGAATTGGGAAGAGTTCAAGTCCTACCACTGACAACTTCTAGCTACGTGATCCTAGGCAAGTCACCGATGACTGCCTAGGCCTTGAGGAGATCGAACCGACGGCCTCTGAGGTTCCTCCAATTTTAGATCTGTGACCCTATCGTCACTCTATGATCAGAGGAACTTAGATATTTAAACATGTAAAGTGCTGGGCTTGGAGTCCACTCTGAACCTAGAATCCTACTAAATTAGAGATGAGCTGTGTCTCATAGTGGGAATCTGCCATGTTGATGAATGGCAGATCTGTCCCTTATTCCAATGCTGTAGGGTTAGTTATCTGGGTAACTAGGTGGTACAGTGGGTAGAGTGCCAGCCCTGGAGTCAGGAACACGTGAGTTCAAACCCGATCTAAGAAACTTACTAACTGTGTGGCCCTAGGCAAGTCACTTAACCCTTCTGGCCTCAGTTTCTTCATCTGTCAAATGAGCTGCAGAAGGAAATGGCAAACGTCTCCAGTATCTTTGCTAAGAGGGTCATGAAGGGGTCATGAAGAGTCAGACATGATTGAAACACCCGAACAACAGCAGGGTTTCGTATTCCCAAAGGCATTCCCAGTTTCTTATTCCCCCATAGCTTAGCTTTATAGGCTGATTTATGGTTTATAAAATGTTCTAAATACATCATTCTGACTTCTTTTCTTACAACATCATTGTAAGACGGGTAGTACAGGTTTTGTCAGGTGAGGAAGCTGATGCCCAGCCAGAGTCTATGACTCAAATAAGGTCACATATCAGCTAAGTGGCAGAAGTACAATTCAACCTCAGGTCATGGGATTGTTTTGTCTAAAGCTGGAAGGGGCTAAAGAGGCATCAACCTTCATTCTGCCTTCTTCATTTTGGAAACTGAGGTTTGAAAAGGGTAAGTACTCACAGAACATCTGATAAGTTACCAGTGTCAGAGCTGGGATTTGAACCCAAGTTCTCTGACTGCAGTGGGGGCAGCCAAGTAGCATGGCAGATAGAGCATCAGGCTTGGAGTCGTGAAGACCTGAGTTCAAATGTGACTTCAGATATCTCCTAGCTGTGTGACCCTGGGCAAGTTACTTCACTCTGTTTGCCTCAGTTTCCTCATCTGTAACATGAACTGGAGAAGGAAATGGCAAACCACTCTAGTTGCCAAGAAAGCCCAAATGGGGTCATGAAGAGTCAGAAACAACTGAAAAATGACTGAACATCTGGCTGCCAAGTCAGTGCTCTCTTTCCACGTCTTCTGACTTTAAATCCAATTTTCCCCATGACATCGAGCTGCCTCAGCAGACCTGTAAAGCTCTGGCTGCAAAGCTTCCATGGACAGACCTATGCATTTAGGGAGGCTGACACCTTTGAGTTTAGAAAAAATTAATGTACGTTTGGTTTGTATTTCTTTGTTTTTTAAAGATGGGAGAGGTAGAAGGTTGAAAAATTTGGCCTGCAGCCATCAGAGAGGTTCTAACTCAAGGAGAAGATGAATGAAAATCATTTTGACCTTAGTAGAACAGGAAAGGGAGGGAAGAGATTGAAAAGCTCTTTGAATTTGTGATTAAACCCCAGGTCCCTGGAGCGGTGACAGAGCAAATAGACTTTCAGTGGACTGAGGAATGAGTCCAACGTTTTTTCTTGTAGGTGGGGAAGTGGAAAGAGCCAGGCAGGTGGTTTAATCTCTGGTAGCTTTGTGGATCTGGGCTAAACCTCCCTTCAATAGCTCCAGTAAGGGAGTGGAGCCATATAACAAAGCGGCTCCACAGTTGGGAGTAGGGTACGATGAAGGGAGGGTTGAAAACCCATCACTCTCTGATTTATACTGTCTCTGTTTATTAGGGGAAGCACGTTCCTGTCTCCGGTTTAGGACATTTCAGGGGAGTAGAGTTTGACTTACAATCTGGTCTGGCACTAGAGCAGAAGAGACCTTAGATCTAGAGCTGGACAGGTCCTCAGACGCCATCTAGAGTCCAGGGATTCTTAAACTTTCTCGTGTCTTTGGCAATCTGGCAAAGTCTATGGACCCCTTCCCAGAATAATGTTTTTAAATGCATAAAATAAAATACAAAAGAAGCCAATTATTTGAAACACAGTTCTCAAAATATTTTTTCAAAAAAAAAGTTCATGGACCCCAAGTTAAGAAACTCCGATTCCAACCCAAATTTTACAGATGAGAAAACTGAGGCTCACAGAGTGAAGGGACTTGCCCAAGGTCTTCTTGGTAGCAAGTAGGATTTGAATTTGGATTCTCTGACTGCAAACTGAGGGTTCCTTCTGTGGCATCTAGTGAGAGGAGTCATTCCACTAGGCGTATCATACCAGTTGGGGGAGAGCAGGGCCTCTTGATCTGGGGTTTTCTCTTTGGATGCTCCCTCAAAGAGAGAGAGCTGCTTGCGTGATACAAGGTCCCATTTGTAGCCAGTTCCCTTGCCTCTGTTTAGCTTTTCATCCCAGGGTTTCTGGGAGTTTGGTCAGTGCTGGTGGCTGCTTTTGCTGAGGGACTTAAGTCACTCCAAGGCATCACTGAAATCTGGAGAATGACTTTAGGGCATGGGGCATTCTGAAGTTGTGCTGAGGACACACATTTATACATAGGACAAGGATCCTGATAGCTGGGCAAGAGAGACACTGAGCCTTGGCCAGCGTCTGGGACAATGTGTCATGAGCGCAGTAATGGCATAGCAAAGCCCTGCGGCTGCTGCTTTGGATTCCTGGATTTCCCAAGGGCCTTTGGGCAAATCTGAAGAGGAACCTGATGAAGGAAGAGCTAGGCTGCACACTCTAACATGAAAGCGATTAGATTGAAGAAACAAGGTCAGTTTTTAAGCAGCTAAGTGATGCAGTGGCTAGAGCTGGACCTGGAATTAGGAAGAACTGAGTTCACATCTGAATTCAGAGGCTTGTGTGATCCTGGACAAGTCACTTAACTGTTGTCAGCCTCAGTTTCCCCATCTGTAAAATGAGGATGATAATAGCATCTGTCTCATTCCCTGGATTGTTACGAGGATAAGACGACATAGTATTTGTAAAATGCTATGAGATGCTAGCCATCGTTATTATCGTTGTTATCATTAGCCAGCTTTAAACTGACAGATAATTTGAAAATAGAAAATAGATATGCTTTTTGTATGTATACAAAGTAGGTAGCTACTAGTGCTGCCATGGCACCGCAGAACAATAAGAGATTGCTTGCTCCCTTATGCCTGCTCCGCTCCTAAGAGAAAGAAAAAAAGGTGGCTTTTGAATTCCTAGGAAGAAATTTTATTCCTAATTCCTGTAAGGTGAAGCCTTTACAGTGTCCCAGTCCCATCTGAAAGGCTCTTTCTGACTAGATCCGTTGGGGTGGGGGGGAGGAAGGGAAGAGGGGCGGGGCAGCCAAATTGGGAGATCTGCCTTCTAGTCCCAGCTCCACCCCTCACTAAAGGTTCGTAGTGTATGACTTTGACTAAATCACTTCCCTCTCCATATTTCTCCTCTGTAAAATGGGAGGATTGGACTCTGTGATCTCCAAAGTCCCATATAATTCTAAAACACTGGGATTAGATCTACAATCATGAATTTCCTTCTTTTTATTATCTCTCTCTCTGTTTGTCTCTCTATCTCTCTATCTCTATCCCTCCCTCACTCTCTTCCCTCCTTTCCCTCTCCATATATACATATACATAAACACACATATTTAGATAGAACACATATACATATATGTGTGTATATATAGGTCTTGTGTGTACCTAGTTATTTGCATATTGTCTCCTTGTGTTGGATTGTAAGCTCCTTGAGGGCAGGGACAGTGTTTTGCCTTTTCTTTGTATCCCCAACAGCCAGTGCAGTGCTTAGCACACAGTAGGCACATAATAAATTGCTTGTTGATTGGCTGAGGCTCATTTCAAAATGGGCCAAATGTTAACGTAAGAATGTTAGCATAACCTATAAAACTTTTGCAATCTGTAAGTTTGGCATTTTTCCCATAGAGTACACATTCATTCAATAATGAGCTATTTAATAGCAGGCTTCCTGCCGGCTGCTGGGGATGCAAAAGCTAGAATAGAACCATCTCTTCCTTCAAGGAGCTCCCATTCTGGGAGGTGGGGGGTGGGGTGGGGGAGAGTGGGCAACAACATGGAAACAGAAAAGTAAATACAAAGTAATTGGGAGAGGTTATTGGCCACTGAGTGGCACTGAGGCAGTACTTCATTCAATTGAGCCTTGAAAGAAACTTGATTCTAAATTGTGTGCTAGGTTCCATAAGGCTTTTGGGGAAGGTGCCAGCCCCAGTGAAAGAGCAGATAGAAAGAGCGATGGCCAAACTCAGGCTAGGTTTGTGCTAGGCTCATGGACATGGGTTGAGAGCAGAATGGCCCAATGGAAAGAGCTCTGGACTTGAAGTTCAGAAGACCTGGGTATGAATCCTGCCTCTGACTTTTCCTGGCATCCTTCTCTGAACCTCCACTGCATTATCTGTGAAATTAAGATGATGCCTGTCATCCCTGCTTCTTAGAGTTGTTGTGAATTGAAAGATAGATCCTGCATTTGCATTTTGCAAAACTTTAAGCACTATAGATGTCATTTACATTACTATTGAGAAAACCAGTTGATTCAATTATGTGGCATGATGCAAACAAAAATAACTCTAGCCCTGACTGGACTTAACAGGTTTGTGTGTAGTGTATATGTGTCAGGGGCAGGTGGGACATACATGTGTCTATGTGTGTGTGTGCATGTGTATGTGAGGGGGAAGATTCTGTTACTACAAATGATGGAAGAAGCCAGGCATGATATAGTTTGGAATGAAGGAGATAAAACAACTGTTTAATAATAATCGATAGCACTTATAAAGCATTTTAAGGTTTGCAAAACTTTACATCTGATTTTATCCTCAAAATTATCCTGGGTGGTAGGTGTTATTTTTATGCCCATGTTATTCCCAGACCAAGAGGAAGACAGTGGTCAAATGACTTTCCCAAGTCACCCATTTGGTGTGTGTCTGAGTTAGGATTCAAACGCAGGCCTTTCTGAGTCCTGTTCCAGTGCCCCATCCATTGTACCATCTGGCTGCCTCTAAGAGATGTTTCAGTATCGTTTGGACAGTCTATATCTTTTTGCATCTTAGTCAAAGGTGGGCTCTTTACTAGACAAAAGAAAGTTCTTGTATCCTCTGAAGACAGCAGGAGAGGAAACTATCTTGTTCCAGGAGGGATTCAGTTGGTGTGTGACTTAGAGACATAAGAGAAATAAGAAAAGCTTGATTGTATAGCGAGCGGTGTTGAGCAGTCTCCATTCTTTGCCCATTTTAAAGGAAAGGATGGATGGCATTTTATCTATCTGCATTCCAAGTGATCGGTTAGAGACCCAAATCCCTTCCCATCCTAAGATTCTGCAGCACAAAAACACTTTAATGAATGACCATATATTTAGACATCCGTGTTGAGTCAGACGCAGAGCACAACCTGTACCCCTTACAAAAGCCATGCAAGAGGAAGGGTGTGGAAGGAAGGAAGGGAGAAAGAGGAAGGGAGCTCTTTACCCAACCCCAGTGTATCAGTGCACACTATGAATGGTGCCATCCCCTAAGAGGGGAAGATGTGTATATGGGTGTGATGTTGAATCATCTCATGACAGGGCTGGCTGTGAAGAGGCAAAACTAACAATTCATAGATGTTCAGGAACCCTCAGGGGATGGGAGGGCAAGGGAACACCTCCTTGGGTGTGAAATGGAAAGCACTTCATCTCTTGGCAAACCTCCATCATTCATTCCCAATTGGAGGAATTTCCAGGAGATGGGAGTTTGCAATAAGCTTGATTTTTGTCATTGGTATAATGACACCCCACTGATGATTCCTAAGGAAGTAGCTCTGGGAATGTGATCTAAGTGACTGGAATTATGGAGACAAAAATGTTAGACTAGCTTTGTAAATAAGAACAGATCTCTCTGCAGTCCCGGAAATGATAAACTATTACAGGGGAAAGGCCCCCAGAGGTCATGTTGTCCTTTTTGTTCTTGTTCAGTCACGTCTGACTCTTCATGGTCCCATTTGGGGTTTTCTTGGCAAGATACTGGAGTAGTTTGCCTCTTCTGTCTCCAGTTCATTTTACAGATGAGGAAACAAGGCAAACAAGGTTAAGTGACTTGCCTAGGGTCACACAGCTAGTAAGGGTCTGAGGCTGGATTTGAGCTCAGGAAGAGAAGTCTTCCTGACTCAAGGCCCAGCACTCTATCTGCTGCGCCTTCTAGTCCTATCCTCTCCTTTTACACATGAGGAAAGTGAGATCAGGAGGGAAGGTGAAGATTACTCAGCTAGCTAGTGACAAAAAACAGGATAAAAACCTAGGTCTCCTGACCCCCAGTCTAGTCCTTTTCTAAGCCCACATGGGATTTCAGTTACCAGAATTGCCTATTTTAGTTCACATGTATCTGAAAGTAACTTTTAGATCGTCATTCATGGTCATGAGAAGACATATGATTGTCTTCAAGTGCTGGAAAGAAGGGCGGCCACGTGGGACCTAGGTTAAACCTGATGCTCTCCTTTGTCCCAGAGGGAAGAAATAGGAATGATGGAGAGGGCAGGGGTTGCAGAAAAGCAGACTTAGACTGGATGTCAGTGCTACCATGTGGCATAGGCTACTTCAGGTGGTTAGTGGGCTTCCTACAGTGGGGGCCAAGGCTGGACAAACTCTTGTCAAAGATGCGATAGAAGGGATTCCTGTTCAGTTCTAGATTAGAATAGATGAATTCCAGCTCTGAGATTTTGTGATTCTGTCTCTTTGAGTTAGACCTGAATCCATTGTTTAGTTGTTAATGAAGATGTTAGCGCATGGCTAAAAGCCATTAATCAGTCAACATGTATTAAGCACCTACTATATACCTGGCACTGTGCTAAATGCTGGGGCTTCAAAAAGAGGCAAAAGATAGGCTCTGTCCTCAAGGAAGTCACAATCTAATAGGGGAGACAAAAGACCATAAAAGACCATAGGATCATAGGATTTAGTTTGGAAAAGACATTTGCCTTTAAGTTATAATAACTAACATTTATATAAGGGTTGGAAAGTATAGTACATATGGCATCCTTGCAACAGCCCGGTGAGGTAAGTACTATTATTATCTGTATTTTACATATGAGGAAACTGAGGCTGAACCAGGGAGTATCTAGGGTAGGCTTCCAACTCAGGTCTTCGTGACTAAAGCCCCAGAACGGTGTCCATTACACCAATGGTACCGGTCTTATTCAAGAGAAGAGGGGATCTGTTTCCTAGCTGGTGAGTCCCCACTAGCTCTCAATAGAAATCTTCCATCTTGAAGAAAAAAATGATAAAAGTGTGGGCGGGAAGCCAGCCCTTTGTGATGAAGCACTTTATTGTGCACTCAGTACAATAACAGCCTGTTCCCAGAGTGGATTTTTGGTTTGGAGGGATGAGGGCGGGATTATCCATCCGGCTGCACTGACAGCCAGAATGGAAAGAAAGAAAGGAGGGAGGGAGGGAGGCCCCAGGCTTTGGGGTACATTGCACCATTGGAATAGGGAACGGGGTCTGGAAAAAATAACTTTAAATTGATATTTTGGAGGAATCCCTTGAGGACAGCTTAATTTCACACATTAGCTTCTTAAATTTATAGATTTCCCATTGCCTTCAAAGGCCTGTGGGAAGCAAGCCTTCCAGACAAAACTTTCTCTTGCAGTGTTGATCATAAGAAACAAAATCAAATTGGCAATTAGGGCTGTTAAGAGCCGCCAAAACCAGAGCGAGGCAAACCCAAGTAGTAAATACATATGAGACTGGGGAAGCCTACCAGGATCGACGTAGGAAGGACAGAGAGACTGTAAACAACTTTTGAAATTTGCAAAGTTTGACGCATTAACTCTGATGCGATAACACTTTTCCCTGGGCACATCACTTCATCTCCGCCTCGGTTTCTTTACCTATAAAATGGAGATGATTGTAATGCCTGCCTCGTAGAGTTGTTGTAGGGCTCAAACACAATAACATTTGTGAAGTACTTAAGAATAATGCCTGGCACATAGTAGACGCTCTATAAATGCTTGTTGCCTGGCTGCCTGACTAAGAGCTCCTGTTATGAGAGCGGCCATCAGTTACACAAGCCAGCTGTCAGGTTGAGAATAGAATTGTCAAGACAGGATTTGTATCTTAGACTCTTTCTGTTCATGACACAGTTATTCTTTGCCAGAGGAATGGGGCACACCGAAGGAGTGTTGGGATACTCCCTCCTGTGACTGTTCATTCCAGACACTTTGTTGCAACACCTAGACAAAGTATGCCAGGACATAACCACTAATTAACATGTGCACCTGGGTCAGCCTTTCGGATTACAAGGATTGTCCAAACTAGTCAGCTAGCTGGCAACTGTTAGTGCTCAAACCCAGGTCTCCTGGCTCCAACGCTCTTTGCTCACACCACTCTCTCCTTTTAGTGCTTGATAATAGGTAGACAAGCTGAGTTTGAGAGATTGTGTGTTTATTGTCTACTAGAAATGTAGAAACACTCACTAGAAGTATGTTTTCCTGCGAGTTTCCTGATAAATGAAGCCCATAAATGCATGGTTAGGTTAGACAGTATGGCCGACTCATGCCAGAAGTCATTGTAGACCATGAGCTCCTATGAAATGAAGAGAAAGAGGGATTGTGGGAAAGAGATTAACAAACTCATAGCTCTGAACTTGTTTAGATCTGTTTGCTCTTAGATGAATTATGGTATTATTGAAAAGCTTAATCCAAGAATTTTTAGGACATAAACTTATTATCTCAAGGCCCTTAGATGCCTTATGCTTTGAGAAAAGATGTATAATTGATTACTTGGTGGGAGAACAACACGGCATTTAACCCAAATGGGGCAATGTCTAGCGACGTGATCTCCAGCTGCACCCCTATCAGTAAAAAAAAAAAAAAGCCTGATTATATACTCCTGATATATGTATGTTTATTTATAAGTTTAAGTGTGTGTTACCTTACTAATATGTTTGTTGTTGGAAAACGTACAGTTTTTAATGAAATAAGAATGAAATTATTGATGGTTTTTGTTCTCAAATATTATTAATAGTCATCTTTTAAGTGGGAACATTGGGATTGAAGATGCCTCCTTACTTTTGAAAATCTTGACTTATAAATTGCTTGCCTTCTCAATGAGGGTTGAAGGGAGCGAGGGAGAGAACTTGGAGTTCAAAAAAAATTTAATGAATGTTACAAAATTGTTTTTGTATATAATTGGGGAAAATAAAACACTAAATTTAAAACAGAAAATCTTAATTTAATCCTTTGGAATATGGCAATTCGAAGGTTGGGTTCCCAGTTCAGTCTGTTTTGATGCTGAGTTTTCATGTTTGGGAGCCAAAAAGATAGCTCCCACTGATATGTAGGTCCAGATGGAGAGGTGCATCATCGAAAATGCTTAACTTACTAGATCGCGCTGCTTGGGGCTCATTCCACAGCCATGGATTGCGCAAAGGCTTTTGTTGACCTTCTGCTAGTCATTCCTAAGTAATTTCTGAGTTTTCCTCGTAGACTCCCTCAGCCTTCACTTTGGCAAACACTGCTCTAGAAAACCATAGAAGCAGAGAATCTGTGACCTTTAGTGAGGGAAAGGGCCTTGTATAGAATGGATGCTTAATAGAGATTTGTTTGAATTTTATTTAAATAAAATTTCTCAATAATAATAACATATTACAATTTCCAAGTCTACTGATATTGTCTCATTTGATCTTCATTGCAAATCTGTGGGGTGGGGAAGTTAAGAAGATATTATTCCTACTTAATTGGTGAAGAAACTTTTGAGAAGTCAAGCCGCAATGTATTATGCCTGGAAAAGACCAATCTTGTTCATTCTTGTTCTTTTTATGAGTGAGGAAAACTGTGACCTCAAGAAACAGACAGCATGGTGTAGTGGAAAGAATGCTGTGTGGAGTCATTTATATCATGACTTTGTCACATCTGTGGCCTTGGGAAAACCACTTCCCATCTTGGGTCCTCAGTTTCCTCATCTGTAAAATGAAAGGGAGTCAACTCAACTTTAATTTATGATTCTAACTAAGGTCTCTTGCCTAAGAGCACACAACTCGTAAGTAACAGGGCTGGCATTTGAAACCTGGTTTTCCAGTCCTAGTCCTGGGCTCTCTCCACTGTCCGGTGCTGTTGCTAAAGTCTAGGTTTCCTGGTGTATTATCCAGAGCATGTTCCACTGCAGTATATGGATGGTGGTGAAATATCTGCTACAGAAGTAGTTCTTGTGCAGTAGTTTTGAGCCAAGAAGATTTTACTGGGCTCCCCCTAAGGGCAGGGCAGGGTCTTTGAGATTGAATTTGAAATACCGTGTTTACCTTTTTTGGAGAAATGTCACATCCCTGAAATAATCACACGTATTCTTCCAGACTTCGAGTATCTGCAGGACTGCAGTGCACGCTGGAGTCATCAGAGATGAAACCGGGGGTTACGTGGATGTAATGCCTGTAGATAAAAAGAAGATTTACGTCGGCTCACTCAGAAACGGTGTTCAGTCTGAAAGGTAGGAGCATGCTCGTCATTCTTGGGAATGTTAGCGGGGCATGCCTGTCTGACCCCGCCTGGAAATAGGACCCGAGTCCAAGAGATTGAGCAGAATAGTCTGCTTTCTTTTGGCCCTCCATTTCTTCTTGAGCCAGGTGTTTGTCTAACACAAGACCCTTCCCTGGACTTTGTTCTAGCAAAGTGTTTTATTCCATCGATGGCTGAATCTTCACTGGAAGCCAGCCTTGAGGTGGATTAAAACAAGCTTCAGGCTTCTTTTAGGCTCACTTCTATGCTTTTAAACTTTTGGGAAATGAGCCCAAGACTTGGGCCTGGCAGGGACCTTAGGGGTCATCTAGTCATTTTTCAGATGAGGATAACGCAGAGACCCACAAGGTTAAATGACTTCCCCAAGGTCACATAGGTGGCAATTAGTAGAGCTGGGAGGGCAAGAGTCTTGATTCTTGCTTTTGAATTCATCGAATTGGGCTAGCTGGTAGTAAGAGTTAGTGCCATAAGCTGGGTCTATGCCACATGGTGTAGGGGAAAGAAGAATGGCCTGGGAAACACATATCTGGGTTTGGGTCCCAACCTTGCCCAGCTTGGAGCAGTTAATGGCACATAAGTAGGGCCCTGGGCCTGGAGTCAGGAAGAGCTAGGTTCAAATTCAGCCTCAGACATTTGTGGAACTTTTGTTTGCCTCAGTTTTCTCAACTGTAAAATGGGTATAACAATGGCTCCTACCTCCTAGGTAGGCAAGATCAAATGAGATAATCATTATAAAGAACTTAGCATAGTGACTGGCATGTAGTAGGCCCTATATCAATGCTCACTACTACCACTCCTCCTCCTCCTTCCACTACTACTACCACCACCACCACCACTACTACCACTACTGCTACTACCACCACCACAACCACAACTGCTACTGCTACTGCTACTACTACTTATTTACTTACCACTTATTGGTCATGAAAGCTGGGTAAATCAATTCATCTCTCTGAGCCTCAGTTTCCTCTTCTGTAAAATGGAATGACAGTAGTTCCAGCCTTTTTTTTTTTTTTTTGGTACAGTCCTGTGATTTCATTTGGCACAGGGAATTTTGAACATGGGAACTCCCGTCACTTACTGAGATTGGCAGTTTGATTGTAACTTATTCTTTGAGAGCTTCTTGGGGGATCAGCTTGCTAAATGACTTGCCTGTAGTCACATAGATCGTTTGTGTCAGAGACAGGAAGACTTAAAATCAAGTCTTCCTGACCCTGAGACTAGCCCTCTGCTTACTATATCATTCTGCCATCATCATCATCATAACCACCACCATCACCATAATTGTTATTTTACATTAATAATATAAAAGTTATCTTAACATATTAATTACCAGTGGGTGATTAGTTATTATATAATTAATTATGTAATAATTTACAGTTAATATAATAAATTCTTATCAGTTAAGTATTAGCAGTTAACATTATTACTAAATTCTATTATAGATATGTTATTCCTTCAATATTAGTCATTCAACATTGATGTAACATTAATCTTCATTATTAATACCACTAGCAACAAGGGGCAGCATTCATATAGATCTTTAACATTTGCAAACATTTTCCACAAGTTTCTTATTGGGTCTGTGAGGCAGGTGCTAAGATTATCTCCATCTTACAGGTGAGGAGACAGGCTAAGAGAAGTGAAGTGTCTTTCCCAGGATCACACGGCTAGTGAGTGTCAGACAGGACTGGAACTTGGGTCTTCTTGCCTCCAAGTGCGGTGCCCTTCCCACTGTGCCACGTGCTGGCCTGGCATACATGTCCTATAATTGAAGGCTATTATTGTTTTCATTACCAACTAGTGCCTGTCTCTTCTTAACATCATAACTTTCATTTGGAATGCTAATGAAGGGAAATTCCATTGACTTAATGGGCGGGAAATAGAATTTCCTGTCTAGTGGAAAAAGAAATCCCAAGATACCAATTCTTGGAAGGCCTTTTTTTTTCCATTTAAGAGAAAACAATGTTTTGGGGAGAGGTTTTGTGGGCTGCGCCTTTCTCTTTGCCTGCCTCAACTTGTGTGAGTTTTATATTTGCCCCCCAATTGGGCAGAAATAGTGATTTGTTAGGAGAAGATTATTAGCTGAGTACCTGAGGAGGAAGGAGAATTTAAACATCTCCTTTAGCCAGCCTTACCAGCTTGGTGCCAGGGAGCTTGGCGGGAGATGAAGGGGTGAGGTTTTCTGACCCGTTTCAAGAAGCTTACAGTTTACTGGGGAGAGGGTTGTTATTGTTATTATAATCATCGTCATCACTGTTAGATAGCTTTGTGGTTAGAAAGCACTTTCTCTCATCTGATCATCACAAAGAATTGGGTGAGCTAGTTGCAATTATCATCCCTATTTCCAGGTGAGGAAGTTGAGGCTGAAAGGAGTTAAGACTTGTCCAGGAACACTCAATTAGGAAGTCTCTGAATCTGGATGGGAACTCTAGTCTTCCCAACTCCAAGCCTAGCATCCTTCCCGCTGGGTCACCTAATTGAGATGGATCCCCTGTTAGGAGTTTATGGGAGGCCATGGACTGAGGTCACACAGGCCATGGGAAGGGATGGCTAGGGAGTGAGCTACATCATTGGAGGGAATATTTGCACTGATAAGATCACAGGTACATTGGAGTCCTGAGGTGGCTCTGCTGCCCTCTTCCTTTGGGTCTTGGAAATGGCACGATGAGTCTCTATAAAACTAGATTCCTTCAACTTGAGCACAAGCTACATTCTAGGAAAGGCGCTCTATTTGTATTTGGAGGGCCTAGGTTGGCCCACCAGCCCTGCCACCTGCTAAACGTGTGACTTTGGGCAAGAAGCGTCATGTCTCTTGGCCATGGCCTCCTTCTGCTGAATGGGGAAAGTATTACTCTGCTAGCTCATTCTCAGGGTTGCTAAGAGGAAAGCCCTTGGTGATGCACACTGTTGTAATTTTCCAAAAGCTCAACCGCTCCAGCCAGTTGCCAAGAGAAATGATTCCCTTCCCCCCCCAACCCAGGTGCTAGGCTTCAGGCACTCTTTCTCTAATCCTTGCTTTTCATAGTAAGAGGACATAGAGGAAAGGACATTGTACTGGGAGTCAGGAACCCTGAGATTCTAGTCCCTGGTGGGCCATCGGATAGCTGTGGGACCTTGGATAAATCATTCCACCTTTCCAGACCTCAATTACCCTGTCTCTAAAATGAGAAGGTTGAATCAGATGATAAGAGCTCATATATTATTTAATGCTTTTGGAGGTTTTTCTTAATTATTGCACTGTGAAATATGCAGTGCAAACATTATCCCCATCTTAGAGATTACAGAGAAGAATAATGCATTTGGGAAAGCTATAAAACCAATTAGATCTGGAACGGCAACTATAAACTCTTTGTCATTCTGACTTTCTTACTCACCAAAAATATTTCTTTAGAAAATGAAATTCTTGCTATTAAGTGTTTATAACCAAAAGACAATTAAGATTAAAACAAGCCAGAATGAATTTCATTGCTCATTATCGATTTCCCCGCTTTTTCCACATATTGCCACTTACAGGCATAATGATAATAGGAGTAGTAAATAAGTGTTATTATCAGTGGCTTCCAGAAGGCCCATCCACTCTAGCCCTCGAGAGCACATTCCCAGTAGATTCGTTCTGTGATTCCAAAAGGAAGATGACTTTCTGAAAAGGGGATTCTAGGAGCTGTCTGAGAGACAGTGTGCCCTTGGGCCATATGAATTTGAGAAATGGAGAAAGGAACTGAGACCCAAAGAAATGAATTAATAAAATTAATTAAAAATTATTAATAGAAAACTTATCCAGGGTCACATAGGGAGTATATAACAGAGCCTTTGATTGAACTGTGGCCCTCTGAGCCCAAATCCAATGCAATTGCCACTATGCAAAAAATATTCTTTCTGTCACCTTTGGAATTTCTGTAGCCCCTGGTGGAAGGGGGGGGGCAGTTGGTTTTAAGCAAGGTTCAAAATTGTTCCTTGATAAATTGTTTCTAAAATGGAGTTGCTTTGATAATAGAGCCAGCTTTAGGACTGTTAGCTAAAATGTGTTTTCAGCCTTTTTATTCAGGATTCCCTAAGTTGAAAAGTACAATTTAATTTTTACTGGGACGTACAGAGGCTTAGAGGACTCTCATGGGGGGAGTTTGTGTCCACGTTGGCAGCTGTTTTTTAGGGTGGGTCCCTGCCCTGGGGCCTCCATTCCCATAGTCTGGGAATTGGCTTTGAAGATATTTCTCAGCCTTTTGTTCCCAGAATGGTAGGATTCCGGGTAGGTCCCTTTTGAAAGAGAAAGAGACACAGTCGATGATCCTAAGGTTTCTCTATCGACTCCTCTCGGGAAGTCCTGTGAGGTGACTGTCCCTTTGTCGTAGTCCCCTACTAGGCCATCAGACTGGTCATTTTGTTTTTCACAATCCAGAAGATTCAAGCAATGCTGCACTAGAATCACAGATGGAATCCAAGACGTTTTGGGGCAGCTAGGTGGAGCAGTGAGTAGAGCACTGGCCTTGAAGTCAGGAGGACCTGAGTTCAAATCCACCCTCAGACACTTGACACACTTACTAGCTGTGTGACCTTGGGCAAGTCATTTAACCCCAACTATCCTGCCTTCCCCCCTCAAAAACAAGAGGCAGCGCATTCCAGACATGTAGGTCCACCCGTATAAATGTACAGTTTCAGGAGATGGAGCAGAAATGCCTAGTAAGGCATTTTGTGTGGAATGGAGAGTGTGGACTGTGGAAAGGTAGGTAGGAGCCAGATTATAAGGCCTTAAATTCCAGACTGAGGACTTTGTATTTCATCCTAGAGGCAATAGTGAAGACATGGAAGAATTTTGAATAAGGGGGTGATATGGTCAGATCTGCATCCCTTCTATTACCATGTCACAGCAAATAATGGGGAACCCCAGTGACTTGGCATTTCCAGTGAATCCTTAAAATATTTTGACATTTGCCGAATTGAGAATTTCAGCTCCCTGAGGGATAATGAAGAAATTTAGATCCTTGGGCATTTCAGAAAGTTAGGTGGGGATATTTTTTTTCTGGGAGACTCCGAGGGACTTTTTTCTCCCTGAATTTGGGGTTGGGAGGGTGAGAAGAAAAGAGAATCCTGAGTAAGTTACCGGAGCAGTGACTACTCTTGTTCCAGAAAAACTTGGAGGGGAGGGGCTGCAGCCGGAGTCCCCTCCTTTACTGGCAGCAGGGCCAAAGGGCTAGCCACAGATTAAGTGTGTGTCAGAGAGCTCCGTCCTAGATCTTGGCTTCACCTCGGCTTTCCATCACACTGTGTACTCCAGTCTGATGTATTAAAAAGTTCACTTCCAGGGTAGCCAAAAGCACGAAGCTGGCCTGAAGGCAGGGCTGGGGGAGGAGAAGGCAGATAGGAGAGGGGTAGAAGAAGTTGCAAATAGGGAAGTCTATAAGTTTTACAAGTCTACTGAAGGAGTCTAGGACACAAAAAAGATGAAAACCCCCTGATCTAGACCAATTCCATCATTTTATTAATGAGGAAACTGAGACTTGGGAGTTGGAATGACTTAGAGCATATGGAGTTTACACCTAGATGAGATTTCAGAACTACCTGGTCAGACCTCCTTCGTTTTACAGGTGGACAAAGCAAAGCTGCCCAGAGAGGCAAAGTGGCTGATTCAAGGTCACAGAGCTGAGATTCGAACTCAGGACCCCTGATTTTCCCCTTATTCCCAGTATGGTATTCAAAGGAAGGCTGGCAAACAGCTCACTGGGAATGCTGTAGGGGGTGCTTATTCAGGAATGGGCTGGACCAGATACCCTCGGAGGCCTCTTCCTGCTTTAAGATTCTGTGCTTCCAAATCCAAGGCTTTTTCCAGTTCTGGACTAGAAACCAGCTCTTTAGTTTCTTAGACCGAGACTCTCATATGATTCCAGCATGCTGCCTCTTCCTCTTCAGAATTCAATTGAAAATCGATTCCATGTCCTTTGCTCACGTCCTGCACTGATGGCTTGAAGACCCATCATTAGAGCAAACCTTTCTAGCCACTGCAGACCTGGTTGTTAGCTGGCAGCCTGGCACTACCCAGTTTGACAGTGACAAGTACCAGACGAAGAGAAAAGCTGGCAAGGACTCCACAGCCTGAGGGAGACTGAAGGAGAAGGGGCCACGGAATGTCCAGGAGACTTCTGGCCACCAGACTTGTTTTCAGCATAGAGTCCTATCAAAGTATTAAGTTAAAAGAAAATAACTTAATGAGCCTGACCTAGATTCAAACCCTGAAGCATTTACAAAGCACATTAAATCTGCCAGCTGCTCCTCCAAGCATGTCTTTCTCTCTCCTTCTCTCCCTCTCTCCCTCTCCCCTCCCCCTCTCCTCCCTTTCCCTCTTCTTTCCCCTCCCCCCCCTCTCTCCCTTCCCTCCCTCCCTTCCTTCATCCTTCCTTCCCTCCCTCTCTCCATCAGCTACAAACAAAGCATCCCACCGAAAAGAGCAGTTGGCTGGGCTTCCATAATAGAAAGAACAATTCACTTTAATGACACAGTTAACCTCTGCAGAAATTCTCAAGCAACTGCTTAAAGCATAGAATGACTCTTCCTATAGATTGCCATAGCTCCCTTTTTCATGCTAGAATGAGCTATGGCGTGGTGATGAGAACACCGGATTTAGAACTGAGACGTGTGGGTTCAAATCCCAGCTCATTTACTTACTTCATATGGACACCGGACAAGTCTTCCATCTGCTCATTGGTAGAGGGTGGGAAGGAGGACTAAACGGCCTCTAAGGTCTCTTCTGGCTAAAGGAACTTGCGCTTCTTATCCACTCTTTCTGTTCCACTTGAACAATCCCACTGCTGGAACCGTGCTATAACACAAGGAGTGTTTGAGGCCAGCTTTTTCCACTCTGATCCAGGTCCAGATGAAGCGGTCTTTGGTGAACGTAAAGCACTTGCAGCATGCGCTACTATTGTTTCTTACGCACAAAGCTGCTCATGTCAATCTACGGCTCAAAACTAGTCTTTGAGGCCTTCTCATTGCTTACACAACAAAATCCAACTTTCCTAACCTGGCATTAAAGACTCTTTACAACATGGCACCAACCTTCTCCATCTCATGCTTCTCCCCTCTAGATGCACTCATTCAC
Source organism: Phalanger gymnotis (assembly GCA_028646595.1). Classification (NCBI taxonomy): domain Eukaryota; kingdom Metazoa; phylum Chordata; class Mammalia; order Diprotodontia; family Phalangeridae; genus Phalanger; species Phalanger gymnotis. The sequence goes on along the minus strand of CM053625.1, from coordinate 349,563,535 downwards.
CGTTCTTCATAGGTCCCCACCGGTGGTGTGCCATTTCTTTTCTTATATAGTTTGCTGTATCTGGAAGGCTTTTTCCTTGACCTTGTTTCTGACTATAGAAATCCTACCTAGTTTCAAGGGCTATTTTAAATGCCATAAATACTATCTCTTCCATGATCCCCTTCTAATCCTTATGTTCCCAGTTCCTTTTTTTTTTTTTTAATCTGGGTAACTGAGGTCTAGAACAGAAAAGTGATTTATCCAAAGTTACATAGCTGGTTGTTGGCATATTGGGATGCTGTACTTCTCAATGATATTTGTGCCCATTCACAGGATCATAGGTTGGGATTCTAAGGGAATCCAGAGGCCATGTAGTCAAAGTCCCTCATTTTACAGGCTTAACAATCCACATGAGAGGAGCCAAAGGTATGAAAAGTGCCTTATATCCAGAAAATGACACTTAGTTGGATGGACAGTCCGTTGAGCTTGTGTGTGTATGTGGTTGTGTAATCATGTATAACGGACAAGACCTGCTTATGGATAATAATCAGGGCTTGTTAATGATACACACACACACATACATACACATACATACATACACACAAACTCAATGGGCTGTCCAGACTTAGTAGGAAGGAAGCAAGTTCCAATGCATTTGGGAAACTGTGCACTGTCCTCAATGAACCCAAGCTGCTCATTGACACACAAGTCCATCTTTCAATCAGTCAACATACATTTATTAAATACCTACCATCTGCCAGGAACCGTGCTAACTGCTGGGGATACAAAAATAGGCAAAAGACGGTCTCTGCCCTCAAGGAGCTTGCAGTCTAATGGAGGAGCTTACAATCTAATTAAAGACCAGTATTCTCCCTGTGCCTTTCTTCTGGTCATGCTATTTTTATTTTGTTTCATAGTTATTGAATTAAACTCCCTGCAGGTTTGGAACCATGTCTTCTTTTTACTTTCTGTCTCTCCCAGTACAGTGCATTGAAAATAAGCTCTGTTTAAGTGACTGGGCAATGAACCGAAGGTCAGTAATTCAATCCTTGTATTATTTTACAGTTTGCGGACCCCTCGAGATGGGAAGGCTTTCCGGATCTTTGCAGTGAAACAGTAAATTTCCAGAGCCAGAGAAGAAGCAATCTTCTTCACAAGAGTGCTACAATTTTTTTTGTTTTTGTTTGTTTTTTTTGTGTTTTTTTTTCATAAATTGTGAGCATTGGAAAATTTACTTATAATGGCCTTTGATGTGACATCCAGGCTGAATGAACCCTTCCTTTCCCATTCATCACCTTGGGAGAAAGCAGCACCTCATCTCCATTGGGGAGCAGCATTGTCCGGCGAGCCTTTCAGAGACAAGCTATCCTTGACCTGAGACAGGTGTGCTGAGACCCACTGCTACCATAACACACAGGGGACAAATGGCTGCCTGAGATGAATGAGAGATTTTTTTTAAAAGCCATTCTTATATGTGTGTGTGTGTATGTGTGGAGAGGGAGGGCTTCAAACTCTTCAGAAAAGAAAAGGTTTTGACTGAAAAGTGCTCAGTTACAGAATGGATTGGGGGAAAGGTATGTTAGGTGATGGGTGCGTAGAATTTAGTCAAGAGGGTAGGATGGTAGAAGATGTAAAAATAAATAAAAACCATCCTTAATAATAAAGAAACATGGGTTTAATGTTTGCTGGTCAGACAATTTATAGGAAATGAAAGGACTAGGGGAGGGGGAAATAGAAAGTGAGGGAATGAATCTCCTGTCCCGGCACATCTCCAAGTTAATGGGCCCCAACTGGTCATTGGTTTTTTAATATACACAGCAGTGCTGGTTTTATCTAAGCAGCAACTCATAAGATTAATGTTCTTGTCATTCATTTCATTCATTCATAGCACCTATTTTTAATCCTAATTTCTGGTGTAGTTTGGGGACTCATGGGCTAGTCTTTTCTGTTAGCCCATATGATATGCCAGACTATAGGTTTTTATTGTTTGTGTGTCCTTGCTTTTAAGTGAATTTTTATTTAATCTTTGGTTCCATAGAGAAGGTTAAGAACATGCCCAATGTTGTGTATGTATGAGTATGTGTGTTTGTGTGCATATAAAAGCCACATACATTCTATATATACCCACACATACATATAACACCATTGTTAGGGCATAAAACTCCCTTTTTATGAATTACTTTCTCAAAGGATGACCTATTTTTTTTCCTTCTTAAATATTACTGAGATTGGTTCCCTTCAAGCCCAGCACTCTTACTTGGTGCACATTCCTCTCTGTGGTTAGCAAGATTTGGAGAGGAATGGCTCTGTGGTTCTGAAGCTGCCCCTAGGTTTAATGACAACCGTAGAATGTAACACATGAGTATAGTTTCTCTTCCTGTTATTGTGGAACTGTAGCTTCCAAATGTTCCAAGGCTCCGAGGAGTCCTGTGTTGTTTGGGTCATGCTTTTTTTTTAAACCTCGATTCCTCATGAACTTGTAACAAAGCTGCGTAATAAAGATACACATGTTAGAAATTCATTTTTGTAGGATGGTAAAAGATTGACTTTTTTTTTCAAATGTTAGTTTCAAATTTAATTTTGTTTTCCATGGAGTAAGTTCTGAGACGGAAACCTAGCATTAAGATAAAAATCTAACCTGGTTTGCACATTATCAAGAAGCATGAGAGATTGATCTACCTTGGGAATAAGGAAGGCAAAATTACATTATTGCATGCCATTTTACTACAGCATTTGAAGATAGGTAGACTTTAGCTTTAGATAGCAAGAAAGCAGTTAAACTTGTAGCTAGACCAATGCTAAAAATTAGTTGGAACATATTTTGCTTAAGTAAGTGCCTGCTTGGAGTTATTCATAGGCATCTGTGTGAAAAACTTCATTATCCCATTATTCATGTGTTCATTCGTCCATTCAACATTTATCAAGCACTTACTGTATGCAAGGCGCAGGGCTAGACACTTTCGTTTTGTATGAAAGGTGCCAAGTATCTGGATATTTGGCAACCTCTGGATGCCTGGGGTCGAGATGACAGAATTGTTCCCTTTTTAATGAGATATTTATGGTTGTGTTACATAAGTCAATCAGATTCCTTAGTTTGGTAAATAACATGGTAACAGTCCAGTGAAACCTGGGGGTATTTCACCAGCAAGCATCTTGCTATTAAGTAGTTATCAGACAACCTTTTCATATACTTAAGTGTCTTGTATGCCTCATTTGAACATAAAGTATTGGTGCTCTATAAAAGTCATGACTTCAGCCCTTCTAACAGTGTAAAATCAACCTGACCAGAACCAGAACTCTCTGGTTTGATTTTTTTTTCCTTTTCATTCATCACCTGTGTATTTTGAAACTGGAATAATTTTCATTTGTAATCACTAGTCTTTTTAATTGAGAGAATGTCACAATTTAACCATGAGCCCATTGGACAAGGACCATCTGTAAATCCATGTTTTGCACTGGGCCATGCATGTTACTAGAAATTGATACCTAATAATATAAGAAACAAAAGTAGGGTTGATTATCTCATGTCTCCTGTTTCCCAAATAAAATGCTTACCATTGTCTTGGATTGTCAACTTTCACCTTGTTCTTAAATCTGTATTGTGTTTAATAATATTATCTGCAGGCTACCTCTACCTGCAGTTTATATATATGCTTTTTTCTATGAAAAATGATGTATTTTTACTATTTCCTATGTACAAAAGTTTATTGTAAATTTTTTTTGTGTGTGTGCTTTGCATGAACAAGGGGCCATAATTTGTTTTTTAAAAAATTCTAGTTTTTTCCTGAAGTTTCTGTAAAATACCATTTTTGAGAAGTTTGGACAATTTGTGAAATAAAAAAATGTTAAACCCCTAAGGGGTCCTCCTAGTTACTTCATTTTTTTCCTAATAATAAAGACAGTGTGGTTTCATAGGAAGAACAATGGACTTGGGGGTCAGAAGTCCTGGCTTGGCTACATGAAGCCTGTGAATGAGTCAGTTTATAGGGTCTCAGTTGCCTTATCTTTATTGGCATCTATGTGAAAAAAACTTCATTATACTGATGTTCAACTCCACATTTATAAACCCTTGCTCTTTGTAAGGAGACTTTGTGAGATTTTTGAAGGAGGTCCTCTAAATGTGAGATTTTATTGCTATTACCTGTAACTAAATGAGTGATCTGTAAATCTGGGTTATCATCGGGCATCGTGTTTTTAAAAAAGGCTGGGGGGGGAGCAGCTAGATGACACAGTAGGTAGACACTGGGCTTAGAATCAGGAAGACTTATCTTCCTGAGTTCAAATCTGGCCTCAGACACTAGCTGTGTGACCCTGGGCAAGTCACTTAACCCCATTGGCCTCTGTTTCCTCATCTGTCAAATAAGCTGGAGAAGGAAATGGCAAATCACTCCAGTATCTTTGTTTTGCTGAGAAAACCCCAAATGGGGTCACAGAGAGTTGGACATGACCGGAAAATGACTGAACAGCAAAGTTCTTGAACCCAGGTCTTCCCAATTCTGAGGCCAATTCTGTCCAGCTACAGTGTCTGACACATAGTAGGTTTTTAACCATTGCTTGTTGACTTGACTCACCTCTACATGACAACAGCCCTTCCAATAGTTGAAAACAAAGATCTCAGGTCCTGCCCCCCTCAAGCCTTCTTATGTCTGGACTCTACATTCCTTCCTTCCTTTGTCCTGGTGGCAGCTTCCTTGCACAGACGTTATCCCAGTGTATTGCTTTGTTTTTCAGTTTAGGTTTCTCCATTCATGAAATGTGAAGTCTGAACCCAGGCTAGGAGCCCAATTGAATTTGGGAAAAGAGCATCAGGGAATGAGAACCTGGCCCAGGCAATTGGCTCAGACTGTTTCTGAAGATGATCTTTTTTTTCCTTTTCATTCGTTTCAGCAAACATTTAAAGAGTTTTGATGATGTGTAAAGTACAGCGCTAGACACAAAGACAAAGGTGACACAGTCCTTGCCCTCAAGGGGATTATAATCTATTAGGGGTACACAGACTTATAGTACAAGGTATGGTATGATGAAGGCAAAGGCGGTACCATAGGAACATTGTTGAAGAATGCTCTCATGCTTGGCTGGGGGAACCAGGGAAGGCTTTAAGGAGGAAGGGATGCCTGAACTGAGCCTTAAAGGATTTTGACAAATAGAGATGAAAAAGGAAGATATTCTAGGCATGGCCTGCAAAATGCAAGAAAGTGTCAGAGTGCAGAAGACTTGGGAACCTCTGATCAAGTCAAATCAACAAGCATTTATTAAAGATTTATTATGTGCCAGACACTGTGCACACTTTGGCAGCTAAGCGGCAGATAGCCTGGAGCTGGGAGAGACTTGAAGCAGGATCAGCCTGCGGGCTGTTGCCATAGTCCAGACATGAGGTGATGAGAGCCTGCACCAAGGTGATGACAGTGTCAGGGGACAGAACAGGGTGTACATGAGAGATGTTTTGATGGTAAAATTGACAGGCCTTGGCAACAGATGGCATATGGGGATGAGAGAGAATGAGGTGTCTCATGAGGCTGACTGGGAGGATGGTGATATCCTTAATAGAAATAGGGAAGTTTGGAAGAAGGAAGGGTTTGGAGGAAGGGATAATAAGCTCAGTTTTGGACATGTTGCGTTTAAGATGTCGACTGAACAGCCAGTTAGAGATGTCCAATAAGCAGCTTGAGATGCAAGAGTGGAGATCAGGAGAGAGGTTAGGGTGGGATAAATAGAGATGATAACTGAATCCATGGGAGTTGATGAAATTACCAGGCAAAATAGTATATAGGAAGAAGAAACTGAATCTTGGAGGACATCCACGATTAGTGGGCATGACCTGGATGAAGATCCAGCAAAGGAGATGGAGAAAGAGTGGTCAGACAGGTAGAAGAAGAGCCAGGGTGGGGTGGGGGGAGGAAGTAGTGTCTTGAAAACCTAGAGAGAGAAGAGAGTGCTCGATAGTATCGAAGACAGCAGAGAGGTTGAGAAAAAAACATTTGATTTGTCAGTTAAGAGAGCACTGGTAACTTTGGAGAGAGCAGTTTCAGTTGAATGATAAAGTTGGAAGAAAGATTGAAAAGAGTTTAAAGAGAGTGAGAAGACAGGATGAGAAAGCAACAATTGTAGATGGCCTTCTCAAAGAGTTTAGCCTCAAAACACAGCAGTGATACGGGATGATGGCTAGCTGGGATGGATGAATGAAGCAAGGGTTTTTTGAAAGGATGGGGAGACGAGGATGTTTGTAGGCAGTAGACAAGCAGCCAACAGACAGGGAGAGATTGAAAATAACTAAGCAAGTGGCGGTGCTACAGAGAGCAATCTGCTGCAGAAGTCAAGATGGAGTGGGATCACTTGTATCCTTAGAGGGTCTGGTGGTTGTATAGTAGAGCATATAAGAAGAAAAACCCCATTTAAAACTGGAAAGGCAGATGGAGGCAAGAACAAGCAAAATGGCTGTCAGGCTGAATGAGTGACCACGATGGGTCTTTTGGTAACTTGTTCTGCAACCCGCTGAGAGGTCACATCTTTCTTCTTTGCTTTTCCAACTTAGCAAAAGATAATGAAGGTCAGCAACTTGATTGCTTTGACTTGCAACTAATCTCAGAAGAGGGATATGATTAGAAGAGAGAATACCGTTTGAACAATCTGTCACTCAGCAAGAACGTGAGACAATTCAGGAACATTCTCATAAAGAAAGAGAACTCAATACAAATAAATATTAATCAAGTATCCACTTGGGCTAAGATACCATGTTAGGCATTTATGTGTTTCCAAAAAGATACAATTCTTCCCTTCAAGGAGTTTATAGTCTAGGAATGGGTTGGGAGGAGAGAAAGTATGCCAATATAAAAATGGCTATAATGTGTGGTAAAATGATATCTTTTTTTTTTTTGTTTTGTTTTTTGGTCAGGGCAATTGGGATTAAGTGACTTGCCCAAGGTCACACAGCTAGTAAGTATATCAACTGTCTGAGTCTGGATTTGAATTCAGGTCCTCCTGACTCCAGGGCCAGTGCTCTACTCACTACGCCACCTAGCTGTCCCAAAATTTGTGCTTCTGAGGCACAAGTTCCATGCTATGGGGTGGGGGATTTCAAGAAGGGAGAGATTATAACTTTAGGGAAGGGAAAATCAAGAAAGGCTTCATGGAAGAGGTAATATCTAAGCTGGTCTTGAAGGACGGGTGAGATTCCCAACAGATATAGCTCAGTAGGGGAGAGAGAGAAATATAGTAGGTATTTAAAGTTATAGTAACATCATGAGCAAAGACTGAATAGCAGGGGATAAGTTTTGGTGGACAGCATGGAGTCCAGTTTGACCAAAGCATGAAGTACATGCAGAGCAATAGTGGGACATTGCTTGTAAAGAGAAGCCAGGGATATGTTATTGTGACTTCATTCAGCAAACATGATGTGTTTAGGAAGATTGATTTGGCAGTGTATGGAGGATGAATTTACCAATGGATTGGGTGAGGCAGGGCTGGGGTGGTGTGTTGGTAAGCAAAATGGGCTCC
>CM053625.1:349507703-349545834 GCA_028646595.1 Phalanger gymnotis | reverse complement strand
TAATCTTCTGGAACCACGATTGGTAATTTCATTGCTAAGAGTCCTTAAGTCTTTCAAAGTTGTTTTTATTTTTTTTAAATACATTTTTTCTCAATTGTCAAGCATCTATTTTTTTTTCTCCCTTCCATCTTCCCTTCCTCCCCACCCCTCTTCCCCTGGGGAGGACATAGAGTAGGAAAAGACTAAATACTTAAATAATTAAGCGTAGTCAAGCAAAACAAATGGCCACATTGCCTATGTCCAAAAATGCATGCGTCAGACTGCATCTTAGTCCATCATCTCTGTGAGAAGGTAAGTAACATTCTTTATTGTTGGTCATCTGGAATTATGGTTGATTACTATTCTGATCAGAATTCTTAAATTGTTCCAAATTGTTATAGTGTTGGTGACATAGTATAAATCGTTCTCCTATTTAGTTTACTCTGCATTGGTTTATACACATCTTCTAAAACCATCACTTACATCATTTCTCATGGCACAATAATATTGCATTCCATTCATATGCCATAATTCGTCTAGACGTTAGCCAATAGATGGATACCCCATTAATTTCCAGTGTTTTTTACTTGTACAAAGAACATTTGATCTCTTTGGGGGTACAGATCTAGCAGTCATATCTCTGTGTCAAAGGACATTCACAGTTTAGTGTTTTTTAGGATGAAGCTGGTACCGTTTGGGTTAGAGTATTTGCACCATTTACCATTGCATATGCTAACTAGTATGTCAGAAACACTAATTCTATTTATACTTTTTAATGCTAGCAATCGGCCTTTATTAATCAAATGCAGGAAAACATTAGTTTATATTATCTATTAGACAATATAAGCAGCTAGGTGGCAAAGTGAATAGACTGCTGGGCCAGAAATCAAGAAGACTTATCTTCATGAGTTCAAATCTGGCCTCAGATGCTTCCTAGCTGTGTGACCCTAAGCAAGTCACCTAACTCTGTCTCAGTTTCCTCATCTATAAAATGAGCTGAAGAAGGAGATGGGAAACACTCCAGTATCTTTGCCAAGAAAAACCAAAAATGGGGTCACAAAGAGTCAGACACGACTGAGACAACTCAACAACAACCACAACTAAAAGACAATACAAACATTAATCTATAAGGAACAAAACACCAATCTGATTTCCTAGGGCTTCCTAGTAAGTATGTTGCATACTCACACTCAACAGGTTTCTCTCTCTGCTCAGCCAGAGGCTGTCTCCCTGCAAGATAGCTTCTGGGCAAGTCAATTCTCCATCAGCCAATTGATACTGCCCTTGTTTGAATGAGCTGTTTCTAGAGTCTCAGGTGTGAGGGAAGCAGGAGGCAGAACTAGTGTGACACAGAAGCATGCTGAAGGCTGGGGCTCTACCTATGAGCATTAGCTGGTTATATCTAAGTTCTGACTGGTGGTCAGTGACCTAATTTTTTTTAACCAATTAATTTGATTGGGGCCTGAAAACATAAGATAATGACAAAGTTCTTTACCCAATTTTCCAGTTGGTGGTCTGTCCTATCCAGGGGGCTCATGTATTTATCCATTGTCTATTAACACAAACATGCTGTTTACCAACCTATATCATGCATATGCTGTTTCAACAATCCAGCTAGCAGCTGTTGTGGGGGTGAAAGACCAACATAAGCCCAACAACAAGAATGCTACTAGCACACTGCAAAAGCACAGGTTCTTTTGATCTGCTTAACTAAGGAAAGCAAGGTTAAGGGGTTGACAAGCTTACTTTAATTCAGCATACAAATATCATTCACTTAGTTCAGGGGAAAAGGCCAGCACCCTGAACTTCAGAGCAAATTACAAACAAATTACAAACATCAAAAGACAGACCTTGTCTGATTCAAATCCCAATATATAGTTACCAGAGTTTAACAAAGTCCCGACATCTGGGTTTACGAGCTGGAGGGCTTCTTAGCTACAGCTGCCCGGAGTCTCCGCCTCAGCACCACTACGAGTGAGAGCCCTTGAGCAAATGGCTCTGTCTTCTCTTCTTATAGGGTTTCAGACGTCATTGAATGTCATCTGAATGACCAGAACTTAGGCTGCTATGATTGGTTCTTGAGTTAGTTCCTCCCCTTAGGACCCTGGGAGGTTCACATCCACATAGGTCAGGTTAACACCTAATAGGGGTTAGAGCCTGGGGCTTAGCACTTAGTAAGACTCTATGAAATACACTGAATTACTCAAAGGAAACAAAAGCCAAACTCTTCAAGGGCACTCATTGAACTAAGTGCTAAGAGCCCATTTTGCTTACCAACACATATGCTTATGCTAATATTGAAGAACGAATTATGGAAAACAGACATCAAAACACTTTATCACAAAATGGTGGCCCAATACAAAATGGAGTCGGTGAGGTCAAGACAAAAAACTTTATTCTCTTTTACAGATGGATGAACAAATTCACAGCTCTACCAACAGTAGATTAGCGTGCTTATCTTTCAGTAATAAAACAGGCATTTTCCCTTTTTTCATCTTTGCAGAACCTTGGAGTTGTTTTAAAATTTTTATTTCTTGAATTATTAGTGATTTGAATAATTTTTTCTTATGGCTGTTGATAGCTTGGGTTTCTTCCTTTCTATGCATCCTATCCGTATCCTTTGACCATATGTTAATGGTCAGTATATATATCAGTTGATATAACTCTTATAATTCTCTCCTAACTGGTCTCCCCAAATTCAGTTTCTCTTCTGTCCAATCCATCTTCCTCACAATTATCAAATTGCTATTTCTAAAACATCAGTGTGACCACAAATCAACAACCTTTTATTAGGTACCTGCCATGTTCCCAGAACTTTGCTTGGTGTTGGGCATACAAATACCAAAAAATGAAAGAGTCCTTGCCCTCAGTACATTATAGTGGCAAGGCAAACATGTATAGCGGTAAGCCAAAGTGATATACATTAAAAGTAAGTACACATAATAACCTGGTAAGACATATATAAACTGATGCTGAGGGACGGGAGCAGAACCAGGAAAACGTACACAATTATAGACACATAGTATCTGTGATGACTAACTTTGATAGACTTGGCTCCTCTCAGCAATGCAAGGTTCTAAGACAATTCCAAAAGACTCACAATGGAAAAATGCCATCCACATCCAGAAAAAGAATAGCGGAATCTGAATGTAGATTGAAGCAAACTATTTGCTCTCTCTTTTATTTTATTTTTAAAAATTTATTTATTCATTTATTTTTTTGCTTCTTTTTTTCTCATGGTTCATTCCATTGGTTGTAATTCTCCTTTACAACTTGACTATTGTGAAAATATGTTTAATGTGAAGGTATATGTAGAACCTATGCTGGGCTACCTGCCGTCTTGGGTGGGGAGGGGAGAGGAGAGGGAAAAGGAGAAAATCTGGAACTCAAAAACTTGTGGAACTGTGTTGTAAACTAAAAATAAATAAATTTAAAAGGAAAAAAGTACAAAAATTTCTAATATGGAAATGTTTTTCATAATTGCACATGTATAACCTATATCTGATTGCTTACCATCTCAGGGAGGGGCAAAGGGAGGAAGGGAAGGAAGGATAGAATTGGAAACTCAAAACTTTAAATAAAAATGTTAATACAAAAAAACCAAGTATAAGATGATTTGTGAGGAAGGTACAGCTAGCAGCTAGGGAACATTAGGAGAGGTCTTATGGAGGGGGTGCCTCTGGAGGGAGCACATTTCAGGCATGGGGAATACCTGTTCAAAAGGACAGAGACAAGAGATCAAATGTTAAATGTGAGAACCAGTTTGGATTTCTTAGCTTAAGAATCTACAGTGGTTCCCTGATGCCTCCAGGATGAGAGAAAAGTCCTTTGACTGGCATTTGGAGCCCTCCACAACCTGGTCTCACCTTGTTTCTCTAGCAGGATTACACATTACTTACTCTTCTTTCCATACTCTATGCTCCCAGGCACCCTAGTCTTCTAAGTCGTCTTGCTGTTCCCCACCCTGGACATTCCATTTATAGAGTGTTTCAAGTTTTATGCAGCACTTTACATATCTTAACTCATTTGACCCTCACAACAACCCTGTGAGACAGGTGCTCTTGTCATCCCCATTTTACATGTAGAGAAACCGAGGCACAGAAAAGTATATGAGGGAGTTGGACGAGAAGGTCTCTGAGGTCTTTTCCAGATCTTGGACCCTTTGAGTGCCAAAGGCAGGATTCAAACTCAGGTCTTCTGCCTCTGAATGCGGATCACTTGCCATGACAACTACCCTTTGATATTATTGTTGTTCAATTGTGTCTGACTTTTTGTGACTTCATTTGTGGGTTTCTTGGTAGAGATACTGGAGTCATTTGCCATTTCCTTCTCCAGCTTATTTGACAGATAACGAAACTGAGGTAAGCAGGATTAAGTGACTTTCTCAGGGTCATACAGCTTAGTGTCTGAGGCTGTTTATGAACTCCTGATTCTAGGCCAGGCATTCTATCCACTATGGCGCCACCTAGCTGCCCCCCAAACCAGACTACCTCTCTACTGAATTAGGGCCCCTTTGCAACCACTGGCAGTCAAATCTACAACCAAATGGGAGGGTATCTGAAGAGGTATCTTAATCAAAATCTTGGGCCTTAGGATGGAAATTTCTTCCATATGATTGAGAAGGGGGTGACTGCACCCATTAGAATGTAAGCTACTGGTGAGTAGGGATAACTTTGTTCTTTGGATTCAGAGTCCTAGGACCTAGCACAGAGCCTGACAAACAGTAAACACATAAGTGCTTACTGACTAATCAGATCGTAGTCCCAGATTGAAAAGAGAGTGGTATTGTTTAAGTGTTCTGGCTGTCTTTAGCTAAGGAGAAAGTTTGTAGGGGCTCCAGTGAGGTATGGAGCTCAAGTGAGGAAGAAGACCACTTTTGGGAAATAGATTTTTAAAATTAGTCGTACCCCCTCCATCAAGCCGGGGATAAGCCATCCTGCCACACTGTGGACTAAAGCCTTGGAGTTGCCAGCTCAAAAAAGAAAAAAAAAGAAAAAGAGAAAGAAAGAAAAAACTTGAGCTGATTTTAAACAGAAACCCAAAAGATTTGTTCAAGGAGGGGCCTTTGGCTGCCTCTTCGACAGTGAGACAGCAGCCTCCAGGAGGCCTTCAGGACAGGCCTGCTAAAAAAAGACCAAACTAAAATAAATTCCAGTGAGTCACCACGTTTCAGGGAAGCCACACTAGCATTAGTGATGTATAATTTGGTTAATATAAATATTAGCAATTTCTCTAAGACCCAGCTCTTGCACAGACAAGCCGTAAAGAAAAAGTGTGTGTATACATATCTACTCTCTCCCTCCCTCCTGCTCTCTCTGGTTTTTCTCTTTCTACTTCTTGTTTCTATCTCTGTCTCTCTCTGTCTTGTTTTTGTCTCTGTCTCTATTCTATCTCTTTCTCTCTCCTTCAACTTTTCTCCTTCTCTCTCCATCTTCCTCTTGTTTCGGTGTCTCTTTTTCTTGTTTCTGTCTCTGTTTCTTTCCGTCTCTGTCTCTTTGTCTTTCTCTTATTATTTCTGTCTCTATTTCTGTCACTCACTCTCTGTCTCTGTCTCTCTCTTCTTGTTTCTCTCTCTGTGTCTCTCTTCTGGCTTTTGTCTCTGTTTATCTCTCTCTCTCACTCCTCTCCTTTCTTCCGTTCTCTCTCCCATTTCTATCTCTGTCTCTCTTGTTTTTGTTTGTCTCTCTCTGTCTCTGTTTATCTCTCTTCCTCTTTCCCCTTTCTTTCCTCTTGCTTCCATCTGTCTCTGTCTTTTCTTCTTTTTGTTTCTGTCTCTGTCTCTCTCTTTCTCTTCCTCTTGTTTCTGTTTCTGTCTTTCTCCTCATTTCTGTCTCTGTCTCTCTGTCTGTCTCTGTTTTTCTCTTCTTTTCTATCTCTGTTTCTGTCAGTCTCTCTTTCTCTTCCTCTTATTTCTGTCTCTGTTTCTGTCTCTGTCTTTCTCTTCCTCTTGTTTCTATCTCTGTCTCTCTGTCTCTTTCCATCTCTTACTCTCTCTCTCTCTCCTCTTTCTGTTTGCCTCTTCCAAGCTGCTCCCTCTCTCATACCAGAGGTTGGCACTAGCCCACTGTCTCTGGTGAAGTAGGTTGACCACGTTTGAAGTCCCTAGAGGACAGCGGTCAGTTCTGGAAAACTTCTATGTCAAATGTAGTTCTTCTTGGCAAAACCAAGGAAATTTATTGTACTGAAGCCTAGCAAGACCCACAGACAGAGCGGTCAGCCCAGGTTAGTAGGGAGGTCAGGGGCAGGACAGGCTAAGGAAGAATGAAGATCCTGCCTCACTGCTTGCTTGGTTCCTCTCAGACAAGGCATGTTTTGGTCTTGATACTAGGCTGAGCCATGATTTCATGGATGTAGGTATTCCCTCCACAGATAGTGATTGCAGCCCCTCCAAGCCATGCAAGCAATGTCATTCTATGTAATTCTGGTCCACATTTTCCTATGAATCCCTTAATGTAAATCTAGCCAGTGGACATCTTCTCATTCTTTTAGTGGCTTGGAGTCCTCCAATGACAGCCCTCTTCTAATGACCCATCATGATGCGAATGTGATCTTGGGTTCAGGGTAGGGGAAGCTCATTCCTATCTAGTCGGCCATCTGGTGATGAATTTTTTCACCTTAGCAACTCATGAAGGCTGTGACATTGAGGCTGACTTATGTCACTAATGAGAGTCTCCATACAGATAAAACCATGGATTCTTAAAGCCTGGAAGTTAAGTACCTCAGGATGCTAATGTGTCTCTGGCCATCTGTTGCTTCACATTCTTGTTTCATAACTGGCCTATTTTGTCCTTTGTCAGTCTGTCACAAGGGTTAACTGTCTGTTAAATTATTGCATTTTTCCACTTGTCTTCCCTTCCCATTTCTGTCCCCTTTCCCTCTCTTTTATATTTCATCCCACCAAGTGACCAGTCTTCACATGTTGTCCTACGATCCCTGTTAGGAGAAGTTGTGTTTTCAAATCTTGACTCTGCCACTGCTGCTTGTGTGACCTTGGACAAATTATTTCCCATCTCTGGATTTCAGTTTCCTCATCTGTAAAATAAAAGGGTTGGCCTGGGTGATCTCTGAAGTTCTGTCTACCTCTGATCATATGATCATGTGGAGGTACCTATAAAAGATAACACAACTCCCAGAAATGAATCACTAGTGGTGGAATTTGGGTTGGGAAGACATTTCGGGGTAAGGAGACCACATCACTAGAGTGGCTGCTTATGCTTCCTGTGCTGACTCTACTGTAGAACGCCCAAAGTCGCGCCCCAAGGTTAGATCATTAGTGAGAGTTTATATTCATTTATACAACATACAAAGCACTTTTGTGAATGATTTCTCATTTCACCTATACTGTACGGGGAAGGGTAATACAAGCGCGGTTACTAGATCTTTCCTTTGCTGATGAGGAAACAGTCCCATAGAAGCAAAACTTTTTAACTGAGATTGCACAGCCAGGAAATAGCAGAATTCAGACCAGCACCTGGGTTTTCTTATACATGACACACATAGAAATTATCAGGGTTTGGGCAATGATTTGAAATTGTGTCAGAATCAAGCAGAAAGAGCTAAGGGATTGGCTTAGAATTGGAGAGTCATAGAATATTAGAGCTGGGAGGACCTTGGAATATAAAATATCAGAGTGTGGAAGGGATCTTAGAATGTAGAATGTCAGAGCAGAAAGAAGCTTTAAAACAAGGAATGTCAGAGCTAGGAGGGCCCTTAGAACGCAGAATGTCAGAGCAGAAAGAAGCTTTAGAACAAGGAATGTCAGAGCTAGGAGGGCCCTTAGAACACAGAATGTCAGAGCTAGGCAGGACTTTAGAACACAGAAAGCCAGAGCTGAAAGGCACCTCAGACATCACTTTATCCAATTTCTTTCTTTTGTAGGTGAGAGTGATCCCTCCCTTCCAGAGGAGAAGGGATGACTTGTTCAAAGTCACACAGCTACTACTAAATCAAAGAGACAGGATCTGAATCCAGGCCCCCTGCCCACAGGTCCAAGGCTCTCCAACATGGCGCTGTCTGTGAGAGGAGTCTTCCCACTGAGGTAAATGAGATATTGATGGACAGAAACCTCCAAGAGAGGCAGTAGCAAAGACAACAGAATCTCAGAGAGGTTCTTAACACAGAGCAGGAAAGATTTAACACCCAGATTAACGGGGCTGCAAAATCCAGAGGGGTTGCAGAGCCAGGAGCTAGCTGAAGCCAAACAAGGAATTCTTGGATCCCTCTGAAAACTGCACTCAGCCCTGCTCTGCCACCACATGGGTGGCCCTCAGTTCTGTTGGTGTATTGTGTCGATATGTTGTTGAGTTGTGTTATGTTGTCATGTTGTGTTACATTATCTTTCCTCCTTTTAAAAACTTCAGGCCAAACCACAACCTGTCCTCAGGCGCCATCAGAACCTAAAAGCATTAAGACACATTAAAAAATAATAAATTACAAAAATATTGGTACAAAAGGCACAGGTTTGGAAAACCTCATGTTTTTTTTCCTTCTTCTTCTACTTTCATCTTGGCAAAGTGGATTGGTACCCTTCCAAGAACTGGGGAGATGTTCACCTGAACAAATTTCTTCTGTCAGCCCCTGGAGGGCTTCCAAGGGCCAGAGAAAGGACTCCCTGTATGTCCTTGAGTAAACACGCTGGTGGCTACAGAGCTGGCTGGGGAGAGGGCCTGGTGTCAGGAAGTGTACTCCCAGCTGACCTGCACTCACCTCTGTACCCCATTTGGGACTCATGAACTCAAGAAAACATCTTCTGCTAGCTCTGCCACCAACTCAGGCCAAGACCTCTTCTTGTCACCCCTGCCATCTGACAGTCCATCCTGCACATGACCACCAGACTATTTAAACAGCTCACAGATTTAGGGCTGGGAGAGAGTATGGGGTCACTAACTTGAGCCCCCTCAATTTTACACAGTTGTAAAACTACGTCTCATGGGCCAAAGTCACGTAGCTAGAAAGGAACAGAACCAAGATTTGCACCCAGCGCCTCTGATTCCCAAACCAGTACTCTTTCCACTGATGGATTTGTCCCACCCATTTCTGTTCTTTCATTTGCCTACATACGCCACTCCGAAGAGGAGAAAAGGAAACCCATATATAAAACTGGTGGGTAGAAAGGAAATTTTTTGGTATTACTGGCTAGAGATAGGTTTTAGCCATGTCTGACTCTGTGACCCCATTTAGAGTTTTTTTTTTTAGCAAAGATACTGGAGTGGTTTGCCATTTCCTTCTCCAGCTCACTTGACAGATAAGGATACTGAAGCAAACAGGGTTAAATGACTTGCCCAGGGTCACATAGCTATCAAGTGTCCAAAGCCAGATTTGAACTCATGAAGATGAGTTTTCCTGACTCTAAGCCTCACACTCTTTCCACTGCACCACCTAGCTGCCCCTGTATAGGATGTTATAGGCATTGAAATCTGCAATCCAGATGGGATTTGGTGTGGCAGCTCCAAAGATAGCTTCCTAGATTTTTTTTTTGGAGGCGGAGGAGGCTGAGATGGGTACAGGAAAAGTCTCATCTTTGACATGTTAGGGACATTCATTCTTTTTTTTAGGAGGAGTGGTGTCCAGAATGGTGATTAGTAGGGAGCAAGATATCATTTGATCTCTTTGCTTCCATATTTGTGATTTGGAATCTTTGAGCACGGTAATTGGTTGAGGAGAATGAGAGTAATGGCAGTGGAATGTTCCCTGACAAAGGGAACATGGCTCCCCATATAAATGTCACCAGGTGGTATGAGAATTCTAAGTAGCAAACCTATGCAGGGGCCCAGATGGATACTTTAATTATGAAGTTAGCAGAGAAGGAGGGGGAGACCTTCCGGGCTGTTTTGTGAGGTGAAAGCAAAAAAGAAGAGACAATGAACACATAGAATACATGCCAATTATCTGACAAGTTTCAAAAGAACTGACCTTCGGTTATTCTCTCAAGTGAGGAATCAAACTCCTTTTAGAGGTGTTTTAAGGGACTTTCCTTTCTCTCCCTTGGGACTGTACATGTGAATTGCTAACTCAGGTGCCCCAGGGAAGGGGAAAATCAACTTCCACAAAGAAGCTAGCAAGAGAACAAAAGTTTTACTCATTAGTATAGTGATGTATAAGTATAGTCCTGTATAAATGTTTGTTTGCCTGTGTAATAGCCTGTTAGAAAATGATTTCCTTTAAGCCCAGGGATCAACATGATGCCTAATGTCCATATGGTTCCCTCCTCTTCAGCTTTAGGTAGCTTATTTTAGATAAAAAATTATGAGTTAATTAACCATCACACTGAGGCCCTGGTTAGGAAAATTCCTTGTATTTAGGCAGAGGTTTGCAATCTGCCTAACTTTATATTTCTTTGTATTTCTAAGTTACCCCTAACTTCTTTGGGCTGGAAGCAAAATTCCATTTACTGGAAACATGTAGGTAACAAAACATCAGATTATATTATGGTGTCTATGGAGAGATAGATAGGCACCAGGATAGTTGGAGAGAGAACTTGTTGGGCCTTTTCTCAGCCTGGATTTCTTGCTCTTAGATACCTGTAGACCTGATGATCTTACTTAATAACTCCTTTCTCTGCCATATCTAAGCCTGAGCTTTGCTCTTGGAGTTATACCTGCTCCATGCTTGCTCCAAAGGAGAAGGAGGGTAGGAGCGGGTAATTGAGACCGGGGAGGTGGCAGAGCTAAGTGTCTGGAGAGGTGGCAGTAAGGTGTCCGAGAACTCGCTACACAAGCATTTATTAAGTATTTATTAGGTACCAAGCAATGGACTATGTACTGAAAATAAAAGCAGAAAGACAGACCTTATCCTTAAGGAGTTTACATTCTAATGGGAGAAGACATCAGACAAAAAGGAGCTGAAAAGGAAGGGGAGGGCACAGCTTGTGTGAGAAAGTCTAGAAGGCCAGTAGGAGAGCCAGCTGGCCTGGGCACTTTCCTTAAAATGGAGGCTCTAGGAGGAACCAACCAATGAGAAGGGGTAGCCACAGGGGTGAAATGTACTTCCAGAGTGAGAAGACAAGGTGTGGAATGAATATCCCGGGTAGGAAGGCTGCCATGGCATGGTAAAGAAAGTCCAGAGAGTCAGGAGTGGAACCCAGGGAGAAAAAGGCATGATAAGGATGACCTGCTATACTGTCTAGTCTCTGAAGGGAAGAACGGGAGTAGGGACTAAGGTTTGCTAGGATGAGGAAGGAAGAAGTATCCTTGGCAGACGGGACCAACCTTTGAGATGAATGACACAGTGCTGCGTATGTATATCAGTCTTTCGAAGATCTGTAATTTCTTGGTTGGGGACACCCCCTCCAAAGTTAAAGCTTGTGACATCTCTTTGACTTGGTGGTTGGTCCCCAGAGAGTTGTTGAGGCCAAAAAATTCATCACCTTGGAACAAACCTAGTGGTGAGCTTTTTCCCATTTAGGGAAATTATCTTGTCCAAGGTAGGTCCTCTGACCACAGACATATAGTTTGCTACTCAGCCAGGAAATTTCTCTCTCTCTCTCTCTCTCTCTCTCTTTCTGTCCATCTGTCTGTCTATCTATGTGTCTGTCTGTCTGTCTCTGTCCATCTCTCTCTCTCTCTGTCTGTCTGTCTGTCTGTCTATCTACCTATGTAAGCACCTCTTTGTTTATTTTTATAATTATGTATTCATTCATTTGTTTCTAGCTTAAGTTGGTATTTATCTTTTTTCTACTTCGTCGGCATTTCTGAATATATCCTTGGCATTGTCAAGTGGCTGAACATCAAAAACTGATGATTTCATCAGTGGAAATGACAAAAAGAGACATTAACATCTGCTTTGTTGTTACACCCTAAGTATCATGGGACTTTCTCATCTGCCTTGCAGCTGAAACCTTCCATGCGTGTTGGCTTTCTCATTAGAATGGGAGCTCCTTGAGGGGCAGCTAGGTGGCGCAGTGAGTAGAGCACCAGCTCCAGAGACAGGAAGACCTGAGTTCAAATTTGCCCTCAGACACTTGACACACTTGACTTTGAGCAAGTCACTTAACCCCACTTGCCCTGCTTTCCCCCATCTAAAAAAATAAATAAATAAAATAGAATGGGAGCTCCTTGAGACCAGGATTTGCCCACTGATTTGCACTTAGTAAACACCTGATACATGTTTAATTCATTTGTACTCCTTCATTTCCTTTGTCCTTGTGTCAGCCTGGTAACAAAGAATAAAAAAGAAGGGGAAAGCCAGTTCAGCAAAATTAACTAGCATATCAAAAAAGTTTGACATATGGAGTGTTCCACACCTATAGTACCTTTCTCTCCCCTCCCCTCCCCTTTCCTTTTCTTTGTATTCCCAGCACTTAGCTCAGTGCCTAGCACCTGTTCATTGTTCACTAAATGCTCATTGGCTGACTGACTGACCTCTATAAAGAAGTAGAGGGGGAAGGTCTATTTGTATCTTAATTTAGTATGCCAGAAGACAGAAAATCCTTCTAGACAAACTCAAAGAAATGACACCACAATGGCAGATAGATGAGTGGAGAATTTAAGTGCTGGGGGAGTCCTCCTTGGCCACCTGAAGGGTACCCAAGGGCCCCAAAAGGCAAAAATTGTTTTTTTTGCAGTATTTTACATAGAAATAGGGTCTGGACCTGCAATTACATTGATGTTAGAAGATTCCAGATGAGGAAGACCCCTTCTCCCAATGGAAGTCAGGACTTTTTCAGAAACCTATGGTCTGAGAGAGTTGCCTGGCTAGATTTCTGACAAATTAAATGACTTACCTGTGTCATATAGTTAGCATTTTTCAGAGCTGAATCTCGAATCTAAGTCCTCCTGGCTTTGAGGCCAGACCTCGATCCGCTACACCACCTTGGCACAGTTACATACATGATCTCTGAATAACCCTGTGAGGTAGCTAGGACAGAGGAGGAAACTGAGACCAAAGGGACCTGAGACTCTATTTTACAGGTGAGGAAACTGAGGAAACTGAGATTACCCAATTAATAACTGGGACTCCAACCAGATATGGACACTCCCAGTCCAGTGGTCCTTTTTCCCACATCACCTTGTTTCCCATCTACTCAGTCTACCCATGAGGCCAGTTTGGGGTAGGGCAGCTTCATCAGCTGTGGCCTGGTCATCTGGGCGTGTTCATTAAATTATTTCACTTAAGCCATGAGAGCTGAGCTCAAAACGACAGGCAGCTGGTGTCCAGCTTGCTGGAGCCCCGCCTCCAATGCTCTCTCTGTTTTGACATCTCACCCATGGTCAGCAGCCTGGTGCAAGAAGTCGGAGAGAATGAGAAGCGGAAAGAATGAAGGGGTGCAGAAGGAGCAATATGGTTTGCATTACTTTGTTTATAAGGAACACCTTCCAGTGGCAAATAGCTGCACCCTCTGAAAAGTGTGGTTTCAATTTTCCATTTGAGATCTTGAGTCTTCCAGGGCTGCCAATGCCAAGCAACTTCTCTGGAAGGGCGGAATTTGGGGCAGAGTCCTCGAGCAGCTCTGGAAAGGATTGTCTCTTGTATTGACAGAGTGAGCGCAGGCACATGGCCAGCTTTTTAGGACCCAAATCTTAGTCTGGCGAGTTAAGCAGACCTGAGTAAGAAAAGAGGGCTAGTAGGTATCAGGTAAAGATATCTCCCTCTCCAAGCAAATTGAGATCATTGGGATCCCCAATGTTTCTGGGCAATAATCTTCGTTTGGCTATAGGGAGCTGGCCTGAAGGACACAGGGGTGGGGAACCTGCGGCCTCAAGGCCACATGTGGCCCTCTAGGTCCTCAAGTGCGGCCCTTTGACTGAGTCCAAACCTCACAGAACAAATCTTTTTATGAAAGGGATTTGTTCTGTGAGGTTTGGATTCAATCAAAGGGCTGCACTCGAGGACCACAGGTTTCCAACCCCTGCACCAATAACCCCCTTTACTCTAGGATCAAATATAAAATGTTCTGTTTGGCTTTTAAAGCCCTTTATACCCTAGCCTCTTCCCCCCTTTCCAGTCTTCTTGTGCCTTCTTTCCTCATCCCTTTATGTACCCTTGCAATCCAATGACATTAGTTTCCTTGCTGTTCCCCACCCACTATTTTCATTGGCTATCCCTATGCCTGGAATTCTCCTCCTCATCATATTTACCTTCTGGATTCCTTGACTTTCTTCAGATCATAGCTAAAATCTTATTTTCTACAAGAAACATTTTCTATTCCTTTCTAATGCTAGAGCCTTTGAGACTATCCCCAAGTTCTCCTGTATATAGCATGTTTGTTAATAGTTGGTTTCATATCTTTTCCTTGAGGTAAATGACTATTTTTTCCCTTAGTATCTCCAATGCTTTGTGCAGTAACTGGCACATAATGGGCACTTATTAAATTTTTGTTAACTTTATTTGACTTCAACCATTATCCATATTAGCCATCCATTGCCTTTAGTCTCTCTCCAGGCTCCTCTCCATTTTCCTCAGGGCATTAATCAGTCTCACTATTTCCAGCAACTCATGTGAAAAAGAACACAGGGAATTAGCAATGCATATGTGTGCTTGTACACAGACACACAGACACAGACACACACACAGACACGCACAAACACTCACACACACACAGTCCTATTGTGGTTTTGTGTGTTGACTATTTAAAAAAAAATTGATTTATTGGAGCAAAATTTCACTTTATGGCTGGTCATCCAACAAGGTATATTTCATATGTATGTTAAAATCATTTGAGATTCCCTGAAAGATGCAGAGAGATAACTTTGTTCAATGACTGATTATTAACATCAAACGATGCCATTCTCTGTTAAGAAATCCAGCAAAAAGTCCCAAAAGAAAAGAGATTCCCTATACAATGATGAAGTCCTCTGGACGCTCCTGTTCTGTAACTCTTACTACCTTGTTTTACATCAATCCCCAGAATGTTGTAGAGGTTCCTACGTGAGATTCTTATTCACTCAAAATAGTTTGGCTTAACTATATACAAATAGATGAAAAATACCTATTGTCCAGACCATGATAGGCAGTTGGATGGACAGATCATCAGTCATATATCTTAAATAAACATCAAAGTGGAACAATTAACTAGGCCCCAAGTTGAACAGAAGGAAGAGAAATCTGAGAAAACATGCAATGTTTTTAATGATCCCAAGTTTCTCCCAGAAAAAAAAAAATCGGTATTCTTCCAGTGGTGCTATATGGTTAAGAATCGTTGAATACCACGATTTCCAAATAATCCAGTTGCAGGTCATCCAAAGAGTTAGGAAGAGACACATGGTAGGGATAAAAGGACCACAACATATTTTCAACAAAGTACTGCAGTGTTAAAGATGTCATTAAAAAGGCAGAGACTCATAATGGAGGTAGTCTAATCAGTGACTGATGGTTGTTCTGTGTGCTCCCACATAGCCCCACAAAACATGAAAAGATCTAGAGGAAGGATTCCTGACCATTAGGAGAACCCCTGGAGGATAAGGACAAGAGAATGAGATGTAGGGATGGGTTGGGATCTATGCCATGGGAGGGAGTACCTATGTTGATAGAATCCCAGATGCTTCAGAGTACCAAAGAAGTGCATAAAAGAAAGACAAAATGTTATCTTACTTCCAAGAAAGAAGGAGTTCAGACCCCTGAGTCCTATGCCTAACTCTTGTTATTTTCCTCTTTTTAGAACTTAAGTTCTTCAAATGAAAAAAGAGCCATGGTTGACCTTGAACAATATGGAAAAAAAAACAACCCAGCAACCTTTTCTCTTCCCAATCTTGATATATGCTGAAACATTAAAGGGATGTCTTGATGAATAATGAATGAGGTGAATTCTTTTTTTTTCTAATTCCATTATGGATATGACTCACAATTCACGTAGTATTTTTAGTTTCTTGTGCACAATGGATACCATCTGGGAAGTGACTTGCATATTAGTTTATCGGTACTGGGAGGGAGGGGACTTTACAGAAATAATTCATCACATTCAAGTTCCTTTCCTCCAACCTGACCTTCCCTATCCTCTAACCCCAACATACCTATGATCCCCCACCCCTGGGGACCCTCCCTAGAAAGCCTTTATGTTCCAGTTCTTTCTTGACTTCTATCCACACCTTCATCAAAACTGATTCAACTGCTGTCTTAGAACCAGACTTTTAACAACAACAATAGCTAGCATTTATTTTCTATCTATTATGTGCAGGCATTATTCTAAGCACTTTATAAATATTATTTCATTTGACCTTCAGGATAATCCTGAGAGGCAGATGCTATCATTATCCCCATTTTTTACAGATGAGAAAACTGAGGCTGACAAATGTTAAGTGACTTGCCTAGGGCCACACAGCTAGGAGGAGTCTAAGGCTAGATTTGAACCCAGGTTTTCCTGACTCCAGACCTAACTCTCTATACACTGTGGCACCATCTAGCTGCAGTCCTCCTCATTTTACACATGAGGAAACAAACCCAATGAGGGGAAATGATTTATCAAAGACCCAGTAGCCCAAGTTGGGGGGGGGGATTCTTTTTCAGATGTAAACAGAAAGTAGGTAGACTCTATTCAAATCCTGAGAATCTGTGATTTTGATAGAGCTGGTATTGGAAACCAAGTGTCTTGGTTCCAAGTCCAATGTTCTTTCCATGATAACAGTTATCTCTTTGTCTAGTATCATTCTCTTTCCTGTATATTGATTTTAGATCCACCACCCCTCCTCCTTTCCCACAGCAGCTAGCTTATGAGCAGCTTGGTAGCAAGGACTGTCACTAGCTCTCTCTCCACTGCAACACTTTTCTACATACACAGGCTAAACCACAGATTAATTCAAGCATCTACACTACATAATTGTTTACTTTTTTTCTTCCTTATTAGACTGTGAACTCCCTGAGGACAAGAGTAGTTTTTGCCTTCCTTTGTAACCCCAGCACTTAGCACAGTACCTGGCATATAGTAGGTGCTCAATAAATGCTTGTCAACTTCACTATAGCGGATCACATCTTTATCATCATACAGTTAACTGAAAGGTACAGTTCCATAGTGCTACTGTATGTTGGTCTGTAAAAATCATTTGTCTCAGTAGAGGAAACACTGGCCTTAAAGGCTTGTTCCAAAGAAGATATAACCATGGCATATGTTAGAATCATGCACAATTGCTTGCTAAGTGAAATAAAGGAAATATTTTTGTTTAACAATGACCTTATGATTATTCATGTCAAGTAATGCATCAAGCAAGGAGATAAGCACTCACCACATGTTTGCCACTGTCATGGAAGACATCCAGTGCAGGGCCCAAAGGGAGAAGGATCTCCCTGGAGATGGTGAGGCCCTTCCAATGATTCTGTTTTGTGAGTTTTATTGGGATGATTCCATTACAGCCCCAAACATTTCAGGACCAGTAATTAAACCTATAATTACTCAAAAGAAGTCAGCCTAATTATCCATATAGGAGGGAGGACCTCCAAGCAGATGAACAAAGAATGCTTATTGTCGAAAACGTGCTCTACTATATAGCTGGGTGGACAATTTATAAATGTAGTCCATCAGTCTAGATCTCCAATGATAATCATAATAATGGCTAGCATTTATACAGCACTTTAACGTTTGCAGAGTATTGTAAATGTGTCGTCTCATTTATCTTAGCCAGATACTGTGGATGGATGATGAAATGGGTCAAGAATTGAATAGAAAGAAGTAGTCTAGGTTGCCTTTGAGAAACTACATTGTGCTTTTAACGACCCTAGCTTCTCACTATAACACAGACTTATTTTTTTAACATCAATATTTTCTGGTGGTAGTATATGTTTGCAAATCAAAAAATACCTGCTTCTGAAGAAATAGTCTCAGGTCACCAAAAGTATAATGGATAGGTAGGTGGTGGGCATGAGCGTGCTCCAACATATTACCAATGAAGAATTCCATGGAAGATTTGCCGTAAAGGTCATAATTTGAGATACTTATGACCTGCAAAGGGGATGGGTAGGTCATGTCGCAAGAATAAAGGTTAGCTAATGAACAACCTGCATGCTGCATCGGTATCTGTGTAATGCCAAGAGATTTTCATGAAGGCCCCCATCATCACATTGGGCACGGACAAGAATTACGCTGGATAATGGTGAGGATGAGTTGCTATCTTGCCAGCTGAAGCATTAGAGGGAATACCCACATAAGGGAGATCACAGATCTACCGAAATATTGAGATGGGGGGGATTGGAATGGGGGGGTTGATATAATAATAATAAGGAAAGGTATTTGCATATATTTTACTAAGCATTTGACAAAAACCCCTGCTATTCCTCGTATTAGGTAGGGAGATAAGAGACTAGATGATAAAACTAGAGAGATTTGGATGGTTGGATGGCCAGTTACAAAGACAAGTCAATGGTGTAGTGTCACCTTGGAAGGAGGTCTGTAACAGAGTGCCCCTGAGATTGGTAGTAGGTGCTGTGCTAGTTAACATTTTTATTAATGATTTTGATAAAGACATAGATGGTAGGCTTATTAAATTGGCAGATGACACCAAACTGGGAGGGAGAGCTCACACACTAGATGACGCAAAATAACCTCAACAATCTATAATATTGGACTAACTCCGAGAGGATAAAATTTAACAGGGATAAATCTAAAGCATTAGATTTGGATTAAAGTGTAACTTCATTAGTACAAGATGGGAAAGGGATGGCCTGACGTCAGTCTGACTGAAAAATATCTGGGAGTTTTAATGAATTTCAAGTTCAATACATG
The DNA here is from genome assembly GCA_028646595.1 of Phalanger gymnotis. Lineage (NCBI taxonomy): Eukaryota > Metazoa > Chordata > Mammalia > Diprotodontia > Phalangeridae > Phalanger > Phalanger gymnotis. Next base: position 349,527,209 of record CM053625.1, on the reverse strand, counting down.
TCAAAAGTGTGATGTATTACTAAAAAGACACAATCTTAGCCTATATTAAGAAAGGCATAGAGGGTAGGACCAGGGAGGTAATAACCCCATTTTCCTCTGCCTTGGTCAGAACCATATCCTGAGTTTTTCATTCTCTTTTAGGAAAGACATTGATAAGACAGAAAGCATGCAAAGGACGGTGACTAGGAGGTGAAAGGCCTTGAGATCATACCATGTGAGGACAGGTTGAAGGACCCAAGGATATTTAGTCTGCAGAAGATAAGACCTAGAGGAAACATTATAGCTGTACTCAAGTTTTGAAAGGTCACTATATCAGGAGGTAACCAAGTCATCCAAGCTTGCTTCTCTCTCAGTTCCACTCCTGACCCTTTAGGCTTTTCCACATCCTTCCTAGAAGGTCCCCCATCCCTTTCCAGCTTCCTTTTATGTGTTGCCTTCTCCTATTAGAATATAAGCTCCTTGATGGTAGAGGCTATCTTGTTAGCCTGTCTTCATGTTTCCAGAACTTAGCACTCTGCATGACACACAGTAAGCACTTAATAAATATTGTATCTACCCATCAAATGAGATCATATTTATAAGGCACTCGGCACAGTATCTAGTTCATAATAAGTACTTAATAAATGCTTATACCTTTCCCTTCTCCCCTCTTCATTCTTCCTTTTCTTCCTCCTTCCCCCTTCCCCCTTCTTTGTCTTTGTCTTCTTTTTCATCTTCTTCTATCCCATCCCTCTCCCTCTCCCTCTCCCTCTTCCTCTTCCCTTCCCTCTATCTCTCCCTCTCCCTGTCCCTGTCCCTCTCCCTCTCCATCTCCCTCTCCCTCTCACTCTCTCTCTCCTTCTCCCTGTTCCTCTCCCTGTCCCTCTCTCTCTCCCTCTCCCTCCCCCCATTTAGCCCCAACAGCAGAACTAGGAACAACAGTGAAAGTTGCCAATAGGAAATTTAGGCTTGCCATACAATTTCTTAATAATCAGAGTTATCCAAATGTGAAATGGGCTATCCTGAGAGATAGATCCCCCCTAAATGGGGGATCCTTTGTTGGATACAATGGATAGGCTTGGTCATACATATATGGATTGGATAAAGTGACCTCTGAAGCACATCTTGTGATTTTGTGAATTATTAGCTCTGCTAAAAGGGAAGTGAATTATGAAGGCTACCATGTATGATTCAGACAACAATCAGAATTATCTGTTACAAATATGAAACAGATGTTTGCTGGCCATATCCAAATAAGCTCTTTAGTTCAGGCCATAGTAAATAGAATTTGAGGAGTAAACTACTTTGTTACCAGCAAGTTGGAGAAGGAGAAACTTATTTCACCTGACTTACATCAGCTGCTGAATTTTCCTAGAAATAGTTGACTTACCATTCAGTTGACTAGCTTAGAAAACAGCACTGTTTATTCAGCTTTCAGGAAATAATGTGGCCTTTCCTGATGGAATCACTGACCCAGCAGGTGGCTGATCATTATGCCAGTGCACAGGGCTCCAATAACGCCTTATCTAGTCCTATTAACTTTACTCTGGGTTTGCTCCAGTTCAATTTCTTCTGATTCTGGAGGTCAAGTCTTTACTTCTCTTACCCTTCATTTCACGTCTATGGGCCCTGTGTTCCTCAGCTTTGAAAAGGGAAGATTGGACTAGATTGTTACCTTCCTACTTAACAAACTCTAATAGCTTCCTATTACCTCTATATAAAATATAAATTGCCCAAGTCTTTTAAAATCCTTCACAACCTGGTTCCAACCTGCCTTTAGAGACCTAGTATTCATTACTCCCATGCTCTTATTCTATGGTCCAAGCAAACTCACCTTGTTGCCTTTCCTCACACAATACAGTCTTCATCTCTTACCTCTTTGCCTTTGAACTTCCTGTCCCTCATGACTAGAACATACACTCTCCTCTTTTCCACCTCTTGAAACTTCAGGTTTCCTTCAAAACTTAAGCACCTCCTTCTCCATGAGGTGTTTCCTGGTCACCCACAACTTGTGGTGATTCCCCCACAAAATTACCTTGCATTTAATTGGTTTATATTTCATACTTACTTGTATGCATATTGTTGGCTCTTTCAATAAAATTCAAGTTTCTTGAGATCATAGAGATAGATATGCATTTATTAAGCACTTGCTGTGTACCAGATGCTGGTATAAGTGCTGGAGGTACAAATAAAGACAAATGAGGCGGTCCCTTCTCTCAAGGACCTTAAACTCTACTAAGGGAAGGCAACCCATAAGATAGCTTTAGCTGAAAATGCCCATTTTTTGCTGTTCAAGCTTGGAACCAAGTAAGATGAGACCAAAGCTGGTCTATCAAAGCCCAGGGTGGTTCAGTGGGTATAGGCCAATTACTCCATGGGGAGAGAATAAAGATGCTGGCCTGGGTGGAAACCATATGCTCTAGGTGTCCAGGAGCAGTAAGATACTATGTCATTTTTTTCCTTTGTATACCCAGAACCTAGCACAGTGCCTGACACATAGTAAAATGCTTCATTCAAATAAATAAATAAAAATTCAATAAACATTTTTTAAATACCTACTATGTGCCAGGCACTATGCTAAGTTCTGGGGATACAAAAAGAGGCAAAAGACAGTCTCTGCCTTCAAGGAGCTTACAGTCTAATGAGGGAGACACCATGCAAATAAATATATACAAAACAAGCTATAGACAGGATAAATAGGAAATAATTGAAAGAGAGAAGGCACTGGGATTAAGAGGGGCTGGAGAAGGCTTCCTATTGAAGGCGGATTTTAGTTGGCACTTAAAGGAAGTCAAAGAGGTCATTGGAGTCACTTAATTCTAGTAGCTTCCCTTTTGTTAATTATTTTCTATTTATCTTATACATACAATCTATCCTCAGTTTTCCTTGGGGTAATATTCCTGGAAAACAGCACAAAGTAAAAAATGTAAATGTTGATACACGGAACCTATGGGAAATAGGAGGTTAGGTTCCCATGACCACCAAAAACTGTAATCTTTTGCTATAGATTGTCAAAAATACACTTTTCTGCATAAAATTATTTATAGCAAAACATTAATTCTGATAACATGTGCTTTTCCTAACATAGTAACCATAAAATAACCCACAAAATGCAGTGCACAAAATAAAATTGGTAACATACAAAACATTTTTCTTACTAGTAATTCCCTAGAATTCTGTGACCTTTTGTTCTGACATCTCAATTTAAAACAAAACAAAACAAAATATTGATTTCAGATAATACTATACTGCTGTAAACCTCTCTATGTTGGCCATCCTCTGAAAACCAACAGAGAGGTTGCTGGGACTTTAGTCACTGCCATTGGAAGTTGCTAGGATTAGCGAGTTCTTGACATCACCTCTGACAGTCCAAATGCACAGGGAACTCTTTAAAATGTTAGGTTGAGTGAAGTGAAAGGCAGAGAAGTAGGGTAGAGAGCACTGAAGTGCTTAGGAGTATTCCAGCCACTTCAAAAACTTGCATACATCATGCTTTCATTTTCTTCTCTACTGGGCATAGTCAAATGTGCTCAATTGCCAGCATAAAAGTGAGAATAGGGACAGAAGTTAAACTCCTGAATATTGACGATTGATTGTGGCTTGTTTGTATATATTTATTTGCTTGCTATCTCCCTCACTATATTGTAAGTTCCTTGAGGGCTGGAACTGTCTTTTGTCTTTTTGGTATCCCTAGCACTTAGCACAGTGCCTGGCACATAGTAGGTGCTTAATAAATGTTTATTGCCTGACTGACATTTCTACTGTCATGGTTGAAGCTTGAGAAGACAGAAAAAGGATAGTAAGGAGTTCTTTCTTAGTGAAAATGTTTTAACAAAAAGAATTCTTGAAAAGAAATTTTTCTTGGTTTCTTGAATTGTTGAATGGTGTTTCCATGAGTAAAGAGGAATCACCTGCAAGTATAATGATGGCTGGAGGTGACATAGGCTGTTCTTTTTCTCACTGCTACAACATTATAAATATTTATCTATGCCTTCATTTTATTATAGAGGCAATTGTTAATGAACTACATTCTTGGTAATTTTAGTATTGATTTAATCTTAGAAAATCAAGGTGTTTAATGTATAGAGATATGTGAGTAACTGCTTTGGGGGGGATCTCCCATTTATTAAAAAATTTTTGGTGAATTGGATGGAGGTTCTGAGTTTAGTTGATTAATTGAATCCATTGCAATTTAAATAAATTAATTGATTAGTTGAAATTGTATCAGTTAATGAGGAAATATCTAAACATAAAGACTTTTGGATAATGAGGTTAAATATGGGAATTACTCAAGTAACAGACTGAATGGTGACTTACAAGCATCTATGGTATACTTTGATCATCTTTCTACACGTAGGGCTTATGCCTCAGATTTTTGAATACTTTTTTTCTCATAGAATTATTATGCAAAGTGCCTGATAGTGCTACTGACAATTATTGTCAGGGATTTATCTGGTTTACTGTTTCAATTGATGCATATTAATTTCATATAACTATCATGGTCTATTATTGTATAGGCTAACTATTTAATGGTTAGTTTTCAGCAAAGTTTACTAAACATGTATTTTATGTTATTACTCCATTAAAAATGGAAACTATCACGTATATTAATTATTATAATGTTTTTGAACTGGAAACTAATGGGGGGGTCCCCTAACTTTAGGATTAGATTTAGAAACTCAAAACGAAGACATTGTAAGAATATTGAAAAGAAAAATAAAAGAATTAAGAGCTCAGGGTAATTCAGAATCAAGTCAGGCTTGGGGAATCCGTTCATTCAGTATTCTGTGAATTATATGTATATAAATACATACATATATGTATGTGTGTGTACAGTAATTAACAACTCTCTAAATGGATACTTTGTCTTAAATACTTAAATATATTTATATAAGTATATATTAATATTTAACATTATATTAGGACAACTAGGTGGAACAGTGGATAGAGCACTGGGCCTAAAATCAGGAAGACTCATCTTCCTGAGTTCAAATCCATCCTCAGACACTTACTAGCTATGTGACCCTGGGCAAGTCACTTAACCTTGTTTGCCTCAACTTCCTTATCTGTAAAATGAGCTGGAGAAAGAAATAGCAAACCACTCCAGTATCTTTGCTGAGAAAACCCCAAATGGGGCCACAAAGAGTCAGACATGACTGAAATGATCCAACAACAATATTTTATTAGTATTATTAATCTAATACTATTATTACATAGACATATTTTTTTCTCTAGACAAAGGTATAGCTCACCAGAAAGGCAGGCCAAAGACAGGCCTGCTACTTTAGAAAGTGGCATTTCACCCCTAGATGGGTCTCCTACAGTAGAAAGATAAATCTTACATATGTGCAAGGTATAAGTTGGTTCCTCTGAGGTAAACACCAACTCTGAGGCCTAGATCTTGTTTGTGAGCAGACCCTTGATAAAATACTTCATCATAGACAGCACAGAATAGGAACTTTCTTAGAAAAGTACTCTTGCCCTCTTGAGGAAGAGAAAAGTACTCTTGCCCCTCTTAGCCGGGCATGTAATCAACTTTCTACAGGACTGGTGGACTTCTGATAGGGACAAGATGAATTATTTAATGTAAAGCCTTGAAGGCCATGCTTTTTTAACCATTAGAGTCCAAGGAGAAGGAACTCTGGACTCACATATCTGGAGTGCATACAAAGACCTGAGTCGTTCTATGGCACTAGCCAAAAGACTGTAATGATGATGACTAATTTTGGCAATGTTATTCAGTTCAAAGGGAAATTGCCATCCAGTTTCTTTTTTTAGCTGCACATCAAGTTAGCCAGATTGGTGACAAAGGGAATGAAGCCCTCTGAAGATGCAGATGTGACCAGAATGATCCAAGGGTTCAATGGACTTGACTTCAGGATACTCCTAAAGAATATCTTAGCATTGAAACAGTCACTGAATAATGGTGACGTGATGGAGACCTTGAAATCATTTGAGTACTATGAAAAAGAGTCCATAAAATAAGCAGTATTTCAAAGACCCTAACCCTAAATACCACTGGGACATTTTCTTAGGCATGGTCCAAGAAAGGGTAAGTTTAAGGATCTCACAGAAAATCTGGTAAGAAAATGACCTAGAATCAAACATTTTACAACCGGAAAGGGAATTGGACAAGGGAATAGCAACCACAGAATCAAGATGCAAAAACAATACAAGGAGACCATCAGAAAGTCAGAGTCATCTGTTGGAACTGTACAATGGATTGTCAAACACAGAATGAACACACCTGTGAAGAGAAGGCAGTTTTGGGGCCGTGGATGGTGAGGTGGATAGGACCAACATCAGGAAATAAAGATGGCGATGGAGATCTTTCTGGAGACTGGAAACAGTAAGAATGATCTCATTAAGAATTGCATTCCAACATTTGTTAAAAGATTATTACATATAAGCAGAGCACCAGAACTATTGTCCTGTTACAAATGGGGACTACATGGCCATAAATATAGTACACTTGAGAAGACAGTTTTCATTTGGTTCAGAGGAAGCCCAAGGAACTAGTATTGGATAATAATAATAGCAGAGATAGATACATAGAAAGATATGCGTCTACAGATATGTATATAGATAGATATGTGCATATGTAGAGATATATACATACATATATATATATATATATATATATATATATATATAGCTAACTTTAAGGTTTCCAAAGTGTTTTACAAATATCTCATTTTATTCTCACAACAACTCTGGGAGGTAGGTGCTATTATTACCCCCATTTGACAGATAAGGAAACTGAGGTAGATATAGGTTAAGTGACTTGTTTAGGGTCACATAGCTAGGAAAGGCTAAGGTTATATTTGAACTCAGGTCTTCCTGACTCCAGGTCTACAGCTTTAGCTGCAGCATCCCAAAGCCGCCTCCTATTTCTCCTACTGAGAAACAAGTTGCCCTAAGCAGCTGAAATTTGATTTCGAGAATAGAAACAAGGTGACAAAATCTTGCTGAAAAACTTTAATGCTTAGAGAGTATTGGAGAGGTTTAAACAGAAATTAAGCAGAAATTTGATAACTAGATTGGCAGGTTTAGATGTAATACGTATCCACTGAAAAGGAAATTGGAAAGAGCGGTAGAATCAAGGTCTACCTTTATGAGAAATGAAACGAGTCATCAGCCTGGTAGAAAAGAATTATGAAAAGCTTAACCAAAAGAAATTGCTACAATGAGGCAGCTGCTTCAGTGTGTGGATGCCCAGCTGGCTCCCCAGTCAGTACCAAGAATGGCAGAGGAGGCTGTTGCCTTAGAGAAAAGCAGACAAGATATAGAAGAATGCAATACTTTTGTCTAGCATTAAGGAGCCCAATTCAGATAAGAAGGGGAGGGCTGAAACCAGAGGCAACACTCATCTGGTCTAGAGTCCCACCTATAGAGTCATCTAGGGTAACAACAGCAACACCCAAGACAAGGGTTTTAAATCTTTTTGAGGTTGTGGTCCCCTTTGGCAGTCTGGTGAAAGCCATGACCCTCTTGTCAGAAGAATATTGTTGTATGCATAAAATAAAAGATGGAAAATTACAAAAGAAATCAAGTAAATTGAAATGCAATTGTCAAAAAAATTGGGGAAAAGATGTTCACAAGTACTGGCACTGGAGTCAGAAGGATCTGAGTTCAAATCCATCCTCAGACATTTGACACTTACTAGCCCTGTGACCCTGGACAAGTTACTTAATTCCTGATTACCTCCTGAGAAAACAAAAACAAACAAGTGAAAACGATACTCACAAGCCCAAAGTTAAGAACTCCTGCCACAGAAGTTAAAAATGCTGGAAGTGAGCGACCAATTCTTTGGCTGCAGCAATTCACAAAGACAAATTCCCAAATTTACTATGGTAGGGAAGTCGCAATGATCATTCATGGAGGATCTGGCTCATGGCTTGTACTGTCCAACACCCTTTTATTAGTACCTTAGACAGGCAGAGACATGAGGCTTCTCAGATTTGCAGATAACGTAAAGTTGAGAGGGAGAGCTAACAGTCAAGATTTGGATTTCAACAGCCCAGAACAATGGGGCAACCTTAATGAGATGAAATTGAATAGGAATAGATGTCAAATTCTCCATTTGGTGCTGTGGCACACTGAACATGGAGTCAGTTCAATCCAGTGTGATTTGACACTAGCTGTGTGACCCTGGGCAAGTCACTTAACTTATGTTTGCCTCCATTTCCTCAATCGTAAGATGGAGATGATAATAACACCTACTTCCCAGGGTTTTGTGAGGAGCAAATGAGATTATAATTGTAAAGCACTTTGAGAGCCTTAAAGTACAACATGAATGCTATGGTTGTTTGTTGTTGTTGTTAATATTATTACTCACAAGAATTGCATAGGGAGGCACAGATAGGCAATAGTCCTTGTGGGAAAAGATCTGCAGTCTTCTTGACATACAAGTTTAAAAATGAGTCAACACCATGACCAGGCAGACCCAAAAAGCAAATGCAATTTGGGGCTGGGTGGAGAGAGACATATCCACAACAAGGGATGGGACTGTCCCACGTGGTCCTCTGCCCTGCCCAGGCTACATCTGTATTTTCATATAATATCCTGGGCACCACATTTTAGGCAGGACATTTACAAACCAGAGAGCCACCAGAGGCAGGTAAGTGAGGCTAGTGAGAGGACCAGCTTAGCATAATGCCTACCACATAGTAGAGGCTTTGTTTATTCAGTAGTTTTTCAGTCACGTCCAACTCTTTGTGGCCCCATTTGGGGTTTTCTTGGCAGAGATACTGGAGTGGTTTGCCATCTTTTTCTCCAGCTCATTTTACAGATGAGGAAACTGAGGCAAATAGGGATAAATGACTTGTCCAGGGTCACACAGCTAGTAAGAGTCTGAGGCCAGATTTGGACTCAGATAGACTCATCTTCCTGATTCCAAGCCCCGTGCTCTATCTACTGTGCCACCTATCTGCCCTGGTGTGTGCTTATTAAATGTTTATTGATTTATTAAGGTGATCTAAGACATATATCAATTGAAGGAACTGGGTTTTGGTTTTTGTTTTTAATCCTAGGGAAAAGGCAAGTTAGGGATAAAATGGAGGCTGTCTTCAAGTGTTTGAGAGGCTGTCATATAGTAGAGGCATTAGGTTGGTTCTGCCCGGCCCCAGGGGGCAAAGCCAAAAGCAGAGTGCGGCAGTTGCCAAGAATCAGATTTGGCCTGGACGTCCAGGGAAATTTCACAACAAGCAGAACTAGCTGTCCTGAAATGTTAGCACCTTGTCCTCAGAAATCACTTTCCAGCTGATCTGAAAATGTCTTCTATGCACCTGATTATTTACATGTCTGTCCATTTAGAACGTGAGTTCCTTGAGGGCAGGGAGCACGGACCTTTCTTTGCCTCCCCAGTACTAAATACAGAGCCTGGAACATAGTGAAGGCTTTCAATGAATCTTTGTGGATCGACTGCCTAACTAACAAAATGAGATTGCCTGCCTTGGAAGCTAGTGTGTTGGCCTTCACTGGGGATGTTTATACAGAGGCTGGAAGACCATTTGTTGGGGATTTTATAAAGGGGATTTCTACTCAGGTTCAGGTTGAATTGAATGACTTGTGAGGTTTCTTTCTGCCTTGCAATTCTGATTCTCTTGGAATCGTTTTGGGGCAGGGGCCATCACAAAACAACGTAAGATGATTCCTCCCTGGTTTGGCCCTAAGAGAAGCCCAAGACTGCTGACTTTTTAAAAACATCAAATGCCCCCTCAAAACACCAGAATTTTCCACCTTAGAAGATATTCAAAAGTACATGTCATAGACTAATGGCCCCAAGCTTTCTCTTTGTCATCACTCACTACATGGACCTAACCTCTAAAATTGCCTTCCATCTCTTCTGAACATATTTTGTATGCGCATGGTTATTAACATGTTGGCTCTCCATTTTGAATGTGAGCACCTTGGAAGTGGTGCGCAGGTTTTTGCCTTTCTTTGCCTCCCCAGTACTTAGCACACACAGCATCTGGAACACAGTGAGTACACAGTAAGTAAGGTTGTCCAAACCAAGAACCAAGATGCAAGGGATGTTCCTTTCGTAAAGCTTTGGTAAAGCTATATTTTTTTCTTGAATTTGGGACATGTGGGCACCATGCCTCTTACATCGTGAAAAGAATTCTGGCTTTGGCATCATAGGACCTGGGTTTTAATCCTAGCTCCGTTGCTATGCCCTGTTGGAAGTTAACATCTGTGGGTCTCAGCTTCCCCCTCCGTAAAATGAAGAGGCTGGATTAGATGATCCCTGAGGCCTCCTTTGACTGTGCCAGATGGTGAGGATGTTGCAGGCCATTTGGAAAATAAGGAACAGCTGTATGCCAGTGGCTCCAGGATATGCAGCTGCCTGTGGTCCCTGGGGCACATTCAAGGCCATTGGGCTACAGTAGCCTAGGGACTGCTATTGGTTATGGAGTGGGGAGAAGTGGAGTAGAGGGGAGGAAGGAAGGAGATGAAGCAAGGAGCTTTGGCTGGGGGTTAATATTTTATCTGAGAATCTTTCAGTTTGGTTGAGGAAGCTTGGAGAGAGGTTTGATTATGGGAGCTTGGAGAGAGTGAATAGAGAGAGTGTTCAGAGTAGGGGGATTCCGTGTTTAGAAGACGGAGAGAGTCTAGGAGAACATGACTGAGTCATGAGTGTCAGGAAAAGCTGGCAAACCTCAGCCGTGCAATGCACCTTAATCTGAGAGAGAATACATTGTAATGTGATAAAGTGATGCTTGGGGTTCTAAGTCTCCCCTCCTCCCTAGCCCAGTATATTTAGCAACATAAAGGGGTCACTGATGAGAAGCTGTTAATCAGATTTGGGACTCACAACTCTAAAGGGCTCTCACAGGATCACGTGTTTAGTATTACCTTTAGGAGATTATCTCTATTTTGGAAAGTCAAATAGGATGGTAGTCCTAATAAGTTCTGAGCTGCTGCATCAAATAATTGCAAATGTAAATAGGACTTAACCACTCTGAGTAAAGTCCCTTTCCACGTGATCAGCTGAGATTTTCCTAGTCCCTATGTCTCCCAACCTTTCCTTTTAGAGACTCAGCCTAGATTTCTGTCTAGGGATATGAATTGCTCAAAATTTTTTACGGCTCAGCTCCTATCCAAATGAAACTACAATCGTTTCCCCGATTTTTTGGGACCTGAAATGATGAGTCATTTACTTTTTTGTTATTGTTTGTTATTTTTGGGGGGGGCAGCAATCAGGGTTAAATGACTTTCCCAGAGTCACACAGCTAGAAGTGTCAGCTGTCTGAGGCCAGATTTGAACTTGGGTCCTCTTGGCTCCAGGGCCAGTGCTCTATCCACTGCACTAACTGGATGCCCCTGATTAATCATTTACCAGGAGCTTAAATGAATTCTTTACTATACCAAAAACCAAAATCAGCAGTGTCGGTTTTAAAATTCCCAAGCATGTGTGTTCTGAAATCTTAGTTCCTACCATCCAGTCTCCTGGACCTGCTATTTCTTGGGAATTCTCAAAGACTGTATTGGTAGGAGACTGCTTCTCGAGCATTGCGGCCCTAAATATAAAGGGGGCAGGGTGATCTCTGTTTTATGTCCCAACATTCATCTAGCTGGAGCTTTGGTGATTGACTCTAAATCCATTCATAGGCTCTTCCAGCTGGAAGTTAGATGAGTCACAGACTGGTCATTAGAAGTCCTTCGGTCATGCCTTCTTAGGATCTCCTCTCACAGGGCTCCTCCTCTGGGGCCATCTCCAGTTGTCCTGATCTATATCTGGCCACTGGACCCAGATGGCTCCGCAGGAGAAAGTGAGGCTGGTCACTTTGCACAGCCCTGCCTCACTTAAATCCAATTCACTTGCAAGTCATAGCACCACCTTCCTGATGTCATGGTCTTCTTCTAGAATGAAGGGCAAACAACAACAACAACAACACTCATCTTCTTATGATGCCTTGCTCTTCTCTACAAAGCACCATGGCTTTCTTTTCAAAAGCCACCCCCACCCCTGCCATTGCTTGACATTAAATAACTCTGTGCAACTGCCTTAACATTAAATATTCCAAACAATTCAATTCCATATTTCTCACTTTTCTCTGTAGAGATGGCAAGAAAATGCAGAGGAAGAAAAAACCCTGGCCAAGGGAAAGTTATTTATCTCAACTAGGCATCTTCTGAGACTCTTTAGTCATGCATCACTGTGAATAACAGTTTCCTCACACCAACATTCTATGATGGGGTTGGACTATGTCATCTCTGAGATCTTGTCAAGTTCTAAATCCTAGATATACTTACCAAGGGCATGTGTCCTGAAGAACTCATCTCACATTGGCATTATTCTCTCCTCCCCAATCCAAGAATACACATCCCTTTCCCATTTCTTCCTCTAATCTGAAGAAGACATAATCCTTAACCTCTCTAAGGCCAGTCTTACTACACATGCCCTTGATCCCATCTTCACCATCTTCTCTGGTAGACTGTCTACACTATCATCCCCTTCTCTAGCCCTTCATCTTTCTGCCAGTTCCATCTACTGGTTTCTTCTTTCTACTTTCTACTGGTTCTTTCTTTGCTTTCTATAGACACACTGAAATCTCCCTGTTCATAAAAAAATCTCTCTAGTTCACATCATTCCTGAGGTCTGCTCTTTATCCTACTATATCTTTACTCCTTTCAGCCAAATTCTTATAAGAAGTTGTCTGTATTCACCATTACCATTTCCTCTTCTTTCACCCTCTCCTCAACCTTCTCACTTCTGATGTGATCATTAAATTAAACTGCTCTCTCCAGTGTTCCCATTGGTCTCTTAATTGTTGAATCCATCAGCCTCTTCTCAATCCACATCTTTCTTGATGCCTCAGAGCATTTAATCTGTTGACCAGTGCTCTTTCCTGCTTCAGTTTACATGGCGGTGCTATCTTTTGGTTCTCTTCCTACCTATCTAATCTCTCCTTGGTCTTCTTTCCTGGATCAGCATCCATGATAATGGGAAATATGGGGGTTCCTGTAGAAGGTGGGATTTTAGTTAGGACTTAAAGGAAGCCAAGGAGGTCAGCAGTTGGAACAGAGATGAGTGTTCTAGGCATGGAAGATGGCCAGAGAGAATACCCAGAGCCAAGAGATGGAGAGCCTTGTTTATGGAACAGCCAAGAGGCCAGTGCCATTGGATCAAAGAGTACTTTTGCTGGAGATTAATGTATAAAAAGACTGGAAAAGTGGGAGGGGACTAGGTAATAAAGGGCTTTGAATGCCAAACTCAGCATTTTATATTTGCCCCTGGAGGCATTAGGAAACCACTGGAGTTTTTTTTGGGTTTGTTTTTGTTCATAAACACTTATTCTGTTGAAAAGTGTTTATTCCATCATAAAATCGTATGGTTTTGGACAATAAACATGGTACTCAAACAGAAAGACCAAGTGAGAAGTGGCATTTCTTGGGCTCCCAAGCCAGACTTTGTTCCTCCTGGGCTGGCTGAAACAGCCTTAGCAGGACACTGGTCCAAATGATGTTAGAGGAGCAGGGAGAGCAGCCAGTGATAAAAAGAGATACTCCAGGCTGAGGCCCTTGGTGAGATTCTCCAAAGCCATGTTGAAGCTGAGAGAATCCTGATAACCCAGAATCTCCTAGGGAAAGCTGGTGACCAGCAGGGACTCTTGAGAGCAATATAGATCTTTCCCACATCCAGAAATAGCCCTAGGCCCCGTACTACTATGAAAACACCAATTCCCTCTCACGTATGTACTCAATAAATTATATACAAACACACACATATAATATAAATATATATTTATATGTATATACGTATGTGTCTGTATATTATATGTAATATGTAATATAGCATATGTATATATTACATATATATATTCTCTATGGGCCTGCAAACTCCTTAAGGAATTTCTTTTTTGTCTGTTTCCAATACTTTTTGAATGATTAATAGATTGAATTGATTGTCAAGTCTCATCCTTAGTGAAGATGCCCTCTCAGCTCATTTTCGAAAGCTTGCCCTTAATTCTTTTCCTAACAGTCAGGGCTCCATGTCTGCCCCATTCTATGGAGGGATTCCCTAGCTCTAGTATTTAGGAGTTACTAAGAATTTCATTTCCCCAATCTATAGCCTTCGTCATTTCATACATTAGAATTAGGTTCCCCTTCAAACTTTTTTATTTCATGCTATACAGACCTCATCTTTTCAGTCTTCAAAGCCACTTTCACTGCACCACCCCGCCACCTCCATCTAATCTGAGCACACAAGACTCCTCACTTCCCTTGACCTCCCCCTGCCACAGAGAAATGAGACCTACTACTGTTATTTGTAATTTCAGTTCGGAGTAAGATATGGATTTGTATAAAGGATGGAGTTATCCATTTTGCTTCCAATTCCTGAAGACATCTAGCCTTTTTTTGCATCAACAACAAATTGAAAACATGTTTTTTAGAAACAGCCAACAGTGTCTCTAAGCTCCGCTGGTATTGGAGTGAGAAGACATCGTTATAAATCCCAGCTTTGCCACCCCCTGCTTGTGTAACATTGGGTAAATTACCTGACTTCTCTGGCCCTTAATTGCCTCCTCTGTGAAATGAGAAGGTTGGACCAGATCAGAGGTGTCCAACACCTTGCCTGAACTGGATTAAAATTGGGAACTATTTAATAAAATAAATAAAAATACAATGGAACATGTTGTTCAGGCATTCCAGGTCTTCGTGACCCCACCTGGGCAAAGATAATGGAGGGGTTTGCCATTTCCTTCTCCAGCTGATTTTACAGGTGAGGAAACTGAGACTTGCCCAGGGTCACACAGCTAATAAGTGTCTGAGGCCAGACTTGAACTCATGTCTTCCCAACTCCAGGAAGTGCTCTATCCACTGTGCCCAATAGAATATAGATGATGTTAATATGTAGTTTTCTAAGTCAATATGCAGCCTGCAAGTATCCTTGTGCGCAGCTTAGTGGCCCAGTTCCTATTTGGGTTTGACACTACTTCCGTAGGTGAGCTGTGAGAGTTCTCCCAGCTCTCAATCTAAGATCCTGTAATCTCTTTCCTGGTCACACTGGACAGTTCAGAGACTATCATTTTGCAAGTCTAGTTTATGCTACTTTCCCCAAAAAGTCTTACTTTGCATGGAAACACATTTGCCACTCTTCTTCATGCTTATGAAGCCTTGTGGGGGTTTTCTCAGGCTAATACTATCCACAAACTGGGAGGATTTTTAATTATTATTTTTATGAACTCCCTTTTCCAGAGCTTTACAAAAATCCAGAAGGATTCCTGGGTGACCTCACTATTAATATTTCTCCACCCAGAGAATTGTCCATTTATCTCTCTTTTTTTCTCTAAGCCAGCTCCTTATCTTTAACAAACCAGTCTCCCATAATATCTCCAAAAAATTCCAAATAGAATTAATTCCCACCAAAGGGTTGGAAAGTTTGCCAAAGTCCTCATAAACTGTCTAAACAAAGTGGTCAGCTATGTTGATTGGAATTTTGGAAATAGCCACAAACCATATCGAGCCAAGTCTGGCGAATAAAGTGGTAATCATGACGGGAGTTTGTCCAGGAACAAGGTGTAAGGTCATTGCGACTAATTTTCTTAGTTTTTCACACTAGGAGGTCCTCGACAAATACTTGTGGAAAAGCTAAACTTTCCACTAAAATCCCCCTCCATCACCTCCTTATGGAATGGAAGGTGATCTTGAGTTCCTAAAGGCTATGTTGAGAGAACACAAGGTCTGGTAGATTCTAGCAATTTAATGAATTTTGACAAGCTTTAAATTTTTTTTTTAAAAATTAACATGAATGTTCTTCTGTTCCTCCAATTGGAAAAAGAAAAAGAAAAATATTGTAAGAAATAAGCAGTCAAGCAAAACAAATTCTCACATTGGCCAAGTAAAAACATATCTATCATTTTGCTCCCTGAATCCATCGCTTCTCTCAGGAGGTGAGTAACATGTTTCAGCTTTAGTCCTCTGGAATCCTGATT
Organism: Phalanger gymnotis; assembly: GCA_028646595.1. NCBI lineage: Eukaryota > Metazoa > Chordata > Mammalia > Diprotodontia > Phalangeridae > Phalanger > Phalanger gymnotis. Next base: position 349,511,289 of record CM053625.1, on the reverse strand, counting down.
CATTACTGCGTTGATCAAAGTTCTTAAGTCTTTAAAAATGTATCTCTTCATGTTGCTATTACTATATAAATAATTCTGGTTCTATTCAATTCACTCTGCATCACTTAAAGTTAATCTTCTGATTTTTCTCTGAAACAATTCTTTTCATCATTTCTTACACACAGTAGTATTCTATTAAATTTAAATCCTATCATTTGTTTAGCCATTCTCAGATCGATGAATACCCCCCTACTTTTCTATTCTTTGGCATCACAGAAAGAGCTGCTACATATATCTTTGTACATATGGGTCCTTTTCCTCTTTCATTGATCTCTTTGGTTGGTAATAGGCCTAGTACTGGTTTCACTGTGTTCAAGGATATGCAGTTTTGTGACTACTGGGTCATATTTCCAAATCGTATCCTAGAATGGCTGGACTAATTTCACAGTTCTGCCAACAGTGCAGTAACATGCCCATTATCCCCAAACTTCTGCCAACAAACACTTATTAAACATCAGCTATGTTCAAGCACTGTGTTAGTTACTAGGGATAGAAACATAAAAAGAAAACATTCCTGACTGTAAGATGCTTACATGTATTTTACTGTGGCTGGAATGACTTTAAGTCTGTTTAGCCACTAGAATGTATATTTGTTATCCTGGGATGAGCAGAGCTAAGTTTAGAGAGATTCCTTAAATATGAGATGGATTTTTTGTGTGGAGCGGGGCTATCATCTCACGAAAGAGGCTGCATGACAAAACGGATAAGAGAGTTTACCTTAGAATTAGGAAGACCTGAGTTCAAGTCTAGCCTTTGACACACACTAGATTCATGGCCCTGGGCAGGTCACTCTACCCTTAAGTGCACCCAGGCAACTCTCTTAAGAGAGTAACTTACAGAGAAGTCACTTGTGTGCATTTGTGGAGAGATTTCTCACACCAGGAGTCCTTCACAGGGATGAAATCACAAGTCCTAAATCACAAGACTATTTCCAAGGGCCTGAGGCAAGATTTGAACCCTTGTCTCCCCAATCCTAGTATCCACTCTACCCCATTACTTTTATGGAAACAGAAAATCAGTTCCTCCATAAAGCCTTCCTTGAGTCATGCCTGTCTACAATGGCCTTTCCCTTCTCTGAATTCCCCTAGCTTAGTGCCAAAAACATACCTTTTCACATGAGTATACACAGTGTGATTGTGAATTTTATTTTTTATTTATTCTTAACTTTTTCTCCTCCAATTTTGAGTTCCAAATTCTCTCCTCCTTCCTTCCCCTCCTCTACCCACTGAGAAGGGAAGCAATATGTTTGTTTGTTTTGTTTTTTGGCAGGGCAATTGGGGTTAAGTGACTTGCACAAGGTCACACAGCTAGTACATGTATCAAGTGTCTGAGGCCGTATTTGAACTCAAGTCCTCCTGACTCCAGGGCCGGTGTTCTACTCGCTGCGCCTGATATCAATCGTACATGTGAAATCGTGCAAAACATATTTTCATATTAGCCAGGTTGGGGAAAAGCAATAAAAAACAAGAAACATAAAGAAAATTTTAAAAAGCATGCTTCAATGTGCAGTCAGAGCTCATCGATTTTCTGTCTGGAGGTGGATAGCATTTTTTATCACGGGTCCTTCGGGATTGTCTTGGATCATTGTCTTCATCAGAGTTAGCCAAGTCTTTCACAGTTGATCATCGTTGCCATGGTGCTGTTACTGTGTCCAATGTTCTCCTGGTTCTATTCACTTCACTTTGCATTAATTTAACCATCAATATGTGGATGGCCACCTTGGGGGGAGGGGCTACGCACCAAGTCCAAGGATAATGCCCGTGTGCAAGACACCCTTAAAATTCTTCTGTAATGACTGTCTTCAGAATCAGGGTTACAAGGCAGAGAAGGGAAATCAATAGACTCGTCCAGTTCTTTGATGCTTCAACATTTCAAGGATGTGCAGTTTCATTAATGGATCCCTCTGCTGCTCCAGATTAGACACCCAGATCCCATGGAGTCAATGATGAAAAGAATCACAGAAAGTCAGCATTGAAAAGAATTCTGGGGGGTGGGCATGGGCATTGAATCTAGCCCATACCTGTAAAAAGAGAATTACATCTATAACTGACCTGAGGTCTGTGATTGTGTGCAAGTTATCTTCTCCCAGACTCAGTTTCCTTATCTGTAAAATGGAGATAACAGCGCCCATAGGCACATTATGCTGAGAACCAAGTGAGATATAGGTCATGTAAAAGGCCTTGCCATCCTGAGAGCACTGTATTAAGTGCCTACTGTGTGCCAGACACTTACTAGCTATGTGACCCTGGGCAATTCACTTAACCCTATTTGCCTCAGTTTCCTTATCTGTAAAATGAGCCGGAAGAGGAAATGGCAAACTACTCTAGTATCTTTGCCAAGAAAACCCCAATTGTGGGGTCATGAAGAGTCGGACACAACGGAAACAACTGCCCAACAATAACCATGGGCCAGGCACTGTGCTAAGTGCTTTTCACAAATATCTCATTTGATCTGCACTACAACCCTGGGGATAGATGCTCTTATGGTCTCCATTTTACAGTTGAGGAAACTGAGGCAGACAGAAATGAAGTGACTTGCCCAGGGTCACACAGCTAGAGAATTTCTAAGGCCATATTTGAACTCAGGTCTTCCATACTCTAAGCCCAGTGCTCTACTCACTGTGACATCTACCTGCCTCATAATTATATAAATGTCAGTTACTACTGGGGGTGAAATTTGAGCAAGGCCTGCGAGTCCCCCATAAAAATGATCCTTGAGTAATGATCCCCAAATTATTAGCCATCTCCCTCCTCCAACGCCCATACAATCCGGGACCAAGCCCAGTCTGGGTCATGAGTCCTAGGCAATAGCTGATCTTAGGTCACAATATAAGATGGAAAGGACAAAAGGAAAATCTTGAGCAGGATAGATCTGAAGGTTTCCCCCTCCCTCCCCCGCCATTTTTGGAGATCCTATGAGTCATTAGCATCTTAGGGTTTATTTATCTGCTCTTAGAATAATTCCATATTTTTACTTATTATTATTAAATTCTTTTAAATACCAACATGCTACATGACGCTTCCCACATTCAAATCTCCAGGTTCAAACCCTCAGATCAACCTTTCAATTCTACGTCACTTGGAGGCAAACAAATGTGATTTATCACTGCACTTCTTTTAAAAGTGATTTTCATTGCCCAGATCTCATCTTCCCATGGAACTAATGCCCCTCAACCAAAGGTGAGGAAAATTTTCTCAAGGATTGCAGCCTGCAGTGAAAAAATCATTTGAGGGTCACATCAAATTAAAAAGCCACTTTTGCAATAGAGACCTGACCATCTGACATCTCCTGTAGTGGTCGGGACAGAGTCTTATTTTCTAGTTGCATGAAAAAAAAACTTTTTTACTTTTGAACATCTATTTTTTTAAAACCTTGAGTTCCAAATTCTCTCCCCTCTTCCCTTCCCATCTACCCTCCCTAAGAAGTCAAGCAATTCAACATGGGCCACATGCGTATCATTATGTATAACCCTTCTACAATACTCATGTTGTGAAAGACTAACTATATTTTGCTTCTTCCTAACCTATCCCCCTTTATTGAATTTTCT
>CM053625.1:349475546-349500185 GCA_028646595.1 Phalanger gymnotis | reverse complement strand
CCTTTTTTCCCCTTTTTATTTTTTCTTTTGATTTTGTTTTTAGGGTTTTTCTTGGTTCTGTTTCTTCTTTCTCATGATTCATTCCATTGGTCATAATTCTTCTTCACAACTTGACTAGTGTGTTATACATAGAAGATATATCGGATTCCATGCCGTGTTGGGGAGGGAGGTACAGAGAGGGGGAAGAAAACCTGGAACTCAAAATTATGTAGAACCGAGTGTCGTAAACTAAAAATAAAAACTCTCAAAAAAAAAGAAATGGGTATTTATTATTCTTTTGCTAAATGCTGGGGTTTTTAAACCAAATGGAGTTTTTTATATTGTTAAGAACCTAGCTGGTTTCTGAGAGGTAGGATGGTACAGAGTAGACTTCCGCATAGGAAGACCAGGGTTCAAGTCCAGCCTTTTTCCCATAATGATTTTGTGAGTCTGGGGAAGTCACTTCCTCTCTCACTGACTCCAGACAACTCCTTAATTTTCTAAGTTGGAGACAGGTGCTGAGATCTGCACTGGTGGCAGAGGGCCCTCCCCAGAAGTTCCTTACACTCATTGAATTACAAGTCTGGTTCAAAAGTAGCAATCATAGAAACCCGAAAGCAAAATTCAGTGGAAAAAGTTGTCAAGGAATCAGTGGATTTTCCAATTTAATAATACTAAATAATTTTTATATTGTTTTAAGGTTTGTAAAGTCCTTTACATATATTCTTCCTTTTGAAATTCACAACAACCCTGGGAAGTAGATATTAAAGCTATTGTTATTCTCATTTTACAAAAGAAGAAACTGAATCTCAGACTGGGAGAGACTTGCCTAGGAACTCACAGCTAGTCAGTATCTTAGGCAGGATTTGAACCCAGGACTTCCAATACATGTTCTACATGTACCTGAGCATTAAACATATTTACACGATAGTCAAGTTGTAAAGAAGAACCATGATAGATGGAGTAAATCATGAGAAAGAAGAAACAAAACCAAAAAAGAAGAGACAGAAAAAAAATAGAGAGAGCAGATAGTTGGCCTCAATCTGCACTTAGACTCTGGTAGCTCTTTCCATCATGAGTCTTTTGGAGCTGCAAGATGAGCATTCTTAACCCAGGGTCCCACAGACCCTCCCGAGGGGCAGGGGGATGGATTTCATCAGGCCTGTGAATTTTTTTTCTTAATATTTTGGTAACTATAGTTCAGTATCATTGGTTTGCTTTGCAATCCTATGTATTTTGTTTCATGAATTCAAAAACATGATTGTGAGAAGGGGCCTATTGGCTTTACCAGACTCTTGCCAGTGGGGTCCAGTACACAAAGTATTGACAGGCTACCTCACTCTAGCCACTGGAAGTTTATAAATAGAACTTTACAAATGTTAAATGCTAAATAGAAGTTTCTAAGTTATTTTTTTCAGGAATGATCTCTACTACCAGTGTCAATGCCCACAACACTCCCAGAGTGAAGCCAAACCAGATTGGAAAATATTTAACAAAATAAATAAAAATACAATAGAACATAGGTAATGTTAAATCAAATGGGGCTGTAGGGATTCCCCACAACTGGTCTACACAGTAGCAAGCAAATACTTTAGAAGAAAATAAACTACATAGAAGAGAGGAAACAAACATTTATATGGTAACTACTATGTGCCAGACATTGTGCTATGTACGTTATAAATATTATTTCATTTAATCCTCACAACCTAGGGAGGTAGGTGCTATTGTTATCCCCATTTGACAAGTGAGGAAACTGAGGCAGACTTGCCCAGGTTCACACAGCCGGTAAGTGTCTAAAGCTGGACTTGAACTCAGGTCTTTCTGACTCCAGGCCCGACGTTCTATCAACATGCATTGCCTCTGTGAACAGATATTTGTGAAGCTGAATTGAAAGTAGGTCTGTGTACAGCTTCGTCTGAAAATAAATTTTGGAATAAATTTCCTTGCAGCAAGTTTTCTAGACCTAAGCCTTCTGATTAACTGTCACTGCACACAAAGGATCTTTACATATTTGGGCATGCATTCCGCATGTGTGGGTGTGGGCCTGTAGGGGACATCCCAGAAAGAGGGTGCCAGAGCTCCTCTGACAACTTTCAGGGACAAGTGGGGCTCAGTGCAGAGATGCTTTGAGATGATAAAGGAATTCGTTTTATTGATTACTAACTAAGCAGTGGGGCTGCTGACTCAATGATCTTTAGAAAGGAGTCACCTGCCCTTGGTCTTTCTCCTTCTCAAATGTCATGTCAGGACTATTTGAACCTCTCCCAGGAGAGGGGGAGGAAGAAGTGCCTTTTTCTTCCACATCTGGCCCCACCCCAGCTCCTAGATAGAGCAAGGGCTTTGCTGGGCAAATGGAGCCAGAGTGCTCTGGCCCCAGCTGCCTTTTCCTCTGACCGTTTCCTTCCCTCTATATGAGTGACTGAACAGATGAATATGTCTAGTCTTGGAGGCAACTTTGTATGTTCTAGATAGAGAGTCCGGATCCTTGGTCAGAGCTGACTGGTGGAAGGGGAAGAGGGTTTCTACATCATAGAGGATGACCGCCAGCACAGGGAGGCATTCAGCCTCTGGCCAATCTTACCAAAAATCATAACCTGGTTGGAAGTGTTTGGAACATGCAGAGCTGAGGTGATGTAACAAGCCTATTTTGCAGTTCTGCAAACTACATCATGTTTCAAACAACTTTCCAGGAGAGTATGAAAATAATTATATTACTGCTGTGGCTTATTTTTAGTCTTTGTTAATGGGGCACTTGTTAGAGCCTTTTGTGTTGAACATTTCTTTTGTGTGGTGGAAATAAATAGCTACCCTATACCTGACTTATGTTGAATACTAAGTCCCTTTCTACTTCATCTACCTGGGAGAGACTCTAGAAATGAGCCAAAACTAAACTTTAAGTTATTTTCCTTGAAGGTAGGGAGTGGAGATATAAAGAACCAGAGTATGATAAAAAGAATCTTAACTCCTCACATTAGAAGCTAGGCTTTCCCAGGACTGAACTCAGTAACGACATGCATGGGTCTTGAGCAGAGGGTAATCTTAATATGTTAAGAGAGGGTATAATACACACAGCAATGAACACCCATCTCTCCTTCTTCAAGCTGATGCGGATTTGTGTGGCCTATCTCTGAGTAGGGTGTGGAAAAGGGCCACAATCCTCCACCAAGATGCAAAGAGTTGGTGTAAGCAGAAGATTACAGTGGTTGAAGCACCCAATCCTACCCAGATTGAGCCCCAAAATGTCTATACATTCTCCTGTCCAGTATATAGAGGGAGGTTGGCTAAAAGAAACACATGATGGCCTAGACACTTGTGGAGTAGATAGAAGGTCATAGCCCTAAGTACCTGTCTCTTCTTTCAGATATTTTTTTCAAAGCAGAAAGGATCAGGATTTTTAAGAGATGGGGTTTGTGGAGCTCATGGCAGCTTCATTCCCCAGTGCTAATTGGATACTCTTTCTGCCCAGCCCCACCATCTAGCAGTGAAAGAGGTTACTCTGGTTACTCTGTAGGTCTTCTGATCCTATATCTGAAACCAATCTGAGCCTCCTTTCAAGTGAGAAGGAGGCCCTGGGCTGGACGGGAGCCAGGATGGAAACAGCTAAAGCCCCACTCCAATGTGTTGTTTGATGGTGGGGTAATCCAGGCTTTTGCCCACCTGTGCCCGGGTATCAGTTGCATCCTCTAGCCTGGAGGTTTAAAAATTCAAGGGACACCAGCTTTCTATTCCTACATCCTTCTCCTGATTCTAGCTTGGGTGGAAGGTGCCCAGGGTGTTGGTGAGCCTGAGAAGAGAGAGGATGCTTGGCTCTAGCTTCCTCAGGCCTTGGAGGAAGGGTGGTGATAGCTCATAGTAGAGACAGTCCTGTGGTACAAAAGCTTAAGTTCCAGAGTAGATAGGCATTGCTGACTGATTTGTTGTCAGGGAGGTCACAGAGAATTTCATTATATTTCTGTCATCACTGTTCTTTCCCATTTTGTCTGCCTCATTGACTCGTGATTATTCCACTCAGACGGAAGCCTCTGAGAGTCTAATGAGAGCAGCTAGTACTGACTGTGACTTTCAAAGGTAGCGTTGTTTACCACTCTTTTCTCTTGCCTCATCCCTCTTTTCAAAGCCGAATTTATACAACATCAAAGCATGTCAAAGGAAAACATTTAATTTGAACACCCACATGTTTCCAAATAAGGAATCCATAACCAGGGCAAAGTAGAAAAGTCCTAGGCTGTGTTTCTCGATATCTGGATCTGTCTTTGTACAATCATCCATTAACCCTAACACCTAGCACCTCGCATGGGGCCTTACACGTAGTAGGTGGTTTTTTTAAAGTTTGTTGGTCTGAATCAAATTGAGTGATTGCCTGGATTTCTCACTGTCCAGCTAAATATTTGGCTAGCCTCTCAGCTTGATATGCTTTCGAGATCTTGGCCCTGCCATCAAATGTGACTTACGGAAATCTGATTTTGCTTATGAGCTCTTGTTTTTGTGTTTAGGGGTTAGTCATGCAACCAAGTTTCTCGAATAGTGATTGCTTTCATTCTGCAAAGACATCCCCTTTCCTTAAATCCCTCCCCTCCCCTTGGACATCATCAGACAAGGATAATGTTGTTGCAGTTCTGATATCAACCAATGAAGATTGAGAAAGGATAACTGATTCCAGATGTCCATTAGCAAACATGTGCCTCTGTTCTCAAAGAGAACATTTGTTTGGCTCTTTATGCTATCAAGCACGAGGATGACTTGGGGGTCTTCTGACGGGGTGGGAAGTCTGGAGATCTCAAGGGATGCCATGAACTGAGGAAGAAGGTGATGGAGCTGCCTGGGGGTGCTGCTCCTGGTTCCAGGTCGGTAACGACGGTTCCTCTTTCATTTATTCAAAGCACTATTGCCTGACTACTGGTTCAAGACCTTCTAGGTCAGTTGGACTTGTTTTGTAAGGGCCCGCACTCTAGGGGAGCCTTGGTTGGGTTCTTTACATGACAGTGTATTAAATCAGATCATCCTTGAATTGGAACGTACCTCCAAAGTCATCTACCTTAACCTTTCCCCAAAACATGAATCCCATCTACTGAAAATAACTTTTATTTCTAGAGCACTTTCAAGCCTACCAAGTGCCTTCCTCACAACAACCTGGCGAAGTGAGTGGTCTAAATATTATTCCCATTTTACAGAGTGGGAAGCTGAAGTTCAGAAAGGAAGTGACAGAACTCTATCATGGCGGTAGGTCTTCTGACTCCAACTCTGGTGCTCCTTCTGCTTCTCCACATTCCCAACAGCTCCAGTGATGGTAAGTTCACTATTTCAGAAGGCAATTCATACCATTGTTGGACAACTCTAGTAGTTAGAATTTTCTTAAGGTCATAGCATCCAAGTTCATATTAGTCCAACTCGCTTCCCCTACCTCATTTTAGAAATAGGGAATCTGAGGCCCAGCAAGGTTATGTTACTCATGAAGTCACACAGGTAACAAGCATCAGAGGCAGCATTTGAACTCAGGTCTTTTGACTCTAGAGACAGTACTCTTCTTTATATTGTGCTCTTCCACCTCTTGGTGCTAGTCCTGCTTTTTTGGAGCCATGACAAATAAATCTATTCTTTCTTCTCTATGGAGAGTGCTTTAATGAATCATTGCCCTCCATCTCTCCAAGACAAATTTTGTCCATCTTCTCATAGTTCCCTACAAGGGTCCCACCCAATATGTTGGGAACCATACTCTGGACTTCTCGACTTTCCATGGGTACCAATGGAACATTCGGGCTGTTCCACTTCTTAGCCTTCGCTCTCATGACATCACCAGCTTTTTCAGTCCTATATTTCTTTGGAGAAGTGCTGGAGTGGAGGAACGGTACAGGGCCAGCCTTGGAGACAAGAAGACATGGACTCAGGCCCTGTCTCTGTCACATACTGGCTATGAAATTCTGGACCAGTCATGTAACCTCAGAGAACTCTCTAAGCCTACAAATTATAGACGACGCCCTATTCTGCAGCAAGAAAGGGAGTTTTCATTTGCTCTCTCTACATGGATGAAATCATGGGTATACCAGGGGTGGGGAACCCACAGCCTCAAGGCCACATGTGGCCCTCCAGGTCCTCAAGTGAAGACTTTTGAACAAATTTGTTCTGTGAAGTTTGGATTTAGTTAAAGGGCTGTACTTGAAGACCTAGAAAGCGTATGTGGCCTTGAGGCTGCAGGTTCCCCACCCCTGGTCTACACCAGTATCTTTGATATACTTTTTAAAAAATATATTTGAATTGAAGTCTTCTGTTTCTTTCATCATCGTAGTTATCCCAAGTGTCTCTCTCTCCCCCCATCCCATAGGCCAAATAGTACTTTTTAGAGAAGAAAAAATCAGCACAATTGATCAAAACATTGAAAATATCTGGAAGCCTGTGCAATGTGCAACACCTGTGGACCTCTCACCATTATGAAGGCACATGCTAAGGGCGTCTCTTCATGTGAGTCCTGCTTGATCTTTCTAATTTTGTTACATTTACTTCTCGTGTTTCAGTGTGTAATCTTTCTGTTTATATTGTTGGAGCCATTATGTATATTGCTTTCTTGGTTCTACTGACTTCTTTCTCCATCAGTTCATAAATTTTTCCAGTCTTCTCTACATATAGCATTTCTTATAGCACAATTACATTCCATTTCATTCATGTACCACACTCTGTTTAGCCATTCCCCAATTGAGAAACATCTGCTTTGTTTCCAATTCTTTGCTATCACAGTAAGTGCTACTACAAACATTTTGCTGTATATGGGGAGTTTGTTCTTATCAATGGCTTCCTTGGGATATACACCTGGTAATGGAGTCTCTGGTTCAAAGGCTATGGATATTTTAGTCATTTATTTGTATAATTCCAAATTGCTTTCCAAAATGATTGTTCCTATTCACAGCTTCACCAACAATGTATTAGTGTGCCTATAATTCTACAACCCTTCCAACGTTGCCATTTTTGGTCATTTTTGCTGCCTTTCAGGATATGAAGTGAAATCTCAAGACTGTTTTATTTGCATTTCTCTTATTATGAGGGATTAGGAGCATTCTTTAATGTGATTGCAAATATTCTGCAATTCTTTGGAGAACTGTTCACATCTTTTGACCATTTATCTATTGGGGAATGGCAGTGCCATCTCCAGTTGACCTGATCTATATCTTACCACTGGACCAAGGTGGCTTCAGAAGAGAAAGTGAGGCTAGTGACTTTGCACGGCCCTCCCTCACTTAAATACAATTCACTTGCAAGTCATGATGTCACCTTCCTGATGTCATTGTCCTCTTTGAGAAGAAAGGACAAAAAACAATAATAACTGGGGAGTGGCTATTAGGCCTATATATTATATGCTGTTTGTTCAGTCGTTTCATTCATGTCTGACTCCTCGTGACCCTATTTGGGGTTTTCTTGGCAAAGATACTTTCTTCTCTAGATCATTTTACCAATGAGGAAACTGAGGCAAATAGGGTGAAGTGACTTGCCCAGAGTCACACAGCTGGTGAGTGTCTGAGACCAGATTTGAACTCAGGTCCTCCTGACTCCAGGCCCAGCACTCTGTTCACCATGGCTCCACCTAGCTGCTCCCTATAGATTACATATGTAATATACGGTAACGTATTCAGCATATATGATATAATATATAACATGTATACATGTTATTATGTACATGTATACACAAGAACGTGTGTGTGTATATATGTGTATATATATACAGTTTCTATATCTCAGAAACCAAACCCTTATCAGAGAAATTTGATACAAAGATTTATTTTATTTTCCATTTGACAACTTCCTCTCTTATCCTCGGTGTGGTATCATGTTTGATGCTACTCGTAGGATGTAGTTCTCTCTTGATGGTATAACCTATTTCTAGCCACCATACATCTCTCTGCTGCCCTCCATGTGACCTGCAAATTGAATTTTTTGGTGACTGTGGTATCCCATGCTTTGCAGTCCTATAACACCTCCTTCACAAAGTATTAAATTACAACTTGTTTTAATGCGCCATGAAGGATAGGGAGTCATGGGATAGGAAGGGACATTTGGGGTGTGTTCATGATTCCAGCATGTTCCTCTGTGTTGTTCCTGGCACCCATCATTCCATTTCCTGACTCCAGGCATTTCCACTGTCTGTCTGTCCTCCATGCCAGGAAATCTCTCTCTCCTCATTTCCAATGTCTGGCTTCCTTTAAGTCTCAGTGAAAGCTCTACCTTCTTCAAGAAGCCTTTCTCAGTTTTCCCTAATCTTAGTGCCTTTCCTTTGAGATTATCTCCAATTTACCTTGTATACAGGGTGCTCCAAAAAGTCTTAGTGAACATTTTAGCTTCAGTAGCTTGAAACTGCACTAAGACTTTTTGGAGCACCGTGTATATCTCGTTGGTATGTAGTTGTTTTGATGTTTTCTTCCCCATTAGACTGTCTTTTGCCTTCCTTTGTATCTGAAAAAATTAACTCAGTGCCTGGCACACAGAAGGCACTTAACAAATGCTTGCTGATTTGGTAATAACTCCATGAGGCAAAGTATACAAAGATTATTCAGTCTATTTTACATTTAAAGTCACTGAGGCTTAAAATGGTAAAGGGTCTCACTGCTAGGAAATGTTAGAGCTGGGATTTCTAACTCTAAGACCAATGTTCATGCCATTACCCATGATGCTCTCCTATGATAGAGTCTTTCTATGACAGCAGAGCAGTAACCAGGAATTTTTGTACCTAGGGTAGCTGGGACCAAGCCCTACCATCAATTGGGGGGGGCACTAATTACTTCCCACTGCCTACTCCTCCAGCCCACCTCGCCCACACACAAAGATGGTCATAATGTGGATCTTGCTATTGCCCACAAATGCACGAACTCTACGTTCAAGAAGTCCAAAGTCTCCTTCTCTGGCCATGATCTGTTGACTTTTTTTTTTTTACCTCTTCTCTGCCTTCCCTTACAAAACCCTACTCTTCATCTGCATTGTGACTGCCAATCCCTTGGCTCCTCCATTCTCTCTCAAGGCCATCTCCTCCGCACTAACCACCACTTTTCCCCATCTAGACTCCATGATGAACCCATCCAACTCTACACTGACCTCCTTTCTGGAATCTCTTATTCTACTTTTCATTATCACTGCTGATTCCCAGCCAAGCTTCAGCCTTGGATCCTTCCCACCATTTGCTGTTTGTATTCTTCTTTCTAGTTTTTCTGTCTCCCTTACTAGGATTGTCTCTTTTCATGGTTGCTAGTGAAGCCTCCCTTGCCTTGGTCTTTCTAATTTGCTGCTTAAGTTTAAAGACATTGTATTTAAGGGTATATTCAGGTATTTCCCAGAGTGGATAATAAATATTTTACATAAATTTAAACCAGCCATTTCTGGAAATTAGACCAGGAGGCGGCTGGTAAATATTTAATGACCAGCTCTCTGGGTGGTAGTGGTGGTGAAAAAGGAACAGATTAATCTCCATTATTAACACTTAATTTTAACATTATTAACATTTCATTTAATATTAACATTATTAATTAATCAGCATTACTAACCTTCATATATCTAATAATATCACCTTCTAAGTGTAGACAATGAACAAAACAATAAATCGGGTCCTGATTTTTAGCATCCAGTGTGTAAATGCTCACACTGAAAATGTAACAATTGACTCTCTCCAGTCAGTCAGAGGCAGCTTAGTCCACCCCGACAGTGAGCTGCCATGGCTTTAAGGGCTTTATTTAGCCCATCTTACTAAAAGGTTGCTTTTACCCTCCCTCTACTCTCAGACACTTGCAAGGTGGGGACAAGAGATCCTTATAGGGAGCTGTAGCTATAGGGACATAACTAGCCATTCTTTCTCATGAGCTCTAGACTTCTGTCTCCAAATGCCTGGAGACATCTCCACCTACCTGTTCCACAGACCTGTCAGGCTTAACATGTCTAACTCACCCTTCTTCCTAATGTTCTTATTTCTCTTGAGGGAATCCTTTATCCTTCCAGTAACCCAGCCACCACCACACCATCCATATGTGGAACCATCTGTTACAGCAAATGGAGAAGTTTTGAATGCTGTGGATAAGTTCACTTACCTTGGTAGTGTACTTTCTGGGGATGTACACATTGACAATGAGGTTGACTCACCACATTGCCAGAGCTAGCTCGGTGTTTGGGAGGCTCCAAAGGAAAGTATGGGAGAGAAGAAACATCGGACTGACTACCAAAGTGAAGGTCTACAGAGCCATTGTGCCGACCTCATTGCATGCCTGTGAAACCTAGACAGTCTACCAGTTCCATGCCAGGAAACTTAATCACCTCCATTTGAATCGTCTTAGGAAGATTCAGAAGATCACCTGGCAGGATAAGGTACCAGACACTGAGGTCCTTACTCGAACTAAACTGCCAAGCATTCAAACTCTGCTTCAGAGAGTGCAATTCTGATGGGCTGGCCGAGTTGTTTGAATGCAAAACATACATTTACCAAAAAGACTATTTTATGGAGAACTCGTACAGGGCAAGTGTTCACATGGTGGTCAAAAGAAGCTGTACGGGACACTGTCAAGGTCTCTCTTAAGAACTTTGGAATTGATTGTGTGACGTGGGAGACATTGGCACAGGATCGCTCAGCATGGCGTGCCCACGTCAGAGAAGATGCGGTGCTCTATGAGCAAAGCAGAATTGAAACAGCTCAAAGGAAATGCAGGATGTACAAATTTGGAGTGTCCACCCCAAATGTTCACATGGACTATTTGTGCCCAGTGTGTGGCAGAGCATTCTGAGCTCATACTGGTCTAATCAGCCACAGTCAGACAAAATGAAACTTGACTCTAGCATAGTGATGTCATTTTGGTCCTCTTCGAGAATGAAGAACAACCACCATCTGACTATGAAACTTGGGAGTAATCTTCCAGTCTTCACTCTCTCATACCATACTACATCTCATCCCATCTAATCAATTTCTGAGTGTTGTTTGCCTCACAAAAATATGTATTTCTCCTTTCCACTCATGAGTGCAGGATTGTATGGGGTGTTCAAGAAGGATTAACACTTAAGCCGTGAGGGCTTATTCATCTATCTTTGGTGTCTACCTGGTACTCAACTCTCACCTGTGGCTCCAAGAAGCTATTGTGTGTGCTGCAACTATACCATCTGGGCAGATGGCTAAACCAGGTTGAGGGTAACTGACAGGCCTCAAACCCATTGGTGATTTAGGGGGTGTCTACCCCAAGTACGTGAAGACTTCTCCTGGTGGAATGGGCAAATGAGGACAATTTGTCCCAACAGCCATGATGGCGATGAAGCAGGTGCTGTGGAGTGCTTGTTTGCTCTTGTTGTATGTCCTTCATTCTCAAAGAGGACCACTGACCATAGAGGATGATGTCTTGACTTGCAAGTGAATTGGATTCAAATGAGGCAGAGCTGTGCAAAGTCATCAGCCCCACCCTCTCCTCCAGGGTCATCAGAGTCCAGTGGCAGGACACAGATCAGGACAGGAGCTCTTAGGGCTTGGTCGGACCTCAAAGCCGCTAAGGTCATCCACTGCATCCTGGGCCACCACCAGTCATTCTGACTCTTGTCCTGCTTCGATGACTCAAGAAGAGAGAATGAGGCTGATGACTATACTACTCTGCCTCACTTAAGTCCAATTCACACATCACGCCATGATGTCATTGGTCCTCTTCGAAAGTGAAGGAAAAACAGCAACCACAGGGCCTCATCCCTTCTTCCCTGAATTATTGCCACAGTCCCTTAAATGATTCCTCATCCTCAAGAGTCTCTCCCTCTCCAGTCCATCTTCCACACAGCTACCAAACCGATTTTCCTAAAATGTAGGTCTGAGCATGTCACCCTTCCCCCCAAAATTCTCAATGGTTTCCTCTTTCCTTTTCAATAAAATTCAAACTCTCCTGGTGGGCCATTAAAAGTTCCTTCACAATCTGGTTCAAGTTTATTTTTTCCAGCTGATTGAACAACATTCCCCCTTTGTACACCCCATTTTCCAAACAAACTGGTCTTCTTGCCAGTCCTCATGTTTTCCCCATGCCTGGAATGCTCTCTCTCTCTTTACCTCTGCCCTTGGCTCCCTTCAAAGGTCAGCTCCAATGCCACCTTCCTTGATGAGGCCTTTCCTAATCCCCTCCCTGCCAAACCCAGGTGCTGTAACCTCACCCCCTCACATACCCTCTACCAAGAAATTACATTGTGCAAAGGATTGTGGGATCATAGCTCTACGTTAGAGTATGGTAATTGCTTTGTATCTGGTTATATGTGTATGTATTGTTTTCCCTCATGTAAACAGCTTGAGGGAAGGAGTGTTTCATTTTTGTTTCTGTATTCCCAGTGCCTAGCACACAGTAGGTACTTAAATACTTGTCAAAAGCAGGATGATTTCAGAAAAACCTAGAAGGATTTACATGAACTGATGCCAAGTGAAGTGAGCAGAACCAGGAAAATATCATACACAGTAACAGCAATATTGTTCAATGAAGAACTGGGAAAGACTTACCTATTCTCAACAGTAGAATGATCCAAGACAATCCCAAAGGACTTGTGATGAAACATACAATCAACTTCCAGAGAAAGAACTGATACTTTCTGACTACACAGTGAAGCACACTATTTTTCACCTTCTTTTTCTTTTTTTCTTCCTCTCTCTCTTCTTCTTTTTTCCTCCTTCCTTCCTTCCTTCCTTCCTTCCTTCTTTCCTTCCTTCCTTTCTTCCTTCCTTCCTTCGTTCCTTCCTTTCTTCCTTCCTTCCTTCCTTCCTTCCTTCCTTCCTTCCTTCCTTCCTTCCTTCCTTCCTTCCTTCCTTCCTTCCTTCCCTCCTTCCTTCCTTCTTTCCTTCCTTTCTTTTTTTCTCTCTCTCTTCCTCCCTTCTTTTCTTTGTTTCTTTCTCCCTATCTGTCTTTCTAAATTTCTTTACAAAATGGCCAACATGGAAATGTTTTACATGATTGCACACCTATAACCTATATTGGACTGCTTGCTGTCTTGGGGGAATGGGAAGGGAGGAAGGGACAGGATCTGGAACTCAAAAGTTTTCTTTACAGTGTTAAATATTATTTTAACATGTAATTGGGAGGAATAATAAAATAATACCTGTCAAATGAACAAATGAAAAGAAATATAGTTCTAGAGTCTTTTGTAGCCCATGATTTAATGACTTTTTTCTCGGTTTGAATCTGTAAGCCATCCCTTTGGTTCATCCCATCTCCTTGCCAGTCTCCTGATTACATTCGAGAACTGAACTGATGAGTGAAGCCAGGTGAAAAGGATGAGAGTAAGAGTTCTGTGCCATTGAGGCTCTGGTGATCTCCCCGGAGCCATATGGGAGCTGACCCATCCATCTAACAGATGTAGTAGCCAAGTCAGCAGCCTGAATCCCCAAATCTGGCCCCGCCAGATGCTTGCACCCCACCATGCCCCCTCCATTGGTGTCTTCTTTTTAAACCTGATAGTTATTTCTATTAAAAAAAATTCTGTAGCTCCCAAAAGCCCGGAGGCATGCTTCCTTGCTGCTGCTTACTCAGCTTTTGTCCAGAAAGCGCCACTTTTGGAATTCTATTCTACGTGTCCACTTGAATAAGCGCCTTCCGCTGGGCTCTGGTTTGGTTCGCATTCTCGCTGATCCTATTTTAGTTCACTTTGCTCTGACAGCCCCTTTACCTGCCATGTGCAAGCGATTTCCATCCCGCAAGCTGCCCCTCACCTCTCATTAACAGGAAGCCAAAGGAAACGGCCGCAGGAGAGATGTTGGAAGCAACGAGAACCGGCAAAGGCAGAATTATGTGAGGTTGAACTTGACAGACTTGGCAGAGATGAAGCCACCAAAAATATAGGCTTTGTCTCGATCGTATTTTAATTCCATCTTCATTCCCTACCTTGGTTTAAAAAGAATGTACTTAATTTAATACCACAGACGTTAGCCAAAACCAATTGGAGAGGACTGAGGGCGGCTTGAGTAACATTGATGCCTTCGGATTTCTTGATAGGACCTTCATTGTAACTCTGAGACTTGGTGACGAAGCTTTGGCCGTTGGCAAGTTTTCATTTTTGAACCTACAATCCACTGCTGCCCTTCTGCAAATATGTAACCAACTCTGCTGCTGGGCCAGGACTCACTGGCCTCTCTCTGCGTATTTTTACCTTCTAGTGCCTCGTAGCTTAGAATAAAAAGGTCTAAAAGAAACGTCTTTTAAAACTTTTGGTAAACAGAAATAGAACCTGGTAGGAGGATTTTTGATCCATGGGCAAGAACACTGAGTGGAAAAACGTCTTTCAGTCTAGGTTAAGTGAAAGCAGTGGGCTGAGATGGATTTTCAGGAACCCACATGACCTGAAATGGTCCCACTTCCCCCCAAATGTCTTCAACTCTCCCCCTCGTATGTATCATAGTTGTGCAAAGAGAGTGAACTGGGTATACTCAGGTGTTCTGGCATTCCCTGGGGCAAACATTATTATTGGCCCTTCCTTGGCCCCTTCAGGGGATGTGCTATTTTATGAAAAGAAGGGCAGAACCCAATGACAATTTTTGCCCTAGGGTGGGCAGGCACTATGTTCCATATGTATGTATGGTGAGCACTAGAGAGACAATGGCGTGGGGAGGTACAAGAGAGGATAGGTGGTCCCTTGAGTTAGCCACCAGAGATTTTTGTGGTGCCTCATGAAAATAGCCGACGTGTCAGTCATAGCTAATTTTATCAGTACATCTATGAGGGTATTTAGGAGAGGCAGATCATAGGAAGCAAACTGGGACTAAACAGACACAGTGGCACAAGCACCTATATATAGCGAGAGTTAATAGAGTGAGTGAAATGAAAAGAATAGTTGGGTATTTTTCTGAGCTCAAACCTATACGCATTCTGCAACAGAATTAGGAAAATCAACGTAGGACTTGGGGAGCAATTTTTTCACAGCTTCTGAAAAGCTATCCCAAGTTCAAAGTATTCTGTGAGTATTCATCCAATCAAAACTATAGCTCATGAGACCCCACTGATGTTTCCTTTTACTAGAAATAGAATATATTTAATTCAAAGCAAAAGCAATTACTGAAATTACATATATTACTGAAATTATGTGTATATTATATATACATATTACATACATATAGAATGAAAGTAGTAACAGGATTTCTTCTCCATTAGCCTGGGGGACGTTGTCCCTTAAATATCTCTATTATCCATAAGAAGAGTGAACACACGTAGGAAACGTGTAGAGGAGCACACAGAGAACACATGATCAAAGAACATCTATGGAGTACACATATGTAGGGAACACATGTGGCCAGGGAATACATGCTGAGGCATACAACAGAAACGCCATGTGTCCAAGGAGCACATATGGATGGCACCTACAGAGGGAACATGTGTTCAGGGAATTTGTGGCAACAGTAAAACTCACACCTGAGATGCTGCAGGACAGCTGAAACGCTCTGGTGACATTATCCCGTTATTTTCTCTGTTCTCTGTGGATCTATCATCTCTTCTTGAAATTGCCTCACCTGTCCCATATTTGTTGCTCTTGTGGACATGCAGTCTCTGAGTATCCATATGCTCTCATCTCTTCAGAGCCTTTTGTTAACCATCTTGCCTACTGTCTCTTCAGGCTTCCTTGGCTTTCTCCAAGACAGTTCAAATCCCACTTTCCGCTTGGCTTTCCTGGTTGCCCCCACTGCTGGTTCCTTCTCTCTGAAATTACCTTCCATCTACTCTGTATATATCTCGTACACACATAATGGTTTGTAAGTTGTCTCCTCCGTCTGGATGTGAATTCTGAGAGGACGTAGACCATGCTTTCGCTCTTATTTCAAACCCCAGCACTCAGCACAATGCCTAGTACATGGTTAGTGGACAATAATGTTTGTGGACTAACTGAAAATTTCTCCCTGATGAAGGCAGGATGACTTTTTTTTTTCTTGTAGTCCAGGGCTATGGTGACTAAGAGCCACCAAACCCAGTTAAAGACTCTGAAAACAGCTAGGTAGAGGGCCCCTCTGCTAAGTCTATCATTTGAACTCTCTATGTCTGAAGCTGAAATGGACCATAGTCCATTGCTCTGAATGACTTTCTGACTTAGGGTCAGAAATTCCCAAGCTCCTCTCCAGCTTAGCTTGCAAATGAATATGAGTCAAAAAAAAAAGTTAAGCAAAGTAGGCCTTAAACCACCTGGACTTGTCTTTATTATGCATATCTGTCAGGGCCAAACCCTCCTAAATCCAGTGCTTGTATTTTGACCAGGGGAAAAAACTTCCCTGTTTACCTATAGAAGTAATGATCAAATCCAGTTGCCTATATGGATCATACCAGCTGGATTTATTATGTATTCTCCATCCCTAAAGAATGGTGCTTGGCTGGTATATAAGGCACTTATATTCCTAGGGGGAAAAAAACCCTGAAATCTGCGCCTAAGTAATTAACAGGAGTAAGGGAGGTAGCCCAGTAGAGTAGATAGGGCCTAGAGACAAGAAGACCTGAGTCTAAATCTGGTCTCAGACACTTACTAGCCATGTGACACTAAACAACTCATTTAGCCTCTGTCTGCCTCAGTTTCTTCATCTGTAAAATGGGGATAATAATAGCACCTATTTCTCAGGATTGTTGTGAGGACCAAGTGAGAAAATATTTGTAAAGTGCTCAGCCTAGTGCCTGGCACAAGGTAGGTGCTAGGGATAAATGTTAGCTATCATATTCATTAGCAGTAGTCATAGTTTTAGTATAATTATGGAGAGCTCCTCCAACGATCTGTTAGTAGAGTTAGTTAATCATATGAATACATAGGTTTCAGGGTTGTTGTTTTTTTTAATATTGTAGAATAACACAACATAACGTAGAAAAATACTCTATAGAATGAAGGGACTGAACTAGACGATCTTGGTTTAAATTCTCTTTCTGTTACTGCCTGGGTGACCTCAGGTAAGTCACTTTATCTCTCTGGGCCTTGGTTTTCTCATCTGTAAAATGAAGGGCAGGACTAGATGACCCCTAAGATCTCTCCCAATTTTGAATCTTATGACCCTCTGAAAATGGAAAGGATCTGTACAAGAAACTTAGAATCACCACGTGAATAAAAAGTGAGCTTGCAGCGCCACCTACTGGCTGGAGTTTGGTATAATCCACCTGTGAAAGCATCATTCCCTAGTCGTGGCTTCTCCAACACCATCGCTTCTTTCAATCACCTTGCATTTGCCAAACAGCTACTACATGCCCAGTTATTTTGGGGAGACATAAAAGTAGTTTAAAAATTACTTGGTCTTCTGAAAATGCCCTCAGAAACCTCTTCACGCTGGAAGCTCACTGCACCCCTGGGCTTCACACATTGGAAGTACTCTGCCTGCCCCACTGTGACCTCTCCCACTGATTGGCTGGTCCCATCCAGAGCCTCCATTTTAAGGAAGGTGCCCAGGCCATCTATGTCTTCCCCCAGTACCTTCAACTCTACCCATCCCTGTTGGTCTTCCTTTTATATGTTGTCTTAGCAACTGGAGGGCAGGGACTTTCTGTATATATTTGCCAGTTCCCAGTACATGGTAAATTCTTAATTAATCCTTGTTGACTTGTTGTAACCCTGAAAACTAAAACATCCAATCGCAGAACAGTATTGCTTCAAGAGACCTCAGAGATTCCAATCTAGATTCCGCCATTTGTATAACCGATATACATATACACACATATATGTATAATACATTATGTAGATAGACATAGATAGATAGACAGACATAGATAGAGATGAATAGATAGACATAAATAGATAAATAGATAGACAATAAATAGAGATGGATAGAGACAGATAGATAGACATAGACACAGATAGATAGATGATAGATAGACATACATAGATAGATAGACATAGATGTTAGAGATAGATAGATAGATAGATAGATAGATAGATAGATAGATAGATAGATAGATATTATCCGACTATCTGTATACCTTTGAATATGGCATTTCACTTTTTGGGCCCATGTTTTCTCATCTGTGAAATGAAATGGATAGAGCAGATGTCCCCTAAGCTCCTTTTCTATTCTAAATGTTATGCTTTTTTTTCATCACCTAGTCAGCACCATAAATTTAGTGCTAGAACATTTGAGGCCAGTGAGTCCAAACCCCTCATTTATTTGTCTGTTTGGTCATTCATTTATTTTTAGCAATAGGAGTTAAGTGACTTGCCCAGGGTCACACAGCTAGTAAGTGACTGGGGCCAAATTTGAACTCGGGTCCTCCTGACTCCAAGGCCAGTGCTTTATCTACTGCACCAACTAGCTGCCCCTAAATTCCTTATATTTACAGATGAGCACACTGAGGCTGAGAGAGATTAAGAGATGAGCCCAAAGTTGCACAGCTAGTAAATCTCATAGGTGGGATTTGAACCCAAGTTTTCTTTTCTCCAAGTCTGATACTCCAACCACTGTACCACACTGCCTCTCCTACCTGATATATTGCTTTACAAGAGAGGAAGCTAAGTTCCCCTGAGAGAAAGTGACCAGCCCAAGATCACACAGCTAGTGAATGGCAAACCTGAGACTTCAGCTCAAGTTTTCTGACTTCTTGTCTTATGGTCTTTCCCCTATACCATATTTCTCTCAAAAAAAAATAGAAAGAACCTCCAATAAAAAAGTAATTTTTATGAAAGCTATATTTTCCTAAAATCAAAACAACAGACAGTTAAAAGGGGGGAGGAGAATCAATGGTAACTTGGCTCTATCCAAGCAACAAAGAACCAATCAACCTGGGTAAACGAACTGCCATCTGGACATTCCCAAAGGAATGGAACCACTTGGTGCCAACTGTGTTGAGAACTCAGAGTTCTAAGGTGATCCTAAGTATCCTAGTGTACTTAAGGGCCAATTTTGGGCACAATTATAAAGTACTAAGAGCTAGCCTTTATATAGCACCTTAAGGATTTCAAGGCATAGTTTATATTATCTCATTTGACTCTCACAAGAGCCCTAGGAGGTGGGTACTATTATTAAGCCCATTTTACAAATGAGGAAACTGAAGGTTGAATGTAAAGGTCAAAATGTCACGTATCCAGAGACAAATAGAAGGGGGTAGATTTTAACTCAGAGTTCCCTGTTTCCTAGTCTAACACTCCATGAGCTGCACAACTTCTAGGCAGAATTTACCTCTGGCACCCCCAGCCCACACCCTTTTTCCTGTTAGTACCTTTCTTCCCCTTTCCTCTTAACCTCAATCTTCCAGTGTGAGGGGTGTGCCAGAGGCAGCAGGAACTGGCTCAAGAGCTGATTGTTTACAATGATCCAAGAAAATTCCAAAAAAACCATGATGAAAAATTCTAGCTACTTCTAGAGAGAGATCTGATCCACTCTGAGAGCAGATTGAAGCATATTTTTCTTGCTTTTTTTGCAACATGGCTAATATAGAAATGTTGTACATGAAAAAAATAAAATGAAATGAAATTTTTTAAAAGAGCCGATGGTTAAATTTTCGGTGAGAATGTTTACACCTTGGAAATCAACAAATACAACAGATTAGGACTTAATTTGTTCTGTTGACTGTGGACTTAGGAAGCGTTGGAGAAAATGTTAATAATGCAAATTAAACTTAAAGTATGTCCCGTGTACATCCTTTTTCTGAGAGTTGATTGTGAAACAGCTGTCTTCTCCTCCCATCATCAGTGACTCATCAGTCATTAATGACTAATAATTACTAATAGTGACCCCTTTTATGAATTTTAACCTCTAATGGAGATCAAAATCTAGTATGAGCTTCAGATGAAACTTAGATGGTGGAATTTCAGGCATTGAGATAAGGATATTTGTTGTTATGGTTATGATTTTATCAGGATGATTTTTTTCCCCAGGATGATTTTCTTGGGCAACCAGGTTGCCACCCCCCACCCTGACATTGCGCAGCATGGCTAGCTGCCTGCTATGGCTCTCAGAACTGTTCTAGGCCTCCCCTGAATCCAAATGGCACTTGTAAAGCCCACACCTGTTACTAAGGCCACCAATAAGATCTGGGGGCACCTGTGTTACCTGAACTTGTTGCCAAGGGTCTGGGGTTCTTGGCTTAAAGAGCATGGCCTGGCAACTGTTCTGTTGCTGGCCAGGTGAATGATTTCTTACTGGCTGTCTCTGAACAACAGCAAACAGCCAAGGGGAAAATGGGAAAAGGCAGCCGATTTTAAAAGGCACACCTGGTACACCACTTTACTTCTACAATCAAGGTGAAGAAGAGTGAGCCAATACAAAATACAAAATTCAAGGTAGCAAACGTCTGGAGAAGAGATATTCAGATGTGGCATGCCGTTGTATTGCTATTACACTGACACAAATACATATAAAACATAGTAAAAAATTTATACAAAAAAGTTAGGTATCTGTAGCATCTTTGAGTTTTCAAAATACTTTCCTCACAACAAGCCTCTGAGATAGGTAAAGCATGTGCTGTTAGGTCCATTTGGTTGTTGTTCGGTCATTTTTAGTCATGTCTGACTCTCCATGACCCCATTTGGGGTTTTCTTGGCAAAGAAACTAGAATGGTTTGCCATTTCCTTCTCAGACTCATTTTACAGATGAAGAAATTGAGGAAATTCCAACGAGAGTTAAAGTGACTCTACCAAGGTTCCCGTAGCTAGCTAGAAGCAGAGCCAAAGATTGACCCTGTGTCTTCCAGTTCTCGGTCCGTCTTTTCCCTAACGTCCTGTTGAGGGAGTAGCTTGCTCTCCTCCTGATTCACGTATAGCTTCCTATGACCACCCTTCACTCACCCAGTGTTCCAGCTAAGTCGGACTACTACCTCTTTCCCAAACCTGACATTCTCTCTGCCTGCCAGGTCCCAAATGCACCCTCTCTTCACCTCCACCTCTTACAATCCTTGGCCTTTTTCAAAACTCATTTCAGATGCCACCTTTTGTCCACCCCTTTCCTTACATGCTCCCCTCACTCCCAACTGTTAGCACTCTTTCAGTCCTCAAACTGTGTTGCAGTCAAATACCAATGTATGTGTCATATTCCCTCTCCTACCCCAGAATGTAATCCCACTGAGGGCAAGAATTGTTTCCTTTTCTTTTTCGTATCCCCAGATCATTGCACAGTGTCTTGCCCACTGAAGGTATTTAATGATAATGTTTGCTAAATTGAAAATATGTTTTCCAAAGAAACGCCATTTCCCAACTCCCCACATCTCTCCCTATCTGTCCTGCTTAGCAGCCCATATTGGAGTCAGCCATTTTTCCAGCGGGTTAGTTCTGTCTTCTTTTATAGGCTCCATGCTCCTGGAAGGGAAGGATCCTTTATTTGTGCTTTTCTATCCCTGGGCCAAGACCAGAACCTCGGAAGCACAGGAAATATTTCCCAAACAAATACAGCTCTTCCCTTGGACTCCACTAAGAGTTCTGCTTCATCGGCCTCTTCCAAATGTGTCTAGAGTCTTGGAGAAGAAAGGGCTCTGAGGGTCTTGAAAGATGAGAGTGGTAGGGAGGGAGCAGAGCTTCCAGCCCACCCATGGCACATTTTCCTCTTCCAAGCCCTGAAATTGTGGGTCAAGCAAGTGAATCTCAGGTATCCTGGCTTCTTTTCTGGTCTTTCAAATCTCTCATTGGACAGATGGCACCAAACCTCAAATAGATCAGTGGGGTAAGGAACTGTGGGTAAGAAAATGCCCTCTACCGAGGCAGATGGGTAATTGTTCTGTGATTTAGTCTCACTCAGAAATACAGAAGGGTGAGGAGCATGTAATAAGTGTCCAGCCTTTGTATGAGACAGACAGGCAGACAGAGACAGAGAAACAAAGAGACACAGAAATACAGAAACAGAGAGAAAAGGGGGGTGGGGTGGGGGGGGGAGTGCAATTATCCAGCCTCACCAGAGGCAGTTGGAACTGTCTCAAGAGCTGATTGTTTACGATGATCCAAGACAATTTCAAAGAGCTCGTGATGAAAAATTCTAGCTACTTCCAGAGAGAGAGAACTGATCCACTCTGAGGGCAGATTGAAGCATATTTTTTCACTTTCTTTATTTTTCTTATTTTTGTTGCAACATGGCTAATATATAAATGTTTTGCATGAAAAATAAAATGAAATAAAAATTTTAAAAGAGCTGATTGTTAAATTTTCAGTGAGTATTTACACCTTGGAAATCAACAAATAAGACAGATTAGGGCTTAATTTGTTCTGTTGACTGTAGATTTAAGAAAGTATTGGAGAAAATGTTAACAATGCAGACTAACCTTAAAAGCATATCCTGTGTACATTCTTTCTAAGAGAGTTGATTGTGAAACATTTACCAATATGCACTATTACTCAATACCCTCATGCTGTCTGTTTGAGGAAGATTTTCAAAAATAAATGAAACAGAAAAAGGGCTTCTCTCCAGAGCTGTCCTTTGATACAATTGTAAAGGAGAAAAATTTCACCCCCATCTACACCCTTCCCACTCCCCAACCCAAACTTTACCCTTTTCTCCTCCATTCTTGCCACAACCTCCCTCGGGAGGGAGCCTGGTGTCCCTTCACCCCAGCTACTCTCCTCCTCCCTAGCTACTCCCCTCCTCCCCACCCCCATCTACCTTTCTCCTGTCCTTATGATCTCTCTCTCTGGAGCATCATCAGGTCCCCCTCCTGTCACAAAGGGTCCTTCACTCACACAGAGATCTCCCCCATCTTGTAAGTCCTTGTTTTTCATGATCCCTTGTGCTACTCTTTTCAATGCCAGTTTCTGTGCCAGTGTGTTCCTCATCCTTGCCAACCTTATAACCCTCTCCCCTTCTGAATCCTGGAACTCTGATGGCTGTCCTTTGGGGATGGCATTCTCAAAGGTCACATGTGGCTTCTTACCCAATGTAATCACCTTGCTGTGTCCCTTATTGGCTTTTACACTTGCATCCATGGCCCTGGACACTCCTTGCATACATTCTTCTCCTACATCTCTGATTACTCCTCTGTTTCTGGCTCTGCTTTCTGCTCCCTAACATTAGACGCTCCTCTAGGCTCAGCCCTCAGCCCTCTCCTCTTCTCTCTATAAATTCTCACTGTTAACAATGATCCTCTGCTATTCTCTCTACCATGTGAATGACTACAAAGTCTCGATTTTCAGCTTTTGTCTCTCTAGCTAGTCTAGTGTATACCTTGAACCACCTGCTGCATGTCCCTAACTTCACAGCACCACATACATGGAAACTGTCATCTCCGTTTGGACGTCATCTTGTCACCACCAACTCAACATGTTCAAAAGCAGAAATATCTCCTTCACCCTTGAGATAGCTTCCTTTAATGTTCCCATAGCTATCAACGGCACCACCATGCTCTGAACTCTGTATCTTTCTGCCCCTCCCTTTCCTTCTCTTCTGAACTTCCCACTTCCTATCAAGGTCACTACCAGCTTCCCACTCAGCCTCCCACTCAGGGTGTCATCCATTGGTGGGATTCAAATAAATTAACAACTGGTTGTCCATGGAACCGAGCCGAGGCCCCACTGCTGCTAACAACCCATTCCCAGAACTTAACCTAAAATTAGATACCGGTTCTACCGAACCAGTGCCAACCAGCCGAATCCCACCACTGGTGTCATCTTGGCTCCTCCCTCTTACCCCCTCCCATATCTAATCTGTTGCCAAGGCAATGCTTCTCCTAAACATCCGCCTTTCTCCACTCTCACAGTCACTTACCTGGTGCATGTCCTCATTACAACAGTCCTCACACGAATAAATTCCGAGTTGGTCTATTTTTCTCAATTTTCTCCCCACCCCAACCTACCCCTCATTCAGTTGCCAAAGTGATTTTTCAAAAAAAAAACCAGTTCTGACCATGACCCCTCTTCTTTCGCCCTATAGGCTCTGGAGGAGAGGGCAAGGTTGGTAACTTTGCACAGCCTTCCCTCACTTAAATTCGATTCACTTGCAAGTCATGGCATCACCTTCCTGATGTCATGGTCCTCTTCCAGAAGGAAGGACAAACAACAATGTATGGCAGTTTAAAGTTTGAAAGCTCTTTACAAATATGATCTCGTCTGATCCTCACAACAACACTGAGAAGTAGGTACTACTACTACCTTCATTTTACAAATGGGGAAACTAAGGCAAAAAGAAGTTTAAAATCTTGCTAAGTCACATAGCTAGTATGTATTTGAGGCAGGGTTTGAACTCAGGTCTTCCTGACTCCAGGCTCAGTGCTCTCTCTAACATGTCACTTGCCTGTATCTGGGCAAACCCAACAAATGGGTCCCAAGCCACCATTTGCAAACGAGAGTTTACAGTACCTCCCAATACAGCCCTTTCTACTCTTGGATGATTCTAAACATTGTGAGGTTTTTCTCTCAATCAAACCTAAGTTTGTCTGTAGGTAACTTCTTTCCACAACCCCATCTGGTTCTCTAAGTCTATGATCCTATGATACCAGGTCCCCTCCTACCTTTCCAGACTCCTTACACCAAGCAGAATAAGTCAAATGTTTCTTCCAGATGAGAGCGCTGCAAAAACTTAGAGGCAATGACCATATCCTACAGGTTTCCTCCTGCAGCCTGGCACGTAGATGATTACTTACCAAATGCTTCCTTGCTTCCCTCTTTCCTTCTCAAAGTTCAACATCGCACACAATGTCCAGTCAATCTTCACAAGGCTTAGCCACCAGTCCACCATCTTATACTTGTGAAATTAATTGTTTGAACCCAAATATAGAACCTTTCTTTTATCCCTATTAAATCTTACTGGATTTGTCTTATAATTCTAGCTAATTGAGTTCT
>CM053625.1:349403830-349475046 GCA_028646595.1 Phalanger gymnotis | reverse complement strand
AAGAAAGAAAAAGAAAGGAAGGAAGGAAGGAAGGAAGGAAGGAAGGAAGGAAGGAAGGAAGGAAGGAAGGAAGGAAGGAAGGAAGGAAGGGAAGGAAGGAAGGAAGGAAGGAAGGAAGGAAGGAAGGAAGGAAGGAAGGAAGGAAGGAAGGAAGGAAGGAAGGGAAGGAAGGGAGGGAGGGAGGAAGAGTTTGGTTCAGTCAGATGTGGTCATGTCTACATGAGGCCCAGCATCTGAGAATTACAAGGACAGGGATGAGGTAAGAGGGATCAACCAAAACTCCCTTCCAATACTCATCATCCACTTCTGAAGAATGTGCCTTCCTTTAATTTCTCATGTCCCGTTGGGTTACAATGCAAATTCCTTTCTTCCTCTCTAGCCTCTTCTCCTGACTTTCTGGACTTCTTTCTCCATCCCACCCCCTCAGAAGTTTTTTCACTTAGAAAATGCCTTCACCACCATGGCACTGAAGTGTTCTCACCCTGGAAGATCCCTCCACCATTATGGCCCTTTCCTTTGGATAGCTCTTCCCATTTTAAGGAAGGGCCCAGGCCAGCCATATTCACTCCTCCATTTCTCTCCAGACTCTGCTCCTGGCTCTTTCTTCATCATGCTCTAACAGCATTCTCACTCAGAGCATCTCTCTGCTCTTGCAGCTCCTTCCTCTGCTTGGGCACTTCCTCCCAGAATTTCCATTTTAAAGATATCCACCCCTTCACTCCTCTCTGGGCTCTGCTCCTGACTCTCAGGACTTCTCCATCACGATTCTACACGATTGCCCTCCTCCATTCCCCTTCAGCTTCCTTTTATGTGTGGTCTTCCCCCATTAGAACATAAGCCCTTTGAGGGCAGGGACTATCTTTTTATTTCTGTTTATATTCCCAGTACAAAGCAGCATGCCTGGTATACCATAAGCACTTAATAAATGCTTGATGACTTTACCTATTGATTTGGTGAGCAAACAGAGAAGAAATTGGCAAGCATATTTCTAATGCCCTCCATTTCCAAAACAAAATAATCTCTCAGACCCACGAAGGTCCGTATAAGAAGAGAACTGGGTTCCATTCCCTACTGTGCACATCCATGGAAGCTAGCCTCTCTTGGAAACAGATATAAGGCATTTATGGATCAGGCTGTGATTTCTTTGGTTAAGTCACAGCTGGTCATGTCTACATGAGGCCCAACATCTGGCTATTTAGAAATAACTGGGCAAGTGAATATTTTTCCATTATTGGGAAGGTCTTGGATATTGTATTGATGCTGATCAAGGGAACTATCCATTAGTTAGTGAGTCAAGGAACTGAACCTTTCCAGTGGGTGCTAAGGTATAATGTGCCTTGGCAATTCAATTTGACAAACATTGAGCACCTACTATGTCCAAGTCTGAGAAGCAATATAGCCCAGTGGATAGAGCTGACCTCAGAGTCAAGGAGACCTGAGTTCAAACCCTGCCTCTGACATGTACCAGTTATATGATCCCAGACAAGTCATCTAATTTCTCAGTGTTCTAATGCTCTAAATTATAAAACAGGAGCTGACATGCATCAGCAGAGAGCTTTTGCTCACTGGGAGTTCCCTACACCAATGAAATCACAAGTTTGGATTCCTCCCTCCCCCTTCTTGGAAGATCTTTAGAATTAGTGAAAGAAGAGGGGATCTGCCTTCATTGAACATGGTAGCACAGCTGCCCACAATTTTCTGGGAGTTCCTTAAGGGCAGGGACTATATCCCCTGCCTCTTTATATCAGCAGCACTTAGCACAGTACCTGGCAATCAGTAGGTGTTTAATAAACTGGCTGACATAATTTGGTGATTAGGATGCCAACAGCCCAGTCATTGGGCTTAATGAGTTCCTAGGAGCTAGAGCTAGAAGAGACCTTCAAGACCATCTAGTGTCTAGATAGGGGGGTGAGGAACCTGCGACCTTGAGGCTACATGTGGCCTTCTAGGTCCTTGGGTGCAGCTTTTTGACTGAGTCCAAGTTTTACATAACAAATCCTTTGATTAAAGGAGATTTGTTTTGTGAGGTTTGGATTCAGTCAAAGGGCCACATGTGAGGACCTAGAGGGTCACATGTGTCCTTGAGGCCTCAGGTTCCCCACCCCGATTTCTAGTCCTTCCCAGCCCTATTCATTTTATATCGGGGAGAATTGAGGCCCAGACGCAAGACTCACCCAGGGACCCACAGAGGAAATAGCAAAGAGCAAATTTAAAGCCATGTTCTTTGAATCTATAGCCAGAGCTTGTCCCATTTATGAATCTGTTGTCTGTTCCCACATAGGTTCATGGCATTCAACCTAACCCCTTAGTCAGTCAACAAGCCTTCATTAGTGTCTGCTATATACCAGATACTGTGCTAAGCTTTGGGGATACAAAAAGAGGCCTCCCCCAAAAACAGTTCTTGACATCAAAGTGTTCATATCTTAATGGGGAAGCAACATATGAATGAGAGATGATCTCAGAGCAGGTACTAGCTAGCAGTTGGGTGAGGGAGAGGGAGAGACAAGAGGAATTGAGAAATGCCCACCATACAAGAAGATAGAATTTGAAGTGAGTCTTGAAGGAAGTCAGGGGTCAAGATGAGAAAGGAGAACACTCCAGGTATGGGGTGGGGCAGGGCAGGCAGCCTGTGGAAAGACAGAGAGTTGGGAGATCATGGAACAGAAAAAGGCAAGTACCACTGGATTGTGGAATATATGGAGTGAGGGGAGTAAGGTATAAGAACAGAGAGGTAAGAAGCAGCAGCTTGTAAGAGGCTTCAAAGAAGGCATTTCATTTGCTCCTTGGCCATGTCTCTGGATTGAGGGTGGCACTAGGGAAGGTGGTCAACATCACTCCCTCTCCTCATCCTATCAAATCAGGCATCGACCGAGGCATGGAGTCTCTAAAAAAATCATGTTCTTGGGGCCCCAAGGTGCTCTTAGTCACCTGTTGGGAATTCAAAGTATCCAAAGGATATCCTAGGGATCCAGCTCTGAGGAACCCACTTTTCAGATTTGTAAAGGAAAAGCTTTCTGGACAGATTAAGTTAATTCAATTCAATTAATTCAGCAGGCACTGACTTCACTTATTATGTATCAGGTACTGGTGACAAGGATGAAAACTATTAAGAATAAAAAATGATACATCTTAAATTCAATAATTTATTGTAAATTTGTGGGGATTTTCCTGCGTTGAAATTTTGATGATGCAATATTCTGTCATGTAACCATATAGTTTGGTATCGTAAACAAATCATTACATGCACGTATTCCTACTGATGCATGCTGGGCTTCCCAACAATATGGGACACACTCGCCTGCTGACATTTACTTGGTAAGACCTGTCGGCTGACTTGTGTTTTGTGTGTTTATATTTGGAAAATAATGTAATTGCTATGATTTTAACTCTGTTACACAATAGATGAACCATGTACGGGGAAAAAAAGCATAAGATTATGAAGTTTCATCATTTTGCTGGGAGAGGGAAGCATTGCCGTGAAGTAATAGACATCGCAGTCTATCAATGTATTTCCCCCGGTGGCCCTATCTTGCTGACAACCTTTTCTGTCTACATGTCATGATTAGTTATGTGATGTAAATGTAAGCAGTGGTTTCCTGCTCCTCTGGCATATCAAGGCCATGAAGATGGGTGCCTACATGTCCCGTGTCAGCTTTCCTTAGGTACTTCTCAGAAACAGGACATGATAGGAAGCAGGAAGTATTGCCCTGGTGACATCAGTTCCTGATCAGATGCCGAGGTGAATGAGGTTGGTACTGCTGGAAGCCTTGGGGCAGAGTCCGGAGCGTAATTTCTTATCTCACCAAGGGAACTTGTGAATTATTCATGGCAGAACCAGAGCTATGACTGGGCTCTGTGCAAACTGATATTGGTGTGGGCCTAGAACGCTGTATCACTGGAGACAAAATCATGGGTTCAATTTCCAGCAATTATGTGTGTGGGGGGGCCCACAATTTCCAGGCAGAAGACGTGTTAAAATCCAACCTCTGCCACCTGCTAGTTATGACCATGGACAAGTCATTTACCCATTCCGCTATTCATCCGCTAAGGCAGCTAGATGGTTCCCAGGCAGGAAGTCCTGAGTCCAAATCCTGCTTCTCACACCTGACTAGCTATGTGACTCTGGGCAAGATATTCAACATCTCTCAAGACTTTCTTTCATCACCTATAAAATGGGAGCAAGAATAGCGCCCATTTCACAGAATCGTTATTAAGATCAAATGAGTTACAGCAATACAATGATCCAAGATAATTCTAAAAAACTCATGATGAAAAATGCTTTCTACATCCCGAAAAAGAACTATGGAATCTGAATGCAGATTGAAGCAGACTATTTTCACTCCTTTCTTTTGTTTGTTTTTTTCTTTCTCATGGTTTTCCCCCTTTGTTCTGATCCTTCCCAGCATGACTAATGTAGAAATATATTTAACATGATTGTACATGTATGACTTAAATTGTTCACTGTCTTGGGGAGGGGGGGAAGGGAGGGAGGAAGAAAAATTTGGAACTCAAAAGTCTAACAAAAATGAATGCTGAAAATTATCTTTAAGTGTCATAGGAAAAATAAAATGCTATTAAGTTTAAAAAATGAAAACAGATCAAATGAGTTAATAAATACAAAGCATAGCATTCTGTAAATAATATTAGCCCGAGTCTCAGTTTTCTCATCTGTGAATAGGGATAATAACATATACTCCCAACCTCATGGAGTTGTTCTGAGAAAAGTACTTCATACATTCAATATATTCAAGAAATTAGAATGATTACTTGCTTCCTAGACAGGGCCTAATAATGTAGCCTCCTAAATGCATGTTATGGTCACAAGGGTCTCTGGAAGAGAGAGGGGATAGACACCTGTCTAAAGTTAGCCTAATTACAAGCATTTATCTAGCACCTATTGTGCAGGTAGGTGGTACAGTAGATAGAATGCTGGGCATGGAGTCAGGAAGACCTGAGTTCAAATCCAGCCTCAGATACTTCCTGGCTGTGTGATCCTGGGCAACTCCCTTAACCCTGTTTGCCTCAATTTCCTTATCTGTAAAATGAGCTAGAAAAGGAAATGGCAAACCATTCTAGTACCTTTGCCAAGAAAGTCCCCCATAATGGGGTCACGAAGAGTCAGACACGATTGAAAAACATCTGAACATGTACCTGGTATATGCTAGACTCTGGGAACCCAAGGACAAGTGTTATTAAGAAAATCATTGTGAGGCCTCATCACTTTGCTGGAGGAGAGAAGGGGGGGTCCCTTCTTCCAGCCTCCAATGTTCACAATCCTTTGCTTCTAATAAACACCTTTCCTTCCTTCTGCTTTATCTGCTCAGTTACCCATTTGCCTCAACTGAACACCAAACGGCAATAGAGAAGCTGCTTATCCCAGAGCCTTTGGTTCCTGAGATTTAGAGCTCAAAGGCACCTTAGACATGGTTCTCTTCAGTCCTCTCATTTTATAGAGGAGGACACTGAGGGTCTGGGAGGTTGATTATTTTGCCTAAAGTAGCAGGGAAAATTCAAAACAGCAAACACAGAGGATACAAAGTAGCAGAGAAAAGATTCCAACCCCAGGCCTTTGACTGCAAAGCTCCAGAACGGTTTGGTGAAAGTGCTGAATTTGGACATGGGTTTGAATCACGAATCTGTCACTTCCTAACTTTGGGACCACGGACGAGTCATTTCCCTCTAAATGCAGCAATCACGTGATCTCCAGAGAGCGCCCATCTTCATCCCGGGGCAGTGCATTTGTTCCCCTGAACAGCCAAAAAGGAGCAAGAGAAAGAACAAGAGTTGCCACATTGAGACTGAAAATGTTTACATTTGTCTTAACCACCACTTAGATAAGAAGCAGCCCAAAAAGGGAAAAAAAACCCACTGGTATTTCAACCATCAGCTGGTTGGCCAGTGAATAGAGCACCGGGCCAGGAGTCAGGAAGATCTGAGTTCAAATCCAGTCTCAGACGCTTATTAGCTATATGACCCTGGGCAAGTCACTTAACTCTGCCTCAGTTTCCTCATCTGTCAAATGACCTGGAGATGGAAATGACAAACCACTCCAGTATCTCTGCCAAGAAAACCCCCAAATGGAGTCACAAAGAGTCAGACATGACTGAAAATGACTGAACAAAAATCACAATCACCATAGCTGTGGAAGGTAGAGCACTGGACCTGGAGTTGGGAAGACCTGAGTTCAAATCCAGCTTCAGATATTTACTAGCTGTGTGATTCTAGGCAAGTGACTTCATCGCTGTCTGCCTCAGTTTCCCTATATGTAAAACAAGAATAATAAGCACCTATTTCCCTGGGGTCTAATGAGATCATAATTACAAAGTGATTTGTAAGCCTTACAGTGCTACATAATGCTAACTATTATTAAAGCTGTTGTTATTGTTAAAGCTGGAAGGGACCTTAACAGAGGTCATCTAAAATCAAGATGCCTTGAGGAGGAAGATAAGGCTTCTCCAAGTCACACAGGTAGTAACAGGATTGGAACTCAGGTCCTTTGGCTTCAAGCCTAGTACTCTTTTCAATTTGTCACGCTGTGTCTTTAATCCCACCTCTGACCTCACTAACCTGTTACAAACACCGTGAAGCTGCTTTTAAGCCAATGGTATTCTGCTGGCAGTGTCTGGCTGTAAAGTCATGTACCATCATGGTCTCTGAAGAACTGAAGCTAAGGACCATCCCCAAGCCAACGCAGAGGCTTATGGCTCATGAGTCAGCTGCCATATATACCAAAGAAGAAATTGGGAAGAAGGAGAGGGAGCGAGGATATGACCAAGGAAATGTAGGGTTGAAAAGGAAGTGTTGGTTACATGAGAAATAAGTGGAGGATGGCCCCTGTGGGCTGGTTGGTTGGTTTGATATCTGAACTTGGAGCAGAGCCTCGCAAGTTAAGGGACCCCTATGGCGAACTCATGGTTAAATGTGAACAGGAATTAAACAGGACGGGCAAGCATGAATGAGTCGCAATCCCCATTACTGGTGGGACTATGCACAATAAGAAGTTCACAGATTCATTGGAGTCATTTTGTTTTCATCGTTTTCAGACCCTATCCCAACATAGGTCATTGACTGAAAACTAATAGTGTGTGTGTATACACACAGATGCACACATATGTACACACACATATATGTATAGATGTGTGTCTATACACACACATATAGATATAGATATACTCCAAATTCAAGAGTCTTTCCACTGTACCATTCTACAGATTTGGAGTCAGAGGACCGGAACAGTCAAGACCAGTGAGAGGGTTTGAATCTTGTCTCTGATGTGTGTTGTTCTTTCTCTTCTTCTGTCATCTTGGTCAGGTCCGACTCTTCATAACCCCATTTTAGAGGGTTTTCTTGGCAAAAATACTGGAGTGGTTTGCCACTTACTTCTCCAGTTCATTTTGCAAATGAGGAAACTGAGTCAAACAGGGTGAAGTGACTTACCCAGGGCCACACAGCTAGTAAGTGTCTGGGGCCATATTTGAACTAAGGAAGATGAGTCTTCCTGACTCCAGGCCTGATGTTCTATCCGCTGTGCCACCTAGCTGGAGAGCAAGAGTGAGAGAGAGAGGGGGGGGGGAGGGAGAGAGAGAGGGAGGGGGAGAGAGAGAGAGGGAGGGGGAGAGAGAGAGTGGGAGGGAGGGAGGGAGAGAGAGAAATCAGAGTAAATGATCACCAAAGTCCCTTATGGTTTTGACACCTTAGGTTCTTGTGGATTTAAAAAAAAAATATTCTTTGACTTTTCAATGTTTGGAAACCCTGACCCAGATGTGACCATGCCCCACTTGAAGGGGGAAAGGGTCTGCCATATCCATCTAGGAATGATGCCAATTAGCCTATCAACAGTAATGTTCTGTAAGAGTAGGGGCTAGCATTTTAAAACCTTCATAGTGCCAGTGAAGCAATTTCACTTCGGATTCTACTCATGACAAAGCCAATTGACAAATTCAGTGGGAGAAAGTCAAAAGCCCAAGGCGTACAGAGATAAAAACCAAAGTTACCCCCTTGAATTCTTCCCCCAACACCACCGGCTCGGCTGCCCAGGAGGATGCTCTGGCACAAGAGAGAAGGGCTAGGTTTGTCTGTCTGCGCACAGTGGGGCCAAGGGCCATTCCTTCAGGGCACTGCCATAAAGGGCATTGCATTGAACCAAGGATACAGCCCAAGTTGACTTACTCATCAGCATCACATAATCCCAAGGAGACACCGATAGCCAGGTAGAATGTGCTAGGAATTCAGAAAGAGAAACAACCAGGCTTGTCTTCCCTCCGGCCTCGTTCTAGGAGGGGAGGGGAGGCCAGGCCAGAGGAAGGGAGGGAGCTAGATAATGATTTGTCATTTGGGAGGCCTAAGGCTGGAGTTTTCCTCTGACTAGACGTTGGCTGTGATTGACACCAGGCTGCTGTGGTCTCAGCCCTGGCTCTTGACAGGTGAGCATGAAGCTTCACGAAACCATAATGGATATGGATATGCCAGATTATAGCGTGGCCCTGGACTCGTCTTACACGATGTTAGAGTTTGAGAACCTGCGGGTGCTACCCACAAACTCAGGTGAGCGACCGGCTGAGTTCTCTCTGGCTTTTGCTCTAAGTAGAATCCTCTTGAGCACAATAACAATACTTGGGAAGATGAATTTGCATTTTTAATTTGTCCAGCTACTTAAGTAGCCCGTGAGTCTGACCAAGAGAGAATTCTTGGCTTATATATGTAATTCTGTATGTGTATATGTGTTCACATATATATTATATATATATTACTAGTCAAGTAGAAAAAATGGAAACCTTCCTTTATTAAAGGACTTCCTACCTTTCGATCAGCCCCAGACTCATAGTCAGAGAATATGCATCCAAAATTTCGATTCTGCTGCTTACCACCGAATGATTGTAGAAGCCTCTTAAAATGTCTGGGTCTCCGTTTCCTCATCTTTAATATAAGGGAGGTTGGATTAGATCATCTCTATTCCCTCTCCATTGTAAAATCTGTGACTCACCTGAGACTCAGTTTCCTCACCTGTAAGATGAGGATAAAGATATCCTACAGTCTGTAATTCATAAGGTTGTGGGGAAAGTATCTTTTAGACTTTAAAGTGTGATAGAAATAAGTTTTATAATTATGTTTCTTGAAAGCGTAATTCATAATAATGACTTTTTGCAATTCTGATCACGGAGTAGACAGAAATTTCTGGTGATAGAAAAAAAGAAAAGAATCATAAAAAGATATTATTGTTTGAGCAATTTATTTTGTAAATGACCACCTCCTGCTACTAGCCACATCAATTTTTCTTGAGTGCCTTCTATGAGGTACAAATAATAATGCATTTCTTATTTGCAAAGTCAGTGAATCAGAAGCTAGAACCATGAGGACACCCAGAAAAGGCAAATGGAAGGAGAAGCTGAGGCCATCAGAAATTCATCTTCTCATTTTGTTCCAGTCCGCTAGAAAACCATCACTTTCTTATTTTTTTTTAATTTGATGGGAAACATGCCCCCAGAAAACCCAGGGAGGCTGGGGGCAGGGTTGTTAGAAAACCCGGGTTCTAGCTCCAGATCAGCCACCAATACTATGTGGTATCAGGCAAGGCATTTACTTCCCTTTCTGGGTCTCAGTGTTCTCATACGTACAATGGGAGGGAGGATCGAAGGAACTATTCTCAAAGATCTCCAAAGTTCTATGATTCCAAGTCTATCTACTGTAGCAAATACAAAATGTTGTTGTTACTTAATGACTATCTTTCTGCCTTCTGGGCTCTACTTCTTATGGGTTACCATGACATTTGGAGAAGAGGGGGGTTGATTTGAGTAAGTACCTAAATCCTTCAGTTCAATGGAATATTTGATTCCTGTTTTCCCCTGGGGAGCAGAGGAGGAGAGTTAAGGGGGAGGGGCCTGAAATTGACAGGAGCACAATTCTGAAGGCATATGCAATCTAGGTCAATGTTGACCTGTTTGTCTTCTTGTTAATGAGTAACTTGGCTCTCACAGAAGCTAGCTGTTTTGAAATGTGTTTGTCTTGGGCTAGGAGCCCTCTGCAAAAGTTAGGGGGAAAAGGTTATTTAAAAAACTTCAATTCTCTCTGTGGCTGTGAAGAGCGGTCTCATCACAGAAGCTGTGAGTGGTGTGTAGAGACAGTAGAGAGCACCCCGGAGCAGCTCGCCCTGCCCAGTGGTGGGACACTGGCTTGTGGAGTGGAGAGGAGAATGCCTAGGGGCTCCCAGCTGGGAGAAGTCATTGCACTCTGTTTACAACCATTGGATGTTGTTGGACAAGGGAGAAAAGGTTCACCTTGTGCCCCAGGGATTCAGTCATTACGCAGCGTCACCTTCCTCAGCAAACACACTTTGAGAGCCTACTATGTGAACTACTGAAAAGGGTCTGATGATTTAGAGCTAGAAATGAGCACGCATACATATGCATATACATATATGTATATACACACACATATATGTATGTATAGTTATGTACTGTATGTATAGAATTGAGCATGTATGTATGTATACACACATCACACTCAATTCTAGCTATGTGTATGGATGTATCTGTATATACTGTATATACACAAATATATATATGATATATACAAACATATAAACGCATGTGTATATATGTATGTGTATGTGTATACACACACACTTGAATTGAGTATAATATATAATCCAGTAAAATAGGAGTTCCTTGAGGGCAGGGACTGTCTTTTGCATTCCCAGAGCTTAGTAAAGTGTCTGGAACATAGTAGGCATTATGCATGAGTATATATGTCTGTGTTTATGATGTGTGTGTATACATATATCACACACATACACACACATATGTATAGGTATAACTAGGTTTAAATCCTTCGTTTTATATGTGGCAAAATTGAAATCCAGAATGGGGAGTTGATTTGCCCAAGGTCCAATAGGTAGTTTTTGATTTGCTGGTCTTGGTTCTAGAACTGTGATTTCACTGGTTCAAGATACTCCCAGGGTGAAACTCCTTCCACAAATACAAGTGTAACCCACCCCTCACTTACTAGAGAGAGCTGCCTGGGGCACTGGCCATTAAATGGTTTGCCCAGGGTGCCACCATCAGTATGTATTGGAGCCAGGACTTGACCCTAGGTCATATCACAAAATTATAGAAATTCAAAATTAGGAGCCCACCTGTACTTGAACAGAAAATTCTCCCATCATATTCTTTTTTTAATTGCATTGGGGGGGGGGGCTAAGTGACTTGCCCAAGGTCACAGAGATAGTACATGTCTGAGGTTGGATTTGAACTCCAGTCTTCCTGATTCCAGGATCAGTGCTCTATCCGTTGCACCACCTAGCTACTCCTATCATATTCCTTTTTGAGACTGGATCTCCTGTCTCACCTAAGCTAGAAGTAGAGCAGCCTCTTGTGGACCCAGCCTCCCCATAGATCAACATGGGAGCTTTGACCCACTCCATTTCCAACCAGGGCTAGTTCACCCTTCCTAAGGCAGAGAGATGGTTCCCATTCCCAGAGGATCACCATAGTGGTGCTAGACTTAGCATGGATACCCACTTGGTATTAGCCCTACTGCAGCTCAAAACTCCTGAACTCAAATGATATGCCTGTGCCAGCAGTGGCATGAATATACAATGAAGTAATGGACACAAAAAGATGAAGACATGGGGCTAGGTGAGTCATATAGTCAAGCTATAGACTGATTTTAATGCAGTTACTGACAGTATTTTATACAGGTTAATTACTGAGTTATCCAGACTTCAAAGAAGAGTACAATAAAGCATTGGTTAAGTTTTTTATCTCCTTGGTCCTGGGAGTGAGACACTATTTTCACTCAAGGCTAATCAAATTGGAACATTTATGTTCTCTTGCATATAGATAACCAGACTTAAACATTTCTGTCATCTCTCATGTGGGTTCAGCTATAAAGGCAGGTTTTTTTTGCCAAGTCTTCTTATCCTAAAACTGGCCTTGCCGTGCATAGGCCCATTTTCAATTGACCCTGCCTTGCAGAGGTCTAAGAGGCCTAAACAGGATATAGCCGGCTCCCCACATACACCAACCTTAGCTTCCCAAGTAGCAAGGATTACAGGTATAACACTCCAAGATATGGCCTGTCTATAACATTCCCAACAAGTCATCATCCAGCCTCCATTTGAAGGCCTCCAGGGATGGGGAACTGACCATGTCCTTCAGCAGCCCATTCTTCTTTAAAATAACTTGATTTGCTAGAAGATTGCTTTTTACATCAAGCCTGAATCTGCCTTTCTTCAACTCCTACCCGACATTCTTCGTTCTGTCTTCTGGGGCCAAAGAAAGTCTGATCCCTCTTTCACACGGCAGCCCTTCAGATACTTGAAGACAGCAATCATATTTTTACCTAAGTCTCCTCTTTGAACATTCTCATTTCCATTGTTCGATGGCACATTCGCCGCTTCCCTACAATTCTGCAAGGAACCAAAATCACAGGCTCATGGCCCTAGACCTGGCAGGGACCTCAGAGGACGTCTAGTCCAACTTGCACCTAAGGAAGAATCCCCACTCTACAACACCTCCAACAAGCGAACAGTCAAAAAGCCTCTGCTTTTTTGAAGACCTTAAACTGTGCGAAAACCATTTGATTCGGATTCAAAGCCAAGTCTTGTGACTCCAAATTCAGTCTTCCTTCCGCTACCTCCTAATTAGTCAAGGAGGTAGAACTGATGCACCATGAAGCAAAAGCTTAACGTCAAATGAATGTTATAGATAATCAATGTTCCCAAAGGTCTGAGAAGGGAGTCATTAAATGGTTTCATGGACAACATTGGCTTTGAATGACTGGTAGAATTTAGCTAAGGATATAGGCAACAGAGAGAAGATTACAAGCAGGAAGAAACAGGAAACAGAATTCAGAGATGGGAGAAGAACATTGTTAGGGACAATGAGCTCGGGAAGACTTCACCCAGGGAGTGGGATCATGGTTGAGCTTTGAAGGATAGATAGGATTTAAATAGGTGGAAAAGATGGAAGAAGGAAATGCCCCTGTTCTCAGATTGAATAAATGATTATAATAAAATCATTTATTAAGTGCATACTATGCGTTAAGCACAGGGGGGGAAACAAACAGAAAAATGGGGACAATCTCTGTTCTCAAGGACCTGACATTGCATGAGTTTAGCTGTAGGGCAGATGGCAAGGATCGGAAGTTCTAAGAGTTAGTCCATCAGTTGGACAGATGGCAAGGACCACATGGTCTGGAGGTTACAATGATCGACTAATACAATAACTGGGGGTGGGTGGGGGGGAGGGGAGTGAAGGACCTGAGAGGATGTCCTATGTAGCCCAACTGCCTCATTTTATACATGAGGAAATAGAAGCCCAGAGCAGAGGACTTGACTTTTCCAAGGTTACACAGGTAATTAGAGGCAGAACCGAGATTCAAACTCAGCTCTTTGAACTTGCAGTTTGGTGCCCTTTCTAACAACGCTGAGATTTTCTACCAAAATTCTAGCTTGCCCCTGACTACCATACCTTCTCACAATGGCTTTGCTAGTTCCTGGACCTACCTTGTGCCTTCAGTCAACGTAGTTCAGTAGGAAGACCATTAGACCTGAAGTCAGAGGCTTGAAATATTTATTGGATTGAACTGGGTTAGAATTCCGCCGGTTACTACTTGTCACTTCATCTCTGTAGACCTGTTTTCTCTTCCTTCAAGGGTTGTACTAGATGGTGTATGTCTCCTTCTGTTCTAGATCTTTGACTCTCTAATCTCGATGTCCTGGAGTAGGAATCAGTCCATGGGATCAGTTTATCCACTGCCCCCAGGGTATGACCTTGTTCATTAAATTGTTACACAAGTTTTGTTTTCCTTTTTAATAGGGGAGGGAGGTGGGAAGGAGAGATTAAAAAATGCTTGTTAATTGAAAAATATTAGATTTGGAGTAAGGCAATCTAGAGGTGAATTACTTAACCATTTGCATAATCTTAGGCAAATCATGGAACCCCTCTGTGCTTCCCTTTTCTGCTTTGTAAAATGAGGAGGTTGAATAATTGATCTCTAAGGTCCTTTGCTGCTTGAAATCCTATTCTATTTCTCCATAGAAGAAGGGGGGGAGGAAGCAAACAAAATAAAAGAAAAAAGCAGGCATCATCATTTTGCTTCCTTGTAACAATGAGTGTCTGGGAACTGGGAAAAATCCAAATGATTAGCTGATGTATTTTAGCTGCCAGAGGCTATGTGGAGTCATTTAGACAGACTGCCTTGGTTCCTTCTCAGTGAAGCAGGGAGAAATAATATTTTCCACCAATCAATTCACACTGATTGCACTGCTCCTTTGTGTAATCTGAGGCTGGGTTTTGCTGTTGCCATTTTTGTCAGTTAGAATTGTCCTGGTTTTCCTTCTTCAAATTTTCAGAGGCTTGGTATCTGAAGCACTAAGATGAGTGAATAGATGTGGACAGAGACAAGGTCACTTGAGCAGGGATCTGGTTAAAGCGATGAAGGGCCCTCTTCAGATGTTGCTTCTCTATATGGTCATATTTGGGCAACCACAACCCTCCAGGGACAAGGAAGGCAAGGAGGGTTCACTCGAAACAGTTGTCATAAAGCACATGCGCTAAAGCTATCACATTATTCCTGACACCAGGGATTCCAAGCCTTCTTGACTTTAACTGAAGGTATGATTCTAACAGGCCTTGTGTTAGAAGCAACAACCACTACCTAATGAGGGTGCCATCACAGGGCAGTGGCTTAGAACTGTATCACTATGCAGTATATCATTATGGACATTCCTAATGATGAGACATTAAGAAAATATGTTCAGTGTCTGAGTTCCCACTTCAGTGGAGATTTCAGTCCTCCATTCAAGAAGGAAATGAGGTATATTTTAGATAGAGTTCCATACAAAATGATTTTTTTTTAAAGAAAGCACTTCAAGACGGTAAGCTGCAGTTCTCTTGAAAATTCAGTTATATTGGAAAACTGAATCCCCAACCCATACCAATATGGATAAACTGTGACTGGACATATATTACTCCCCCCTCTCTATGTCTCCTACCTTTAAAATGGGTGAGCCTGCAACCCTCCTTCATGGTCACCCCCAGTAATGGCTTTTTAAAACTCCTGGCTGGAACAACCTATAATCCAACTAATTATAAGTAACTTCCAAGAACCCTATAATTACATCATTTGATATTTTAAGTGAGGCCACAGCACTGGTTCTGTTTGCAAACAGAAGTACTATAAGTGGATAGAGGCAGGGCTATTTTATGGGGATCTGCTAAAAAGCCATGAAGGTCTCCCTTCAGTTGAAGTAAATCCTTGTCTGACATTTTAAAAAAAGAACTTTCCATGGGTCCCACTGCCAGGGTCTCAGGATTGACTGACATTCCTTAAGTCCTCTGTGGCTACCGGCTCCCTCCTCCCCTCTCCCCACCCATTGAGGGGTCACCAGCTGAATAAGTAGATACAGGGCCAGATGTCACCCAGGGGAGAGGTGGGAAGATATAGGGAATGCAATTGAGTGGCCAGCTGTTTGACATTCTCTGGTCCAGATCTCTGGATTAGCTGTACTCTGGGCTTCTCATTCAGATGTGCTGGCATCATCCCCCTGTAGGGGCCAGAACAATGTTTCCTGGGACCTTACTGAGGAGCATTAGTTTTCCATGGAATGTCAGTCGTGGAAGGGACCTTAGACATAATGGAGTTCAGTGGTGTCACACTGAAGTAGGGATAGGGCCACTAAGTTTTACATAAAGATCCCTACGGCCACATATTAACATTAATTATATTCTATTATGTTTTTATTTATTTTGTTAAATATTTCTCAATTATATTTTCATCTGGTTGGGCAACACTGCGATGTGATGCCTCTGATCTAGTCCAACTCTCTTGTTTCATAGGAGAGGAAAATAAAAAGAATAATGACTTGCCCAAGGTGACAAAGATAGTTTAGTTTCCCCAGAGTATGGATCTGAGGTGAGGTCTCTACTTGCAGGTTCTCTTTTGGGGGGGTGGGAAAGGGAAGCAGAAAGTAAAGGACCTAGAAGTGGCAAGCAGATCAAAGGACCATCTTCTGGGGAAAAGGGTAGAGGAAAGAATCCTGGATGAGGAGCCCCAAAGCTGCATTAGGGTCTGGGTTCTCTTACTAACTAACTGTATACCAGTAAGGATCCCTACAAGTCAGCTTCCATCTGCTGCCCGACTGAAGCCTGCACTGTTACCTCATCCTTAAGCCTTTGGCCTTTTTTGTATCCCCAGTGCTTGGCACATAGTAGGTGCTTCATAAATGTTTATTCCTGACTAACTAATGGACCGATATAATAGAAAGGGGAGTCAGAACATGGAAGCCAGGCCTCTTGCTCCTCAATATTCAACAATATTATCTAATTTCCTCCACCTTTCCAGTTGGGTTGTTGAAGAAATGGAGTTAGGACACATGGGTTCTGCCACATTGGAGCTATATGACCTTAGACAAGTAACTTCTCTCTAGATCTGTCACCTCCTTTGTAAAATGAAAGGGTTGGGTTAGAATAGGTTAAGGGTTTTTAATCTGGGTCTCGTGAACTTGTTTTTAAAAACATGATGAGAACTGTATTTCAATATAATTGGTTTTCTTTG
Source organism: Phalanger gymnotis (assembly GCA_028646595.1). Taxonomy (NCBI): domain Eukaryota; kingdom Metazoa; phylum Chordata; class Mammalia; order Diprotodontia; family Phalangeridae; genus Phalanger; species Phalanger gymnotis. Next base: position 349,458,489 of record CM053625.1, on the reverse strand, counting down.
TTGTCCTATGTATTTTTAAAAACGTTATTCTGAGAAGGGGTCTGTAGGCTTCACTAGACCACTAAAGGGGTACAGGATACAAAATGGGGTAAAAACTCTAGATAATCTCCAAAGTTCTTTCGGGCTATGGTATCTTATATAGCCCTTTATAATTGATAAGCAGCTTTCGCTTTCATGATCTCATTTTATCTTTGTTTGCCTTGTGCATAGCAGGCGCTCAACAAATGTTTATTGAACTGGATCCTAACAACATCCCTGGGAAGCAGGAAGGGCCGGACTCACCGATTCCATTTTATAAATGGAGGAACTAAGACTCAGAGAGAGGAGGGGATTTGCCCAGGGTGGGGCATGGTCAGTGCCAGACTCATCTAGGCTAGCTCTCAGATAGAATGACTGCCAGATCACTGTTCCAGACTGGATACCCTGAGAGCAGAGTGAGCCCCTTGAGTGACACAGGTTGTCTGAGCCTTCTTCCCAAGGAAGAGCTTGGGATTCCATTGGCCTTTGGCTTTCAAATTCCTTTTAAAATTAACTTTTAGAATCGTATAGTTATTCTTGTTCGAATCACGTGTTTGATGTGCTGGCTCGCTTTCCCTTTCCACTCAAGGTAGGGAGAAGCTGAGAGGCAAATCTTGAAAAGCACACATCTCAATCCCAAGGCCTCCCTTTTGATTGGGCTATGTGGCTTCTTGGGCTACCTCACAGAAAAGATGGTATATTAACATAATCAATCAACCAGCAAGTATTTATTAGGCCCGTACTATTTACCAGGCACGGTGCTTGGTGCTAGTGATACAAAAACAAAAATGAAATGGACCCTGTCCTCAAGGAGCTTACATTCTATCCTGTGCACAGATAAGAAATACAAAGTAACAAATAGTGAATATTTATATAGCCCTTTAAGATTTGCAAAATATCACAGACATATACACACACATGTCACATATCTCCTAGGGTTGTTTCATAAGATGTATACATATGTATGTATATATAGACATATTTACATGTATCTATATTATAGATACATATTTTCATTATATGTATATAGACATATTTATATGTATCTATATTATAGATACATATTTTCATTATATGTATATAGACATATTTATATGTATCTATATTATAGATACATATTTTCATTATATGTATTATCTCATTTGATCCTCACAACAACCCTAGGAGGTAGATGGATAAGTGCTGCTATTATCCCCATTTTACAGATAAGGAATCAGGGCTGCGGGAGGTTAAATGACCTGCCCAGGATCATACAGAAACTAAGTGTCTAAGGCAGAATTTGAACTCAGGTCTTCCTGGCTCCAGATCCAGCACCAACTGTGCTACTCAGTTGCTTCTGATAAGCTTTTGTTATTTTCTCTACTTTCACTTGTCTAAAAAATGAATTTTAGAATCTCAAGTTGTTGTCGTGAATTGGTCTCACAAACCAAAATGGCCCATCCTCTTATCTTTCTCCTGAGATTGAGAGGGGTTGGGATGGAATCCTTAAAATGCTGATCACTGGAATTGTAGAATTTGTATAAAGAAACTAGATATTTTACATTAAAAAAGAAAAAGATGGGTAGAAAAGGAGGCCGAAGGAGGCAGGTGGAACAGGTTGAAGAACCAGCCCCAGTGACCATGGAATCAGGTCCATTTCTACTTAGCTTTGTATTTTACCAAATATTTCCATCACAACAGCCTGATGAGGAATGGAGTGAAAGTGTTATTTTTATGATGAGGAAGTTGAGTTTCAGGTAGGTGATGGGACTTGCTGAGAGTCTCACAATTAACAGGGGGACTTTCTGGACTCAGACAGAGGCTGGGTGGATCAGTGGATAGAGCACAAGACCTGGAATCAGGAAGCCTTGGATTCAAATCCAGCCTCAAACTCTTACCAGCTGTGTAAGCCTGGGCATGTCAACTAATCTCTGTCTGCCTCAGTCTCCTGGTTTGTAAAAACAGGGATAATAATAGGGTTGTTATGAGAATAAAGTGAGATAGTAATTATAAATTGTTCTAGAAATCTTAAAGTGCTATATATAAATGCTGGCTATTAGACTCCCAAGTCTAACAATTCAATTCCCTGTACTACAGAAAAAGAACTTTTTAGGATTGTAGATAGTCAAAGAAATAGACTTTCAGAGAATAGGGAGAAAGGAGAAGGAATGGTAGGAAGAAAGTCAGCAGGGGAAAAGAGGATAGCTTTGGTGTTATTGTTCAGTTGTTTCCAACACTTCACGATCCCATTTCAGTTTTTATTTATTTATTTTTTTTGGCAAAGACACTGGAATGGTTTAGCCATTCCTGTCTCCAGTTTATTTTACAGTTGAGGAAACCGAGGCAAATAGGGTTAAATGATTTGTCCAGGGTCACACAGCTGGTTTCTGAGACCAGATTTAAACTCAGGTCTTCCTGACTCCAAGCCTGGCACTCTATCCACTGTGCCACTTAGCTGCCCTAAATCACTTTATTCTGGTTTTCTCATCTGTAAGTTGAGAGGGTTCAAGTAGATGATCTCTAAGGGCTTTCCTGGCTCCTACATTCTGTCTTTGTGCGGAATGAGCTCCAGTTTGAAACTAAGTGTGTCTGGGGTCCACTTTGAAAGCAGAGAGGAGGAGAGAACCCTGAAGAGGCACTGGCTGTCAAAATCCCTATCTCATATCAAATGTGTGACATCTGGTGACCTTGCCCAAAATGAATTACTGGGTTTTAATCACAGCTGCTTGATGTCAGCTGGCTCTCCAGATTAACCGGATAAAATATTAAGAGAAGCAGTTTTAGGAGTATACATTCTATTCTTTCTGGGCTGGCTCTCGACAAAATGATAAAGTCAGTATTGAGAAATCTGTGTGGAGTAACGGAAAGCAGACGAATTTGAAGTCAAGACACCCGGGTTCTAGCTAGGCTCTGATGTTAATTCCCTATGAAATCTTAGGCAGGTTATTTTTAGAACTCAGTTCTACCCTCTGTAAAATGAGAGGGAATTGAACTAAGGGTCCTTTTACACTTGGATACAAATGTTAAGTATTTGTATTATTTGGCCCAGCCATAGTACCCTAGAAATAGCTTTGGGCCCCTATATATGCCCTTCTGTAACAACAATGTTGCTAGCAGCTGCTGTAGAGGTGAAGGACCAACATGAAACCAACAACAAGAGCACCCAGGAAGACTGCTAGCACAGGTTCTTTAATCTGCTTTTCCAAGGAAAGCAACTTTAAGGGGTTAACAATCTCACTTTAATTAAACATACATATATCATTCACTTAGTTCAGGGAGAAAAGTCAGCACCCTGAACCTCGGAGCAAATGCAAACAGAAACTATATAAACAGAGCAAGATAACACAAATCAACAGACAGGCTTCTATCTGTACATAGCATTTCATACACATTTCATACTAGAGAGAGAAACACCAACATCTGGGTTTTCAAAGCCAGGAGGCTCCATGACAGCTACCCAGAGACTTCTCTGGGCAAATCACATGACACTCCTCCAGTGAATGAGAGCCCCAAAACAAAACACCATCCTCAGATCTTATGTCCCCTTCTCAGGATCAGAGGGCATCACAACCATGTGACTCAAACCCATGTGAATTAGGATTTCTTGTCTCTTAAGCAGGTCATCAAAGACTCTTGATTCAACCAAAGAAACAAAGGCAAGAGTCATCAAAGGTACTTGATTACCTCAGCATTCCAAAAGAGAAAACAGTAAAAAAAAAGTCCCATTCTGATTACCATTATACCTTCCTAAGCATAGTCTTATTCACACAGTATATTAATCGCAATTTTCCCTAAAGAGAGGTCCTGGGAGGAGAAAAGTTGTGGATTCAATTTAACAAACGTTTAATAGGTGCTTACTTTTCATAAGATTTCATGCTATGTGCTAAAGATGCAAAGATAAAAAAATTATATAGTCCCTGCTTTCTAGGAGCTTTATAGTCTACTGGGAGAGGATATGGCTTGTACCCATATAAGTATAGTACAAGATAGAATGTAATGGAAGACATTGGGTCAGTCAGCCAATAAGCATTTAAGTACCTCTCATGTACAGACTCTGTGTTAAGCACAGGGATGCAAAGAAAGGACCAACATGATTCCTCCCTCGAGGAGCTCACAGTCTAATGAGAACAAATCTAGACAAATCACTCTAGGAAAACATATTTGTATTGCATCTTAAAGGCCCTTAGAATGCTTACAAAGTACTTCTATAACCATTACCTCATTTGATTCTTGGGTCAATTCGATGAAACAGAACAGAGATTATTATTTCTATTTTGCAGATGAACAAACAGAAGCTCAGAGAAGCCAATGGAGAGGCACAGTGGAAGGAAAACTTAATGTAGTATCACGAGACCTAGGTTCTAATGCCAATTCTCCCGTTTACTACTCTGTGAACTTGGACTGGTGATCTGATGTTTAGAATCGGAAGATGTGGAGTCAAATATCAATTCTGCCACTTACTACATGTGGCCTTGAAAAAGTTCCTTCCGCCCCCTGGGTCTTAGTTTCCTCAACTACAAAATGATGGAATTGGACCAGAGTGTCACAAAGATTTCCGTGTACATCCTGTGTGCATCGTCGCCTAGGTTTATGGCTGCGCTGTTTATACTGATTAATCCTGCTCTTGCCTTCTATTGAGTAAATGTGATTATTCTTGTCCCTACCTTCTATTGGGTAAAGGTTATGATCAGTCTTTTTCTTGCCTTATCGTTAAGTAAATGTTTCATGTTTACAGGTCAATGGTGTCAATGTGACTGATTTTTGTGTAAATAGGAAGCCTACTAATGGGGGCTCAGGCACTTAACCAGTGAGAAGTAGAAATGTATTCTACTCCCCTCCCAATAAACTTATCTAATGAGTAGAGGAGCCTAGACTCCAACACCGGTCTTCTGACTTTTAAAGGAGCAATGCTGTCAATGAAACAGGCTTGGTTTTCCAAGCCATACATCTCACTTCTGTGAATATTTCAAAAAGCTGCCATATTTGGGGAGACCACTTGCCACATGGAAATAAAAGAGCAGCTAAGATTCATCCATTGCCCAGGCCTGATGGGAACACACCTATTTCAAAGCCCTTGACCCAATTACCCTAGCAGAAATCCTCTGCTACTCAAAGAGCTTTCAAAGGGGCAGAAACCAGCTGTTGTTTAAGGGGGAGGAGGGGGTGGAACTGTGTTTCAAGAGAGCATTTAAATGGCCATTATCAAAGTAAGTCAGCATTTAAAGCACTTCCCCAGGTCTGTAATGATAGACTACATTTCACAAGCCAAAATAAAATTTGAAGCGAAGTTCCCTTTGTCCAGCATCCCTTGCTCCCTGGGCCCTTTGGGCTTGGCTAGGAAAATAACATTCTTTGAGCTTAAAGTCTGACTCTCCTCAGGCCAAGCACTATTTGGTTTTGGACCTCAGGCAGGTTGGAGGAGGGGATGGCCAAGGGGGAGGGAAAAGAAGGGTCCGTCTTGGAAATTTCCTAATAGATTTTGTTTTGAAGCTAAAGTCAGGCAACCTCTACCCCTCTGGTGCCCCCTCCCCCCCCCTGCAGCTTCTGTTTGACTGTGTGTCTTCGAAGGAAGGGAAAGCAATGGGAGCCTGGGGAAGCAGTCTGGGTAGACCTTTCGATTTTAAATGGGATCCTCTTCTAGGAAAAACAGCTGGCAACAGCTACATGCAGGTAACCCTCATTCCATGACATAGATATAGTCCAGAAGAATTGAATCTTGGACACATCTTGATTTCTCCTCCACTTGACTGATACAATTGGTAATGCATTCCCATAGGAAAATTCTCTAACTTTGGGTGAGAAAAGGGTTAAGGAGCACCATGGAAAAAGCCCTGGGGTAGGAGTAAGGAGACCTGGGCCTGGGCCTGCCATTTACTAGCTATGAGACCTGGAGTAAATCATTTAACCTCACTGGGCCTCAGGTTTCTCATCTGTGAAATGGATGTGTTGAACTAGATGATTCCTAGGGGACCCTCCAGTTCTACGACTATGATTCCATGACCCAAGAGCCTTCACTGGCTCCCTTCTTCTTATAGGATCTTTTTTTCCCTTTAAACTATAAAATGTAAATTCCTTAGCTTGGTTTTTGAAGTCCTTCAAGATCTGGCTCTAACGTACCTTTTCAGCTTTGTTTCACTTTACTCACCTGGATGGACTCTATGTTCCAATCAAACTCATCCCGCCATATCCTAACTTTATGTGGGTCATTGCTCAAGCCTAGAATATACTCACTCTCATAGAACTCTTCTTCCTTCAAGGTCCAACCCAGGTGCCACTTTCTCTAGGAAGCCTTGCCTGTCACCACCACCCATACACACACACACCTAAATGAAAGTGTTTTCTCCCTCCTCAGATTTTTTTCTCTCTCCTTTGCCTATGTCATCTTCTACTTTGTATCATACTTAACACAGGCATATGCCATAAGTTCCTTGAGGGCAGGTCTCTTGTTATTATTTTTCATCTTTGTCTTCCCAGTTGTGAATATTGTGTTCCCCCATTAGACTGTGAGCTCCTCAAGGGAGGAATCATGTTGGCCCTTTCTTTGCATCCCTGTGCTTAACACAGAGTCCGTATGTGAGAGGTACTTAAATGCTTATTGGCTGACTGACCCAACGTCTACCACTGGGCTTAATATGATGGCCTAATAAATATTTGTTGAATTTAATTGGTGAAGGAATGGAGACGCATATTTTTACTATTGTGATTAGACAAACATAGTATGCTCGTGTGTCTGTCTGTTAGATTGTAAGTTTCTTGAGGACAGGGACTATGTCATAAAATCAAAGAATGGCAGAACCAGAAGGTAACTTAGAATTCATCTCAGTTAATCCCCTCATTGGTAACTCAAGCCTATAGAGGAGAAATTACTTAGCCAAGGCAAAAGCAGGCTGGAATTTGAACCAGGGTTCTCCAATACGAGGCCACCACAGTTCCTGCCTAGCTCCTGCACCAAGCGCAGTGCCTTGTATAGGCAGGCAATATGTACTTACTATAGGCCAGGCTCTGTGCTAAGCTCCGGGGATATAAGCCAAAAGAAAGGTAATCTCTGCCCTCCTGGAGCTTGTATCCTAATTTAGGGAGCCAACACATAAAGGGGAGACTGAAAAAGGGAAGCTGCAGCGTAAGAAGGCAAATGAGTCAAGGTGTCCAGGTCCTGAGAGTGAGAAGCTCAGCCAGGATGGGGAATGAAGTTTGACCAGCCTGGATTTATCTTCCAAATGGAGGTCACTGGGAGGAGGCATGGAGGACTGAATCTGAGATTCCCAGCATGGAGGGAACTCTCATCTCTGAGACAGATAAGTAGCACCTGTCTTCCAAAGTTACCTAGAGAACTAGGAAGTGAAGGAACTTGCCCGTGGTCACAGAGCCATGTCAGAGAGATGAGTTGAACCCTATCTTTGACTTGGAGGCCAGCTCTCTGTCAAGCAATCTTTGGCCGCCTCTTTGCCTTGAACAAGTAAGCTGGGATAGATGCTATCCCAGAACTATTTCATAGAAAGGGAACTTGCAGATGAAGCAACTCCCTTGACCAATGCAAGTTAGCATTGATCCCTGGCAGCTTAGTCTTGGAGACTTGCCTAGAGAACCAAAAGACAAAAAAATGACTTGCCTAGGGTGATGCAGTCAGTAAGAGTCATCAGCAGGACTCGAACTCAGGTCGTCCTTATTCTGAGGTCACTTTCCTTTCCAGTATGGCACACTGCACAGAATTGCTGTTTAGTCAATAAGTGTTTGTTTAATTGAACGTTAAAGCAACAGAGACTGAAGTGCTCTCTGCTCGGGTAGTATATTTAAGGCCAATGGAAGCCTCTCTGCCATCACCTTTACCAGATGTTGGACCAAGGCTCTCCGGTTCCCGGCAATTGGGAGAGGTGCACAGGCAATTTTGAAGCTAAAATTAAAGCTGTGAATTTTGGCTGTTCCCCATTTTTGTGGGGGAAGAAAAGTGAGTTTTTGTGGCACAGTTTGGTTGGCAGGTTTCTTTGAGCCACAAGAGCTAGGCTGTTTTTCCTGAATGGACATTGCTCTGTGCTTTATTAGAACAGAAGCCTCCGGGCCAACGGAGGGTCTGCCCAAGGCAACACCCAGACAACAGGTCAGGTCAGTCCACTGGGACAGTCAGTCAGTGGAACAAGCAAAAAATTGAACTTTTCACTTTTTGGGAGAAGGCTCCAGACTCCCTTACACCCAGGCAGAGGAGCCACTGCCGTTGCCTTACAGGTAACTTTCTAAGACTGCCAACTTGTAACTAAAAAGAAAAAAGGTTTAACCCTTAAGGGAGAGAAGCCAGGCATCTGTGCTTTTTCCTCATGCTATATATAGCAAGCACTGATCCACTCTTCTGTCACAGAGGCCCAGAGGTCACTGTGTAAGGGACACTGAGCCTGCTGGGCAAAAGGAAACCCTATTTGTGTCAGCATATTTGTGACCACGTATGTAGCTGGGCCACTGTGCTCTTCAGAGCTCTCGGAAATGAGTATGTAAATCATACTCATAAAAGGGAAGAGATAAGATCAACGTTGTCTTGACCACTAGCTCCATTTTATACATGAGTAAGTAGAGGCCAGGGGAGGGAAGGGAACTGAGCACAGGAGGAGTCCAGAGAGGGAAACCTTTCCAGAGGGCCTGTGACCTTCTACTGCCCCTGACAGTTTGAGAGGAAGAAACAGAACAGGAAAGACAGGCTTTGAATCTGCTTAGCTATGAGAAGAAGCCTGGTTTGCTAAAACCTGATTGGACAAAGGAAAATTTCCTGCTATTGGAAAAACTGATTGGAAAAGGCTGGATGGTCTAGCGCCTGCCTATAACTTGAGAGCGAGAAACTCCTGCTCAGAGCCACAAAGTAGATTTGAGGTATTTGGCAGTTCTCTGGTATAAGGGGACTGCTTGTCACTGGAGAAGCATAACATTTTTCTCAGCACTCTGCCAAGGGTGGCTGTGTGCTAAAAGAGTTTTTGTCTTGGTTTGATTTTTCACTGCTTGGGCAGTAAAATAGAATAGCAGAGAATCAGCTTTGCCCAGGGAGTTAATAGCAGAGGAATAGATTTGCCTAGCAGGCAACACTAGGTACAAATTGTTCTCTGACAAACCCTAAGTCATCAAGCACCACAATCCACACTTGGCAAACTGCAATCCCCACCAATGGGTTTACCTATTCAAGTTCCTCCCTGCTAAATTTCTATAAATATATGTACCAGCCCTCCCATGGTTACTGTGTGCAGTGAAAGGAGAGTATGATGCAGGTTTCTGAGTATACTTTAATATCTTAATTATTCCTGTTTTTGCTTTCCATTGAGTAAATGGTATAATTATTTCTGCTCTTATCTCCTATTTTTAAAGGTTGTGATTATTTCTGCTTTTGCCTTGTTTTTAAGTAAATGTTTCATGATTAAGAGACAATGGTGTCACTGTGACTGATTTTATCTAAATGAGAAGTATGATTGGGGATTCAGTAGCTATGATTAGAAACAGAAAAGTTTCCCTCTGTGCATTCACACCCAGATTATCCTTAGAATTCTTCGAGTTGTAGTAGAGTAGCCAACCTGCTAGGGACACCATCTCCACCTATCAAAGTGAATGCAGGTGGGGGAGCCAATCAAGCCCAAAGAGAAAAAGAGGGCCTGAGGAGAGTCAGGGTTTAGTACCATGAATTGATAAACAATTTATAGGGCTATAACTTGGTCATAGTATACAACTGGACTTAATTCTTTGTACAATAGGGAGCCATTGAAGGTTTGGTAGGAGGCTAGTGGTTTGATCAGGCCTGTGCTTTGAAAAGATGATTCTGCCAGCATGCACAAGCTGCATCAACTTTTGGAGGTTACTCTCAGGAAACTCTAGGATTCTAAGGTTCTCTCTTTGAAGAGTTGACTGGAATAGGAGGAGAGAGGCCATGTTATTCATAAGGAACAAAGCCTAGGTGGATGAATGGGACCCATAGGGATGGCTGCTGTTGCTTGGGTTTCATTTTCTCCTTTTCATTCTTCCTCCTTCTTCATTTTAAAGGACACAAAGACTCGGACCTAAGCCCCCCAGAAGCCACGTCAACAGAAACCAACCAGGCTGGCTTGCTGACTAATGGAATTAATTCTCTCTGTTCCATCTGTGGGGATCGTGCTACTGGCAAACATTATGGTGCATCCAGCTGTGATGGGTGCAAAGGATTCTTCCGGAGGAGTGTCCGCAAGAACCATGTCTATTCTTGCAGGTATTGATAATAGTATCATGGGCTCTTCAAGTTGGAAGGGACCTTGGAAGCTATCTGGTCCCACCCACTTACCACCCAGTATAGGAGCTAAGCAGACATTTTTCCAGCCTCTTCTGAAACAATTCCATAATCCTGGTAGCAAGTTCTTCCTTCAATTGAACTCAAATTAAAATGTGAGCTTCTTGAGGGCAGGGACCATGCGTTTGCCTGTCTTTGAATTCCCAGCTCTTAATACAGTTCCTGGCACATAGTAAATGCTTAATAAATGCTTGCTGACTGACTGATTGAAATCTACCTACCTACAATTTCTCCCACCCCTATCTCCCACACTTCCATTGGTCCCAATTCTCTACAATCAGTTGCCAAATCTTGTCATTTCTACCTTCACATGCTATCCCTTCTCTCAACTGACATAGCTCCCACTTTGCTTCAGGTTTTCATCCCCTCCCTCCTCAGTTTTCGCAGCAGCTTCCTGATCAATCTCCCTGCCTCAGATTTCTCCCCACTCTAATCCATCCTATGCACTACTACCAAATCATTTTCCTTCTGCACAGCTCTCATCATATGACTCTCCTGCTCAATCACTTAGCCCCGCATTGGCTGTAGCAAAATGTAAACTCCTTCTAGCTGACCAGGCAAGAGAGAGCTAGCAAGATGAATCGCAACTATGCCTTGGAGAATGGCTTTTCTTAACAAACAATCTGTTTTCTCCTTTAGGAAAAAAGACTAATCAAAGAGTTTGCTTAACTATTTGGGCTGGGTTCATAGTGCCACAAAACCCAAAGATTTTGTCCTTGCTGTTGTTCTGTGAATGAATGAGTGTATGGGGAAAAAAGCATTTATTAAGCACTTACTGTGTACAAAGAAGTGTACCAAGAGCTGGGGATACAGATTGAAAAATAAGACAATCCTTGGTCTCAAGGGGTCACATTTTGGTGAGGGACATAATACATATGGAAGGTTTCAGCTGCAAGTCAGATGGAAAAGTCTCATGGTCCTTAGACTACAGTGACAAGGCAGATGGTGATGCCTCTTCCTCAATGTCATTTCTACTGATAAAAATGATATTGCTTTCTGCTGTTGAACCATTTGACAATGCAAGGACTTGGGGAGGCAGGGCAAGAACTCTCCTTTCTGGATCTTGGATAGCTGAAGCTGGAGTATCTGCAGGAGCAGTTGCCAGGCTACATTGCCATGGAGATTGCTTCCCAGGATGTTGGCTATGAGCGCTGGGCTGGAAGCATTGTTATTCACGAGACTCTGGGCTCAGGTCCTAGGCTGTCTCCATCAGGGTCAAAGGGAAGTTGGTGGCCAAGGCAGTGATGGCAGTTGGACATGCCTGGCATATGCTGCCTCCTGTCTCTCCCTGAATGAGCCCAGCTGCTTCAGCTTGGCTGGCTTGTCTGCCACATGAGTGACAGTTGGTTGGCAGTTAGTGGGCGCAGCTGACCCCCACTCTACAAAAGTTTCTTCCCCAGATGATGGCCATGAGGGCTGGTCTGGAAGAAGGACTGGTGGTCTGGGGCCAGGGGAGAGGGCATTAGCGGTGTACTGCCACTCACAGGGATCCTCTGCTTATTTGCCTGTTGGGGACAGATGGACATTAGTTGTTGCTGGCACTGACGAGGAAGACAAGCCCTTCTCTACAATGATTTCTTCCCTCAATGATGGCTGTGGAATTGGGTTAGAAACAGGGCTGGTGATTTGGGGGACACTGCTAGTCCCAAGGCTCAGGGGTTCCGGCTCTTGAACTATCTCCATCAGGGTTTGAGAAGACATAATGGTCAAGATTGTGGTGGGGGTCCAATGTGCTTGGCACATGCTACCTCAGTCTTTCCCTCAGGCAGTCTTTCTGTTTCAACTAATGCTAACCTCTAATGACAGGGATATATTGTCCAGAGTAAATTGACAACTTTTATCTGTGCCTGCTAACTGTAGGCTTCTTAAGAGTGGGAACCATGTTTGATCCTTCTTTTTATTCTCATAATACCTTGGCACATGGCAGGCACCCCAACAGTGCTTGTAGAATAACTGAATGAAGAGATGGATGAATGAAACAGTTAGTGATGGGTTTAGGTTTCCTTACCCAATTCAGAACCAGCTAAGAACCCAGAGAAGTCATCTGGATGGCTTTGTAAATAAATGTAACCATGATGTATTTTAATCAATTTATCAATAGCTATTAAGCCAAAATGCTCTGTGCCAGATATTGTGTAAATAGTAAATAACAGGTCCTACTTGCCCAGGCTAGTTCATAGGATCATAGAGCTAGAGATGAAAAGGACTTCAGAAACCATCTAATCCAACACCTTCATTTTATAGATGAAGAAACTGGAGCCTGGAGAGGCTAAATGACGTACAAGGTCACATAGGTAGTAAAGGTCAGGGCAGGATTTGCACCCATATGCTCTTGACCTCAGAGTCAATACCCTTTTCACATATCACTGCCTCCCTAAGTAAAGAAACTTACTTATGGACCCGTGACTTTGTTGTTGTGGACACTTCCTCTATTAACGCAGATCCTATGGTTAAACAAATTGCGGCGCATGAATATCAAATGGGTCCTAGAAAACATTGCTAACAATAAGGCTAGTGTGGGCAGTGGGGGAAGGAACCCAGCTGAGCTATTTAAAATGCTAAAAGATGATGCTGTCAAAGTGTTGCACTCAATACGACAGTAAATTTGGAAAACACAACAGTGGCTGCTAGATTAGAAAAGATCAGTTTTATGTCCCATTCTTAAAGAAGGGCAATGCCAAAGAATGTTCAAATTACCAGGCAATTGCATCATTTCACATGCCAGCAAAGTTATGCTTAAGATTCAGCAGGCTTCAGTAATATGTGAACCAAAAACTGCCAGAACAACAGGCTAGTTTTCACAGAGGGAGAGGAACTAGAGGCCAAATTGCCAACGATGGCTGGATTATGGAGAAAGCAAGGGAGTTCCAGAAAAAAAAAAAAATCTCCTTCTGCTTCATTGACCACACTAAAGCCTTTGACTGTGTGGATCTCAACAAAATGTGGCAAGTCTTCAAAGAGATGGAAGTTGTAGTCAAGAAGCAACAGAACCAAACATGAAACAAACTGATTGGTTTTAGATGGAGAAAGGAGTGTGACAAGGCTGTATGTTGTCTCCCTATTTATTTAACTTATATGCAGAGTACATCATGTGAAATGCCAGGCTAGATAAATCAAAAGCTGGAATTAAGGTTGCTGGGAGAAAAATCAACAATCCAAGATATGCAGATGATGCCACTCTGATGTCAGAGAGTAAAAAGGAATTAAGAAACTTCTTGTTAAAGGTAAAACAGGAGAGCATAAAAGCTGGCTTGAAGCTTAACAATAATAAAAAAAAAACCTAAAATCTTGGCAACTGCTCCCATCACTTTTTGGCAAACATATGGAGAAGAAATGGAAGCATTGTTGGATTTTATATTCTTGGGCTCAAAGATCACTGCAGATGGAGACTGTAGCCATGAAATTAAAAGACACTTATTGCTTGAAAGGAAAGCTTTCCTTCCAAGAAAGCTATGGCAAATCTGGACATTATACTAAAAAGCAGAGACATCACCTTGTCAACAACGGTCTGTATAGTCAAAGCTACGGTATTTCCAGTAGCAATGTATAGCTGTGAGAGTTGGACTATAAGGAAAGCTGAGCACCAAAGAACCAACACTTTCCAATTGCTTGGAGAAGACTTTGAGAGTCCTTTGAATAGCAAGGAGACCAAATCAGTCAATACTTAAAGGAATTAATTCAGATTATTCACTGGCATGGTGGTTAGAGCGCCAAGCCTGGCCTCAGGAAGACTTAAGTTCAAATCTGACCTCAGACACTTACTAGCTGTATGACCCTAGGCAAGTCACTTAATCCTGTTTGCCTCAGTTTCCTCATCTGCAAAATGAGCCGGAGAAGGAAATGGCAAACCACTCCAATATCTTTGCCAAGAAAACCCCAAAATGGGTCACAAAGAGTTGGACCCAACTGAAAATTGTATCACTCCAATCTAATGTAAGTTTGTTGAGGGAAAGGACTGTCGTTCATTTTATCTTTGTGACCCCAGTCTATAGCACATCGTAAGTATCTGACAAGCAGCATGGTATAGTGGATAGAGTGTCGAGCTTGGGAGTCAGAAAGCACTGAGTTCAAATCATATCTCTGAGAATTTATACTTGTATGTCTGTGGGCAATCAATCAGCAAGTATTAAGCACCTGCTGTGTGCCAGGTACTGTGCTAGGAGATACATGTATTATAAAGAATGAAACAATCCCTACTCACAAGGAGCTGACATTCTAACGAAGGAGACATATGTGTGTGATGTACGTATACATACATATAGCATAGATGTAAAGTTAATAAATACAGATATAAACAAAATAGAGTAATACGAGATAGTTTGGGAGGGAAGGCATCAGCAATTGAGGGGAATAGGAAAGGCTTCATACAGAAAATGATGCTTAAGCTGGAGGGGAAGCTTGAAAAGAAGAGAAGGACTGTATGAAGTGAAAGGAACGAAGGAGAGCATTCTGGGTATGTAGGAAAGCCAGTGCAAAGACTTAGAGGTGGGAGATTGTGGGTTGTGTGTGAAGATCAAAGAGAAGACCATTTTTCTAGATCACAAAGTCCAAGAAGGAGAGTACTGGCCAATGAAGCTGGAAAAACAAATATGTAGGGGCCTTGTTGTATAATATTTTAAAATCTGGATAGACGAGATTATAGATACTTTATTATAGAGGTAATAGCAAATCAATGGAGTTGACTGAGTAAAGGAGTAGCATGATGAAAGCTATACTTTAGGTAAATTATTTGGCAGTATAGAATGGACTGAACTGGGTAGAGATTTGAAGCAGCAAGACAAAGGAGAAAGATAATGACTTAAACTAACATGGTAGCTGTGTAAGCGACAATACAAGAGTTATTGTGGAGGTATAAATGCCAATATTTGGCAACTGATTGGAGATGGGTGGTGAGGAACTAGGAGAAGTCCAGGATAGCCCTGAAGTTGGGGACCTGGGAGGTTGGAAGAATGGTGGTACCTTCAACAAAAATAGGGAAAGTTAGAAGAAAGGGAGGGTTTGGTGGGGGGAGGGAGAGGTTGATGAGTTTGGTTTTAGACATGTTAAGTTTAAGATGTTTCTGGGATTTCCAATTTTAAATATCCAATAAAATCTGTTGAACAGATCTGAAGCTTAGGGTAGAGACTCTTCAAATCTTGTTTCCTACTCTATAAAATAAGGAGGCTTGACTAGATGGCCTCTGATGTCACTTCCAACTCTAACCCTATGATCTTATGGTAATAAACGTATGCTGGATCAGAGACCCCCTCTGGGATATTTCAGGCTGGGAGTATTTTTGAAGGTTGTTTACCAGGTAACAAACCATTAACAAAAGCCATCATCTTGAGTAACCTCAGAAAGATGGGGAAATGATGCAGACATTTGGGGGGAGAGTCTTGATATGTGATTCCATCAGTGTAGAAACCACCTTTTCTGATGTGAACCGGTGCCTCACCTGCAACTTAGAGGGTTGGCTGAGGGCACTGAGAGGTTAAATTTCTTGCCCAAGTTCTCACTACTAGTATGTGTCAGAGGTAAGGTTTGGACACAGGTCTTCACGATGCTGAGAACAATCCTCTAACCATGGTGTCCTTCCCTGAAGGCATAACTTCACTTATTTGTAATAGATGCTGGGATTTCCTGGCATACAATAGCGCCATTCTTAATGTAGTTAGAACTAGCAGAAGACTCTGCTTTGCAGACTGTTGGCATGGGTCGGCATTTTGAACTTGGCCAACTTTGCTTTACATGTCTATGGCAGTATAAAGAATATAGCCAGGGAGAGAAAAGAAGGTTTTGTTAGTTGGAAACAAATAACTTCTTTAATGTAACCAAGCCAATGGAATATTGTCATCCAAATGGGGATTGCTTTGCTTCAATAGGCAAATTTTATGTTTCTCATAGTGACTCTTTTGTGGTTTCCAGAGTTGCTCCCATAGGCTGCTCTTTCAGGTTCTATCACATACCAAAGTTAGAGTCCATAGAGGCAGGGCCAACAAATCCGTGACTTTCCCCTATTTCAAAGAGTGAAAGCCTCTTCTTAACTTCTCTGTTACTATTGAGACCATCACCATTGGTTTGGTGTCCTACTCGCCTCCTCACTCTTCTTCATTCCGTATTTGTAATCACTCACTAAATCTTGATCTTTCTTCCTCTATAACATCTCTCACACTCATCCCCTTCTACACACACTCACTCACACAGCCATCAGTCTGGTTCAGGTACTCATAACCTCTTGTCTGGGCTTGCTATTGCAAGAGCCTCTCAAGTGGTCCCCCTATCTGAAGTCTCCCCCTTCTTTTAAGTCATTCTCCTCAGTCACCAGTGATTTTTCTAAAACACAGGTCTGACCATGTGACCACATTATCATCATATTTATGTGATGATCTAAGACACAGTAATTTACAAATATTATCTCATTTTATCCTCACAACAACTCTGGAAGGGGAGGATGTTCTCGTTGTTCATTCTTTCAGTCATGTCCAACCTTTGTGATCCCATGGACCGTGGCACACCAGGCACTTCTCTCCTCCACTGTCTCCTGGAAGTCTAGCCAAGCTCGTTTGTTGCTTCTATGACACTATCTATCCACCTCATCCTCCACCGTCTCCTTCTCCATCTGCCCTCAATCTTACCCAACATCAGGATCTTTTCCAGTGAGTTCTATCTTCCTATTATGTGGCCAAAGTGATGAGATAAGCTTGGGCTTCACTGTTTGTCCTTCCGATGAGTAGTCTGAATTAATTTCTTTAAACATTGACTGTTTTGATGTCCTTCCTTTCAAGGGACTCTCGAAAGTACTCTCGGGCACCACAATTCAAAGGGTGCGAAGTAGGTCTATTAAAATCTCTATTTTACAGATGAGGAGACTGAGGCACAGTGAGGTTAAAGAGATTTGTTCAGTGTCACACATCTAGGAAGTGTGTAAGGCAGGATTTGAAATTAGGTCTTCCTTATGCCAGGTCCAGTGTCCTATCCACTTTCCCACCTGACTGCCTACTCAATAAGTTCTAGTGGCTCTTCTAGGATAAAATATAAATGTCTCTATTTGGACATTCAAAGTTCTTCCCAATCTGGTCCAATCTTGCCTTTCTAGCATTGTTACGTAACATTCACATTATCACACCCCACAGTCTAGCCAAATTGTCTTTCTTAACAATTCCTCATACATTCCTCCATCTCCCACCTCAGAGCTTCTGCATTCACCATCCCTCATGCCTGGAATACCCTCCCTCCTAACTTTTAGAAAGCTTAGCTTCCTTTAATACTCAGTTCAAGTAATGCCTTCTCTCTGAGACCTTTTTTGAATCCCACCCCCATAAGATTTTTAAAAATAAATTTATTTATTTGTTAATTTACAGTATTCAGTTCCACAAGCTTTTGGGTTCCCTATAAGAATTTTTTGACCTTGCATATAGTTTATAATATAACTGTGTATTTACACATTACTTCCGCCTCAAAGCAATTCCAAAAGAATGCAATCTCCTGGAGAACAAGGACTGTCACTTTTGCCTCTGTACATCTAGTGCCTGGCACGTTGTGGGTCCAACTTCATTTGAAAGAGGAAGAAATTGAGGCTCAGTGAAGGAAGAGATTGGTGCAAGATTATACAAGTCAACATCGCAATCAGGACTTGAACTCAGATCTCTTGAGAGTTCACTCCCCATTACTTCTGTCCTATTCCCCTTTGACTCTCCTACAATTCCTGAAAACGATTTGCACTTACTGCTTAAAATCCTTAGCTTCCTTCAAGGTTCAACTAAATGCCACCTCCTGCCAAAACCCCTTGGTTGCTAGGGTTCTCTCCCTCCTCAAATAATCATGTCTATGTTTGTCTGTTTAAACGTACATGTGTGCATACACACGCACATGCACATATGTGTTCCAGTACATATGCACACACACCCAGGAGAATGTTAAGTCCCTTGAGAGTAGGGTGGGTCTCTCCATATCCCACCTCCTCCCTCTCCAGTTCTTAGCACATATGCCAGTGTGTCTATAAGTCTGTCTTATCAAGTACAAACACTGTAGTCTTTTTTAAAATTTATTTGTTTTTAGTTTACAACATTCAATTCCACAAGCTTTTCAGTTTCAAATTTTCTCCCCCTCCTTCCTTTCTCCCCTCCCCAAGATGGCATTCAATCTGATGTAGGCTCTACATACACATTCACATTAAACCTATTTTCACATTAGTCACGTTGCAAATAAGAATTATAACCAATAGAATGAACCATGAGAAAGAAAAAAACAAAACAAAAATGAGAGAGCAAATAATATCCTTCCATCTGCATTCAGACTCCATAGTTCTTTCTCTGGATGTGGATAGCATTTTCCATCATGAGCCTTTTAGAGATGTCTTGAATCAAGGCATTGCTAAGAAGAGTTAAGTCTATCAAAGTTGGTCGTTGCACAGTGTGGCTCTTACTGTGTACAATGTTCTCCTGGTTCTGCTCCCTTCACTTAGCATCAGTTCATGTAAGTCTTTCCAGGTTTTTCCGAAGTCTGCCTGCTCACCATTTTTTATAGCACGATAGTATTTCATGACATTCATGTACCACAACTTGTCCAGCCATTCCCCAACTGATGGGCATCCTCTCAATTTCCAGTTTTGGCCACCACAAAAAGAGCTACTAGAAATATTTTTGTGCATGTGGCAAACCCTATAGTCATAGAGAGTTGTGTGAGGCTCAGAGACCGTGGGACTTGCCCATTGTCCCACAGCTACTATGTATCAAAGGCATGACCAGAACTCCGGTCTTCTTGCCTTGAAGTCCAATACTTCATCAAATGTACCATGTTTACTCTTTTGAAAATAGGAAGCATTGAATAAATGTTGGTCGAATTCAATTAAATTACAAATGTATACAGCATACAGGAAACGTATACTTAGAACACAGGACGGAGAATCTGGAAGACCCCAATTCAAAAACCTCTATCTGCCTCAATTTTCTCATTTGTAAAATGAGGATAATTAATAGCAACTACAAGTCTCTGGGCACTGGGAATCCAAAGTCCCTGACCCTAAGAACCAGTCAGTCAAGCTTCCCAGTAACTATGGTTGTGAGAAAAGTGATCTCAGAAGACCAGCTTCCCCTCCTCAGGGAAAATGAATAACTTTCTCTTCCTCTTTCCCTTCAGGTTTAACAGACAATGTGTAATTGACAAAGACAAGAGGAATCAATGCAGGTATTGTCGATTGAGGAAGTGTTTTAGAGCCGGAATGAAGAAAGAAGGTGGGTCCAAAATTCTGTTCTTTCCATTTTCCAGGCATTGTGATGTCCAAGATTCCAATGCTGCTTAAATTGCCAATTGAATTATATTAAGTTGAATTAATTAATTATATAAAATTGTAAATTGAATTGTAAATTCAGTATTTACCTAGTATTTAAACACCTAGTGGATAGACATCCAGCCTTAGAGTCAGGAAGAGCTGGGTACAAGTCCTGCCTCTGCCACATACTGGTTATGTTACCTTAAGCAAGTTCTCTAGCCCCCTCAGTGCCACAGACAATTCCTGAAGTCTATAAATTGCTGAGGAAGGTGGCAATCTATGTTGGTAAATGGGGTTTCCTCACTTGAGAGTTCCCTATACCAATGAAGTCAGGAGTGGAGTCTCAATTCTCATCCCTAATATGCTCATGGTTTCATTCTAGGCACTATGGGGCCCTGCCACACCAGAGATGCTTAAATCCCTGCCTGCAAGAACACAATCAGGGAAAATAGGACAAGTAACCCATAGCCCAGAACCCCAAATTCTGATTTTTTTATACTAAACCTGCGATGTCATCTGTATAGGGAACTCCCAGGCCCAGAACCCCAAATTCTGATTTTTTTATACTAAACCTGCGATGTCATCTGTATAGGGAACTCCCAGGTAGAGACACCCTCTCTGCCAATACAAGTCGGCAACTCCTCTTCAACAACTGAGCCTTGCCCTTTCTACAGGCTTTGCCCAAAGTGCTGGCTCCAACCCATAATAACCCAAGTCAATGAATCATCCTCAGCGGATGAGACTTAAGGAGACGTCCTCATCCTCAGTGAGATATTGCTGAGCATGCCCAGTTGCTAGCCCTCGGTCCTCTCAACCAGTTGTTTGTAGGCAGGTCCACACCTTCCATAGGAGGATGCAACCTAAAATCTGAAGCAAAATTTATTACCTGTAAGTTCATCAAACTGATAGAACATAAGCTTCCATAGAGCACTGGGCCCAGAGTTGGGAAGACCTGAGGTCAAATCCAGCCTCCCCAAAAACCTTACTGGCTGCGTGAGTGTGGGCAAATAACTTAACCACCTTGTGCCTCAGTTTCCTCATCTGTAAAATGTAGATTATAATAGCACCTACCTTTTGGGGTTGTTGTGAGGATCAAATAAGATAGTATTTATAAAGTGCTTTGCATGCCTGAAAGTACTATGAACATGGTAGCTATGGTTATTGGTTTTGTCTTTGTATACCCAGCACCTCATAGGTATTTAATAAATGCTTGTTGATTGAGTAATTGATAGATCAGCTCCTTACTGATGTATGTATAGGAAAAGATTTGTCAGTCAGAGGATCTAGGTTTGAATCTCAGCTCTGACCACAAACATTTGCCTTACAAGGGGGAAATGAGAGGGTTTTGCTAGACTTGAGATCTTGGGATCTGTGATCCAATCACTCTGATGAAATGCCTTACAGAACAAGTCAGTGTATGATCAGGGCCAAGTAAGAGCCTTAGAAAATGAGAGAGAAAAAAGATCACTGTCAGCTGGGATGATCCGTGAAGGTGTCAGGGAGCCCACGGGGAACTGAAATGGGCGGCAAAGGTGGAGAAGGCAAACAGGGGGAGAGAATTGGCCAAGGCATTGGGAGAGGGGCAATGGTGTGCTCCAAATGGAGCATGTGCCAGAAGGTTAGTGATTTGACTGGTTGGAGGTCAGGCTGCAGAGAGTCTGGAACAGCAGGTGCAAGAGTGTGTAATTTATATAACTGGGCAACTAGGTGGCACAATGAATAGAGTGCTGGGTCTGGAGTTAGGAAGACTTCTTTGAGTTCAGTTCTGGCCTCAGACATTTACTAACTGTGTGACCTGTCTGCCTCAGTTGCCTCATCTGTGAAATGAGCTGGAGAAGGAAATGGCAAACCCTTCCAGTATTTTTCCCAAGAAAACCCTAAATGGGATCAAAAGAGTCAGACATGACTGAAAAACGACTCAACAACAGCAGCAAATTTATCTAATTAATATTGACAACAACAGTTAGTATTTCATAGCACTTTAAGGTTTGCAAAGCACTTTACAATTATTAGCTCACTTGGTCCTCAAGACAACCCTGGGAAGTAGATGCTAGTATTATCCTCCTTTTTCAGATGAGGAAACTGAGGCAAACAGAGGTTAAATGACTTATCCAGGGTCACACAGCTAGTAAATGTGTCTGAGGCTGGATTTGAAAGTCATGGAGACATTTTAACACTCTTTGAGAGGAAAGAGTCATATTTTAGGAAGTTTAATTTGGCAGTGATGAGCAAGGTGGATTTTTTTTCTCATTTTGTTGCTGCAGCCTCCGTTCCTAGCATAAAGGTCTTGCATATAGCACTTAATAAATATTTATTGGCTTAATTTTGACATTATCCTAAATCTAGAGATTGAAAAAACCTCAGAGGTCAATGAGTCCACTTCCCCCTCATTTTACAGATGTGGAAACTGAGCCTCAGCATGGTTAAGGG
The DNA here is from genome assembly GCA_028646595.1 of Phalanger gymnotis. Taxonomy (NCBI): domain Eukaryota; kingdom Metazoa; phylum Chordata; class Mammalia; order Diprotodontia; family Phalangeridae; genus Phalanger; species Phalanger gymnotis. The sequence goes on along the minus strand of CM053625.1, from coordinate 349,436,527 downwards.
ACTTGCTCAAGATCTCATAGCTAGCAAGGATCAGAGATGGGATTTGAACCTAGGTCCTGTGACTCCACTGGATGGATTGGTTTGGAAGGGGTCAAGATGAAAAGCTATTTCAATAGTCCGGGTACGAGGCGATAGGGCCCTGAATCAGGGTCACGGTAGAAGGAAGGTGTAGATAGGAAAGACTTTGCAGAGAAAGAATCCACCCAACTTGGCAAATGGATTGTGGAAGATGAAGAAGTATAGCTCAGCGCTTGAAGCGTGGGTGACTCATCCAATGATGGTGCCATGAAAAGATGATAATGAAGGAGAGGAAAGAAAAGGGGGCTTTGGTCTTCATGACTCACTAGCGTGTCTTGTCAAACCCACTGTTTAAGGAACAATCAGCTAGGGTCCTGGGGGAATTTTTTGAGGCTAGGAAGGGAGGAGGAGCAGGCAGTAGAGAAATATGTAGGTTGTGGAAAAACAGCAAATGTGGCAGCGGGAACAAGGGAATGTTGGCCTAGAAAGAAAAGCTGCTTAGGTTGGTGTTTCCTGACTGGTGCCTCATGGCAAGGCCACAGGCAAGCACAGCCTCATCAGTGGGCCACAGTAAATGGGCATTCAGCAGTTCCAGCTGCCTTAGAGTCCCAGACAGGGCTGAGCCACAACAAAGTGGTCAAGGAGACCAAGACTGAAGTTCCCAGAATCCTCTCTCTCTCTCTCTCTCTCTCTCTCTCTCTCTCTCTCTCTCTCTCTTCCCTAAAGAAAAAAAACCCAAATATCTGGAATCGATTCTTTCCCTTTCTGGGTGAATTTAAACCGGTGACACCTTTCCCAGAGGGAATCTTCAGTTAAAGCCTCATCTCTATTTATGGAAGAGAGGATTTTATTCTCTGTTAAAAGCCGTAAGCATTTGTATGCCAGGCACTCTGGTAGATTCTAAGAATACAATAATGTAACAGAATGGCCCCTGCCTTCAAGCATCTTATACTCTGTTGCAGGCTTATAATACATCCACAGATAAGAAAATACACCTAGGAGAGCAGGGAGAAGTAGGATGATTGGAGATGATGGTGACCATGGAGTACAGGTTAAGGAGATGTGAGGTATGGGGAGAAATGGAAGAACTAGAGGTTAGGGTCAAACTGAAGAATAACTGAAACAGAGAGAACTGGGCCTTACCAGGCTAGAGGGTAACCTTGAGCTCACACCGAAGAGGTGGCCCCATCTGCTTAGTCAATGCATAAGGCCACTCCTGGTCTCAGGCGCAGCCAACTGAGAACAGAGGATCTCTTTCTGCCACAGTCCCACTGGGCCACGACTGAGTCTCTGCCCCCACAGCTGTCCCCACTGCATGCTTTGACCTCTCTGTCCATAAGCAGCTTGGGTAGAGTTAGAGAGACACGCTTTACTTCCCTTTCCCCTGAATGGCTTGATTTGGCTCTTTGTATCCCACTGCCTCTTCTTCCTCCTTATCTGATTCTTGGCCCATCTTTCAAGTCCCAACTCAAACCCAGCATCCTTCAGGAAGCCCTTCCTTAGGCCTCCAATATTCACTCTTCTTCCTCTTTTCTCAACCCTTATCAAGTGTGCTTTGTGTGCAGTGTAACACTCCGGGGTAGCTCATATCTCTATGGCATACGAAGGTTTACAAAGTATTGTCTTGATGACAGCTTTGTGAGGTAGAAAGAGCACATGATCATCTCCATTTTATAGACCAGGAAAATGAAGCTCAGTGGTAAAGTGATTTCCCTGGGGGGAATCACACAGTCAGGAAGTGACAGAGCCAAGATTCACTTCTGGGGGTCACTCGATCATAGACATACAGGTTTAGGGTTGGAAGAGACCCTCATGTCACCCACTCCTCTTCATTTTACAGATGAGAGAAACTGAGGCCCAGTGAGCTTAAGCCACTAACCCATGGTGGTGGGCTGGTCGCAGATGGTGAGATAGTCAGCCTCAGAGCCAAGGTTGGAGCCAACGTTCTCTGACTTCAAATTCATCCCTCTGGTGTAATTCAGCTTGCTCCTCATCTCTTAGGAACTCCTGAAATCTTCTAGTTTGAGTTTTCATCATCTCAGTATAACCAAGGGCACCTCCAAATCTGCCCATTCGTCCTTGTGCCATCCTGGGGATAAGGAAATGCTTGGCTGGATGCCCAGCAGTCATGTGCATAGTTCAGTGCTGAGGGGGCTTGGTACTTTGAAGATGATGAGGCTGAAGGATAGGGGAATGCCCCAAATTTGTTGTTGTTAAGTGTTTTTTCAGTTGTGTTCAACTCTTCGTGACCCCATTTGGGGTTTTCTTGGCAGAGATAATAGAGTGGTTTGCCATTTCCTTCTCCAGCTCATTTGATGGATGAAGAAACTGAGGTAAACAGGGTGAAGTGACTTGCCCAGGGTCACCCAGCTAGTAAGTGTCTGAGGCAGGATTTGAACTGACTCCAGGCTAGGAACTCTATCCACTGTGCTGCCCTAATTACCATTTCTAACCACACACGGAGTGACATCTTCTACTCTTTTGAGGCTTAGCCTTGTCCTCTACCTTAGCTTTGCATTTGTCTATTAAAGAGCCCATAAGGTGCCCTCCAGGATATACAAGTAATAACAGACCATCAGAGCTGGCAGGGAGCTGGACAGTCTGGGCTTCTGAGACATTGACTTGAATATACCAGTGCCTTTATCAGGTTGGCATTCTCTCAGTTGGTGCCCAGCACCATCCTTCCGTGCTCTCTCATCCTGTGTGATTCTTGTCCATGTTGACCTTACATAATGTAAGGCTTCCTAGAGGAAGCTAGGTGGCTCAGTGGACAGAGCACTGAGCCTGCCATCAGGAAGACCTGAATTCGAATCTAACCTCAGCTGCATAGTAGGTGTGTGATTCTGGGCAAGCTATTTCACCACTGCTTGCCTCAGCTACCTTATCTGTCAAATGAGGGTAATAATAGCACCCACCCCGCAGGGCTGCTGTGGGGATCAAATGAAATAATATCTGGCATAGTTAGTACTCTATAGATGTTTATTATTATTATTTATTACATGACAAACATGGGAAAATGCTTTGTAAGACTTTAATATCTTAATACCTCTCAGACTATATATGCTGGTGCATTACAAGAGAAAGATCAATGGATTTGGAATCGAGACTTTAAAAAAAACCCTGGATTTGAGTCTTGCCTTGAGCTCAGTAAAGTGAGATAGAAAGGATTTTTTCTCTCTAAAGAATGTGTAAAATTTCCCCTGAAATTGCCTTATTTACAATGTTTCTCTGGTGTGGATTATTGGGTACCTTTTTAACTCTGACTAGATTGTAAGCCCCATGAGGGAAGGGATGATATCACATATGACTTCCCAGTACACGTGTATCTCCCATAAGAATGTAAATTCCTTGAGGGTCGAGGATATTTTATCTCTCTCTCTATATCCCTAGTGCCTAGCCCATAGTAGAGACTTAATAAATGTTTGTGGAATTCAATTAAATAGGCACTCGATTAATGTTTGTTGTTGATGATGGGATGTAATACCCAGTCTCTTCTCTCAAGAAACTAGCAATCTTTTTGGAAAGAGAATTCATGTACACCAATATTGTATTTTGCCTTGTTTAATAATTAAGTGCCAAGCTGAGTAGTAGGTGGGAACTGAAAGGGGACAGAATGGACTAGTGTGGTCAGGAGAGGGCTTCTCAAAGACGTAGGACTCGAGCTCAGCCTCCCAAAATAGATTGAATTTCATTGGGAAGAAATGAGAGTGGGAAAAGAATTCTAGGTATGGAGAGTGGTGTAAGCAAAGCAGGGGAAGTGGGAAGGAAAGCTTGACGCCTCTTATATAAACAGCACATGACTAGTCTTGATGGAACAGAGGGTTTGTAGAGAAAAGTACTTAGGGCATAAGGCTGAAAGAGTGGATCCAGATTGTGAAAAACCATTAATGGCATGTTAAAGAGCTCAGATTTCATGCCAAAGGCAATGGGGAGCCATTAAAACGTTTTGAACAAAATCAAAGTGGTGATTTAAATAGGATGGCAGTGCCAAGAATGGACGAGGCAGAGACTAGAGGCGGGGGTTCCGGTTAGGAGGCGGTAGTCTAAGTCAACAACAAATTTGGGGCACTCCCCTTCCAGGGTCCAATGAGCTTAGCCTCATCATCGTCAAGTACCAAGCCCCCTCAGCACTGAACCATGCACTTGACTGCTGGGCATGGCAGCCAAGCATTTCCTTATCCCCAGGATGGCACAAGGACGGATGGGCAGATTTGGAGGTGCCACCTTGGTTATACTGAGATGATGAAAACTTGAACTAGAAGATTTTAGAAGGAGGAACAAGCTGAATTACACCAAAGGGATGAGTTTGAAGTCAGAGAACGTTGGGTCCAACCTTGGCTCTGAGGCTGACTATCTCACCATCTGCGACCAGCCCACTACCATGGGTTAGTGGCTTAAGCTCATTGGGCCTCAGTTTCTCTCATCTGTAAAATGAAGAGGAGCAGGTGATATGAGGGTCCCTTCCAACCCCAAGTCTGTGTGTCTATGATCGAGTGACCCCCAGAAGTGAATCTTGGCTCTGTCACTTCCTGACTGTGTGATTCCCCCCAGGGAAATCACTTTACCTCTGAGTTTTATTTTCCTTGTCTGTAAAAGAGATGATCATGTTGGTCTTTCTACCTCACAAGGCTGTTGTCAAGACAATAGTCCATGCTGAGGATGAGAGTGGTGGTAGAGGGAATGGACAAAAGAAACCAATGAACTGAGATTGTAGGAAATGGGTGCATGAGGGGAGAACCATCTGAGCTTAGTGATACAGTCTAGGGAGGGGATAAAGGAGAGAGGAAGGTTAAAGATGGCCACCTAAGCTAAAAGTGTGGTAGCACCATTTATAAATAACAAGGAAAGCAGAAGGGACATGTTTTGGAGAGAGGATCAAAGGATCATAGAGTTGGGGGGAAGGCACTATGGAGATATCTCAACCCCTTCATTTTATAGAGGTAGAAACTATGGCCCATAGAGAAGAGATTATTTCCTCCAAAATCTCACAGCTAGGACTTGGCTGAACAGGGTTAGATGTTGAGTTCAATTATGGTGGAATTGAGTTTGAGGGAATAGCACGGTAACCACCCAGAAGGGACCATTCTTTGGGAAGCCTGTTGAGAAATAAGATGAACCAGTGAGGCCTTCAGCAAACTTCCCTACAATTCATCATGATGTGGCAACAGGAACACAAAAATGTCAGGTGTGATGCCAGGGGTGGAGTTTTGCTTAGTCTCATTTAAGAGAGAGATAAACCTTCAACAGCAAAACCAAGATTGGAGTGAGGGCTGACCTCTGCTCTACTTAGGAACGTAATAAATATTGCAGCATTAGAGGACACGCAATTTGCCTGTTTTTCATGGCACGTTAACCATTAACAAGTTTGTTTGGGCCCTAGCCTGACTTCTAAGGAAATTGTAGTGATCTTGCAGGAAAAAATCACCTTGAGAAAATCTTCTTGAAGCAACTCCATAGTGGCAATTAACCTTATCAGAGTACGTGCCATATAAACAGTTTAGAAACTTGAGATAAGTTGGGAAAGCTGGAGATGTTTTCTTTTAAAGGAATATTAATAATGCTTTATCATTACTTTATTATAGCCAGGCATGACCAACACCCACCCTGATTGACTGATAGAGTATAGCAAGAAATTGGCATGCAATCACAATTAGCAAGGTACTTGAGTTTACCGGCCCATTCTCCATTTTGTACTCCTCTTCAGGGCCCAACCCAAATTCCTACCTCCTTGGTGAAGTCTTCACTGGCCACCCTAGCTCTTCCTCCTTTGATTCTTATGATGCTTAACTGTTTGACCTGGTGCTATGATATAGTGAGAGCAGAATGCAGTAAGAAGATCTGGGTTTGAGGTTTGGCCCTAACTGGGAACCGTATGTCACCGGCAAATCACTTAACTTTGCTGGGTTCTGGCTTTGTAGGACAATATGGTTAGGGCAGAAAGAGTGTTGGATTTGGAATTGGGGAAGATCTGGGCTCTGAAACTGCCTCCAGTATTTACTTTGTGATGATGGGCAAGTTAATTTAACCTGTTTAGTCTTAGTTTACTCATCTGTAAAACAATAATCATGGCTAATATTTATATAGTGCTTATTACTTGCCAGGCACTGTGCTAAGCTCTATAACAAATATTAACTCATTTGTTCCTCTTGACAACCTTAGGAGGGAGGTGCTGTTATTTCCCCATTTTACAAATGAGGAAACTGAGGCAGAGAGAAGTTAAGGGATTTGCCCAGGGTCACACATCTAATGTCTGAGGCTGGATTTGAACGCAGGTCTTCATAACTCCAGTCTCAGCAATTTGTCCACTGCACCACTTAGCTGGGGATGAAACCTCTAATGCTTTACTTCACAAGGCTGTTGTGAGGACCCAATGAGATGACAGGAGGATAGAAACACAGATTTAAAGCCAGAAGGGACGTTGAGGGGCCAGAGTCTGGGCACCATATAAATTCAAGCTAATATTCTTATTTTATCATCTGAAAAAATGAGGATAATCATACTTCTTCTCCCTACTTCAGAGGGTTGTGAGACAGGTGCTTGAACCATAAATCTTTATAGAAACATGAATCAAACACTGCCTTGTAGCCTTATTCCACCTTGGTGTTGTGTGTACCATAAAGAGCTCTGGATTTTCCACCAAATGGTTTGAGTTTGAGTCTTGGATCTGCCCCTTGCTAAACACATGACAATGGACAAGTCACTTCTCTTGGCCTCATCCACGAAATGAAAGAGTTGGACCTCCAAGATACCTTTCCGTGCTACATCTGTGACCCTTTCTCTCAAGTCATACAATGAAATCATAGAATCTTAAAGCTTGTGAAAGGGAGTTTAGCGATCACTTAATCTGAATTTCCTTTTGGACAAATGAGGGAACTGAGGCCAGTCGAGAAGTTACTTGTCTAAGGTCTCCTCAACCAGCCTATCATCTCCTTTGGGGCAGGTACCTTTTCCTATATTTCTTTGTATCCCTTCCAGAGCCTCAATGCTAGCACATGGTCACTACTCAATGGATTGTTTTAGTGGGTTGGTTGGTTTTCTGCTTGGTGGATTCAACCAGCAGTTGGTCAGATGTCATGGATCAGGAATGATTTGACATGAGCCCAGCTTATGCTCAGTTGACTGTGTGTATCTTCTTCTCAAAGCTGTACAGAATGAGCGAGATCGGATAAGTATTCGCAGAAACAGCTATGAAGACAGTGGGTCCCTGTCAATTGCCGTCCTGACACAGGCAGAAGTGATGGCGACTCAGGTAGGAGAATGCTCTTGTTATCATCCCTTCTCAGTCTTGGATTTCAATTTGGTAATTATTAAGGTGGAGGAGAGAGAAATGGAGAAAGAAGAGGAGGAAGGAAGGTAAGAAGAAGAGGAAGAGGAGGAGTAGAAGGAAGGAGAAAAAGGAGGAAGAGGAAAAGGAAGAAACCGCCTATTCTCTTAGATTCTGGATTCTGAGGTTCTAAGGCTTTTCTAGGTATCTCTAAAGAAAGGGTACCAATGTCATAGCCTCAATTTAACATCCATCATGAACTCTTCATTGAGTCTGGGGCTATAGAAGGTGGGGCGTCCCCTCAGGGACTATGATTATCAGAAGTTGCATCAAACATTTCATTTCAAGATGGATGATAAATTTGGGGAGCTCATAGGACACACAGGAAAGGTGTTTCCAGAAGCACACTGCAGCCAATTCAAACTGGCTCTTGAGACCGGATTGTTAAATTTTCAGTGTGAGCATTTACACCTTGGAAATTGGCAAACCCCCAAATTGGAGTCCAATTTATTGTTTTGTTGACTGTGTAGATTTAAGAAAGTGATGGAGAAAAATAATAATGTAGATTCAGCTGTAAAACGTGTCACATATACTTTTTTTCAGAGACTTGATTGTTAAACATTCACTGGCACACGCCTGGGAATTTTCCTGTTTCCTTCTCCATCCCATAGCTACATTCTCTGTCCCTCAGCTCAGTCCCCATAGTAACCCCACATATTTTGAATGAATTGTATATTTTTTTCTGTAAGACACTTCCACATCCGAGAACTCTTCTGACTCTCACAGTGAGAAGGCAAGGATTATTATCCCTGTTTTTCTTCTTATAATTAACATTTACATGGCACTTTGGGAACCCAAGATTTGTTTGGAAAGGATGGGATCAGAGAATACCCAATTAGGAAGGGACCTCATAGGTCATCTATTTCAACCTATACTCAAATTAGAATCCCCCACCCCCTCAACATTTCTGACAAGTGGCCATCAAACCTTTGCTCAAAGACATTGATTATCTCTTGAAGAAGCCCATTCCAATTTGGATAGCTCTAACGGTACATTAAGCAGAAATACAACTGCAATTTCCACCCACTGCTCCTAATTCTAAGTCCAATGTTGTCTTCATGTGATCGTCCTTCAAAAAGTTGAAGACAATCATCAACCGTGTCCAGGAGCCCCATCCCCCTGTTCTTCTCCAGGCTAAATACCCTAGATTCTTCAACAATTCCTGATATGGCCTGATCTCACTGCCCTTTGCCCATTCTAAATGCTTTCTAGAGTTACTCATCTTCCTAGAGTGTGGTGGCCAGAATTGAAAACAGTAATGCAGATACGATCTGGCCAGAGAAGATTCCAACACCACCATCCCCTCCCTTGGCCTGGACACCGGCTCTGTTCAAGCAGCCCAATACCCCATTAGCTATTTTGGCTCTCACAGCTCATCATTGATTATTATTGAGCTCACAGTCTCCTGAGCCCTCTTGAGTTTTTTTCAAAGTGCTGTCTCACTGTCACCCTCACCTTTTACTCGTGTGGCTGAGTTTTTGGACCCAAGCATATGGCTTTACATTGATCCCTATCACATTTGCCTATAGACCATCTAGTCGAACAACCACATTTTACAAAGGAGAAGGCCACCCCCTAGAGAAATGAATGATTCGCCTGAGACCACAAGGATATCCAGAGTCAAATTCAGGGCTTTTTCTAATTCATAGAAAATGCTTTATGTAGGGTACTTCATGTAACTTATTAATGAAGCCTGGGGATCAGGAAGACAACTAAGGAGTCATAAAATGATAGGATCATAGAATTTAGGGCTAGCTAGTATGAACCACCATATAAGAATCACAGCTGCAGTGACTCTGGTGAAGCTTATGAATAGCTCATTTCAAATCTGTCACCAGTGTCTTCTTTCCCAGTCCCCAGACCCTCCAGCAACACAGAAGAGAAGCCAGAGAAAGTCTGCCTCTTACCAAAATCATCAGAGCCACCCATGATGAACTTGGGATGGGAGAGCAGGGAAGGAGAGGATAGGGCAATAAGCCCCCCTGAGAGAGAACCCAAGTTTGTAGCAACCTGGCCAGCATCTGGAGCTACTCCCCAAAGTTACCTCCATCAGCAGAGAGGCAATGTGTGGTCCTCTGGTCCTCTTGCTGCCCACCACCCCTCCCCACATACCCTAGGGAGGTGTGCAAGATGACCAAAATAGGCAGGGGAGCCCAGACATGGTTGATCCCTGCCCCACCATGAATAGAGAATCCTGTCTAAGGTGGCTGTCAAAAAAAATAAAAAATAAAAACCAGGACGTCTGGCAGTTGCTGACTAGGTTGGTCTCTCTCCTGAAACCACCATCAATCTCAGCTCAAATGTCTTTTTTTTCTGAGCTGATCCCCAAAGGGATAGATTCTGCAGGGTCTTTTCCTCTCTTGATTATGGGTGTAACTTGACTAGCCACACAGCCATATTGTTCCTTGTTTCTGGGGTTGTTCCACTGAGCCTGGGTTTTGGAGTGCGGGGGTGGGGGAATGGAGATTTGTAAACTGCTCTGCACCATTTGGATGGAAGGACAGAGGAAGAAGTTGCTGGACCCTGCCAAGGACAGGCTCTGACCAATAAATCGCTCAGTAGTCGCCGTTGTGAAATGGGGACAGCGGGTGCCAGGGCACCAAATCACCAAGGTCACCACCAACCGAAGGCATTTTTTTGGAAGTCATAGTGTAACCAGAGACCAAAAACACATGGAATTTCACATTTCCAATAAATCTGTCGATGCTGCTTCACAGAAAAGGGCCTGTGGCCTCCAAACTAAACAGCCAAGTGGGAAGTGAATGAGCCAGCATAGTCTAATGGAGAGAACACATGGGCCAGAAGGGGAAAAGGCCTGGGTTCCAGTCCTAAGCTAAGCTGGGCGACCCTGGGGGAGTGATTTTTCCATCTCTGGACCTCAGCTTTCTTCCTTCCAAAATTAGGGCTTTATCTTATAGGGCTAAAGGACTGAGGAAAAAGGAGAAGGAAAGTAAAAGCATTCAAAACACACACACACACACACACACACACACACACACCCCAAAGGTAGTGGACCCAAAGGGTAGCTCTTTCCAAATCCATTTGTCTATCAATGATGGGGCAAGAATATTTTCTGGGAAAAGGCTTGTAAATATTTGTACTCCTATGACTGACCTAGAAGGAAGTGACTGGCTTTTGTTCTTATTTTTTTTAAATTAGATTTAGAAAAAAACAAGAAAAACCAAGCCCAACTTAACCGTCAACATGAAAATAGTAATGATGAAAACAAAGCAGGGTCAGCCGTCCTCGTGCACCTTGGATTGGGTCCCTTTACTGGGAAGTGTGCAATAGTGGAGAGAGGGCTGGACCCTGCGTTCCAATCACAGCTGTTATTTACTAATCCTGTGGGAGGCCCACGTGACATGGTAGAATGAGCATTGGCCCTGGAGTCAGAGGGCCTGGGTTCAAATGTGACCTCTGATTGACAACACGCTTGACTTTAGGCAAGTCATAGCCTCCCTGGACCTGTTTCTTCAACTGTAAAATGTGGGAGTTGGCCTCTGAAGGGCTCTGATCATGCAGGGCTAAGAAATTCATCTACCCTCTCCTGGTGCCAATTTCTTCCTCTATAAAACGGAAAAAAAAACCCATCTCGGTTGTACTGACCACAATGGATTGTTGTGTGTAAAGCCTTGTGGAAGGCTTAACTGCTGCAGAAGTGAGAGGCAAGGTTAGTATTGCCTTCCCCTCCTGAAAACTCGGCCCGAATGTTCTGGACGGCTCAGCTTTTATAGACTCATAGAATGACAGAGCTAGAAAGGCCCTTTAGAAAAGAGAAAGTTGGGGCCCCTAGAGATCCTCAGAGAGGGGAAGTGATTTACCCAAAATCACAAAGGAAGCAAATGACAAAGCTGGAATTTAAACTGAGGCAGTTTGAATTCCAGTCTTTCTATCACTGGTCTCTGTTGTCAGTGTCTTCACCTGCAGCACTTCCTCCCCTTTCTGATTTGCCTTTTCTAATTTATTTTTGGTTGGGAAACCAAATAACCAAGTTTGTTACAACTGTGTGTAAACTAAGAATTAATAGGCTCTCAGTGGGCTGGTAGAGCTTTCCTGTAAAGCAAAATGTATGAGCTTGGAGCTGAGCACTTTATGACAACCATTCTGCTTGCTCAAAGGTCTTTTTGCTTCTTTCCTTATTCTCAGCTCACTTTTGGATAAAAAAGCGATTGCCAGGCACCTCTGCTTTTTAGATAACTTAGAAAGGTATTGTTGTGCCTGCTTTACCTTGTAACTTCTCTCTCTCTCTCTCTCTCTCTCTCTCTCTCTCTCTCTCTCTCTCTCTCTGTCTCTCTCTCTCTCTCTCTGTCTCTCTGTCTCTCTCTCTGTCTCTCTGTCTCTCTCTCTCTCTCTGTCTCTCTCTCTCTCTTTCTTTCTTTCTCTCTCTTTCTCTGTCTCTTCTGTCTCTGTCTATTTGTCTCTCTGTCTCTATCTCTCCTTCCTTTGGGGAGCAAAACATCTGGAAAGATGCTGCCAGGATGCAAGGGAGTAGAAAAATTAATGAGGCTCACCAGCTTGGCTGCCCTGAGCCCCAACCAGAGAAGTGACATGATGAAAGTTGGCAAATACGTCCCATGGCCAAGGCTGTTTGCTATCCAGGAAGCCACGCCGAAGGGACTGGCAGCGTTATCCCTCTTCAAGTAAACAATGAGCTATCACATGGAAAGAGAGATTCAACTTATTCTACTTGGCCCAAGCAGGCAGAGCTTGGAACAGCTGGGGAAAGTTGCATAGAGGCCAGCCAAGGCTCAAAGTAAGGACCAACATCAGGAGCTGCCCCCAGATGATAGATAGTAAGTTTCCTGTCACTGAAGGTCTTGAAGTGGAGAATGGACGACCCATTGTCAGGTACACAGAGCATTGTCCTTAGGGCCAAGAAGTTCTGAGTTCACATGTGGCCTCAGACACTTAAGGGCTGTGTGATGTGACCTTGGGCAAGTCATTTAGCCTCTGCCTCAGTGTTCCCAGCTGGAGGATGGGATAACAATAGCACCTACTTCCCAAAATTTGCTGTAAGGATAAAATGACACATAATTTGTAAAGCATTACAGAAATGCTTCTTCTTTTTATTGTTATTATCATTTTATCATCATCATCATCTTATTATTATTATTATTATGTGGGAGCTGCCCTCTCCACTCCCTGGCCCTAGGAGAAACCTTCCTCTCTGCTCAGGAGTTGAGAGCAATTTCTGGTGATTCCAAGGGAATTGGTCAAACTTGCCAGGTAAGTGTTGGGTCAGGCTGGCCAAAGCACTGGAGCCTGGCAGGAAGGGTGGGGTCTCCTAGGCCTTTGGTACAGGCTGGCAGAGTCTGTGGCATCCTGGAGGCCCAGCTAGTGAATTAGGATGAGTCCCAGTGAGGCCTGAGGCTAACTGTTTTTGTCTGTTTCTGATGTCAGCTTGGCCCCAGTTGAAAGGAAAATTTTAAGCATTTTGTCATTCCTGACAACAGCAGGAGTGAACCTGTCTCTAGGACCTTGTGTCTGCCTTATGTAAAGGTGTATTTGGATTGCCCCAAGTTCACTCCTGTCCTTGGCTGATGCCTAGAATTCTACCATCTGAGTTTCATTGCTTAACTCAAGGATTTCCCCGAAACTCAGAGTTAGGAGGTTCCTCAAAAGTCCTCTGGTCCAACCCATTCCTGAGAAGAACTCTCCTCTACAATATCTCTGAGTGGTTATTCTGCCTTTACTTCAAGACCTCCAGGGAGGGTGAACCCCCTGCATTCTGAGCCAACTCATTGCATTTTTAGATAGCTCTGACTGTTAGAAAGTTTTCCCTTATACCAAGCCTGGATCTGCCTCTGCAACCTCCACCCTATTCTGCCCATTGGCACCAAAAAGAACAAGTCATTTGTTCATTATGATCACTTATCAAGTGCTTGAGGACAACTTTGTTCTCCCCACTCCTACCACCAGCTCATCCAATTATTCCCTTCTCCACCCTAAATGTCCCAGATTCTTCCACCCAGTTCTCAATATGCCATGGCATCCTGGCTGTGTTCCTTTTTTGGGTGGCTCCCAGCTTTTCAACATCCCTCCTAAAATGCAAAGTCCAAAACAAAACCTAATATCCCAGAAGTGGTCTGAACAGGGAAGTGTACACTGAGATGGTCCTCTCTAATTCTGATCACTATGACAAGAATTCTTAATCTTTCTGAGTCTTAGATCCCATTGGCCATCTGATGAAGCCAATGGACCCCCCTCTCATAATAAGTTTTAAATGCATAGAGTAAAGCAAAGAGAATGACATAAGGAAACAATTATACTGAAATACAATATTAAAATATTTTTTAGAAGTTCCTGACTCCAGTAAATCTTTCCGTTATACTTTGATCCATGTAAAAATACCAACCCTCCCTGAAAGGGAGCCCATCTGTTTTCAGCCCCTTGTGCCTCAATGTGAATGAGGGCACTAAGAACAGGTTTCCATGGTGGAGAAGTGGTGTGAGGGTGCTTCTGACCAGTCTTTTAGAAGGATGTCGAGTCCAGATGCAGTAGCCCCCAATAAAATGTCCTGTGTTTGTTGTAGCAGCTACTGGAGTCCTCTGAATTAGCCCCTCTATCCCCACTCATCCGCTGCTGAATGTTCTTAGAGAAAATCATGCAGCCATGGTGATTGAACACACAACAAATCAGTTATCTAATTTCAACTGGGCCCTCACCACTGCACAGAAATTTTTTGTTATTCCTTACTTGGTTCTCTTTCCCATTCTCCACAGTGGCCATTCTAAATATCCTCCTCTCTCCTCACATCTCCTAAACCATTCCCCCTCTCTTACTTTCAGGAGAGAATGCCACCTTCTACTTTACTGAGGAAATAAAGGGCAGGGTATCTGTCAGTTCTGAACTTCTTCTTCTCTTCCAATTCCATCCTTCAAAATGTTTCTTCATTATCCTGGCTCTCTTCTCTTTGCTAAGGCTAATTCCTCAACTTGTTCCTTTGACCTCAACCTTTCCTGTTGTCTCTAGGAACTTACTGTTTCCATCATTCCCTTTTTCTCTCATCTTTAATCTTTCTTTAGTTATTGGATCCTTCCCTGTCACCCACCAAAACATGCTCAAGTTGCCCTCATCCTAAAAATTTAATTTAAAATTTTTTTAAACTCACTTGGCTTTTCCATTCCCTCAAGCTATGATCCTATATCTCTTCTCCTTGTCTTAGTCAAACTTCCAAGAAAAATTGTCTATACTTTTCTTACTTCCCATTCACTCCCCAATCCCTTGGAATCTGGCTTCTTACCCCACAACTCAACCAAAACCTCTCTCTCCTATGTTACCAATATCTCCTACCTACTTTAGACCTTTCCTTGGTCCTCATCTTTGTCAGCTTCTCTGAGGTTTTTGGCACTCTCGATTATACCCTCCTCCTGGACACTGTCTCCTCCCTTGGCTTTCTATAGTTTTCCTCCTTACCTTTATTAGTCTCATTTGCTGTATTATTATCATCCTCTTGCCCAGTAAAGGTGGGCATCCCCAAGATTCTTTCTTATTTGATTCTATGCAATCCCTTTTGGCAATCTTACCAACTCAAATGGACTCAGCTATCTCTATGAAGATGACTTCCATGTCTATAGCTCCAGCCTTCATCTTTTTTTCCCAAATTCTAGTTCCACAGTCTGCTAGACATCTCTCTTGGATATGCCCCCCAAGGCATCTTAAACCCATCATGTCCAAAACAGAACTCATTGTATTTCCTTTCAAAATCCAAAATTTGAAATTTCTGCTAATGGCACCACTATCCTTCTAATTGCTGGGGTTCACAACCTTGGAGTCATCCTCAACTCTTGGTTCTTCCTCAACCCCCAATCAGGTGCCAAATCTGGTCAATCCTACATTCACAACAATCCTCTACTCACACAGCCTCTTAGTTCAGATAGCCCTTTCACTTCCAACCTAATTCAAGCGTCTATCATCCTTCTCTTGAACCACTGAAGTAGTTTCCAATTGCCTTCTCTGCCTCCAGTGTCTTCTGTCTCAAATTCATCCTGTTCTTGTTGTCCAGTCATTTCAGTAATAACTTCATGACTTCATGACTCCATTTGGGGTTTTATTGGCAGATATACTGGAGTAGTTTGCCATTTCCTTCATTTTATAGATGAGAAAACTGAGACAAACAGGGTTAAGTAACTTGCCCAGGGTTATATAGCTCATTAAGTTTCTGAGGCCAGATTTGAACTCATGAAGATGAGTCTTCCAGACTTCAGGTTTGGTGTTCTATCCACTATGGTGCCACTTGGCTGCCCTAACTCATCTTATACATAACTGTTAAATCTGCCTTCCACATAACCACCTTTACTGGCGTATTTCATGTTATATCCTGGATATGTACATGGATGTGTACATGTAGTAGGAGTCAGGACTGTGTTCTTATGCAGACACTGACCCAGCCCTCTTTTTGTTCCATCATGCTATGGCCTTCTCTTTCTGTAATCAGATCCCCCTCACTCCAGGCACCACGTCCTGGCTCCCAGCTGCCCTGAACCCTAGAGTATGGTATTCCAACTGACTCAGCCCAAGTGGTTCAAATATTACTCTCCATATTGTGATTACCCACAAAAATTTCCATTCCCTCAAGGCCCTACCCTCAGGTAGAGTAGAGCAATAAATTTCCTCATATCTGATGGTAAATAGCTAATAACACATTTATTTACTGAGTGGCATTTACTGCTGAAATGGGCATCTTTGGGAGATAAATACCCAAAGGAATGGCTCTCTAATAGTTGAATTCTAGTCAGTGTGGTGGAATTGTCATTCTGTGGATCCCCAAGAGAGAGTTCCTCACCCTATCACGCACATAACACCTGGTCCACCAATAGGTAAGGTCCATCCAAGGAATTCCAGGCCCAGGTTCAGGAAATGGGTGACAGCCTCATAATGAAGCAGTTGGTAGATTACCATCAGCATGATTTAAAGGAAGGTGTACTGGATTCAGAATCAGGAGACATTGGAGTTTGAATCCTAGTTCTAAAACTCTCTGCAAAGGTTCTAAGACAACTCCAAAAGGCTCATGATGGAAAATGCCATCCACATCCAGAGAAGGAATGACAGAGTTTGAATGCAGATGGAAGCATACTATTAGCTCTCTTTTTGTTTTGTTTTGTTTCTTCTTTCTCGTGGTTCCTCCCATTGGTTCTAATTCTTCTTTACAACATGACCAATGTGAAAACATGTTTAATATGAATGTCTATGTAGAGCCTGTATCAGATGGCAGACCATCTTGGGGAGGCGGAAGGGGAGGAAGGGGGAGAAAATTTCAAACTCAAAAGCTTGTAGAGCTGATGGTTGAAAACTAAAAATTAAATTTTTTTTTAAAAAGAGGGAAGAAAAAATTCTGTGCAACCCTGGGCACATTATTTCATTTTTAGAACCTCGGTTTCCCCTTGTGTAATATGGGAATAAAATGGCACTTACTATATCATTGAGGTACTGAGGGGCAAGCATTTGGTGAGCCTTAAATGGTCATTACTTTACTTTTTGTCTAGTTCCTTTTGGTACTATCCAGAAGTTGAAGGTTCACTAGGGTGTACATCTCTGGGTAGCTAGGTACACCAAATGTATACACAAAATATAGAGAGACTCACAAGGACCCTGTATGACAATTGTGCCTAGTCAACACCAACAAATTGCTTCTTTGGCAGTGAAGGGATAGAGGCCTAAGTTCGTTCCCATTCCCCCTTGTTTTACAAGAGGACCACAAGTTGATCTGGGAGGTCTGCCCGCGGCTTGAGGGGGGCTTGGCTCTGTTCAGCTCATACGGCTTCCCCAGAGCACAGAGTGGCCAGGCTGCTAACCACAAATGAATGGCCTTTCAGAGCTCTTTCAAGTAGTAATTGTCTGCTTGTATTACATGGTCTCTGGTCTTCCAGCCAAAGATTGGACACACATACAGAGACAGAGAGACACACACACACACACACACACAGAAAGAGAGAGAGAGAGAGAGAGAGAGAGAGAGAGAGAGAGAGAGAGAGAGAGAAGAGATAAATATAGAAACAGAGAGATACAGAGATACACCAAGAGATACAGAGAAAGAGACACAAAAAGAAACAGAATAGACACCCAGAAAGACATAGAGAAATAGAGACAGAGACACAGAGAGATACAGAGAAAGAGATACACAGAGAAACAGAGTAGACACCCAGAGAGACACAGAGAAACAGAGAGGGATAGACATAGAGACACGGAAACAGAGGTACACAGAGGGACAGAGATACAGACAGACACAAAAAGAAACAGAGTAGACATTCAGAGTAGACACAGAATAGAGGAAGCCTGAGAACTAATAGAACATGTTTTTTTAATGCACTTGAGTCATTCAATCCAGCTCTCACATTTTACAGAATAAGAAACTGGGTCTCAGAGAGAAGCAGAGACTTAGTCGGAAGCAACATAAGAAACTAGAATCCAGGTCTCCTAACTCCCAATTCAGCACTTTCTCCCTTGTCCCAACCCATCTTTTCCCACCGCTGCTGTGCCTTGGTCCTGGACCCAATACTGATTCAGAGAATGTTCGTATGTCCTCTGGCACTACCTGTGTAACTTTTAGCAAATCATTTGGTCTTTCTCAGCTTCAGATTCCTCATCTGTGAAATGGGGGGGGGGGATGAGACTAAATGATCTTTGAAGTCTTTTCCAGTTCTCCATTTATGGGATAGGAGTCGTTAAACTTTGATATCTGAGGCATAAATGTAATAGAAACAATGTATCTAGCAAGTAACTATTTCTCTCAAGCCTGAAGAATGGTGTGTGTGTGGGGAAGGGAGGGGAAGCCTCAGTTTCCCCATATGTAAAATGGGAGGGTCGGCCCAGTCCAGGAGTTCTTAAGCTTTGGTTGTCTCATGGCCCGGCTCTGGCAGTCTAGGGAAGCCTGAGGACCCCTCTCAGAATGATGTTTTTAAATGCATAAAATTAAAACATCCAAGATTGCAAAGGAAACCATTCAGATACAAGTGTCAAAATATTTAAAAAACAAACAAAAAAAACCCCGAGATCATGGACCCTACTTAAGAACCCATGAACTAGATAATCTCTAAGGTTCCATCGTGGCCATCTGATAATGGTTTCGTTGTACATTTTCCTTTAAAATCAAAACTCTCCCTCGTCTTGCTGGTACAGGGACTTTGCTAGCTTTAAGCGCCCCCTTCAGGACAGAGGGCTCAATGACAGCCTTTGCCTTTCTGCTTTGCCTCGCAGCACTCCTCCATAAACCCCACGAATGGAACCGATGTGGCCACGAAAAAGGTGGCCACCATCAGCGACGTGTGCGAGTCCATGAAGCAGCAGCTGTTGATCTTGGTGGAATGGGCCAAATACATCCCAGTGTTCTGGGAGCTCCCGCTGGATGACCAGGTAGTAGCAATCAGGGTATTAATTCTATCTGCTTTCATACACCTCGCCTCACCCGAGCTCCGTTACAACATCCCCATGGGGCATCAGTTGGGCAGGGGTCAGAAAGGCAAAGTTCTAAAGCTTCTCTGAGCCTCAGTTTCCTCATCTGTAAAATGGGAATTATGATAGCACTTACCTCTCAGGGTTGTTGTGAGGATCAAACGAGACAATATTTGTAAAGTGCCTGGTATACAGGAGGTGCTTAATAAATGTTTGTTCCTTCCCCTGAAATCACAGACAGCCTTGTGCAGAATTCCAGGCCCAGGCTAGAGATGAAAACTGAGTGGAAAGACAGTTACCTGTTAACACTTAGACCTCAGTTTAGACCAAGTACCCTAATCCTATGCCCTGCACAAAAAAAAAAAATATAGCTAAAAAAATGGGGCAACTAGGTGACACAGCATGCCTGGCCTGGAGTCAAGGAGACTCATCTTTCTGAGTTGAAATCCAGCCTCAGACATTTACTAGTTGTGTGACCATGGGCAAGTCATTTCACCTTGTTTGCCTCAGTTTCTTTATCTGTAAAATGAGCTGGAGAGGAAAATGGCAAACCACTCCAGTGTCTTTGCCAAGAAAATCCCAAATGGGGTCAGGAATAGTCAGACACAACTGAAATGACTAAATAACAACAACATAGAAAAAATAAGGAATCAGTGATGATGTCTGTTCCTATTATAGCTAACAGAAAAAGGGACAGAGGCTTATAATAAAAAGGTTGAACAAAGGAAGGGCATTACCAAAATAAAAAGAAAAAGAAAAAGAACTAACACAGAGATTGACAAAGTAGGAGAAATGAGCAAACAGTTGCAAAATGAAGTGGTACAAGAAGGAAAGAGTCTAGAAAAATCCCTGAAGGGCAAAGTCCTCTGATACATTTTTCCAGACCACCAGAAAGGACAACGCAGCAAGGGTAACAAGCTCTAGAATGGTGGAGAAGACCAAGAGAAGAATTAAACAAAAAAAAGGGTGAAATTAGTACAGTAACTAGAAGTCTCATGTTAATAAAAACGAGCAAGAGAATTGAAAACTTAGAAGAGATAATGGAGAAAAATAGAAGAAAAATTAGCTGAAGAAAATGAAAAGGAGACAAAATTAGAACATATGAAAACTCTACAAGCTATGGAAATTGCATAAGATGGGATGGGAAGAAATAATGTCAGAAGTGAAGATGTCCCAGGCCAGAGGTGTCAAATTGTAGCCCTCAAAACTCAGACCAGATTAAAATGTAATTAGGGAATTAAAAAAATTAAAATACAATATAACATAATGTTAATTTTCTAAGTCAACATGCAGTCCCTAGGGATCTGTTTCTATTTCAGTTTGACACCACTATCTGACAAATACAATGATATTAAAAGCATGAATATCATAGATAAGAAAATAATTCAGGAAAATCTCAGAATGCAGAAGTAATGGTAAAATTAATTTTTTTAAAAAGAAATGGAAGGAAGGCAAATTTTAAATAATTAGTATACGGAGGGCATCACCCACAGAGAAAAATCCAAAGTTGAACTCTCCAAGAAATGTCATGGTCAATCTTGAGTCTTGGACCTAGTGATCAAAGGGCTTGGTGAGAAGGATAGGTAAGTAGGTAACAAACATTTCTTAAGCATTAACTATGTGCCAGGTACTGTTCTAAGACCTAGATATACAGATGAAAACAAAAAGAAAGATAGTCCCTGCCCTCAAGTAGCTTATATTCTAATAAGCAAAAAGAAGGCAGATGGCAAAAGGCCTTATAACTAGGCCCTGGTGGCCAGGTAGCCTGATGGGAATATGCAGGAGCAAGAAGCTAGATGTAAGAATAAAAACTTGAGGATAAGAGCTCTTTTTCATGTTTTTCTTTGTATCTCCAAGGTCTAGCATAGTGTCTTGCAAATAGATGCTTAATAAATATTTGAATTAAATTAAAAAATAAAATATCAATCAACGTAAGCTTCAGTAGTTTGGAATGAGGTAAAATAAAGAGAATTGGCTAGGTTGGAGGGCGGAAATCTGCTTTAGGAGACAGGGACCAGATTAGTGTAAGCAAACCAAACCACAGAGACTAAGTGCTCATTTTAAAGGGGCCCTTGGGGTGAAGCAATTGACATAAAATAACTTAATGGACAAAAACACAAACATAACAATTATAACTCTAAACAGGGGTGGATTAAACATCTCCAGAAGAAAAGAAGGTGATTGGAAAAATGGCAACAACAACCAAAAAAACCTCTTGAATACAAAAAAAAACCCATTTAAAACATACATACCACTACAAAACTGAAGTGTCTGGGCAAAATCTATCATCCTTCAAGGCAACTCCAAACAGGAAGAAATTGCAGTCATAGACAATTCAAAAGATAAGACAATAAAAAAGAGAGTGAGGTGGATAATATCAAGAGAGCTAAGCAAGGAAACTACATTTTACTTGAAGGCACCACAGACAATGAAACATTAGTATTAAATAGATATTCAACAATATTGTTAGATTTTTTTCATGTTTTGATTGGTTTGGGTGATGTTTTTTCTCCCTCTTTCTATTAAAGAAAATCTTTCTTATAAAGGGTGGCTGTCTGATGGGGTTGGAGAGACATACAGAGTGAAATTTAGGTGATGTAAAAACAAAAGATAACTTTGATACATGCAACAAATGGCATAGCTTGTAAAATTTTAAAGTAAAACCTAGCTGAATTGCAAAAAGGCATTGATGGCAACATCATAATTTCAGGAGACTTTAATATTCCTTTTCTGAACTGGGTAAGTTTAACAAAAAATTTAAGGAAAACACAAGAGATAAACAGATCTTTTGAGACCTTTAGTTATTTGTGAATTAGCACATTAAAGAACATATTTATTAGAATCACAGGGTAACTTTACAAAAATTGATGATGTATTAAGGCATAAAGAAATGAAAAATAAATATAAAAGGTTAGTAGTAATAAATGTATATTTTTCAAATAAAAAGTATAATAAAATTATACTTAATAAAGAAAAAAATATACTAAGTAATAGCATATTAAATAATGAATGGGTCAAAGAATAAAACATTGAACCAATAGTTATTCTAAAGAGAATGATAACAAGATATTATACCAAAATTTATGGGATGCCCATAAGTGGATTGCAAAGCAGTCTTTAGAGAAAATCTAAAAATATTTATATTAGTAAAATAGAAAATTGGATGAATGAGGGAGCACCTTTAAGAAAATAGAAAACAAAATAAATCAAAAACATGTACAAAAGAAGAAATCTCAAAAATTAGAGGATATTAGAAAAACCAAGAATAAAAAGATGATGAAAGTAATATATAAAACAAACTGCTATTTTGTTCTTCAAAACCAACAATTAGGTTGAAATATTAATCTGATTAAAAAAAGATCAAGTTAACAAAATAAAAGATAAACCAGATAAACTTGCAATGAAAAGAGAGGAAATTAAAAATGACTATCAGAAACTACTCTGTACAATAATGTGCCAGAAAAGTGAATTTAAAGGACAAAATGGACGAACATCCACAAAAATAAAAACCTTCTCAAACTAACAGAATAAGAGCTAGAGATCTTAACCTAATCTCACAATATCAAAGAGGGAAAAAAATTGGTTCAGATGGATTTACAGTAGAATTCTATCAAACATTTTAAAAGCAATAAATAGTTATGCTACAAAAATTGTTCTCAATAATTGAGAAAGAAGGCATTCTATCAAACTTCTTTTATGGAACAAATGTGGCCCTGATAGCTAATTCAGCTAAGTGGCACAGTAGATAGTGCCAGTGAAGTCAGGAAGACCTGAGCTCAAATCCAGCCTTAGACATGTCCTAGCTGTGTGACCCTGGGCAAGTCACTTCACCCTGTTTGCCTCAGTTTCCTCATCTGAAAATGAGCTGGAGAAGAAAATGGCAAACCAGTTCAGGATCTTTGCCAAGAAAACCCCAATGGGGTCACAAAGAGTCAGACACAACTGAAACAACTCAACAACAAAAACTTCATTTCCAGTTCTTTGATAGCATGAAAAGTGCTATAATATATAAATGGGATATTTCTTCCTACCTTTGGCTTCCTTGGAGCATGTACTAAGCTAAGGGACCTCTAGGTCAAAAGATACAGACCAAAAGCTAAAAACTGCTTTCCAGAATGGTCTGACCAATTCACAGCTCCATCACTAATGTATTAATATGTTTGGCTTCCTAAAGCCAAACGCTGATAATTTCTACCTCATGTCATCTTTGCTAACCTCTCATAGCAATACAAGAGAGAAATTAAAGGTATAAACATCAATAGAGAGAAGATAAAAGTGCCCCTATTTGCAAACGCCTGATCATTTATCAGTCAATTAACAAGCATTTATTAAGTGCCTAGTATGCGTATGGCAGGTATTACAGAGAAAAATATAAATAAAAACTATACCCGACTTTTGAGGAACTTATATTTTAATTGAGGAGATAATAAATACATATATGAGTGTATATGAATACATATGCATAGATAGGATGAATATAAAGGACTAAATATAGGGTAGTTAGAGAGGGAGGGAACTAACAATTGGGGGGATTAGGAAAGGCATCACATAGATGGTGTCAATAAACATTTATTAATCACCTACTATGTGCAAGTCACCATACTAAGCAATGAGGATACAAAAAGAGGTAAAAGTCAGTCCATGACCTCAAGGAGCTTAATGTCTAATGGAAGAGACAATATGCAAACAACTATGTATGGACAAGCTATATACAGGATAAATGGGAAATTAGCAACAGATAGAAAGCACTAGAATTAAGAGAGATGGGGAAAAGCTTCAATGAAAGGTGGGATTTTACGTGAATTCTTGAAGAAAGCCAGGGTAGTCTCCAGGAGGAGGAGAAGATGAAGAGGGAGAGCATCCCAGGCATTGAGGACAGTTAGAGAAAATACCTGGAGTAGAGAGATGGCATGTCTACTTTGAGAAAAAAACAAGGAACCAGTATCACTAGATTTCAGAGTACATGGGGTGAGGGTGGGGGTGGGGATGGAAAGGAGGTGAAGCGTGTGTGTGTGTGTGTACATATGTATATGTACATGTGTGAGTATGTGTGTGTGTGTGTGTGTATAATGTGTAACAAGATCAGAAAGGGGAGAGGGGGGAGCATCTTATAAAGTACCTGAACAACAAACGATATTTTATATTTGATCCTAGAGGTGATAGCGAGCCACTGGAGTTTATTGAGTAGGGGGTGACATGGTCAGACTTGCTTTAGGAAGGTAAGTTTGATAGCTGAGTGGCAGGGAGACACCAGTAAGCTACTGCACCATAGGTGAGGTGATGGGGGCCTGCACCAGGATGGAGGCAATAAATATCAGAGCAGAGAAGGGGTGGATGCATATAGTGAAACTGACATTATAGATCAGTTGGAGATGAGGAAGGAGTGCACTCCTGATATGGGGAATGGCTAGTGTAATGGTATGGAGATGGGAAATGTGACAAACAGAAAGAAGCTCAGAAAACCCCATAGAATCAGTAAAGAAACAAACTAAGATGATCACCAGCTTCAGCAAAGAAGCAGAATATGAAATAAGTCTATAAAAAAATCCAGAATTTCCATTCACTACTGACAAAACCCAGGAGAAAATGATAAAAAGAGATACAACATTTGAAACAACTCCATAAAATATCTGAATTGAAACTACTAAGACACATACAGGATTTATAAAAATTCAAATAGAAATCATTCTTTACAGCAATAAAGGAAGGCAAATAATTAGTCATTGTTTGGGGTTGGGCTGAATCAATATAACAAAAATGACAATATTATTTGAATTAGTTTACAGGTTCAGTGCTACGCCAATTAAAATTCTAAGGAATTATTTTCTAGAACTAAACTAAATAACAAATTTCATGGGGAAAGTGGAAATAAAAGGTGTTGAATTTCAAGAGAAATAATGGAAAAGTATCAATTAAGGAGCATAATAATAATAATACAACTAACATGTATATAGCGCTTACTATGGGCCAGGAACTGTGCTAAGCATTTTACAATATTTTCTCATTTGACTTTCACAGCAACCCTTAGAGGTAGGAGCTATTATCACCCCAATTTTACAGATGAGAAAACTGAGGCAAACAGAGATGAAATAATTTGCCAGAATTGCACAGCCGGTAAACGTCTGATGCCAAATTTGAACTCAGGTCTTGTTGGCTCCGGACCTGTTGCTCGCCACCTAGCTGCCAAGAGAAGACTCGTATGAACTGACATGCCAACAGAGAAAACAGAACCAAGAGAATAATGTCTATAATATGGAATATTATGATGCATATATAATGCATAATGTCTATAATAATGTAAACAAAAACCGACAGGAATATGCTACTGAACTCAAATTTAGTTGAGGCAAGTCAACAAGCATTTAGTAAGTGCTTATTGTATGTCAATACTGTGCTAAGCCCAGGTTACTCTTAAGTATTCACTTTCACTGTTCTATCTTGGTCTGAGAGAAAAGATGATGAAACACATTTCCCTCTGCCCTCCAAAAAGAGAGAGAATCTGACAGATGTACAGGGTTTGCCAGTGCTATCTAGGTAGGACTCCTTTTCCTTGGGTCTTAGATTCTTTCCACTTTTCTTTAGAAGGTTGAATGTGGGTGGAGGAGGAGAGGTGATAGTGGGAAATGATTATAACATTGAAAACAAAAGACAAAAATAAAACTCTTCTTTTTTAGAAGCTAAAAAGAATACTGAGGGCAGCTAGATGGCACAGTGAATACAGCACCGGCCCTGGAGTCAGGAGGACCTGAGTTCAAATCTGGTCTCAGATACTTGACAATTACTAGCTGTGTGACCTTGGGCAAGTCACTTAACCCCAATTGCCTTACCTTTCCCCCTCAAAAAAAAAAGAAGACAGTACAAAAATCCTTGCGTTGTGGTCCTAGCCCTACCGTGAACTATGTGACCTTAAACAAGCCAGGTCCCCTGTCTAAGTTTCGGTTTTTTACCTGTAAGATGAAAGGGCTGAACTGGATGGTCTCATTCCAACTCCAAAGGAATCCTTGGCTTTTTAGCTAAAGGAGAGGTGGCATGATCCAGAAGGGAAGAAAACAAAGGGGAAGAGCACCCTGGCTTCTAGTCCTGCTCCTGCCTAGACCTGTAGGAAAATGAAGAAGTTATCTCCTCTCTCTGGGCCTTGGATTCCTGCAAATGAGAGCAAGTTAATTAACATTCTAAGACTGATTAAGGAGTTCAAATCTGACTGAATCAATGCACTTAGTTCTTTGATCTGGAGATCGGCCTAAATCTCAAAGGTAACCAATTCTTTTCTCTCTCATGTGTGACATGCAGGTGGCATTATTAAGAGCCCATGCTGGAGAACACCTTCTTCTTGGAGTTGCCAAACGATCTATCCCCTACACGGATTTCCTGCTTTTAGGTAAAAAGAATAACATTTCAAGTTTCCCTCCTCTTGCTCTGCTCCAACTTCCATCATAAGTCCTTTACTGGCCTTGAGCTGCACCACTGCCTCCAGTACTGAAATCAGGGTTAATTAGTCTGGCCATGGATCTGTGGTTAGGAGGAGCCAGTAGATAAGGCCAGTGATATGGTTAGGAGTAGCCAGGCTGGTGTTACTGTCTGGAATAGCCAGTAGGTAAGACCAGTGTTATAGTCTGGAGTAGCTAGGACAAACTATGTGGAGGAGGGATAGGACCTAGCCTAAGCCTTGATGGATGGGAGTGGGTGGGTAGAGGGGAGGCATTTCAATTGAAAGAGAAAAGGAAATAAGGTATTTCTGGTGGATGAGATGACCAAAGATACAAAGGCAGATGTGACTAGAGGGGTACGAGTGAGTGTGTGTGTTTATGTGTGTGTGTGTGTGTGTGTGTGTGTGTGTGTGTGTGTGCGCGCGCGTGTGTGTGTGTGTAGGTAGGTAGTAGGAGTCACAGAATCCCACAATTTTAGACTTGGAAGGGACCACAGTCCAACCCATACCCCAAATAAGAACCCCTACGACAAATATATTTGACAAGTGGTCATTTAGCCTCTGCCTAAAGAACCTGAGGGAGGGGGAACCCATTGCGTCCTGAGGCACCCTGTTCCATTTTTGGATAGCTCCAATTGCTAGGAAGTTTCCCCTGACTTTGAGCCTAAATTTGTCTCTTTGTAACTTTCCCCCAGTGCTCCAGTTTCCTCTCTTTAGAGACAAACAGAACACGTCAATTCCCTCCTCCATACATTAGCCGTTCAAATACAGCTCTCATTTCTCTCCTCAATCTTCTCTTTTCCACACTAGTCATCGATCATAGGATCATCATTCTGAAGCTGGAAAGGACCTCAGAGGTCAACTGGTCTAACCCCCGCCTTTTACATATGAAGAAACTGAGACTCTGAGAGTTAAGTGACCTGCTGATGGTCACATAAGGACCAAGAGGCCCAGCCAGGGTTCACACATGGGTCCCAATTCAGTGGTCTTTGCCTCACACCAAGTTCCTTCAAACAGTCTTCACATAGTATAGACTCACGGCCCTCCACTAGCTTTGTCACTCACCTCTAAATACTCTCCAATTTATCAATACCCTTCCTAAACTATGATGCCCAGAACTGAACACAATGTTCCAGCTGTAGGCTGACCAGGACAAAAGATGGGAGGACCATCTCCTTATTCTTTAAAGCCTCCTAAGATTGCACTAACTTTTTGGACTATCCTACTCTTGACTCATATTGAGTTTGCAGACCACTAAGACCCCCAGATCTTCTTCAAACTGTTGTCTAACCATGTCTCCCCCATCTTCTACTTCTGACCTTGATTTCTTTGAACCAGGGATAAGACTTTAAATCTCTTCTCTCCAAGTGTAATTCTCTTTCTAGTATATCATGCTACCTGCTTTTTGAAGGAAAACAGAGGATAGTATGGAAAGAACACTGGATTCATAGCCAAAAGACCTGGGTTTGAATACTAGCTCTTTGGTCCTATGTGACCTTGGGCAAGTCACTTCCTTTAAGCCCAAGTTTCTTCTATAGAAGAAGGGAGTACATGACATTAATAAGTCATAGCCTGTGCCTGGAATATATTACCTCCTCATCTCTGCCTCTCAGAATTAGGCAGATCATCTGCAAAGAGAGCTAGGAGGTCTAATGGACTGCAAGGTCACTGTAAGTCAACGGAGTGATACAACAGCTACTGCATTCTTGATGCATTCAGGGTACATCAAGCAAAGCAGTGTCCAGTGTCCAGGACTAGGCACAGACTGATTCTGCGCCATCCTTCCCACAAATGGAGTATGGGGCTTCGTTCTGGACTCAACATTTTTGCAAGGACGTCCAGAGAAGGTTGATGGGGGATGGTGAAGAGCTGTGAGATCATGCCATAAGGGACTGTTTGAAAGAAAAGGGTAATGTTTAGCTAAAAGAAGGGAACATTTGGGGGCCATAATGGCAGCCTGGAGAGAGTAGCAATAGCATTGGTAACCTGGGTTCAAAACCTGCCTCTGTTGCTGACTACCTTCGTGACTTCAGGCAAGTAAGTTAACCCTCCCCAAGATTCTATTTCCTCATCGAAAAACGAGGGTTTGGATGTAAAAGCTTCTGAGGTTCCTTCTAGCTCTAGCATTAAGATTCTATGGTCATCTTCGAGTATTTGATGGTCTTTCCTTTAGAAAAGAGATTTATTCTGGTTCACCCAAAAGTGTAGAAGGAGGGAACTTTGAAGGCATGAATGGAACCAGTGAAAAGAAGCAAATTAAAACTTCACCTACGGGCATCTAGGTGAATCAGTGGATAGGGAGCCAACCCTGGAGTCAGGAGAACCTGAGTTCAAATCTGGATTGCTGTGTGGCCCTGGACAAGTCACTTAACCCTGATTGTCTCCCCCCCCTCAAAAAAAAAAAAACTTCATCTCAGGGAAAATGTCTTGTTGCTATGCAAAAATGGACTGGCCTGCCCGAGGGAGTAGGCTCCCTCCTAATTTGAAGATCTTTGTGACATATAAAAAGGTTGAGAGACCTAGTTTCTGGGTAATTAATCATTTTATTAATCATGCTAGCATATAATTAATAAAAGGAGTCAGTTACACTCTTAAATACCAAATTCCCCTCATGGAACCCACTCATACTTATATGCCCTGGTAAGAGTAGGTATTCCTGAGAGTGGCAATCAACTCTGAGTGTTTAATAATTAAAGAGAGAATGAATATTATAATAAGAGGTGGGCTAATTCTAATGAGGGTCTGGGGGATGTGACTCTGATCACTCAGTCTTGGTCAAAGAGACTTATCTATACCCTATCACCCTGTTTACCGTAATCTAAACAAAAGAGAGACTCCACATTTTCCCAGACCTATCTGAGTAAAACACAATGGGCCAGAATCCTTCCCAAACTAATTTTTTTTTTTACCTTTTGAACAGATCTGAGTTTTCCCTCTCATTATCAGCCTTGTACTTCAAAAGCTGCCTGAATAAACTACAGAGGCTGATTTCTGAATGAGGAAGTAGAAGAGGGAAAAAATCTCAGTCCTAATTCAATAGTTGGTTATTAATACAAGAGAGAAATAATCATTTCTCTCCCCTTCATGCAAAGGCTGCATGCCCACTTGTTGAGTTTGCTCTAGAGAGATTCTTCTTCAAGAATGGGTTGAAGTGGATGGCCTCTGAAGTCCTTCCAATTCTGTGATTCTATAAGAATCTTTGTCATCTTTCAGATGCTTCCAATTCCATGATGTCTTCCTTGCTCTTCCCAGTTTTCAAAGCCCTGTCCTTCATCAAAATTATCTTGCATGTATTGATCTGTGCATATATTGTATATTGTGCATATATTGAGGGCGCAAAGACCAATAACAAAACAGCCCAGATGCTTTATACTTTGAGATGCATTGTACTGGAGGGAAATTGCATTGTAATATACAACATGCACAGAATCATTGGCATTAAAGACAATGTATGATATATACAAGATAAGTAAATGCAAAGTATATAGAAAGTATTTGTTTTTACAGGGATGGTATAAAGGAACTATGAGGTGAATAAGGAAAAGCCTCATGTTGGAGGAGGTGGCATTTGGACAGACACTTGAAGGGAACTAGGGATTCTAAGAGGTAGAATATAGACTGTGCAAAGAGAGAAAAGGAGGAGATGGAATACTATGGATAGGGAATAGCCATTGGGCCATTCGAGCAGGACCACAATAATGGGACAATAATGTCACATCAGCCTAGAAAGTCTGAAGCCAGATTGGGGAGGGGCTTTAAATATCAATCAAGCTTTTTATCCAGCGGTCAGTAAACAGCTTTCGAAGCTTCTTGAAGAGGGGAGGGATGTTCTCAAACCCATGCTCTAAGGGATATATCCATTTGGTACCTACGGGATGAAGGATTGAAGTGGGGAGGAGCTAGAGGAAGGGAATTCAGCCAGGAGGTTATGTCTAGAAGTGATGAGAGGTCAACCTAGAGTGGTAACCGTAAAAGCAGAGAGGACAGATTGTGGGGGTGGAATGGAATCCTGGAGCTCCCTGGCAAAGCCCATTCTAATGCTAAGGATCCCACCAGTACTTTATGAACACTGGCCAAATCTGTTAGTAGCTGCCTACTACTGTGTCTCTGTGTCTAAGGAGGCATTTACAAGAAA
The DNA here is from genome assembly GCA_028646595.1 of Phalanger gymnotis. Lineage (NCBI taxonomy): Eukaryota > Metazoa > Chordata > Mammalia > Diprotodontia > Phalangeridae > Phalanger > Phalanger gymnotis. The sequence goes on along the minus strand of CM053625.1, from coordinate 349,406,233 downwards.
CCAACCTCATGGCACTTACTTAATAAATGAACCAGTCCCATAGGCTTTAAGAGATTTTCTTGAGTTTTTTTGGTGCTGAACTGAACTGCATAGAACAACAAAGAGGGAAAAAGCATAGATTGGAATAAAAGAGAAAAATAAAATATCTAACAATTCACCAAGTTTTGTCAGGTTAGCAGAGCATATCCTACAGCACCACCTGCTGTCAGGAAGAGTTATTACATTGTCCAAGTAGGGTTTTCCCTGCCTAGACTGATTCTACTAATCAATCAATAAATATTTGATAAACAGCCATCATAGGCTAGGCGCTGTGTTGAGGGCAGCTAGGTGGTGTAGTGGATAGAGCGCCCGAGGTTGGAGTCATGATGACTTAAATTCGAATCTGGCCTGAGACACTTACTAACTGTGTCACCCTGGGTAAGTCACTTAATCCCTATTTGCCTCAGTTCCTCATCTGTAAAATGGGGACATACTGGAGAAAGAAATGGCAAGCTGTTCCAGTATCTTTGCCAAGAAAACCCCCAAAATGGGATCACAAAGAGTTGGAATAACAACAATGTGCCAGGCATTGTGCTAAATGCTGGGGATTACAAAATAGAGGCAAAAGACAGTCCCTGACCTCAAGGAGCTTATAATCTAATGGGAGAGACAACAAAAAGCTATATGCAAGATAAACAGGAAATAATTAACAGAGGGAAAGCACTAGAATTAAGAGGGGTTGGGAAAGGCTTCTTGTATAAGATGGATTTTAATTAGGATTTAAAGGAAACAAAATTTACTTGTTAAAATGTAAGCTCTTTCATTATCAGTACTACAGAGAGTTAGACTTAATCATAAGTGAAAGAGGCAGCTACCTGCATCATGTTATAATAGAATTATCAACTCCTGACCCCTTGCCCCAAAATACCTCCTCAAGCCATCAAATTTTTGCCTAAACTTGACTACTACAGTACTACATTCCTAGTAAGCCTCAGTCCTTTTGGTTGTCATTATTCAGTTGTGTCTGACTCTCCACAACCCCTTTTGGGTTTCCTTGGCAGATACTAGAGTGCTTTGCCATTTCCTTCTCCAGCTCATTTGGCAGATTGGGAAACTGAGGCAAATAGGGTTAAGTGACCTGCCCAGGGTCACACAGCTAGGAAGTGTCTGATGCCAAATTTGAACTGAGGTCCTCCTGACTCCAGGCCTGGCACTCTGTGCACTGGCCCACATAGCTGCCCTATATTACGTCTTCAGTCCTATATTAAAATGCAAATTCCCATTCAGAAGATTAGATTTGATTAACAAGTAAGCCAGTCCCACAGGCTTTAAGAGATTTTTGATTGAATTTTAACTGAATTAATTTGATTGAGATTTTAATTGAATTTTAAATTGATTAGCCATTTATATGTTAAGATGAGTGAATCTATCTATACCTTTCCTGAGAGTCGGGTTTGGTAGTAGAGAGGACCAGATCATGAGAAGTGTGGAGAGGAGGGGATGTACCCATAAAGGAGAGAAACGGACCCAAAAGGAGTGGCTTTCTATATCCATGATTTTTGCCCCAGAGTAGGCTTCAGTACTAAATGATCATTACTTAAATGCCAAAAGGTCTGTTTATTCAAAAAAGATCTTGCGTCAGGTGGTCATTTTCTTACAAGCTCATTATCCTATGAGGTTCTCTCCCAGGCCCCACTCTGGAAGAGATTTAGTATATCTCCTTGTAGATATACTAAAGGTCAATTTCTTGTGTTCCATTCTCTGTATATAGGCTTTCATGTCAGGTGTACCTGTTGGCAGAGTCCAATGCAGATGCTTCTATAGCCTGCAGATGATACAGCTCTTCTCACTCCTCCCCAGGAAATGATTTCATTATTCCTATGCACTGCCCAGAAATGGAAATTGCTCGGGTTGCTATAAGAATACTGGACGAGCTGGTCAAGCCACTGAGGGAAATCCAAATTGATGACAACGAATACGCTTGTCTTAAAGCTATCATATTCTTTGATCCAGGTAAGAGAACTCAAAGTCTCTGACTTTGGCTATGCATGGAAATGAAAGAATGAAAGCAAGAAGAGGAGGAGAAAGAAGAAGGAGGGAAGGAAGGAAGGAAGAGAGAGGAGGGAGGAAAGAAAGAAATGAAGGAAGGGAGAGAGAAAGAAAGAGAGAAAAAAGAAAAAGAAGAAAGAAAGAAGAGAGAGGAAAGAAAGAGAGAGAAGAAAGAAAGGAGAAAGGAGAGGAAAGGAAGGAAGGAAGGAAGAGAGAGGAGGGAGGAAAGAAAGAAATAAAGGAAAGGAGGGAGGAAGAAAGAAAGAGAAAGAGAAAAAGAGAAAGAAGAAAAGAAAGAAGAGGGAGGAAAGAAAGCAAGCGAAGAGAGGAGAGAGGAAAGGAAGGAAAGAAGGAAGGAAGGAAGGAAGGAAGGAA
>CM053625.1:349363231-349403730 GCA_028646595.1 Phalanger gymnotis | reverse complement strand
CACTTGATCCTCACAACAACCTTGGGAGGGAGGTGCTGTTATTATCCACATTTTACAAAGAACAAAACTGAGACTAGCAGAAATTAGGTGACTTGCCCAGAGTCACACAGCTAGTGAATGTCTGAGGCCAAATTTGAACTCAGGTCTTCCTGACTCCAGTTCCAGTGCTTCATCCACATACCACCTAGATGAAAGGTTTGGGAAACTTTAAGGGTGACAAAGTCCCAAGAGAACAACCAGTTCCAGCTGCTCCAAGTCTCTGCTTCAGTGCAGTGATGGTTAGGGAACTTGAAACCATGTCAAAAAAAAATCAGACAGCTGTCTTCAAATACCTGATGTGCTTATAATGTGGGAAGAGAGATTTAGCTCCTTTCACTTGGCCCTGGCAGGCACAACTGGGATGGAAGTTACAGGGGGAGTTTGACAGCAAGAAACACTGTTCAACATGTGATAACGCTGGCTGTCTTATAAGGTAAGGAGTGACCGTCACTGGGCAGGATTCAGACATTAAGTAGGCGGGTAGCCTAGGTGATGGAAAGTTCCTTCCAAATCTAAGAAAGTGTCTACACTACAATCGGTGGGGAGGGTTTGGGGGGGCATGGAATGGTAGTGTTTCAAGCTTTATTGAGGAAGAGGTTTATTGAAGGCAGCTAGGTAGATCAGTGGAGAGTGCTGGGCCTGTAGTTGGGAAGACTCATCTTCCTGAGTTCAAATCTAGCCTCAGACACTTACTAGCTGTGTGACCCTGGGCAAGTCCCTTAACCTTGTTTGCCTCAGTTTCCTCCTCTATCTAATGAGCTGGAGAAGGAAACGGCAAACCACTCCAGAGCCAAGAAAATCCCAAATGGGGTCACTAAGAGTGGGACATCGCTGGACAACAACAACATTGTGGAAGAGGTCTGGTGCCTAGAGGACTAATTTTAGCATCCGGAAGACCTGGATTCAAGTCTTGCCTCTGATTCATACCTCACACACTACACTGTAACCCTGGGAAAATTATCTGATCTCTCAGTGCCCTCAGAAACCTCAGACTGTGAGTTTACAGAGTGTCCTCATTCAGAGTTCTCTAACCTGATGAAATCACAGGATCCAAGCTTCAGAACTGGAAGAAACACTAAGACAATCACATCTAAACGCTTTCATTTTATATATGAGGAGAGCTTAAGCATCTTGACCAGGGTCACAAAGCTAGGCAGAGTATGAAGCAGTTTGACCTCTGGTCTTCCTGATTAAAAATTGGAGGCCTCTGGGTCAACGAGAAGGACCAACTTTTGTACTCACAATCACCATGTCATCTAAACCCTTTAAACTTTCGGAAGGCACCCAGTTGCCAAAGGTGAATGCCTCAGCCTGCAGATGTACATGGGGAAGTAGAACCTAGAGGAATTCTCACCATCATTGTGCCACAGACCCTTTGGCTGACTGGGCTCCTTCTCAAAATAATTGTAAATTGTAAATTCACAAATTGTAAATTGTAAATTCATAAATTCACATATTACAAAAGGAAACAAGTTACATTGTAATACACATCATAGTATTTTTTAAGTTGACAAGCCTCCAGTTAAGAACCCCTGCTATAGAGGCTTTAATTAGTAATTTCTGCTAATATGGCATGGAGGGTAGAGCGCCAGGCCTGTTGTCAGGAATACTTGAGTTTAAATCCAGCCTCAGATACTTACTAGCTGTGTGGCCCTGGGCTAGTCACTTAAACCTCTCTGCCTCAGTTTCCCCAACTGCAAAACAGAGATAATCCTAGCACCTTCCTCCCGGAGTTATTGTGAATATCAAATGAAATAACATTGGTAAAGCACTTATTGCAGTGCCTTCCTTCCTCCCTCCCTCACTGCCTCTCTTCCTTCCTCTCTTCATTCCTTTTTTCCTTTTCACCCTCCCACCTTCCTTTCCTGCCTTTTTCCTTTCCTATCTTTTTCTCCTTCCGTCCTTTTTTCTTTCCTTCTCTCCTTTTCTCCCCTCCTTTTCCTTCCCCTCCCCTTCTGCATTGCAGGGGGCCTGGAGAGGTCTTTGTGCTGCATATAAAAAAAGGCTGCGGCATCCTTGGACATTGCTACTGCGGAGCCCAGAATTTCAGGCAATGAGCATTGCCTTTTGTATTTGTATCCCTTCGTTGGTCGGTGCCAAGTCTGATTCGGCCCAGGAGCGGAGGCAGTGAGGCCACAAGGGTGTGACAGGGGACAGACCCCGGGCTTGGGCACCTGCCCAATCAGCGCGAACTTTCTGCTATCCTGGGATGCTGTCGTAGGATTTTCGCCTGGGCTCACGCCCTGGCGGGGAGCTCGGCGCCCGGGTGCCCTGACATCGCGCCCTGTCCACTCTGTCTCCCTCTCCCAGACTGCAAAGGCCTGAGCGATCCGGGGAAGGTGAAGCGAATGCGCTTCCAGGTGCAGGTGAACCTGGAGGACTACGTGACGGACCGACAGTACGACTCGCGGGGCCGCTTCAGCGACCTCCTCCTCCTCCTGCCCCCGCTGCAGAGCATCACCTGGCAGATGATAGAGCAGATCCAGTTCGTGAAACTCTTCGGCATGGCTCGCATCGACAGCCTGCTGCAGGAGATGCTCCTGGGAGGTAGGCAAGGCCCCGCCCGGCTCCAGCCCCCTTAGGCTGCTCTCCGGGTCCCTCCCGGCCCCGCCCTCCGAGGGTGCCGGCCCCCACCCTGGGGTTTGCCCCGCCTGGTCCTGTCCTCCTGCTACCATGGCAACCCGGTGACGCCTGACGGAGTCGGCTAAGCCCAGACTACGGGCTGCCGGGGGCTCTTGGGTGAATTTTCACCAAGTCCCCCCAAAATGCTCAGTTCCCATTAAGAGCGCTTGGTGGAAGAGTTAGACGTGATGCAGTGCATGGAGCGCTAGATTTGGAGCCAGGGAGGGCCGAGTTCAAATGCCACCTCAGACACCTTCTAGTTCTGTGACTCCTGACCAGCCGCTTAACTTGTATCTCAGTTTCCTCATCTGTAAAATAGAGAGAATATTAGCGCCTAACCCACGGTTGTTTTGAAGATTATATGAGATAATACATGCCAAGTACTTTGCAGACTTCATACCACTGTATAGATGTCTGCTATAACAAAATTGGGGGTGGGCGAAGGAGATACAGGGGATGTGGGAAATGGTGAGGTCCAGACAGCCTGAGGGTGGAATGGAAAGGGGGGAGGTAAAGGTAAGCTGGGCAGACTTAGAACTGAGAGGAAACAGAGAGTTGAAGAGCCAATAGACCTGACAGATATTAGAATCAGGGTCACAGGAAAAGGGATGGAATCAATGCCACTTGAGTGGGGGGCGTGGTGGGACTAGGGTATAGACATGTTGGATAACAGTAGCTGATAATATTAATAGCTTTACTGTCTGGTTACCTACATTCTTTCATTTGAGCCTCATGACTACTCTGTGAAGTAGATGTAATTATCCCCATTTTACAGATGGTGAAACTGAATCTGAGACTTGCCCAAGCTCCCCCAACTAGTAAGTGTCTGAGGGAGAATTCCAATTCACTTTGTCTAGGGCTTTATTTGCCATTTGCTCTTCCTTTGGATACATAGAAATTGGAGGGAAGGGGGAACAGTTAGCTTTTTATCTCTTCCCATTTTCCCCTTGGCATTCCTTTCTACCTTTCCTTTTAGGTCATATTTTCATTGTTATCTTTTGTTTTCACATCACCATTTATTTCCAGGTACATCCCCCCTCGCTCCTGTCATCCACTGCAACGGTGAGTACAAACAATGTGCTACAGCTAGCGTCAGCCTTGACCCAAACTCTCCCCTTGTGCTTGCTTATAGGGAACACCACGGAGATGCCCCAGTATCATTCTGGGATGCCCAGCTTAAACCTGGAACCAGTCACGGGCCACATCCTTCCCAACACCCTCAGTTCAGTGATCCAGGCCACACCCGGGTCAGGCCAGAGCTGCTCTTTTACAGAAAGTCATGGTGAGGACAACAAATAGGGTTCTTAGGCTAACCTTAGGAAAAACAGGAGGGCAGTTGGAAGAATTTGGCTTTGAGGATGTGGAAGGCAGTCTCTAGAACACCTGTCCCTATGCTGTGCTTTAAAGGGTCTGTGCTCCCAAATCTCACTTGTCATGGTGCCTGAAATCCCACCTTAGAGAGTTGTTTTTGGGTCTGACAGGGAACTTAAAGATCGAGGCATCTAGTAAATGCAAATACTCATGGGAGCCCACGCATTAGCGAAGACTAACTAGCAGCTAGCTAGAAGCAAGTCCTGTAGGACTGAGATACACATGTTGGGGGTATCAGGGAATATTCGAACGTCTTCGATCAAAGGTCGTTTACATGGGGCTGTGAACTTTAAAAATTACACTTTTCAACATAATTGGTTTCCTTTGTGTTGTAATCCTATTTTATTCATTTAAAAACTTTATTCCCCAAAGGGGTCCATAGGTTTTGCCATCTGACAGAGGGGTCCGTGACCCCCAAAATGTTAATGACTCTTGACTTTGATAGAAAATCTTCCTTCTTTGAGAGTCAACTTTATTTATTTATTTATTGGGGCGGGGGCGGTGAGGGGAAGAATTGTCAAAAATCACTGGAAGCCAAGTTTGATAAATAAGTGTTTGGACCATCAGACTTGTCAGCCAATTTAACTAACAGGTGATAAGTGTGAGCTCTGGTCAAAAAGCTCATTCTGCTCTGAGTCTTCAAAGTTTAAATTGTAACTGGGAGAGAAGAATCGGAACTAACATCCTTTTCCCTGCTCAGCATCTCCAGACACATCTGTCTCTTCTCCTACAAGCCCTGGGAATGAAGATTACAAATTAGACCCTGCCAGAGGATCTGAGATGCCCATTCAAATACTTCCCCAGACCGTCATACCTAAGCAAGAGATTTTATAAGCCATGAAACTGAAGAGACTTAAGCCCTCTGGGAAGTCATCTACAAGCCAGTCTCCTTACCTTGCCAGATGTGAGCCACCATGACTGTCTCAGCTCCACAGCCAGCCTGGATTTCAAAGGCTGGGGATTCCAATGGTCACATCCAGTTGGCTACTTAGTACCAGGATTGTTGTTGGTCCCTGGATTGATTCTCCAGGGCCTCTTTCCCTCTTGAAAATATAAGATGGCTAAACTTTGGAGACACTTTAAAGTAAATACCTCCAACAGCTGTCCAACACAACTGCAAAAATCACTATGGTCTAACTCCATCTGGCAGGATTGAAACCTCTGGCTTCTATTAACAAAACACAAGGCAACACATATCCAACTAATTTATGACCTCAGCTTAGGATTTTTAGACCTGGAGGCAGAACATGAACCCCATACATATACAGAGAATACGCATTGAGTGTATTTTTTAAAAAATAGCTGATTTGCAAATTGGGCAGAGGGGGTATACTCAAGTATCCACCTCCCAATTTGTAGAAGGGCCCAGCCATCTTTTATTCAATTCCAGAAACATCTGCTAAGTGCCTACTTTGTGCAAGATACTGTACTAATCCCTGGACTGATTTTTACATACCGGCTCTAACCTCCCAGACACCCTTCCTGTTTCCTTCTTCTGGCCAGTCACATCTTAGCCCATCTTCTCAAAGTATTCCAATGCAACATCCATAAAAAAAACCACACAATTTCCCACCTCAACCAGGTCACATCACTACCTTAAAACAGGAATAACTAGTTATTGCTGGAAAATTTTAGTTTGGTTCTGATAAAACACAACAGTATGTCCATTACAGTGGTGTAGTGCCAGCTGTGTGGCCATAAACCTCACTGGCCTCATCTGTAAACTGGGGACAATTGGCAGTTCCCACTTCGCCAGGTTGTGGTAAGGATCAAAGGAGATTATGTATGTAAAGGGGCAAGGTGTGAGGTGAATATCCACTATTAATATGAAGTCATGACACCTCTCTGCATTTAAACCACCCCACTCCCTTCTCCATTCCCCCTTCAGACCTGCTTCTACTAAACCAGCTTTTCTCGATGGTTGAGTACTTGAATGAAGCTTCAGGTTACAAAGGTCCTGTTGCCTGACACAAATGAACTGTGACAATGAGACTGAGGTTCAGACAGACAGAAGTTGAACATGCAAACAAGTGTCATCCCCATTCATTCATGGGAGGCTATTGACAGTAGAACTATTTCTTGCTCAAGGCACTTCCTCTCAATATTACCTTTAGAGCCCAAATCATTCTTTTATTCTCAGGAGTGACAAATCTCTGTCCTATGACAGTGGACCCGAGTTTTGGAAACAGCAGTCATACTGGGCCATAGCAGGTGACTGAAGTAGGGGATCAAAGTGGATGCAACCATTTGGGTAAAAAAAGGAGGGGTGATATACAAAAGGAATGAGCCTGGTTTCAGCTCTGCTTACTAAAGGCTCAAATCAAAATAAGAGACTGGCTTTTAAAGGTCACTCCCAAAGAGGACTTGCACACATATTTTAAGCAAAGACGGAATCTTCAGCACAAGCATAGCTTCCCATGGTGACTGCCTTGAAGGAGGATAACATTATACCTTTGGATGTGTAAATTCGAATCTGTTAAAAAAGAAAATCTGTCCTATGACTTCATAGTCACACCTTATATATGAACAACATAATTAATGCAGGTATTTTCACATTAGTCAAGAGTTGTGAAAATGTCTCATTACTGATGTTCTTTTTATAGCTGTCTTTTAAAAAAACTGATTATAAATATGCATATTTAGATTTTTTAAATACACATATATTGTATATACATATATATGTATATGTATGTGCATATATACGTATGCGTGTATATATATGTGTATGCACACACACATGCGCACGCACACACACACATATATTGCACTGTAGAAACAGAAAAAATATCTGATCCATGTTCCCACATGCATAAAGCTGCATCTTTGGAACCTTTTGAACAATTTTCCATGTACAGTATTAATGCTTAAAAAATCTAGAAAGCCGTGATATTTCTGTTTGCTGAGGTTAGCCTACAGCATGAAAATGACATTATTGCAAAGTGTGTGGCTTGTTTTCAGGGCCTTAAAAATCTAGCTTCTTCCAACTAGAAAGACAGAAATCACACCAATATTCAGAAATGCCTGGTGCCTTGAAACTTCAAGCTGGAACATGGCAGTAAACCTAAAGATATGCTTATGTACCTCAAATAAGCCTGGTACGGCAAAGACACCACCACGTACCAACTGTGATGCTAAGTGTCAGCCAATGAAACCCAAAATTTAACTGCTGACTTTTGCAACTATGTTAGCCTTAAGAGGACCTGTAACGATTACTTAACAAATGGCCAGTGATCACTATCGTACCAGAAAATGAGTTTGATTATAATCATGCAATAATCAGATCACAATTTTCTCTTGAACTTGGCAGTCATTTTTTCAGGCATTAACTCACGAATCTTCAATATCCTGCAAGGCAGAGAAGTGATTTTAGGTGGAGGACTTTTTTTTTTCCAGATTAATTTGGCAGATCAGGAAATGGAATCTATGTCAATAATTCAAAATCCTTTTTGTGCTTCTCATGAATTACATTGGTGCATCACAACTATGACTAGATATGTGAGGGAGGGGGCAGAAATCCTGAGGGACATACTGCTAAGAAGGGCAAGTGCCATTTTCACTGATCCCAGACACCTCAGAGCTCTGCAAATCCAGTGTGATAATATAGGTAATTTTCCCCAGCTGCACTGGGGAGGGAGCAGAGGGCAGACCCCAGAAGAGGTCTGTGACAACAACAGGATTCTCAGGATGGCCTAGGAGCAATAAAGGTGTGTGCATACCAGATGTGGGGAGCAGGGATGTTCTAGGCCGTGGGAGGCAGAGGCCTCTCCCTCACATTAGCATACTGTGGGGAGGTCCCAGGGGCCCTCTGCCAGTTACAGCTCTGCTTATCAAACATTCGAATCGAAATGATGAGATGCAATACAAGACGACCATTAGTGAAGCCCCAGGAATGTTGTTTTCACCAGATCCCTTCTTTATCAGTGTGGCGCCAAAGCTAAGTCTTGTTTCCCCTAAGGGTCTCTCAAAAACAATATTTACTGACTATCGACTCTTTCCCTAGAGATTCTGGAAGGAGGCAGGTAGCTGCAGAGCTCTACGCATGCATGGCGATTGTAGGCATCACTTTTGAATTTGCTTGTCTTTATAATTTCTGGGTTTCTTTTTCTGAATAAAATACAAGACCATTACACAATAAATCTGTGTTTGACTCCTATTGGTGAAAAGGAAATTTTGCTCAGGGGATTCTGGCTCTTTAAAGTGTCATTTGCTGTCACTAGAAGCAAGGAAATAAGCATTTATTAAGTGGCTAGTATGTACTAGGCACCGTGTTAAGCACTGTACTAACATTATCTCATTTGATCTAGAGAGAATCATAACCCGTTGCCATGCGCTAGGGTGGCCTGCAAGCTGCTTCTGCATTCCACTGCCCAATGATTCTCTTAACTAATGATGTTGGTGACCTACAAGACTTTAATGTTGTCACGCGTGGTTAGTTATTAAGACAACTGGAGGCAACTGTCTAGGGGACCTGGGGAGAAGGATGAGGGATAAAAGAGCATTACCAAGCAAACCAGTGATACTGTCAGCTGACGGCAAGCCTTTTTTTATCTCAGCCAGTCCTAGGAAAGTAAGACTTACCGCTGTCGCCTACTCTAGTATAAATACACAACTATCCAATATCTTCAACCAAAGATGGGATGTCTGTTACGTCAGATAGGTCCCAGCGTCTTTAGTCAGGATCGAAAAATCAATCTTGTTATAAATGCATTGCTACTGAAGGCAATTCAATCAACGAGCATTTATTAAGCACCTATGAGCCAGTCACTGATTATATAAAGGCAAAAAATAAAAGTTTTTGCCCTCAAGGAGCTTACAAGCTATTGCAGGGGGGAGGGGACTGGGGAGAAAGACTACATTAAATTCTTGTTTCCATGCCTATCCTTCAGCAAATAACAGCTGCTCACACTTAGAGCTTAAGGTCTGAAAAACATCTGATCTAAATTATATTTTATCTCCGCTTCATCATCCATAAAACTTATTTTTTTCACTTTATCAAAGGATTGTGGTTTTGTCAATGAGGGAACTTTCTTTACTAAGATCAGTACCTTGATAGTTTTTCATGAGTTGCTGTGTCAAAAACTGTTTACTATCTGGTCATGGATCCTGTGCACATAGCTAGGCTGGCCCTGGTACAACCTCCTGGTGCCTGGCTCACTGAAAGCCTCTCCAGTTTGACAGGACCAGCAACACTGAGGCCCCACTGGCATATCCTCAGGGAACCTAAAGTCACCTCTACACCAAAATAAGACATCAGCTTTGGAGGAAGACAGATTCAAGAAAAGAATGCAGCCTAAAATCTTACTGGAATTTCGTCAGGGTCCTGTCATATGAGCTAAACCTTGAGCTGAATTTGTTGTAAGTAGAAAAAAAATAATAACGTTGGCCTTTTTTTTTAGTAGCCTTCCAAATACTATCTTTTCCTGTCTCTTGCCTTTACACTGGCAGGTTAAAGAAACTCATAGAATCATAGATTTAGAGCTGGAGGGGACTTTGGAGGGGACAGAGGAAACTGAACTGCCAAAGGCTAAAGACAGCAAGTGTTTAAGCCAGAATCCAAATCCAGCCCTCTTCCCACTGCTGACTCCTACTTTTTATAGACACAACAAACACCTAGGCAGGTTTCCCCCACAATGCTCATCTGCATTAGCCTTTACTCAGGACAAGCTGATTCTGACATAGTCCACCTCCACACTCCCCCTCCTCCCCATCAATTGGCATAGAAGCTGAGATCCCCAGTCCACAGACAGAGCTCTGTCTATAAATCTCAAAGCTTTGCTGGGTCAACCTCTCCAAGGTTATCACCGCTATTATGTCTCCTACTCTCAAGTCTGTCGGAACTCCCAAGGAAGAGGGCAGCTGGCAGGAGCATTCACCTTATAATCCTACCTTCTGGGGGGGATCCATCACATTTCACACACCCCAAGGTAATTCACATCAGGTCTCCTATATTCTGTCCTCCTTTTCCCCACCCAGTAACCTTAAGGTTTCAGGAAAATGTTAAGTGGGCCCAGCCTAAAAAGGTTGGGATGGTCCAATAGAAGGATAATTATCTATTTATTCATCATAGATGGCTGTAATGGGGGACAGGTTAAGTCACTGTTTGCCCTAGTTAGGGTATGACTTTTAAGTCAATAAAACCAAGTCTCACTTTTCTTCTGTTAAATAGGTTTATAAAAAGTGTGTGTAAATTTAACATCACACCAACTTCTCACCCTTGGGTAAGACAGCTATCATCATCCAAAAAATACAGCCAATGTGCTGTAGGCCATTAAAAGTTTAACTCGGAAGGTGCCTTTCAGTGTGCAGGGGCTTCAATAACACTAAGTCAGGAAGCCCCCACTAGACCTATTTACACGCAGCCTAAAACTTCTAGAAAGAGCCACAAAATGAAATATTATTTGACTAAGTCAACTATCTGATTAGTATTTGACCCTATTTGACTAAAGGAATCATTACACTGAATGAAACCTTTTTTGTTATAACATAGACTCTAAGTTCCTGTGTAACCAAAACCACAGGAGACAACGCTTTATTTCTAGCTAGCAAGAAACTTGGTCTTCACTGGTGAGGAGGAAGCTAATAACATTCTCCTCATTCTCTGCTGGAATGCCAATCCGCCACTACTGTTAGATGTCCTTCTGCATGCCAGCCTGCTGGTTTTCATTTACTCAGTGACAAGTATTTATGAAGTATTTACGTACATATTGCATAGTACTATGTCCTTCAAGACAGAAAAGATCAACCTCTCAACTGAAATCTGCCCAGACTTAACATTCTTAGAGCTGAAATCTGGTTAGCCCCTTTTCTTCAGGCAAGGTAAGCACCGTGCCCATTTTAGAGATGAGACAAGGACCAGAAAGGGCAAGTGACCGACTCACAAGGGTGGAGAGGGATAAGGAAGGCATTGGAACCTAAGGTCTCTTACCAGTTGAAGTCAACACCCTTTGCTATATTAAACCACCTCTCAATTACCACTGACTTTTCCTCTAGGGGAAATAAGTACCTCACCACTGGAAACCAGTCTGATTTCATGTAACTCCACTTCCACATAACCTCCATATTCCTTGATCTCATCCCGTCTTTCCTTCTTCTCTTTGCCTATGCTCAAACCACCTCATCATGCTAGGAATAAACTGCCCCCGCCCGCCTCTTGAGGCTCCTCCCGTTCCTAATGACACAATAACGTGCGCCATCACCTCTATGAAGCCGACCTCGACCACGTCCATTCTTTCCTCCCCTGCCCATTAAGATGCTCTTAAGTACTTTTTAGCGTTCTTTGCTTCGTCTCCCTCTCCCTTGCAGACTAACTGTGCACGTACCTTTTCCCTTGGCAGGCAGACTCTACATCTTCTGTTTTGACACCCGCAGTGCCCAGCAAAAGGCTGGGCACACAGAAGGTGTCAACAAATGTTTACCCGGTGAGCATTTAAGTGGATCCATGCCTATCTCTAAAGCTCCACGCTCTGAGGTGCATTCATGACAACTGTCTCCTAAAGAATCCTCTGAGCGTAAATTTCATTTGGCTCTAACAAGGGGAAAGAGTAAAAATGCACAGGTGTCTATATAGTCACCAACCATCACAAAACGTGCATCATTTCTACTACCCTGTTTTTTAAAAAATACACCCCAGGGATATTTTCCTGCACATAGCGATGCTGTATTTATACCAATTCTACAATTACCTGGCACATGGACTATGAGGGACAAGCCAAGAAGCTGCTAATATTAATGTAAAATACCTCATTGGTGAGGAGGTGGAAAAACCTCAAGGGACTTTTTTTTTCAGCTAATTTAAGCCATCTCCTCAGAGCACCTAAAAGAAATCGTGTTTGTTTTCACCATTTTGAACAGAAATCCGTCTAAAATATAACATGTACAACCTTACAAATAGAATAATTTAAGCCTGTATTCAGTGACTGGTAAGCATTATGACATCATGCTAGAATTCAGGCCTTGGTGCACAGGGCTATTTGCCCCAAGTTAAATGGTCTTGGAGTTTTGTGCTGAAGGATCAGAAAGCAGACAGAAGAATAATCCTCCCTCTGGTTAGCTACAACTTTTGTCAGTTATATTCTGCTGACTTAAACAGAACTGACTGGGTTGAATGTAGTTCCACCTTCAGATAAGTCCTGGGATCACAAACACATTCTAGAGAGTTGAATTTATGAGAAACTGGAACTCTTCAACAATCAATAAATACTCTGGCAAATTCACCTTAGATATTAGAATTACTTCACAGGGCTTGAAAATTGTGTTAGTAAATGTCACAGACTCCCTTCAAAAAAGAAATTCAATGAGCCAAGAAAAGAAAGAGACTAAATCCAATGAGACCCGATGTCATTTAATTACCAACTTTGAGAAATGTCAATGAATGGCTTTATTTTATATAAAAATTACAATGAAAGGGGTTGAAAAAGCCAAGTAGACCTGATTTCACACACACACTTGCTAAGTCTCACAGGATTCAAACTCTTAATAATCTTCAACCAACAGACTATATCATTTCAAAAGCCTCATGATGAAGCCTAATATATGCTCCCAACAGATGTGCAAAAAAAAAAAAAAAAGATTCTTTTGGAACTTGCCTCTGTTGTCCATCAGGCCACAAATCTAAGTTTCTGCTTTTCTGGCTGCTCTTGATCAATTTCCTAAAACTTATACACATTTTTGTGGTGATCTCACACCAATGAATTGCTTTGTTCATTTGGCTTTTATGTGCTGGGCTGATCTCTTGATGAATTCCATCTATACTAGTATAAGGTTAGAATACACATGTTCTTTGAAGATCTTCACAGATAAACAGAAAGGCATTGTGTCCAGAAGGAAAATACCAAAATGTTTAGTGTGGGAGATCAATTTAAATAAGGAAGACCTCTTAGCATGTTATAAATTGCTTCTAGATGCTTCTGACAAAATATACACAAGCCAGGTGAGTTTAAGGCAATATTCCCCCCTCCCCACCCATCCCATCCCACCCCACTCCTCTCAAAGGAGCTCTTCACTGCTCAGGCAGAATTCTCCATTACACACCTGGTTCTCATCAATTGTAGTGTAAGGAAAGAACAGTATTAATGACAGTCCCCCATCTAGCTCTAGGCATTCTGGTAGTTCAGTTTTGTTTGTTTCTTCCTAGGAGAGTTACAAATGTGTGCTTTGCTCTCTTCTGCACCAAAGTCACAAAAAGAAGAGCTGATGCCCTACGAATTATTTCATTGAAGTTGTGGTGAAATGCACACTGGCTGGCCTTCACTGCAGGGATATATAATCTCCTTGCACAGACTAACAATGCAGCATTGAGATGCACAGAGATTAAGTTTTTCTACCATGAGGCTTGACTCTTCTTTACCAAGAGTGACATTCACCCAGATAATGCTAAATTGGCTGAAAAAACAGTTCCAGCTCCTTTACGCTCTCAAAATTTTAAAATAATTAAACCCACACAAGATCTTAAAAAGGGAAGGGGGAGGGGAGACAACTGATTGTTCTTTGGATCTGTAGACTGTCCAATTGGCAATACATTCATAGTTAGTCCCAAAGGAGGATATCATAGCAGCTTTTTCCTCTTCCCTGAACATAGGTTTTTAAAAATAGCTTGCCATTAAAAATAAAAATTTTAATTTTTTAAAAAAGGAAAAACTTACATATATTAAACTTGCTGCTAGGATCAAGAAAACACTATGTCCTGGGGTTGGGCAGGTGCGGGAAAAAGTAAGTAAGCAATGATAAATGGGGGGAAAAAATTAATGAGTGTACCTGACATTTACCTATGCTGCTCAGTGCACACAGATCTTTTGCAACTTAATTATAAGAGATGATAAAAATGAAAGACTGAAATGTATCTCTAAGAAAGGTTCCCTACAGATACAGGAAAAGCAATAACGGAATGGAATTATATGGTAAACAGAAACTCCCTGATGCTACTGGCTTGAGAATTCTTGTCCATGGGGGATTTTTTTTTCCATGATTGACAAATGCAGCTCAGTACACAGGATTTTTAATAAAATAGCATATGTGATATCCCAAACAACATTTGATCAAATGAAAAAGATTTAACAAAAATCATAATCTCACAGTAGAATAATGACATTTGGCTTCTGTAGTGTGGCCACATGCCTTTCATTAGTGGTACAGCTGAAAAGTCATTACAGCATCCAGCTAACATTTTGGAAAATTTGTGATCTCCGTGACTATAAATGTATAAAATTCTGCTTGCTACAAGCAACTGGTTTGTGTTGGTTCAGTCCCCGTTGGTCACAGATTACATGTCGACAGGCTTTCAAACCCCAAATAAATATCCTAGAGTGCATCTGCAAGTTCCAGTGTGGGAAAGCGGGCCTCACACAGAAAATTCTGGACCTCCTCTCTTTGACTTCAGTAGGAATCTCCTGATTTGAAATCCTGCAAAAGGATTCATCCACAGAATTGAAGGCTGGCCCCCAAAAACAGACTTCATCCCTTCCCATCGGAGCCTCCGTTCCCACGTTGGCTTTTCACTTTTCAGTCTTTCAATCTCCTGTGAACAAATCAAGATAACATTACTGCTTGACAATAGACAGTTGACACTGAATAGAAATTCAGAGATGAGTTAATTAAATGAACTCGCTTTTTACAATTACTAAAATAAATCAAATTATATATTTTTGTTTTTGATTCAATATCGGATGCTTAAAGAAAGGAGACAAATATATATAAATGTGTGTGTATATATACATATGCTTTATGTGTGCATATATGTAAAAAAGTGTTTGTATATGCACATATGCACATGTATACAGCATAAATGTTAAGTTAATAGTAGTACACACAAAGTGCTACTAAATACTATGGGAAAGAAAGCAGGAACAGTTGGGGCTATCAGAAAATACTTCATACAGAAAATGGTGTCTGAGCTACATCTTACACAAAAGAAGGAGAATGAGGCTGAACATAGGAGGGAGTGCATTCCAGGCCAGAAGAAAGGCACAAAGATGAGAGACAGGTGTCATTAGTGAGGAACAGAGAGAAGGCCAGTTTGGCTGAATTGTAGAGCAGGAGAAGAGAAGTAATATCAAGTGAATTCCTTTCAAAATAGGTTGGAGCCAGGTTGTTTAGGGTTTTAAAGCTAAACAAGAGTTTGTATTTTATTCTACAGGCACTGGGAAGCCAGTGAAGTTGACGAAGTAGGGGAATTACATGGTCATATCTACACTTAAGGAAATGATTTTGGCAGCATTCTATAGAATAGAGTGGTAAGAGATGTGAGGTGGGGACACCACGTAGGATGTTATCACAATAACCTAGGGCAGGGGTGGTGGGAACCCCATATGAGGTGGTAGCTGTGAGAGTGAAGAGAAGGTGGCAGGCATAAGAAATGTTGTGATGGTTCAAAGGGTAAGATCTGACAATGCAATGGATGGGTGGGGACAGGGAGAGTGAAGAGTTGAGGATACTGCCAATATTATACACCTGAGACAATGGAAGGATGGCATGGCCCTCAAGAGAAATCGGGAAGTTTGGAATGAGAGATTTAGGGGGAAAGATAATCAGTTCACTTCTCCCAAGTCAGTACTACAAACAGCATACAATCAGGTCCTTTTACTTAAAAGAAAGTTTAATGGAACAACAAAACCAAAACACCTTTTGGGACTGGGCTTTCTTTCTGTTCTGAGTAACTTCACTGTAACATGCTCAACAGTATCCTGTCTCCAAAAATCCACCTTCTGAGAGACAGAAAGAGCTTTGTAGTAAAGGTAGCATCCCTGCTTTGCTAATGGAGGGCTATTTAAAGAAACCTAGGCTTCGATTCTCATTGACTATCTACTCATTTGATGGTTCCCACCAGCCATATTAAACATGTTCTGGAAGATGAGGACACACACAAAATTTACTTGAAACCCTGTTGCACGAGGACTCACTTTCCAGGAATACGAACATGTCACAAGAGCATGCTCTGTCCATACACAACATTTCTTTGAAAAACGACTCATCACAAGGCAACCTTATCTATAATTCAATGTTTTCTTTCTGTATAGCATTATTTATATTTTTTTAAGTACTGTAGGTCATTCTAAGTACCATAAAATGTTTAGGAAAATAATCTACACACACATTAGAAGGCACATTTGTAAGAATATTAGTAAGGAACAGAAAGTCTTTGCAAGTGATATTCTACAGTAGCCACATCTTTATCAACACACAATTGACTGAAAAATGTGGAGAATACCAGTTCATTCTGTGATTATTGTCAGTTGATTATTAAAAAAGTACTTGACTCAGCGAAGCAAAATTCTACCTAAAGGCTCTCATCCAACAAAGTATTTCCCATGCAACTATGAAAAACTATTCTTGATTCCTTAAAAAAATAGACAACAGAAATAACCTTGGTTTGACCACCCTCAGTATCAACCGCAGACAAAGAGTAAATGAGAAGATATATGTTTGCCAAAAGTGTTTGCCACTGTTACAGAGGAGATCTGGGAACAGAGTCCAATCTGAAGAGGGGTTCCCTATAGATGGCAAGGTCCCCTAGAACCTATTGCTTATCCAGGAGAGAGGGGGAAGGGCAAAGTGGAAAGAAACACCAAAAGTCCAGAAGACACCAGTAGAATTCCTCCTCTGCTAACACTGTGTGAAGTGTATACAGAAGATGGCCAAAGCATACCTGTCTCTTGGAAGTATGATCCTGGCATAGAGAAACACCTGTAACTTTGACAGACACCCCCACACACCACCTTTTCTCCTCCAGAAAAGGAGAGAGCTAATTGAACCATGTATTAGAAGAAAAGCACCAAAGAAAAATAAAACAATAATAGAAAAGTAGGCAACTCTGACTGCTGAACAGAAGCACCACATAGAGTTTCTCGTGGCTGACAATAAAAGGCTGAGGAGAGAAAATAAGTAACTCAAAGCTGAAAAGGCCAGACTAGAAAAAGCTGTACCTGAAAAGAAACTGGATATAGATTCTGACTTTGTAGGAATATCTGAATTATGGAGGCTGCTGCCACATTCAGAAATTGCTACAACCTCTCCAACCTGGCAAAAGTTGGCAGCAAATAGAGAGGAAACGGGGCAACATTTTTTATCTTGGTCCCTTGGACTTTCCATCCCCATAGCTTCCTCCCATGTTGCTCCACAGAAATATTCTGAAAGGACTTAAGAACAGTTAAGTTGAAAATTGTAAGGATAAGATGTAGTAAGTGAGAGGAATGGGCCAGGAAAACTTATAAGTAACACAGTCAAAGAAAGGAAAAACTCCCAGTTTAGGGATGGTCTGGGTAGAGCATCATCTCAAGAATCAAGACCATGACTTAGAGAACAACTGGGGAATGGTTGAACAATTACAGTACATGAATGTAATGGAATAATGCTGCACCACTATAAATTACAAAAGGGCCGGCTTTAGAGAGACTTGGAATAGACTTGCATGAATGGATACAGGATGAAGTGAGCAGAATCCAAAGAACAACTTGAGACAATAACAATGTTTAAAAAAAAAAAACAAAAATGAAATACATGAGAACTCTGATGAATCCAATGACCAACCAGAGACTTTGCTACCCACCTCCTAACACAAATGTAATAATGGACTTGAGGTACAGAATGAGATAGAAATTCTTTGACTTAGCCAATATAGCAACTTGTTTTATCTGATTACGCAAGTTTGTTGAAAGTATTATATTTTTATTTTTTTTTCTTCCCATGGGGGCAGGGGGGCGGGGCAGGGAGGAATAAAAGAAGGAAGAAGGGAGAAGAAAAGATGGAAGGATGGGGACTTGTGACAGATTGTCCCCCAAAAAGAGAAAAAATAGTTATGGAAGCATTTTTAAAAATATATAGAAGAGAAATGAAGTAAACAAAGTCAAGCAGGATAGCTTTGAAAGTTACACACTGAATTTAATATACTTAACAGGAAAAGTAACATATAGGTAAGCAACAGAGCTTTATAGGTTCACATAGAATCTTTTTTCTGCTCTATTTTGAATGAGGAAATGCTCATTTTGTTTGGTATGTCTTAAGGTCAGAATTCATTTTCAAAAAATAAATTTAAGAAAGCACACTAGTTCAGGGGTCTGGCAACAAGGATTCAAATCCTCCCCCTGATATTTGTTTTCTATCTAACACTGAACAGTCACTTAAGGACCCAGGGCCTCAGCTTTCTCATTTACAAAATGAGTGGGCTGAACTAACTCCTCTCAGAAGACCCTTCCTGCTCCGGTCTGTGATCCAACGGTCCAAGGACCCCGAAAGCCTCCACCTCAGAGAACAGCAAAACTCCGACCCTACCGTCTCGTCGTTGCATATTGAGTGGATCTGAGTGCCGAACATGACTGCGGTGAAGGCGAGAAACAGAAGACCCTCAAGGCACAAGAAGATCAGCAGAATTACAGTCACGGGCGGAGAAAAATCACTGCATTCTGTGAAAGAGGCCGAGAGAATGGCTCGTTAGAATAAAGAACACGTCCCCACGATGTGTTGTGGTGAACGAAATGTTCACTTACAGAAATCCTGTGCTCCTGATAGTACAGGAGGGACTGTATCCATCTGGCAGCAAAGGCAAACCCGACCGCAAAGAGAGGCCCCAGGGCCACTCAGAGAAACAAGGTTTTCTGTCTGGGCGTCTTTGGGGCCTAGATAGGTCAGCCCTACACCAGGACAAAGCAGGCCTGACAATTCTGTTTCCTAGTCAGTGGTTTCACTGTCTGATTAGATGGGAAACTGCCTGGTTTTTGTGAATTGTTAAAAAAAAAAAAAAGTAAGCTGGGATTTTTTTAGTTTATTTTTTAGACTGTGTAGGTAATTTAAAAATCAAAGTAATTTACCCTCCAATAAAGTACAAAAGTATTTGAACAAAGCTGGCCTGTCTCATTCCCAAACTAAGACAAGATGAGTGTCTTTCTTTTTGCATGATACAAATATGCCCCTTTATAAATAGGCAAACCCATCTGTAGTTGAGCATATCACCACTTATGAATGACAACATAACTTTTAGCCTCAAAAAAATGGGAGAAAATGGCATAGCACAATCAGGCAATTGTTAATTCTACTGGTAATTAATTCAAGGTAGCCCTCATTGGGCTACCAAGAAAATAAGTGGTTTAGAACTCACTCTAAACAAATATGCATGTTAGGTCACATTCTAAGCTATTTGAGTTCATTAAAATATTTTTCCTTATAGATCTAGTCCTTTTAAACAAAGAATGATTTTTCATACTACATACATACATACATACATGATACATGCTTAATTTTGTGTACTGAACAAATTAATCTTTTTACTTCTCAATCTCATTCAGCTTACATGAAGGACTGGACATTTTCTTCCACACCTGGGCTCTAAATGAGAAAACTGGCAAAATAAAAGTCCAATATTTTCTGTTGCTTCTCATATTAAGAACTGTCTGAACATGCAGAACTTTCTCACAGTTCCAGCCTAGAAGTATTGTTTCCTGGTGGCCCAGGCTGCATTTTTCACCTCTACCTACAGTTAGCTCTCACCTCCTCTGTTGACTAAGTGCATGCGGCCTGCAATTCAGCAGAAGCCCGAAGGAAAGGTTTGAGAGAGCGGAGGAGACCAGTGCATCCTTGGACAGCATTTCAGTTCAGTAACTTGGAGGTGTCTCTCCTCTCCCCACCCTGATTCATCCACCAGGAAAGGCCTTTTAAACAAAATCAGAATTACCAACCCTAACCCCTTAACTCACCCAGGGAAGAGCTAAACCAGACACACAGTGAGCTGACACAGGGAAGGGAGCGCTGTCTGAGAGGTTAATACCATGAATCTCCACCAGAGCTGAGGGAGGAGGGGGACAGGATAGGAAAACTGGACTATTTTTCAATTCTTTCTTTGTTGAGCTATTATGTGACTTTTTAAAAGTGTTATAGATTTCCAGGATATCAAAGTCAAGCCAAATATAAATGATTTTTTGATTGTTAGCACTCTCTTCTAACAGATATGACTATGTCACGTACCTACTGTGTCATAAAATTTCTCCCTTCTCTACAGTAAATGCTTAGGGTAGGCTTTAAGGAAAACTAAATGTCTTTCTCTTGAATTTTTTAGACAAAGACAACACAGCCATCTTTCTAAAACTGGTTTGGTGTCAAGTCTTATCCCAAAGAAGGAAAACAAATTTCCTAAGGCTATTGCTCTTAAAAAGAAACAAAAATGTTGACAATGGGATGAAATGTAAAGGAAACTAATGTCTTACTTATTTTGCTATCTTTCCTATTAATAAATGAAGGTGATTTGGTTAAAAAAAAAATCAGTGTTGGCTGGTAATGTTTTGCACTCGTTTGCAAGGCCAGCTTATGATATCACTCAGAGCTAACATAAAATCTAAAATATGTCCCTGAACCAAGTCAGTAAGATATCTGACATTCTATCTTCAATCAGAGGCATTATATCACTTTTGGTATCTAATGACAACACTCAACTTCAACGAATGGGGATTCACACTAAATATATATACATTACTACATAAATGCTTTAGAGGGTTTTTTTCCCCCCAGTAATGATCATAAATTTGTACTGACCAGGCCCTTTGTAAACACTCACTGGATATACAAGAGAACTGCCTAAGAACAGTGCAAAGTGCAGTGTGTGGCTATGACAAATCCAAAGTTACTAGGCCTAAGGGGACACAAGCCTCCAATCACTTTAACAAGATTAGCCTTATGCTCTCACTACTCACACCCACACTGCACACATGCTCTTACACACTCACATGCTTAACTAAAATGTGCGTGGCTAAAGAAGGCAAGAGAAAGAGGGTGAGAAAAATAAATTTTACTAAAGTAGGACAGGCTTTCATGTCCACATTGTAAAGAGTATAAAAAAATTTTTTTTAAACAAATCAAATGAGAAAGAAGGGAGAAATTTTTGGTAGGAATTTCTAACAAGCAAATTATATAACCCTGCAAAGATCCAAATATGTATATGATTGTAAGGGAAAGCTGATTATATGGCTTCACTGTGGTACTAGAGATAGAACGTCTTGGTGTCATATTGTAAAGACAATCTCATCCTAGAAAAGCATTCAAAGTGACAACAAAAGATGTTCTCCCAAAACCTAAATCTATTTTTTTTCTTTAAAGTATTTGCCACTGAGTGTAATATTCTGTTTCTTTGCACATGCAACAGTATGGTAATGCTACTTTTTGCATTTCTACAAACAATTTTTATACACCCAAGTACGTGCTTACCAGTCCACTGCCCTCGGACACAGGAAAAAAACTGAAATCCACACAGGATCAGAGCATGAGCTGAAGACAGGGCTATATACATCTGGGTAAGAGAAAAAGGAGTAGAGAATCATAAGGCTGTGATCTGGTGGGAACAGAACGATAGTTTTCTTTCTATTCAGCTTCAACTGTCTATTAAATCAATACGCTAAGAACACAGTGCTAAAAAGTTTAAAAATTTTAAATCCTTGAAATTAGTGTGACATTTATTAGCACCCCAAGGTCACAATCGAAAAATTCTTCTGTGGAAAGCAGCAGAGGGTAAGCATTTCTGATCTATGATGAGAGAGACCACTATGGCAGAGGCCTAGAGAAAATACATACAGCACATAACTAACAGCCAGGCAACTGCTACAATTTGTGCCTCACTGGAGAGCTAGGGAGGAACTGGCTCAATCCTAGGAGAAACATGCCTGCCAAAAGCAAATTTATAGTCGAAAGAGTTTGAGAATCACCATAAACCACCAAAATTTAATTTTTACTCACGGTAAAAAGCACAAAAAACCTCTGATTTTTTTCTCCCACACAATTGTTCACCCACGGGCAATGGTGATCCATCTTCCGAATACATCGCTTACAAATACTGGAAAAAGGAAGTTTTTTCATTTTGAAAATTTTAGCATAGAAGACTATCAAAATAACATAACTAATTAAATTGAAATGTTAACAATTACATTAATTCTGCAATTTACAAAATGGGTTGTTTCATAAACTTCAGAGCGTAAAGAAACAGTGTTTCCCATGGTATGACGTTTCCAGGCCAGGCCATAGACCTAAAGTAATAAGAGTCTAATCTCACCATTTTAAAACAATGATTCCATAGGGGAACATGTCCTTAACTCCAGCCCTGCATATTCACACAGCCCCCAATGCTCTAACAGCAACAAGAAGACTTCAACAGACACAGCTCTGGGGACAGCTGCTCTATCAGTCTTAGTCACGTCCTGCACAGCTTCTGAAGGGGGAAGCAGGGTCTGAGGTGCAGAGCCATGGGAAGTCAGGGTCTCCAAATGATAGAACTTGACGGGACAGCATTCTGCTGGGAGCCAGTCTTTTTCTTCAGAGGACTCCAAGAATCTGCTCGAGTGGTCACTGCTCCTACCCAAGGTTTCTAACCAAGATTTCTTTCTCCCCCTGTAACCACTGTGGACTAGAATAAAGTCTCAACACTTCTTCCCTACCTTCCTGTTCCTGTAGCATGCCCTTCGCTCTTAGGGGTTTTCTAGTCTTCCTAGCCGCAACATTTGGAAAACAAAGCTTTTATGCTCCGGCCCCTCACCATCCCTTTTCACTTGGACTATGGAGGGAAGACAAAGGTACCCACAGATAATTATGGCAAATCTTTTAAAAGCTGACAAAGACAGAAGACTTTTGCAAGGCGATTTGCTCACAATGACCCTGGGAGGTAATACAGCAATACCAATATTTTTATCCCCATTTTTTTGTACTGAGGTAATCAAGGCTGAAAGAGGGCGTCTGGCCCAGAGTCACACGTGGACCTGAACTTAGAAATGTAAGCCTGCTGACTCCAAGGAGGATTGTTGTTTCTACTTAAAGCAGAGAGCCTCTTTGGGCACAAAAAAAGAACTGAAGACTCATATACCTATCAAAAGAAAACTTACTAATAGAAAATGGAAGAAAGGAGAGGAAATACTGGTAAGATAACACTAGCCACAGTGGGTACCGATGGGGGATAGGGAGTAGAGGCCAATGAGAATGTACCTTGTCCAACCCACTGCCCCATCAGTCATGAAAGAATCTGCTCTGTCCTAGTCTAGGATTAGGAACTGGGGCTCAAGGGGGAGGGGAGATTCTAGGCAGCAGCAGATCCAACAGCAAGAAAAAAGTCCCTGGAGTAACACAGTCAGAACAGTCATTTCAAAGTGGCTGTTTCTATGTCTAAGTGCAGGACTGCCTGCCTTACTACGCCCATGCCCACTTTTAAAAAACAACCCACACATATTTATAGTTCCAACTCTTCAAAGCAGTGGCTTGCAACCCATGGGCTCTGGAATTCCCAGAGAAGGCCTGTGAATACGTGTACTAAGTATTGTTATTTTGCTGCTGATTAAACAAATCTTAGATCTCAAGAGATCTCATACTTATTATGTCATAAATAAATGCTGTTATTAATAAAGTATATTACTGTTATTAATGAAATGCATGAATGACTTCATAGTAGCCTCCTAACATTAGCTATTTCCTCA
Organism: Phalanger gymnotis; assembly: GCA_028646595.1. Lineage (NCBI taxonomy): Eukaryota > Metazoa > Chordata > Mammalia > Diprotodontia > Phalangeridae > Phalanger > Phalanger gymnotis. The sequence continues at coordinate 349,380,271 of CM053625.1, read as the reverse complement.
GGAAACAACTCCTAACAATACAACTACTAAGCGGGGGTGTGGGAAATTTTGGGCGTTGAAAAGGCTAGAAATCACTGCTTTAAAAGTCTACACAAATATTCTGAGTGAGCACAAGTTACTTTTGTAGTAGACTATTTTCTAAGTACTACAGATATTTGAAAAAATGCTAAGGATGCAATGGAATCACATTATTGAGAATTTAATGATAGGTTCACTGCTAAAACACAAAATATGGCCACGATTGAAAAATTTTCCAAATTTCCAGCCATCCAGCAATGTGTAATGACAACAGCAGTGGGCCTGGAATCAGGGAACCTGGTATAAATTCTGGTTCTGATCCTTGAACTCTCTGAAGCCTCGGTTTCAACTGTATAACAAGCATGATAATACACTAGCACTGCTTACTTTATGGGGGAGTGGTGAGGAACAAGAAAGCCAACAGAACACTCACTTATATAATCTCTGTGAAAGTGAGGAACATTTCACAAATCTGCAAAGGTAGACTGGAGCCAGACTGGGAAAACGCAAAACAGAAATTTGGTACTTCACCAAAGCAGCCACTGGAGCTAGCTGAGCAAGAGGAATGTAACAGCCAAATCTGAGTTAAAATTATTACCTGACAGCTGGGTGGAGGATGTTTTGAAGAAGGAAAAGAATCAAGGAAGAGAAACCAACTAAAAGGCTCCCACGATATTCCAGGGAAGAGGGACTGTGGGGCTGAACCAGAGCAGTGCCCCAGCTAGTGGGCAGAAGGGGATGGATGCAAGACATGTAGCAGCAGAAGTGTCTCAACATTGCAAGTGACCTGATACAGGACTGAGGGAGCGGGAGGAGTAGGTGACGCCAAGGTGGAAAACTTGGCAGACTGGAAGAGCTGTGGTACTCTAGAAAGAAAACAGCAAAGTTAGAAAGAGGACTAAGTGTGGGGGGGCATTTGGGACTTGTAATGTATGCCAGATAGTTGGCAGCATAGGAATGTGGCACAGGGGAGAAGAGAGAGGAAGGCTAAATAACCAATCTGAGGGCCATCTCCATACAGATGGATGATAACTGAACCCATGATATCTGATGCTCTCATCAAGAGTACAGAAGGAGAAGGGGGCCCACACCAGGATTGGGAGGAGAGTTAAAATCATGAGATCAGACTCAAATGATCACCCAACAAAGGAGATCAAAAAGGAACAGCCAGATAGGAAGGAAGAAACCAAGAGAGAACAGTGATAGAAAAGCCTAACAGTAAAAGTATCCAGGAGAAGAGGGTAGCTGACAGTGTGAAATCCTCCAAAAGTCAGAAGGATGAAGATTAAGAAGATGCCATTGGATTTGGCAATGAGACACCATCAATAACTTTAGAGAAAGCAATTTCAGTCGAGTGATGGGACTGGATACGGTCATTTGAGTTAGCTGAGCATGGATGACCAACCTTCCTAAGAGCATTCAGCATATAATAACAATGATAAAGTGTCCATAGGAAAGATCTTAGAAATCATCTGCTTCAACCTCTTCCCTTTACAAATGAAGAAACTGAGAGACCCAGGGAGTAAAAGGGACTTGCCCAAAGTCTAGGCATTATCATCTCATAGGTTCCTAAAAGCTCATTTCTCTGTTACGGTCAGGTCAACAAAGCACTTTCTTTACAACTATCTTTTAAAGTGGCTCAGGGTTGATTACCTTTATTAACCACGTTTCACGAATAAAGAAACCGAAGTTCAAAGGTAAAATGACTTGCTCCAGGGCACATAGCCAGTAAGGCAGAATTGGAACTCAGGTCTCCTCAACAGAAATCCAGCATTCCAGCTGACTACCCTGATCAACATCTCCCTTGCTGCCCAGACGCTCTCTATCCAGGAAGTTTAAATGGCTTAATATTAGCAGTGGATAACTGCAGTTAAGTGCAAAGTCTGCTCTAATTCCTTTCATGGTCTCTGGTGACTCCCCCACTGACGTCATCATAACAGCACTGCAAAGCCAAAGAGAACTACAGGGATGATCTGAGCCACTACTTTCCTCCACTAACACAGAAAGTTCAGTGTGATCTATGTAAATGACTTTAATATCACTTATTTATTAGTTATATCTGATGAATATATTACAAAATTTCAACACTAACATTTGTGAACTATTTCTGAGTAAATCAATATATTCTTGAATATAACTCTAGAAATCTATATGGCGCTGCCTTTGAGTTTTTACATTCTAGGTCTTTCTCAAAGAAACTAGAGAGTGCTTTGGTGGCCTAATTGGAGAAGTACACCTCAGTGCTAAGGCTGCTGTTAAACACCCCATGAGCCCCCAGGAGCTTCTACCTGCAGTGGTGTGCACGCTCGGGCTTGACACAGCAACATTTGGGACACTTGTAGATCACCTCACCAGGCTTTAGCTGCAGACTCTCCATGTACTCTTTAGTGGCATTGCCTTTGGGTACCGCCCCCTACAGGGTGAGAAGTCAGAGAAGAACCATCACATATGTGTCCTTGTGGACGCACTTGCTTCTGAACACGTATTCTACATGAACACAGCCTCTGCCACTTCCACAAAAAGACACTATTCAAAGATTTGTGAGGAAGTCCCATGACATTTACCTGATCTCAAACCCTTCTCAAGCCAAATAAAGAATCTCAATTGTTTTCTAGGCTTAACTAAACCTGGACTACAGGCCAGGTCAACATCTAACCTTAAGGTATTCCAACTTAACAGCAGTTTAAAATAATATATGTCTCCTAAAGGCATGGGTGTTCACCCAGTTGTATCCAACTCTCTGTAACTCTATGGACCACTGACCATGGGGTTTTCTTGATAAAGATACTGGAACAGTTTGCCATTTTTTTCTCCAGTGGATTAAGACAAATGGAGATTAAGTGACTTGCCCAGGGTCACACAGCTAGTAAGTGTCTGAGATCAAATTTGAACTCTGGTCTTCCTGACTCGAGGCCCAGCACTCTATCCACTGAGTCACCTAGCTGCCTCCTTACTAAAGATAGCTTAATCATATCCATTTCCAGGGGAGCAACTAAGCTTAATGACCAGATCACATGGAAACACATGTTAATCTTGGGCTTGAAGTATTAAAGTTGTAGAAAATAATTTTACCCCCAATTTCTTCAAGGATTCAACTTTATTTATTTTTATTTTTTGCCTTGGGAAGACTGTTAAGTCCTAGGAATGAAATGGTCAAAGATATAGCCCCACTACAGCATGGCTCTAACTACTCAGAGAAACATAGCTTAGTTTTCTGCTGACTTTTTACAATGTTTTGGGTCCCCAAAGATACAAATGAGATGAGATAAATTTCCTAACAAGCAGAACTACCTCGAGAAGTCTATTTAAACAATAACCCCGACCATCAGATGCTTACATGTCTAACTTGACATATCATGTCCCACAGACAGAAACATACCCTAATAGGTTCAGAAATAATCCCCCATAAACTTCAGGAACATCTCACTGACCCAGCATAAGTAGCAAAGACTGAATCTTTTAGACAATAACTACTCACATTAATCTAGCGCCATTATGCATATGATTGTATCTGAGCCCCTCATAAAAATTCTACCATTATGGAGGCTCAAATATCTGTCCTAAAGTCAGGGAAAATGAGGCTCAGAGAACGAAGTGTCTTGTATATGGTCAAACGGCCGTGTATCAGATCCAAGATTAAGTACCCAGCCATTTTGATTCCGATAAAGATGGATTCTTTTCTGCCTTCATCAACAGAGTATATTAAACATTTTGTACTTTTCTTCATCACACAGGTCATCATCATATTTAGGGACAACTTGGGGCAGCGTCAAAAGCATCGGTCTTGGAAGTCCAGAAGATTGCAGTTTGGATTCTACCTTTGATACGTGCTAGCTCTGTGTTCCCTGGCTATTCACTTCTGTACTTTCTGCCTCGGTTTCCTTTGCTGTAAAACAGGAATAATAATAGCACCTATCTTCTAGGGTTGTTGTAAGGATTAAATGAAGTACTTTATGTAAAGCACTTTGCAAACTTTGTAACACACCTTATAAACACTAGAGATTCTCATTATGACACTGGTTATCTGATTCTATACCACAATGCAGGCAGGTCCCCGGGGCCACTCATATGCAGGGCTGTTTGTGCTATCAGCCTTGGGACTCCTCCTTGTCTCCACTTTTTGCCCCTCTGACTGAAGGGTAGAGCCACGCCCTCCAACCCCTCCACTGGAGGAAGGGGCTCAGCTCAGACATCTCCTCACTGCTCTGCACCACTGCTGCAATACTTGGGGATTTCTCGCACTTCTCCACCATGCTCCCATCAGGTGCCTTCCCTGCTTTTTGGCCTTCTGGGTACTGTCTTCCTCCATTAGGTGGTAAGCTCCTTGAGGAAAAGGACTATCTTTTTTTCACATTTGTATCCCCAGTGCTTAATTAGCACAGTGCCTGGCACAAAACAGGTGCTTAATATTTACCGACTATTTACTACATCGAATAATCCCCAGACTGGTGTACTTTTACAGTTGTCTGGGTGTTTCATTCTTGTTTTGTTCTAAATTCTTCCCATCAATTTATTACTTTTGACCTGTTCTAGGCTGGGAAACCAGGTAACCAAGTTGGTTATGACTAAAGACAACATTTATATAGTATTTTAAAGGTTTACAAAGCACTTTCCTCACAACAACTCTTCTAAGTTAGTATTATTGTCCCTTTTTTCCAGATGGGGAAATTGAGGCTCTAAGAAGCAAAATGATTTTCCCATGACGAGACTCTAACTCTGCTGGTTCTGAATGAGCTGCAGCATCCCACCTGAGTGCAGCACTCATGTGGCACTGAGCAGGAGCTCCCTGTAACAGAACTCATCTTCTAATGTACAGAGAAAGCATCAGGAAGGAGTGCTAGGCTCAGAGCAAAGACCAGGGCTTTAAATCTCACCTCCAATGCTAACCAGTTTGACAAACCCAGGCAGATTACTTAACTTCATTGTACTTCAAACAACTTTAGAACTTATTTACTAACCTGTGTTGAGGCATACATCCTATCTAATCAACTAAAATATTAGGTCCTAAGAGCAAGAGCCTATGTCTTTTATCTCTTTACATATGCCAATGACTAACACGATGACCTATGCACATGAGGGGTGCTCCATCATGTTCATTAATAATGATACATTTCAAATAATACCAACAGGTTCAAAGGTCTTCTGCTATGGAAAGAACCACAGGCAATAATACATGGACTGTTTCAGAAACTTAGTGGCCCTTTTCACTCACTTCTAGGTTATTAACCAGGTTCTAAACGATGGACATTCCTGGTGACCTTTAGTTAAGAGTGTTCTTAATTCACTGCTCTATCACACTGACTCAAACTTAACTCATTGTCCCTTACTCAAAATGTTAGGGACTAAATATTCTCAAGTCCCTGGTACCAAAACCACAGCCAGTACACCTACTTCAGGTTTACGGATTTGGTAGCAGTTGAAGAAGGCTAAAACAAGGCCAGAACTTGGGTGGGACATGACACAGCAGAGCTCAGACCACAAATGAAATCCATTCTATTGAACATGACAAAGCCTCTCGACAGTATACTAACAAATAAAGAAAAATGTTTAATCCAGTAGAGAAAGGTTCACTTCTCCTGAAGCTCTCCAATCTTTTGTATTTTGGAGATTTGTTAAGGATGGCCTAGAATGAACCTGCAAGTATGAACAAAGGTAAATGCTACTTGATGACCCAACAAAAAGAAAAATATGAAGAACTAAGTTACAATTTAGCTCATCTTTCCTCTTAGCACCATATAAACAGCACGCAATTAGGCACTTTAGAAAGGATGATTCTATATTTTTTCCGTCTCTTGGAAGATATGTTTATAGAGATAGCTAGGTGAGGCAGTGGATAGAGCACTGGGCCTGGAGTAAAGAAGATCTCAGTTCAGGTCCAGCCTCAGACACCACTTCCTAGCTCTGTGACTATGAGCAAGTCACTTAACCTCTGTTTTTCTCAATTTCCTCAACTGTAAAAAATGGAGAAAATTGTTAACAGTCGTAGGGTTGTTGTGAGGATTTCGTTTGGCCAAATGAGATCCTCACAACATCTGTAAAGCCCTTAGCACAGTGCCGGACACCTAATAATGCTTATTTTCCCCCTCCCCCTCCCTCCCAGTACAGTTATACTCTAAGAAATTTCAAAGCACAAGGACAAAAATCACAGCCAAAAGAGGGAACAGAAGAGATCCAAGGCTCCACACATCAATATAACACTGCAACCCCACCCCATACAATTTATACCATCAGAACTTTCCAGACAAAATGATCCTTACAGAGATTACCTAGTCCAAATCTGATTTTATAAAGGAAAAGTGACTTGCCCAAACTCACTCAGCAGATATGCCCAGCCTCTTACCTCCAGGCTAGTGTTTTTCTCACTAAACTGTGAGGACTCTTACTTTTATGGGACAGTTCTCTTTTCCAATTTAATACAATTAAAATGCAGTACATTCAGGAAATTCGTATAAACAAAAATTTAAGATTAGATGAACAAGAAATACTTAGTTGTATTCAAAGGAGCCAGCTAAATTTAGCACAATAAAGAAAAAGTATCAATAGGAACAGTAATATACTCACAGGGTCAGTTAGCATAGTTCTCAGATGAGATGACAGGGCTAGAACTGCCAAGCAGTTGAAAACAACACCGTTGATCAGAGAGTACCAAAAGTCTTTGGAAGGCAGCAGCATGACAAAAGTCACGACAAAGTCTGCATAGACAACTAGAAGCCATGTCATGACAGCACAGACCATACCACAGCCATCCCGGATGAACCATATCCTGTCGGCTGTGTCAGCTTCAGATGAGGATGAGGATGAAGAATCATAATTCTCATTTTCACCAAGAAGGGGATGATGTTCCACATCACGGAACCTGTGCCCTGATGACTGCATGATGTCCTGGGCTTACCCTGAAGACAGGAGAAAGGCAATGTTTATGTACATGTAAACACAACATAAAAATCATTAAACAGAGCTGTCCATTGTGCTAGAACATATGCCATCTTGAACATAACATATGAAATGAATTTTTTACGTGGTCATTTAAAAATGTAATTTAGGTTTGAAAATAGAAATACCGAAGAACCAAAAATAACTCTAATTACTTCTGCTCTGAATTTCAATGGTTTTGACAGGGTACTTCAGAGGTGATAGGACCAGGACCAGGTACAGTGAGAGTTTTGCCGCCACCCCCACCCCCACCCTTTCTGGACACTATTACTCCATTAAGCCTACAATAGCATCTTTTTGGATGTCACATTATAATAACTCTAGTTTAGCCATGTACAGTTCCCTTTTCCTGTAATTCTAAGGATTAATTTTTTTAAAAAAAATCCAAATCAAGGATTTCAAATTATCCATGGTGTTAGTGAAGACAATGCTAGATTTGGAGTGTGAAGTCCTGCTGCCTTGTAGCGTACATGACCTTGGGAAGACATTTCTGAAGGACAGCTTTAAAAGCTTTCTAGTCTACCCATTCATCCGACTAATGAAGAAACTGAGGCTCAGAAAGGCAAATCTGGCCTCTGGATGACCCTGGGCCAAGTCTCTTAACCTCCCTGTACCTAAGGTTTTCATCTGTCAAATGAGGAGGTTGGACTAGATGATCTCTAACATTCCCTCCCCCTCTTAATCTATAACCATATGATTTCTAGATTACATTCCACTGTATTAACCTTAGGCAACCTGGCATTGGTGACAAATCAAGTTGCTTCAAACATTTATTAAGCTTCTATTACATGCTAGAAACTGCAAAAGGGCACTGACATACAAAGCCAAAAAAATTTCTCAGCCTTTAAGCTCTAAAAGGGGTTTGCGTTAAAATCACGTTCTGAAAAGCTAAGTACAAGTATCACTGTCCATTTCACAAACAAGGAAACAAAGGCTCAGAAGGGCTAAGTGAGTTGTCCAAGACCACAAAATGAAGAGTGTCAGAGCTGGGCCTGGAAGTCATTCTGTGCACTACAGCAGACTTTTCCTCTTCTCCACATTCATTAACTCTGACACAGATCCACACCCTCCATTCTCTTCAACTCTTAATAAGGTCCATTATGTTTCCTATATTTGCCCTTTTCATTTTGATGTGAGATGTAGAATGGTATAGTGGATAGAGAGCTGGCGTTGGAGCCAGAAAGACAAGTTTGAGTCTTCAAGTATGTCTCTGACAAACTGGCTATGTGACCTGGAAAAAGTCACTTAATCTTTCACTACCCTATGCAACTAGTGAGCCAACAAAATTGCAAGAGTACTAGTGGAGGGGTTTCCTAACAAAGGAGTAGCCTAAAGCAGTGGAATACCATCCCTAGTCTGTTATCACTTAATGGAAAACAGTGTGGCCTAGTAGTCAGAGGGCTGGCCTTTTTAAAGTCAGACATCCTGGGTTTGGGTCCTGCCTCTGAAACATACAAACTATTGGACCTCAGGTCAAGTCATTTGGTCTCTTTGGATTTCAATTAACTCTTAAGATTATAGATTATAGATGAATCATAACTGCCAGATCTGTATTTCGTGGGTGTCTCCATGCCAGGGAGTTCTTTACATTGATGAATTCACAGGTCCAGATAAAAAAGAAAAAAGAAATATTAAAGATGTAATTTTAAAAATGTTATATCCTATTTTCCAAGACCTAGAAAGGGAACCACCTTACTCAGTCCACATAATTACTCAAGAAAAGTTTACCTACACTTTTGCTAATGTTTTCTCTTCATTCCTATCTTTAGTTAGAGCCAAGGTTTTTCTACTTTGCATCTCTTTAGCAATACTTACATTAAATAACCGCAACAGTGGTCTCCACAGTTAATTCCAATCCACTAAGTTTGGCTTGGAATGACAGTGTGGAGGGGACAGGTGAAAGAGAGAAACAATTTATCCCTTTCTGTTGCGACAGATAATACCAAGGGAGAAATCCAACTATATACTGCAACAGCTAGATACAGAGGAAAAAAAAAAAACAAAACACTGGATTTAGAATCAGTAGAACTGGGTCCAAAACCTAGCCATGCCTCTTGAATTGAACACATATGTGTACTTATGTGCAACACTATGCTAGCAAATCTATCATAATCTACAAACAGAATTTACTGATTGGTGTCAACATTTTTTCCCAGAGACTAAGAAATTTAAAAAGAAGTCAGTGAGAAAATCCAGTACATTTCAGAGATAAAAATCTTTTAACAACTTTATAGGTACTAGTCTATTTCAACGTGTGAAACAATATTCCTATCAAATTCTAAAATGCTTTGCTCCACCCTTGTACTTCTGATCAAGCTGCTCCCAAGCCAGACATGCTCTCCTGCCCTGTCTTTGGCTCCACTTCAAAGCTCCATTTTGCTGCTCCCTTGATCATGGTCTCTGCCAACTCCTAGCCCCCCCAATCTCTGTCTTGTCATTCTGTGCCACTATCTATATTTATAATTTTGTATTACAGTTGTCTAGGCCTCTATATTGTTTCCCCTATTAAATTATAAATACCTTGTTTTATTTAATTTTATATTCTTTGCCACTTAGTATACTGCCTTCTATACAGTAATCATTTAAAGTTTTGGTGAATTAAGACAAGCTAATACCATTAATATTCTAGTTCAATGTTAAAAACATCAATTCAAAGAACGACTAATGTAGACGGGAAAGATGTTATACCATCATCACCCTGAAATACTTTTTCATATTTTCTAAAAGCAGGATGCTTATGCCTCTTGAGGCTTCTGTTGGCAACAAAACACTAGGTAAGATGAACTTTGGATATAATCAAGTATAAGCATTCCTATCAGTACATTTTATTTTTGCAAATCTAAAAATGTTTTTAATGTCAACTTTCTGAAGATAATATTTATTCATTTTAGCTGTCCATGAGTAAGAACAATCTTACATGACAGACCAATATTAATGTATGCCTCTTGTACAACTCAACATTCAAAGAGTATGGAGGAGATTCTGCAGAAATAGTAGTGGTCTAAATAATTTAGCTTCTTGCCAAATAGTATTTCCCTCCACTTTAGAGAGGGGGAAAAATTAACTCTCTTCAGTGGCAGCACCTACAAGGTGATTAGAGTACCAGTCAGGCAATTAAATAACTGTAGGATCTGGGCTTTGCTAATGTACTTGTCACTTAGGACACTAGAGAAGAAACAATCTGACTCCCTTTCGTCCTGCTAAAGGAGAACAAATTATTTGATCCAAGAGGATGTTACAGTTCCAATAAAAGGTTGAAAAATGCTCTAAAATCTCTGCATAAAAACAAATTTAGTGCTAGTTTTTCTGTCCTATTTATCATTCGCCATAAAACATAAATAACCAAAGGTTATATATGTAAACATAACTTCAAAAGGTTATGTAAACATAAGTTCAAAAATTAAGTTACTGCTACTATTAACAATATCTAATATTTCTAATAGCACTTTAAGGTTATCTCATTTTATTCTCACAACCCTAGAAGGCAAGTGCTTTAATATCATCCTGATTTTACATGTTTTGCAAACTGAGACAAAGGTAAAGTAATTTGCCCAGTATCACACACCTAGTAAGTGTCTGAGATGGGATTTGTCTCCCTGACTACAGGTCCAGCACTCTATCCAGTGAACCACCTAGATGCCCCCTTGTAAGAAAGGAAGGCTTTACTTAGAGGTTTCCTTAATCTCCTTTTCTCAAGATGCTTATCAGGTTCTCTAAATGAAATCTGATTAAGATAAACAAAAAAAGGCTTACTACACACCTAGGATAAGAGAAGCTGTTAGCTGGGGAAAAAAAAATCTTTGCATGAAATATTTCTATAGATAACTAGGGATTAGACTAAAGGCCATTCTCCAATGAAAAGTAGTCAAAGGACATGAAAAAAGAATTCTCAAAAGCATTAGAAACTACTAACAACCATAGGAAAGACTGCTATACACTAACAAGAAGAGAAATGCCAACTGAAACAACCCTGAGGTTTCACCTCACACCCAGAAAATTGGAAAAGATTGGAAAAGTCAATGTCATGAAAGGATTATAGGAAGACAGGCACACTAGTGTACACAGGTAGAGCTATAAATCAGTACAATCACTCTGGAAAGCAATTGGAAATTAGGAAAATAAAGTGTCTAAAATGTCCATAATCTTTGACCTGGAGATTCCACTACTAGGCTTATTATACCCCACGCAGTTCATAAACAGGAAGAACATCCCCATAAACACTAAAATATTTATAGCAGCACTTTTTATGGTAGCAAAAACAAAACTAGAAATAAAGTGAATGTCCATCAATTGAGGAGCTGCTGAACAAATTGTGCTACATGAATGTAACAGAATACACTATAGTGCTATAAGAAACGACAAATATGATAGAGAGATGCACAGACCTACGTGAGCTGACAGAGTGAAGTAAGAAGAGCCAAGAAAAAAAACACAATGACTAGAGCAATGTAAAGGAAAAAAAAATCAAGAATTAAAAGTGAACATTGCAAAAAAAAAAAAAAGTGAATATTGCAAAATTACAAAGAACAATTATTGCTCCAAATAAGAGAAATGAGAAGACACCCTCACCCCACTTCTTGCAAAGGTGGGAGGTCCATGGGTGTGGTACTCTGCATATATTTTCAGACTGCTTTCTTCTCTTCTTCCTCTTTTTCTTTTCCTTTAAAAATAGTATTTGTTATATGGGATGGCTCTCTGGGTAGGGAGGAAGGGGAAGGGATACTGGGAGAAATTCTAGTGATGTAAAAACCAAAAGATATCAATAAAATCTGTGTTAATACAAGACTACACCAAGTCACTAGGAAATATGCAAATACTGGAGGGGCTGCAAAAAGACAAGGCACACTAAATACACTATTAGTAAAGCTATGATGTTCCACCATTCTAGAAATCATTTTGAAATGTCCATACCCTCTGATCCTAGAAATCTCACTGCTAGGCATATATCCCAATAGATTAAAGACTGAAAAAGAAAGGTCCATATACACTAAAATATTCATAGTAGACTTTTTGTGGAAATAAAGAACTGGAAACAAATTAGGCAACCAATGACTGAGGAATGAATAAACAAACTCTAATACAGGAATTAAAACTTATGTGCTATAGGAAACTATAAATGAGAATTCTATGAACTGATACAGAATGAAGTAAGCGTAACCAGGAAAACAATATACGCAATGACCATAACAATGTAAACAGGAATAACAACAAAAAGGACACTGAACACTAAATAATTATGAAGACCAAGCTTGGCCCTGGAAAAGAACAGAGAAAATTCCTCCCCTTTCTTTGCAGAGGTGGGAGAGCAAAGGTGCAAAATACTAGACAAGTTGGCACAGGGGGATGGAGAGAGTGCTGCACTCAGAGGCAGGTAAACACGGGTTCCAATTCTGTCTCAGACACTTCCTGAGTGTGATCCCTGGGCGAGTCACCTACCCTCTCTGTCGGACTCAATTCTATCTGCAAAATAAGGGTTTTAGATTAGATGACCTTTATGGTCTATTTTAATTGGTTACGCTCAACTATTTTTCTTTTAAAAAAAAATTATAAGAGATGGATGATGAGATAATTATTCAGAACTAAATGAAAACCCTAAGGAAAAATTTAAAGATATCAGTAACTTTTTTTAAATTTTGAGATAAAAAAATTAATATAAATTAAGAAAACCTTGGGAGCAAGGGGAAAATGGAAAGGGAATTCAGGAAACAGGAAAGAGAAGAGAATTCTAAGTCCGGATTACAAGATGTACAAAGCACACAAAAAAGGACAGATAGTCTTGTCACAGAACAAGTCAAAGGAAAAAGAAAAGAATTTAGAACAAAGTAAAAAAAGTGGTAAGTACTGAAGCAAATAAGAATTAAAAACTCAATATGAAATAAGTTTACATAAAACAAAAGAGAGCAGGATTAAGTGGACAGAAAAATGAGATTAAATTATAAATAGATTAAAGAGTTACACACCATCGCCTCCCCAAAATCTAAATATGATGCTTCTGAACAGCTGTAGTATAACTCAGTAGTTAATAACTTTTGTTCTCTAAACATATAGAAAACCATACAACATAACAGCTTTTAAAAAGATATTTAACTTGTCCCTGTGCCACACAATACTCTTAACTTTAGAGAAAAAACTTGTCCTTAGCGCCACGGAATCATGGGAGGTACGTCACATTTGGAATCAAAGAACTTCATTGCAAACTCTAGTTCTGCTACTTACTACCTCATCTGTAAAATGAAGGGAGGTGAACCAGGTGATTGTAAAAGCTCCTTCTGGCTCTACATCACAGGATTTTATGATGAAAATTTCTAAATGGAGAGAAATAGGAAAACCCAAAGGAAAAATTTATAAATGTAAAAAAAAAAGCCAGAGTAGAATAGAGTAGTGCCAGAGAATGATGGCACTGCCCAATGGCAATAACACAGTTAACCAAGGTTTCCGAAAGATTCTTCCTAGTCAAAAAACAAGTCCCTTCCTCTTTTTGCTTATTTCCATATTATTCCATCACATTTCTATACCAAAACTCATTCAGCCATTCCTCCACTGATAGGCATCCCTTTACTTTCCAGTTTTTTTGTCACCACAAAAAGAGCCAGTATAGCATTATGTAGGATTTTTTCTTCTTTTTCTGATCTCTTCTATAAATAATACCAAATTGCTTTCCAAAATGGTTGTACCTGTCCACAGTTCACCAACAATGTATCAATATACTTGTTTTTCCACAGCCCCTCCAACATTTATCACTTTCTTTTTTTGTGTGTCATCTTTGTCACTCTAGTGAGAAATGAAATCTCAGAATCACAAAATGGATTCCAAGAATTACTTTAATTTGCATTTCTCTAATTAGTAGTAATTTAGAACTTTTTTCCCATGTAGTAGTTTTTCTTTTCTTTTTTTTAATTTCTTTCACAGCTATAGATAGCCTGGGTTTCTACCTTTGAGAACTACCAGTTCATATCCTTAGACCATTTATCAGCTGGGGAATGGCTCTTTTTTTTTTATAAATTTGAATCAGTTCTTTACATAGCATGGAAATGAGAGCTTTGTCAGAAGTTTGCTCCAAAAATTTCTTTTTTTCCCACTTAGTCATTTTGCCTTTTAATCTTAGTTTTACAGAGTTTGTGAAAAAACTCAGTTTTAAATAATCAAAATTATCCATTTTATCTTCTGTGACCCCCTCTAGCCCTTGCTTGGTCATGAGTTTTTCTCCTATCCAGAGATCTGAAAGGCAATTTTTTCCATGTTTCTCTATTTGACTGATATGACCTTTTCTATCCAGAACACATACCCATTTGGAGCTATCTTGGCATAAGTCAAGAGGTAATGGTCAAAATCTAATTTCTTCCATACTGCTGTCCAATTTTCCCAGCAGTTTGTCAAATAGTAAGTCTTTATCCTAGTAGCTGTTTTTGTGCTTCTCCAATTTTGGGGTACTTGACACATCTGCTTCTGTTATGTGCTGTCCCCAATCTGTTCTATTGGTCGGTATTATTGTTTTGAGAATTAAATATTTTCTAATAGAATCTGAGATTTAGCACTGCTGAATACCCTTCATTCTCATTTCTTTCCATCATTTCTCTTGAGATTCTTGACCATTTTTCCCCTCCATATGAATTTTATTATTTTTGCTAGTTTTATAAATTATATCTTTGGTAATTTAATTGGTATGGCATTGAGTAAGCAGTAAATCAATTTAGGGAGAACTATCATTTTATTATACTAGTTTTTCTACCCTTGAGCAATTAATATTTTCCCAATTATTTGTTTCTATAAACAGTTTATTGTAGTAATAATTATATAGTTCTGGTGTCTTAGAAGGTTAATTCCCAAGTATTTCATATGTTCTATAGTAATTTTAAATGGAATTTCTTTCTATCTCTTCCTAATGAGTTTTATTGGTTTTATAAACAAATACTGATGATTTAGGGGCAGCTAGGTAGAGAAATGGATAGAGTATGAGGCCTGGGGTCAGAAAGACCTGAGCTCAAATCTGACCTCAGACACATACTGGCTGTGTGACCCTGGGCAAGTCATTTAAACCCCGTTTGTCTCAGTTTCCTCATCTGTAAAATGAGCTGGAGAAGGAAATGGCAAACTATTCTAGTATCTTTGCCAAGAAAACCATTTAAGGATTAAAAGTCAGACATGACTAAAACAACTGAACAACAACATAAACCTGGAATCATGTGCATAAAAATCACTAAATCTATGGGAATTGATGAGATCACCAAGTTAGACAGTATAGAGGAAGAAAAAGGCCAAGGGCGGAGCCTTGGGGGACAAGCCGTGGTTAGTGAATGCAACATAGATGAATAACCAGCAAAGTAAACCAAAGAGACATCAGTCAAATCAACAAGAGGCATTTATTAAGTCACCTAGGACAAAGAGGTAGTGCAGTGGATAGAGTATGAGTTCAAATCCAGTCTCAAATCCAAGTCACTTCGTCCATTTGCCTCAATTTTCTCATCTGTAAAACGGGGATAATAACTGTACCTCTCTTGCAAAGTTGTTGTGAGGATCAAATGAGATAAAATCTGTAAAGCATTTAGCACTTTACTTTCATACCTGACACAGTAAATATTAGCTATCACTATTCGACAGGTTCTGAGAAGGAGTGATTTGAGATAGGAGAAGCAGGAGAGCAGTCATAAAAACTAATGAGATGGTTGTGTCCAAAAGGTTACCAAACATATCAGATGCCAAAGGAGGTCAAGAATGAGGAAGACTGAGCAAAGGCCATTAGATTTGGCTATTAAGAAAGCACTGGTAGGGCAGCTAGGTGGCGCAGTGAGTGAAGCACTGGTCCTGGAGTCAGTAGGACCTAAGTTCAAAGCCGGTCTCAGACACTTACTAGCTGTGTGACCTTGGGCAAGTCACTTAACCCCAACTGCCCTGCCTTCTACCCTCCAAAAAGGAAAAAACAAACACTGGTAGCTTTGCAGAAAGCAGTAGGACTAGAAACCATACTGCGGAGAGGAGAGAATGAGTCAAGTCACTGAGGGTAGAGAGCTTTCTTAAAGAGTTTAACCATAAAGGGAAAGAGAAAAGACAGAGGATGGGAACTAGCTGGAATGAAGAACCAAAGGGTTATGTGGTAGACAGAGGAAGGAGCATAGGAAGAGACTGAAGATAAGAAAATAAAGATGACAGTGGAGGCAACTTTTTAGAGAACTCAACAGGGTTTGAGATCAAGAATATATGCAGAAGATTTGCCAACTCTTCATCCGAGACTGGAGTGAAGGAGGAGACTGAGGAGAAAGATGTCTGAATGGTATGAGATGAAGAGGCAAAAGGAAGCTCTCAGTGAAAGGCCTGATTTTTTTTCAGTAAAGTATGCAATGAGGTCCTCATTGAGAAGGTGGGAAGTTTGAGGAGGGAAAAGTCACTGGGGCAATTGGGATAGCAAACTTGCCTTGCTATATAGTAAGAGCCCAATCGATATAATGTAGCATAAACTTGTGGTGGACCCAATTAATTAGCACAGTTTCATGATTTTCTCTAGCTGTGCTTGACAGCATGTAAGTGTAACAAAAGTAGATAATGTGAGTAAAGCAGGGTTGGGATTTGGAAAGATTATGATCACTGATGGAACAAATGGGCAAAGGATTTGAGAACAGAGGCTACTATAGAGTTGAATTGGTTCACCAAGTGGTCAAGATAGGAAAGGGAAGAGCACAGGGGTGAAGACCTTGAGAAAGAACTCAGGGGTGGAGGGAATGAAAGTCACCACAAGAACAAAGAATAGAGCTAGAGATCACCAGACATCACAAAAGATGAAATATCAAAAAGATTTTATCAGAAAAAGTACCATCAAGGGGCGGAGCCAAGATGGCAGCTGGGAAGCAGTGACTGGCATGAGCTCCCCACCAAGTCCCTCCAAAAACCTATAAAAAAAATGGCTCTGAACCAATTCTAGAGCTGCAGAACCCACAAGGTGGCAGAGGGAAGCAGGGCTCCAGCCCAGGACAGCCTGGATGGTCTCTGGGTAAGGTCTGTCCCACACGGAGCTCCCAGCCCCCAGCTGAGGGGAGTAGAGCTGAGCCCAGCGCGCACAGCGTGAACAGACCAGACGCGGACCTACCAGACCAGGAG
>CM053625.1:349334919-349362731 GCA_028646595.1 Phalanger gymnotis | reverse complement strand
AAAGAAAGAAAAAGTACCATCAGAGCTCATTAACAAGGAAGTAGAACACATAGGCAATGACAAGATTAAAAATGTGTCCAACTCTGTGTGTAATTGGGCCAGAGTAGAGAAGAAAGTCATGGGAATTGAGCAGAATGAGGTACTGAGAAGTTAGGGTTGGTTGAAGGAGCACTGAAATGTCCTAATATGAGGGCACAAGATGGAGAGGACAGAAAAACGGTGAGTCAAGTATTAAACTCACTGAAGAAGGAAGAATGTCCTGGGGGTCGAGGATTAATTACCAGGATCTGGATTTCATGATAAATGTGGATAGCTTAAACCTCAAAGGAGGAGAGGATGCTTAGTGAAGGTGAAAGAGAGAGTGCCTGGAAAAGGCAGTGGGGAGCAAGGAATATTAAGAGTCCCCCACAGCAACCAGTAGGTCCACGGATATGAGAGAAAAAGTAGTCAGTATCGGAAATAGTATGTTTTCATTATGAAGCAATCATTCTAACCAGCATAGAAGAAGATGTAGGCAGATCTGGAGTGGAACTTTGGAGACCAACTAATTCAACTTCATTTTTAGAAAAGGAAACTGATGCCCAAAGAAAATAATAACTTGCCCAAGGTCAAAAAGGTTTGTTAAATACAAGAGTCAGGATTTGAATCCAAGTGCTTTAATCTTTACATTGATTCAAGTGTAATGAACATTGTGAAAGTTCCCCAAGAAATGGAAACTACCAATTGATATACTTTAAGAGATGTGTCTTTAAACACATGTACAAATATCATATGGACTGACTCATTTTAATTAACATCCTACAGCTGCCTTACACATAATGTTTAATAAATATTGAACTAAATTGTAAGGTTTATTCGAGGAAAATTCAGAGGACAAAAGGCAAAACAGAACATTCCTTGATGTAAATACCACGTGTGATTATGTTTTAGGGCCAATATTTTTATAAGAACATCTTTCTGAAATTATAAGAAAAGCCAATGAGAAAATGATTCAATATCCAAAATTATTCAGACTTTTCAAGGGAGCAACTTACACGTAAAACAAGATCAAAGTTATACAAGTTTCTTCACTACATGTAAAAAACGTAAAGAACTATTGTAGCAGTCTGCTGAGTCACTGTACTGCTTCAGCAAAAGCAACAGGACAAAGGGAGGAGGGAAGAAGTAAAGAAATAATTGTTTCGTCCAGACTCTAACCTAAGGATAGCTGAAAATGTGCAAATGGTATACTAAAGAGAATTTATAAAAGATGTACTACTAAAATACTATCCCCGTTAAAGAATAACATGAAAACCTAGAATTATTCTTAATATCAAAATCACTATTGATTTCCTACTAATTCAAGTTCATTTCTGAGAGAAATTTGAAGGCATTCTATTGATTTATAGCAGTCAAGAAGATGCTTGAAGACCATTTCTCTTCTTTAACAGCAACAGTCTGATTTCTTTTGATTCCATTCCCAATCCATGGTATTTATTGTCATGTTACATGAAAATAGTACCCACTTCTCAGAATATCAAAACTAACAAGTTTCCATTACTCAAGGAGCAATTTCTAGAGACTAGAAACTTTCAATTACAAATATCAGATTAGAACATATATTTAGATCTGGAAGGGTCCATACTGGCCATGTAGTCCAATACTTTCATTTAACTACTTCAGGCCCAGAGTTTAAATGACTTGCCCAAAACCACACAGGTGGAAAACAGCAGAGCCTGGATTTGAACTAACTGAGGGCAAATCTAATGATCTTCACAATGTACCAAACTTGAAAGGCAAAAAGTTTTCTATTTACAATGTGTGTGTGTGTGTGTGTGTGTGTGTGTGTGTGTGTGTGTCCATAATATTTATACTGTGATACTGGCTAATATTCTTATTTGAATCCAACTCACTGAATCCTAGAGCTAGAAAAGCCCTTAGAAATCACTTAATCCAATTTCCACATTTTACAGATAAGGAAATCAGTTACAAGAAGT
Organism: Phalanger gymnotis; assembly: GCA_028646595.1. Taxonomy (NCBI): domain Eukaryota; kingdom Metazoa; phylum Chordata; class Mammalia; order Diprotodontia; family Phalangeridae; genus Phalanger; species Phalanger gymnotis. Next base: position 349,360,755 of record CM053625.1, on the reverse strand, counting down.
TGAGTTTTTGGCAAGCAGGCTATCTTGTGAGGGTGGCTGGAATATCTAAGACAGAGAGGTGAGAGGACCTCGAGAGTAAATGCAGCTTTAAGGCAGAAAACAGTTCAGCTCCCCTCTCTTTATGCATTTTAGCCTGAGTAATGACTTTCAAATATAAAGGAACCAGAAAAAATTAGAGGGAGGGAAGGGTGGTCCACAAAGGATTATTTACTGTAGATAATTGATTATAAGTATATAAGATCAGGAATACACAGTCTCTGCCTGCCTAGGGCTCCCAGTGGGCTCCATTTACTGAATATGGAACCATTATATTCTTTGGGTTCCATTTACTGAATATGGAATATGTTCTTTGGAATGGAATTATATCCTATGGAATATAATGAAGCAAAAGCTTGGACATCTATTGACAAAAGATTTAAGTGGCATTCAAAAGTTTAGAAAGGGCCCAGCAAGACAGCCATTGAAGGTAGATTTTTAGCTTCATCTAGGAAAAATGTCCACAATTAGGGCTCCCCAAAGGTGCAACGGGCTGCTCCATGAGGTCCCGCATTCTCCCCTCACTGGCTGTCATCAAACAGAAGCTCTCTGATGGCTAGTTAGAGACACTGTAAAGGATCGAGTCTGACTAGATGGCCTCTGAGGTCTGTAAAATGGGTAACACTATTTTACAATTCCAAGCAGACAAGACAACAAAGCTAATTCAATTCAACTGAATAATACTCATTAAGTGCCTATTATGTGCCAGGCCCAGAGCTAAGCACTAGAGATACAAAAGAAGGTAAAAGACAGTCACTGCCCTCAAGAAACTCTGTCTAATGGTAGAAGACTATACACAAAAGAAAGCTGAAAAGTGTGAGGGAAGACTACCAGGGGGGTACCTAGCCAGGACATGATGCTCCATGGAGTCAAAACCAAGCAGAACCACTGATGGAAAATGGAGAACTAAGAGGACACTAACAACTAGCTAAGGATATTTGAAACAAATATTTTCTTTTAATTTATGCTCAGTTTTGAAAATCTGTCTATAGGAACAGAATTCAAACAAAACTCTCGATATAAAAAAGGATTTTAGTCCCTGGCTAGTACAGCCAAAGAAAGCTTATGAAATTTAAAAGGTACAGCAAGAAATAAGGTCCACTAGAGTAGGATCTAAGAGATCTAGACCCCCCTCTGTTCTTCACTCCTTAACCTCTCCAAACAAAAAAACTTATGTTTTTCCTATATAAAATGTAGAGGATAATGGTTTTAAGAAATGTTACAAAATGCATCTCTCATTTGAAAAGAAGAATCACTGAGAAATTAAAATCTTCCCCTAGCCCAACTGTCTGCTCCTAGCAAGTCCCTATAAGACAAGGACTATAGCAGAAAAGAAAGTGAACCAGAACTTGGCAAGAATCACAAAAACACAATATATCAAAATACATAAATGACAGCGCATTGTACCAAAACCTGTCACAGATGTTTACTTTGACAGTAGGCTGCTTTTAGACATTATTTTTCAAAGGGACAACACAAACCAAGTCAAGCTGGTTCAGCTAAACAAAGATCTCCCTCTGAAAAGATTTTACCATTATATTGGCTGTATGAAATGATCTAGTTTTCTTAATTTTATTTATTTACTTGAAGCTGAGTTTCTCTATCTAGCCCAGGCTGTAAATACAATGGCCACTCAGGGTCCCAATCTGAATACTGGTCAGCACAGAAATTTTAACCTGCTCCATTTTTTCTAACCTGTGCTGGTTCTGCCCTCCTTAGGCAGCCTGATGGCCCTCTGATTCCCAGGGCTACTACACTGGGGTCAGTCTTTGTGCTGACACAATCAGCTTTAGCTCTTCTATATCTTTGAATTCCATAACTCAATTGACACGTCTCAGCCTCTACAGCCATGCAGCACCACACCTGGCAAGTCTTAATTTAAAAGTAACAATTGGACCTACCTAAATAAATTTCTATTTTTCCAAAATAAAAAAGAGAAATGACAAATTACATCCATAAACTGACTTAAAAACTTACCTCACAGACTTTTTTTTAATGTTACTTGGACATTGTGCCTTTTCTTCAGGCTAAGGTGCATATTGTCATATATGATATGATCTGAAAAAGGAAAAATCCAATTAGTAAAATGATGTTCAAGGACATAAGCACAAGAATCTACTGACAGAAAAAGTATAAATTGTTTTTTAAGATCATATATGTAAAGCTTAAAAGAGCTTAAAAGTAATTTGGTCCAAATTTCTCATTTTACAGATGAGAAAACTGAAGTTATGGGTGCCTAAGAGCACACAGGTAGTAACGGATCCAGTAGGTAGTAACAGATCCAGTATCTCAAAGTCAGTTCTCTGACTGGAAATCTAACACACTTCCTACTGTAGCATACTTACTGCGTTCACTGTTTTTTTTTCCTGGTGGTGAGTATAATTAGCCTACTCAGCATTTTAAGCACATATCATAGACCTGTACAGTTAAAAGCTATCAAGTGGAATAAGAATGAGCCTTCTTTTGCTCCTTCTCAGAAAGGATCACTAGAAGCAGTGGGTGGAAGTTATAGACAGACAGTCTCAGGGCTGATAGAATGGAAAAAAGATTTGAGGATCACAGAGTGAAATGGGGCACAGGAGGGTGGGTCCTCCTCCACTACAGGTCTTTAATAAAAGACTAGATAACCAATTACTATGTTGTAGAGAGCTTTCTCATTCTGGTAGGAATGGGATTAAAGGTTCTCTACACCCCCTTCCAACTTGACTAGAGGCGGGTCAGTGTCAGAGTGGATAAATTACAGAGTTCAAACACTGCCTCAGATAGTCACTAGGTGTGAAATCCTTGGCAAATAACTTAATATCTCTGTGCCTCAGTTTCTTCATCTCCAAAATGGGTCTAATGCACCTACTAACTCTGGGGGTTGCTATGAGGACTAAATGAGTTAAAATATGTAAAATACTCTGCAAGCCTAAAAGTGCTATATGTTAGATAGTATCAATGTTTGTCAGTCAATAAACATTTATTAAGCATCTACTATATGCCAGGCATTATGCTAAGAGCTGAGGATACAAAGAAAAGCAAAAGCCAATCCCTGCCCTCATGAAGCTCAGTCTAATAAGGAATGCATGACAATTCCAACAAACAAGCTATCTGCAGGATAGACTGGAGATAAACACAAAAAGAAGGCACTAGCATTAAAGGACATATGGAAAGACTTCTTGAATTTAGTAGGATCTTAGCTGGGACTTGAAATCAGGGCAGTGAGGAGGCAGAGGTGAGGGGGGAAAGAACATTCCAGGCATAAGGGACAGTCAGTGAAAATGTCCTAAACCAGGGGATTTGTGATTCTGTCTTTTGATTTAGTCCTTCTGTCTTTTAATATTCAGAAAAATTTTAAATGAGAAGAAAAGGTGCTACTCATAATTAGAATAACACTATCCTTTACATAATTACTACCACATTTTAATGGAAGGTCATAAGTAAATACATTTTTCTAAAATGTATCCACTCTCTTATCTCTAGTTCTGGTACAGAATGAAAATCTGCTAAATAAATTTCCTCTCAGAAAGGAAAAAAAGTCACTATCATCCACAAGGATTTACCAAACCAAATCTTTCAGCACCGCATTCCCAAGTTCACTAAACACCTGGTACACTGGATCATGAAAAAAGAAGTTTGAGAATCAATGCCATTTAAGTATAAAAATGCAGATGAGGTACAACAAAGTGTCTATTGACAAAGACATAAATCCAACGGTCCCTGCCCTCAAGAAGCCTACATTGTGTTGGGTGAGACATGTATATGTATATTAAAGATTATATATATGTACATACATATATTCGTATATATGTATGTGATATATATATACATGTATGTATATATGTGTATGTATATGTGTGTGTGTGTATATCTCTGTACTATACACGCACATGTAGTCTAACCAAACAAAATGTAAGCTTCTTAAAGGCAGGGACTGTTGAGTTTATGTCTCTGTCTTCCCCAAAACCCAGTACAGCAACTGGCACAGAATAGGTCCTTAACAGATTCTTGGCTGACTGATTTACCTTCTCTATGCCTCAAATTCTTCATCTGTAAAATAAGAGCATTGAACTAGGTATTAAGGTACCTACCAGTTCTAACCCTCCTATAGTAACCATTTCTTAGCATTAATGATGTTCAAGGGCACAAGTGAACACAAAAATTTATTTACAGAAAAATATGACTATTTCTTAGAACATAAATTCAGAGCACCAAGGTATCAACAATACAAGACCACATGGTGAAGAGCCACAGGTCTTCCTCTTCCCTAGCGTTAACCACATTACAGTTCCCATAAGACACTGGTATCCCATTCTCACCTGAATACTGATCTGTATGTCACAACCTCCACCTCTACTAGGAATATCTCAGAGCTCCATCCAAGGTGACCACCAGACTGCCTACCCACGTGGCCAGGGTCCTTAGGGTCTTGCTAACTGTGATGCTAAATCTTAAGTACCGCCCGGTCTTTCCATATGTCATGTTATTGAACCAGCCCTCCTTCTGTGTTGTCTTGTTCAACTAAAATATGACCTGCTTGGGAGGATAGACTGACTCAATTTTTCTTTTTCTAGTACTTAGCCTCTACCACATATCTGAGGGTAGAGTACATTTACTCTAGTATTTCCCCCCCCAAATTATAAAAAAGAATCCTAAAACAAAACAAATAATGTGAAATCCTTCTGGATACTCTAGCACTAAATTTCCATTCTAATAAGATATAAATACAATGTAGTAATTTTGATGCCTAGCTTGGCTTGTTCGAATAGGACTTGTTATATAAAACAATAAGGTTGTAAGTCAGGAACAAAGATTAGAATTGGATATCTACTTTATGCTGGGACTTCAGGCAAAGTTACTTAGGCCCTCCTTTCATTTCATGCTTTCTTTGGTAGTGAAAAAGATGATGTTAACACTGAAGAATAATACTAAGACAAATGAGATAGTAGGTAAAAGTGCTCCAGGCTCTTTGTGGGGCAAAGGTGCTATAAAAATCCAAGGTATAATTAATAGCTTATTATTATTATTCCATTTACCAAAGTGGCTGCCTTGGATTTTGGCATTTTAGCACCTGCAATGTGTTGCACAAAGTAGTTACTAAATTCTATTAGATAATATTTCTAAAGCACTTGTTATGATAGGCTCTATTTTAGAGACAGGATGTGAGCTGAACGAAAGCTTGGGTTAAGGTATGGTCCTCACCATTCACATGTACACTATCTGTTTAAAACAAAAAATCTTTGGGCCTTTTCCCTGCCTCCGGAAGAGAAGCTAACTACTGATCAAGCAATCGAATATTTACTAAGCACCTTCTAGGTGCAATGCTGTGCTAGGCGCGGGGGAGACACACCACGATGACTACGATGACAGACACGGACGCCATAGTAAGGCAAAAATGAAACCTTGAAACTGTCTCCTTGCCTTTTAAGAGTTGATATTTTATTAAGGAGAGAAGGCACTTACACATATATGCATAAAAAACAACAACAAATAGGAGGCAATAGGTTGGGACAGCGGCTAAGTAGCTGAGGAAATCAGGAAAGGCCTCAGAAGTTGGTGTTTGAGCCAAGCTGTGAAGGAAACCACGGCTAGCAAGGATTTAACTTTCAGATAATCTACTAAAGTGCATTGATAGCAATTATGTTCTTTAAACATTCTTTCCATCAATTTGCAATCATGAAATATTTAGTTTGTTCTTTAAAAGCACAGCAATTATCTACTGTAGACAAAACCTACTATTTTCCTCTCCAATTACAGAATCTAAAGAATGTTTAAGAGGAAGGCACAATATTAGTTTATCATGCCAACTGCAATCAACTCTCAATTTTATACCAACATATTATCCACAGTCTATATTATCAATATCAAAATATGGCTTTCAACTTCAAGAGATTTTTAAAATCAAAACACTTCATTATTCTGGAATCCCCTTATAGAAGTTGTAAATCAAAGAGATGGCAAGTTTAGGGAGACTAAGGAGATACTTATATTTTAAATGAGAAGAAGAGGAAAATTTTCACATATAATATTCATATCCATTAGCAGGCTATAGGTCAAAATTTTTACTTTAGTTCTTAAAACTCAAGGCACAACTAAATAAATCATACAAGAAAAATATGTGCAATAGTCAGCAGAGTAACCGAACCCCCCCCCATCTTAAATTTACAAGTAAAAAATGCCCTCCATACTTGCACACCCAGTAGCCAGACTCTCTCCCCAAGTACCAAGTCCCAAGATAATTAAGCTAGACTTTTCCATATCTTCCAGAGAAGGTTTCTTTATTTTGCTTGAAGTGAATTTACAGAGAAACACATCCACCCATATTCAAATAAGTAGCACAAGGATTTCAAATCTAAATGTACTAAACTCTCAGTTATATCCATGTAATGGAGGGATGAAGATAGCAAATGCTACAGAGAACAAATGTTCACCGTATCTGGCTTCAGAAGGTACTTTAATTTAGATCCATCCAGGAGTCTCTAAGTGCTGCGAAAACACAAAGGACTTCAACAAAAATAATACTATAAAAGTCTGATGGGAGAAACTGATTCATTTCTCCCTTTATGTGCCTTCAAACTGACATAATGGAGACTAAGACAAAACTGTACCCCTTCTAAATTTGTTCAGTAAATACTAAAGGATATTCAATAGTGTCCCTGAAACAACAACTATAAAGTGGCTATTTCATGGATCAAGGATGTCCCTGTATGCATGAAACAGAATAAAAAATGCTAAGTATCAAGGAAACTGAAGTCTATAAAACAAAGCAGGTGGATCAGAGGGAGAGCATGGAGTTACAAGTGAACAACACCAATGTGGCACTGGTATCTCTAAGTAATAAAACACCTACAGGAAGGTCTCCTGCACATTGGATAGAGAGCTTCTACCTTCCTTTTCACCCTAGCTAAGAGTGGGTCACCCTAGTTGCCTAATCATCCTTCTTCGAATTACCTTGAACTTACTTGCAACTTTAGTTGATTATCAGAGACCATCTAATCAATGTGTTATAAGTTCAATTAAAATTTAAGCTCATTGAAGGCAGAGACTATGTGGTCTTTTTTGTCTCTGTATGCCCAGAACCTGCAAGCACAATGCCTTTCACATTGCAGGTGCTCAACAGACGTTCAACGATTTGAATAAAGCATGGATGGATTTCCATTTGCAGGAGTGGAAAGGGATGTCCACAATAAGATTACAGATCATCAAATTTGAGTATTTAGTATCTATGTAAGGATATATGCCAAGCTGTCTGAAGGATACAAAACTGTACATGAGATATTCAATATACAACAATGTATCAAAGCACCATGTGACTAGCACAAAGTTAAACGCTTGTACAAGGGGCAAAAATGAAGGGGCCAGTTTTTCTCAAGGTCAGCTGGTACCACGGAAACCACTTGGGGAGAAAGGTAATAATGGAGCTGGTTCCTGAATTGAACTCAAGAATGAGTCCTCTAAGCAAAGAAAACTGCATGAGCAAAAACATAGAGAAAACATGTTTTAAGATAAGGAGTATTCCAAGTTGTATGTAGAATGTAGGGTTCACTTTGGAGAAGTGGGAAATTAGGTTAGAAAAAATTCCATGGTGGCCTGTAAAGAACATTAGTAATCCTAAAATCTAGGTGCCAGTTCTGCCTGTATCACTAACTTTGAGCAAGTGTTTCACTTTCCATTTCCTCATCTGTAAAAATAAGGATTATAGTTCCCCTTTAAATGGCATATTCACCTGTCATGTGAACCTCACAGGGTTACTGGATCACATATTTAGAACTAGGAAAGAACCTAGAGGTCATCTCGTTCAACCTGCTAATTTTACAAATGAGGAAACAGAGGCCATAAGAGGTTAAAGGATTTGCCCAAAGTCAAAAGAAGTAGTAAAAGTGGTAAAGCTGAAATCTGAACCCACATCCTCAGACTGTAGCATTCTTTTCACTTCCCCTCATCAAATAAGATACAGTAGTAGAGTGCTTATGCGAGCTTACTGGCATCCATATATGTGATTCCAGTTGTTATTTTAAAAAATAACTGCAATTTGAACTGCAAACTAAAAAAATATAAAGAGAATGAATTCTACCTTTATTAACATCCTGGGCTATAGAAAAATTAAATATATTTTTAAAAGGCCTTCCATGGTGTCTTTTACTTTTAAGAGAAGATTGGAATGCAGGTATAAAATCGTCTTCTAGATTATCACACTGGCTTATACTTCAAAAGTCTTCCAATTTTATCCTGCTTTGAAATTTGTTTTAAAGCTTACTCTTTAGTTGATTACTAGAGACCACCTAATCAAGTAAATTTTAGATGAAAAACAAATCTCCCTGGTTTCAAGGAAATTATTAATAACAACAATAATGATAAAAGAAAAGTAGCATGATGTAGTACAGAAGTTAAATATGGCCCCCAGACACATGCAGCCCATATGTACAGCCTAAACCAGATTAAAATGCAATTGGGAAATATTTAACAAAACCAAAACAGATAATATTACATATTAAAACTAAATTAATATGGGGCCCACAGGGATCCTCACGTACAGATTAGTGGCCCCCTTTTCTATTTCTTTTCTATTAACTTCCTCATAGTATGGATTGAGGGCCAGCCTCAAAACGAGTAAGACTTGGGCTTCAAGTCCCACTGGTGACACATAATAGTATATGATCCTGCGCCAGTTGTTTAATCTCTTTCTCTTTCTCTGAGACTCTAAATTGCAAAGACGCTAACTTTCATTGGTAGAGTTTCCTTGATCCAGGAGTTTTCTATACCTATGTAATCATAGTCTCAGTCCTTATCCCTAAATAATAACAGCTAACATTTTTATATCATTTTTAAGGGTTACAAAGCACTTTTTATATGCTATTTTGTTTTATTCTCACAATAACCCCGCAGGGTCGGTGTTACTATTATTATTCTCATTTTATAGCTGAGATATGAATTAGCTCACATAACATTAGTTTTAGAGGGAAGATCAACGCCCATCAGATCTGAATGAAAAAAAGAATCCTTTCCTACAATCTATTAGATACTTGCTTCCAGCCTTTCAGAAGGAGCCCACCATCTCCCAAGGGGTCTCATTCCACTTTGGGACATCCCTATCAAGAAGCTTTTCCTTCTTACCAATCTTCTCTGAAATACCTGCCTAAACAAGACCGAATCTGGTCCTCCAGATCTGACAGATCTCCATAATGATGTCTTCGAATACTCGATAGCTATCACATCCCCACTAAAAATCCTCTCTTCTCCAAACTGAACACTTTGCCAGCTCCTTGAAATGACCCTCATCTGGCAAGATCTCAGGACCCTTTACCGTCCTCTTGATGCTCTTCAGCTTATCAATGTCCTATTCAAAATGTGCAACTAAATTCAATAATACAAATGTGATTTAGCCAGGAAAGAATACAGTAAGACTGACATCTCCCTGGTTCCGGACACTATGTATCTCATAATGTGGCTGCCATAAATCACTGTTAACTTTTCCCGAGTCTGATGTAAAGTTCCAAGATCTTTCAGGTGGACTGCTATCCAGCCTTTCCTCCTCCATCTTATATTTAGAGAAGTAGATTATTTTAATCCTCAGTGTAAGATTTTATATTTATCTCTATTAAACTTCACCTTACTATACTCATCCCCAACATTCTAACCTATGGAGAAAACTTTGAATTCAGACATTTCCAAGCAATGCTGGCTATCCTTCTAGGGTTCTTTCCACTACACCATGTTGTCTCAAACCATTAATGACTATTCTTTGGATCCAAGTCCAGTCCAAAAGGATTTCACATTAACCTTATAGTCTATCACTAAGTTGTCATACAAGGATTACTACATCTTGATCAGGTGGTGTGGTGTATTAGAAACAACAATGAATCAGGAATCAGGTGTATTGTATTTTATTTTAGTTCAAGCTCTATCACTACCACAAAGTAAATTACTTTAATGACCTCCTCTGTAAAATGAGAGACCGGAATAGATTATATACTAGAATTTCACAGTCTAAAATGTTATGTTCTATTACTATGCATCTAAGATTCTGGACAAGCACTTTAGAAGAAGGTCTACAACAACTATAAGCAAAGAGTTACAACCAAAAAGTTTTAACTAAAGCTTGTTGCAAATAAAAAAATCTAAATGAGTTCTGATTAAACGGCAGTCTAACCTAAAATGGAAAATTACAAGCACCAGCATTTTTTTACTCTCCATTTAACAACGTAAAAACAAACTGGTTTTATTCCAGGTCTCTCCAATGGCTCCACAGAGAGTTGAGAGGAGAGGGAGAGAAAGAGACAGAGAGAGAAGGGGGGAGGGAGGGAGGGAGAGAGACAGAGACAAAGAGAGGGAGGGAAGGGGGGGAAGGGGAGGGGGTTAGGGGGAGAGGTAGAGAGGGAGAGGGGGGGTGAGGGAAAGAAGGCAATAAGAACCCACACTCATTTTGTAGAGGACCTACCAGAGAAAGGGGTGGTATTCAAGGACTTGAGAACAGTAAGAGCACCCTCCAGGTGATGAGAAGAGCACTGACTACAGACAGGAAAAATGCAAAAACTCCGGGTGGAGTGGATTTCCCAGGCATAGAATGTTAGAGCTGGAAATACCTTAGAAATCATCTCATCCAAACCCCTCATCTTACAGGTGAGTAAAACTAAGGCTTTTATACAGGAAGGCTTGCCCAAGGTCGAAAAAGGGTACTGGAAAATTGCACTGGTTGTTGGAAAAGATAAAGTTTGGATAAGACATGATTGCTGCCCTCTTTACATACATTATCTCAACTGATTTTCATAACACAATATCCTGGTATCGAGTCCCAACCCTGCCTTTTCCCTACTTCTTAGAACTCAGGCAAGTCTTAACCTTCCTTAACATCAGTTTCCTCCGTAGTAAAAGAGATTGGAGCACATGGCCCTGAGGTCCCTTTTAGTCTTAGATCTATGAGGTTATGACCCTATTACCTATGCACTGACTGCACTCTTCACAGGGCTATTACTCAGTCTAACAGACACCAACACAGATATGTAACACTGTGTAGGATAGTTAAGTGCCTAGGAGAAAGTACAAAAAGTGATGGGAGGTTCTGAGGGAGAAGGTCATTCAAAGTGATGGGAGGTTCTGAGGGAGGTCATTCATCACTTGGTGGAAGAGAGACCAAGGAAGGCTGCCTGGAGAAAGTATAATCTGAGATATGCTTCAGAAATCTATTGGTTCTTCCCTACCATATTTTTTTTAAACTACCTTCCTACAATGCATAGAAAAAGCTGACAATATTTTCTATGAAAGGTATAAAGTGAAACATTTTATTTATGAAATCATATATAGCAAAAAGAGCTGGACTTAAGAGTCAATTCCAGTTCTATTACTTTCTTCCTGCTGATCTTGGGCCCCTCTGAATCTCAAACTTTCTTATCCATCAAATGAAAAAAATTAAAACTAAATTAATTTTTTTTAATTAAAACAAAAGGGCTCTTAATCTGGGATCTTGTGAACTTTTTTTTTAAAAAAATCCAATGACTATATTTTAATATAACTGGTTTCCTTTGGATTTTATTCTTTGCTTTTAAAAACCTTACTCTGACAAGGGGTCAGGAAGATTCACCAGACTGCCCAAGGGGTCTGAAAACACACAAAAATGGTTAAGAATCTGTGAACTAGCTGGTTCCTCCCTGCTCTATATCCCCTAACACTATACCAAAATCAGAAAAAAAAAAGTCACACCAGAAACAACAAGCAAAAACGGTGACTTTGTGAGTGAGGGAAAGAAAGAAGAGCGGAAGATGAAAGACAAAATGAGATCTGGCAACCGTTGCAGTAGTCTCAAAAATACAAAGACTGAAGAAAAAAAGAGTCGAATTACAAATGGGAAAGTGGCAGAGATTAAAGGAAATTTAGAATGGCTCCAGAGAGAGAGACAGCTAAGAGCGATCGGAGGAGATGGGCCCTGGACGGCAGAATTTATAGCTGAAAGAGACATCCTCCATCAGTGAGCCCAACCCTCTTAGAGTGGCAGAGAAAGTAAACTGAGAAGGCAGGAGGCTGGAGGGAGCAAGAGGAGAGGGAGAAGGAGAGAGGGCGGGGGAGAGAGGGAAAGGGTAGGGGAGAGAGGGCAAGGGACAGAGAGGGGAGAGGAGAGGGAGAGAGAGACAGAGAGGGAAGGGGGGAGGGAGAGGGAGGGGGAGAAAGGGAGTGAGGGAGGAAAGGAGGGAGAAAGACAGAGACAAAGAGAGGGGGGAAAGGGGAGGGGGCGGGGGAGAGGGGAAGGAGGGGGAGAGGGGAGGGAGGGGGAGAGGGGGAGAGTAAGAGAGAGAGAGAGAGAGAGAGAGAAAGAGAGAGAGAGAGAGAGAGAGAGAGAGGGAGGGAGGAGGGGAGCGAGAGGGAGAAAGAGGGAGTGAATCTCTTCTATGGACTTTTTCTCAGAATTAGGTTTTTAAAAGCATAAAATAAAATACAAAGGAAACCAGAGGAAAGAGAGAGATGGGAAGAGAAGGACGTGAGGAAGGAGAATGGTGAGGTGAGACAGGAGAGAAAAGAGACAGGGAGAGGGAGAGAAGGAAAAGGAAGAAGAGAGGAAGGAGAGGGAAGAGAGAGGAAAATGAGAGGGAGTAGAGTAGAAAGAAGGGCAGATGAGAATGAGGAGAGAGGAAAGAAAGAGAGGTGAGGGGAAGAGGGAGGAAAGGAAGGAAGGAGGAGAGGGAGGGGAGTGGGAGGAAAGGAAGAGGAAAGAGGACAGGAAGGGGCGAGAAAAGAGGAAGAAAAGAAGGGGCGAGAGGGAGGAGGGGGAGCGGAGAGAAGGGAGGGCGCCGACGGCCTGGGCAGGGGCGGCCGCTCACTCACCCGGGTCCCCGGGCCGGGCTGGGCGGGAGCCCCGGGGGTCCGCCCGGCGCGGCGTCTCCTCCTGGCCTGCGGGCGGCGACGGCGGCGGCAGCCGAGGCGGGCGGGCGCACATCATGCGGCCGAGCTCATGACCCGGCCGCGGATGCCGGGAGGAGGAGGCAGGGCCACCGCCGCACGCAGGTTCCCTCGTGCCGGGCTCTCTCCGGCTCGTTCGCTGTCTCTCTCCCACAGAGGACTACGCGACAGCCGGCGCCTCACAGGCGACCCAGCCACCCAGGGCTAGGCTAGCCGAGCGAAGCTCCCGGAAGTGATCTCGCGGAGGCACAGCGCATGTGCAGCATTCTGGGGAGGCCGTTATTCGACTTCCGGAACAGGCTGGGGAGGGGTAAGGGGATGGGGAGCGGGAGGCATAAAGCGGGCGGGGCCAAAAGACTAGGAAAGGTGGAGTTCAAGATCGGCTCGTGACTACCAACGTTTCCGGGAGGCGGGGAAAGCCCGTTAACCAATAGCACGCTTCTCCTAAACGTTTCCGCTTAGAGAATAAACTCCTTGCTGGGTTGGGAAATTTGAAAAGGGACTACGGGTCGCCGCTCCGCCCAAACCCTCACGTTGGGCGAATGTGTGTTCTGACCACTCTTGGGCGGAGGTGGGGAGTCCTCCTGCTGCTGCCCCCCTACTGCGTATATTGGGGCGACTCCCTTCCCTTCTCTGACGCTCAGTTTCCCCTCCTGACCCGTAAAAAGAAGAGGGGCTTGGTTGAAAGGTCTTCTTGTGATAATAGGAGGAGATTTGAATTCTTCAAAAGAATGAATGAAGAGCGTGCCCGGTTAAGCCAAGATAAGAGAAACTGAGGCTCTTGAAAAGGGGAAGTAACTAGCCCCAGATCTCACAGGTCACAAAAGTCACACTTGAACTCAGCTCCTCTACCTCCAAATTCGTGATGGGGAGAAGGAGGAACAATTCTTTTTAAAGGGACTAAGGAGCAAGGATTTGGCCAAGCCGGTGGAGGGGGAAATATCCCCATTTTTATTTGTAATTTTTTGGCCACAGCAACTGTTAAGGAGTTCCCACCTGGGCGGGAAGCGTTTTGTTTCGTTTTTTAAATCTTTGTTGGTGGGGGGAAAACCCACTCTAATGAAATTGTGAATGTTTGACCTATTGAATTAAGTAAGAGACTACACCCCTGCAGGTAGAGAAGGGGATCCTGTCCTTACCCCACCCCCCGCGCCCACCCCCGGCCTCTCTGGAAGCTAGTTTCCAGCTTAATTAACTGGGGCTATGAGATTCCCAAACACCTTCTGCTGTGACATACCCCGCAACGCAGCACTTAAAATACTGAGTCTGTCCCCAAGATGAAAGTCGGAAGAAAAAAAACGCTTCCAAACTCTATTCCCTACCTAAAATTATATGGGACTATAGTTCATGCTTGTATAATTTCTGTAATTATGTAATATGTAGGTCATTTGTACATATATGTGTTTAATAAGCATATATATGCTTGTTATCATCAATTAGGATCTTTAATTGCTTCCTTTGCTAAAAAGCCCCAGAGGAAAAGCATCATTAAATCTGCCATTAAAATATTTAAGACTGCAGCAGGAGCAGTAGAAATAAAAACAGACTGTTATCTCATTTTAAGAAGCCAAGGACGTTCACTGATTCAAGCCTTGCTTTTCTTTTCCTTCACGGATCTTCAGTTTCCTCTTTTGTAAAATGCTGCGGTTAGGACTAAATTCTAAGGTTCCTTTAAGCACTGACATTCCTCAGTTCAACTCAACAAATATTTATGGTCAGTCAATGAGCACTTTTAAGGTAAGCCCAGCCCCTAAGTGCTAAGTCTTGCGGACACAAAAAAGACAAAAACATCGTCCACTTTCTTAAGAAGCTCATATTGTAATAGTAATGACAACATATAAAATAAGTATGTACCTATAAGATCTAAATGGAGGAGACAGAAGGTAATCCAAGAGGGGAAGGCTTCAGGTGGAATGTGAGATTTGAGGTCAGTCTGAGAGGGAGCTAGAAAAGATCAGAGGTAGAGATAAGGAGGGGGAGAGTATCTTAGGTGTGGGGGACCAGGCAGTAATGAGGCAGAGAGTTGGGAGATGGGGCATCATGTAGGAAGAGTCGAAAAGACTGTCACTGTGTGGACATTGGGATAGGGAAGAGATGACAAGAATAGATACAAAACAGTTTAGAAAAAATATGTCTTTTTGACTCATGATCTGAATGCAGATCGAAGCATGCTATTTTCTCTCTTTTTTTTCCTTTCTCTAGGTTTTTCCCTTTTGTTCTGCTTATTCTTTCAGACATGACTAATGTAGAAATATATTTAATATGATTGTACATATATAGCCTATATCATATTGCTTGCTGTCTTGGAGAGAGAGGAGAGGAGGGAGGGAGAGAGGGAGAAAAAAATTTGGAACTCAAAGTCTCATAAAAGTGAATGTTGAAAACTATCTTTATATATAATTGAAAAAAATACTATTATAAAAATATTAAAATATAAATAAATAATAGATATATTACATAGAATAATATAAAATAAAAATTAAATACTCCTTAACAAGGAAAAAAACTGTCCTTTTAGATTTGTTTTATTTTAAATTTATTATTTTCTTAACATTCATTTTTTAAAAAATTTTGAGTTCTGAATTCTCTGCCTCCCTCCCAGCCCTCTCCCACCCATTAAGAAGGCAAGAAATGTGACATCAATTACATGTGAGATCATGCAAAACGTTTCCATATTAGCCATATTGAAAAAAAAAGAGGGGGCAAGAAAAATAAAGTAAAAAAGTTGTGCTTCCATCTGCATTCACACACCATCAGTTCTTTTGTTGGATATAGATAACATTTTTCATCATAAGTCCTTCAGAATTGTTTTAGATCACTGTATTGCTGAGAAAAGCTAAGTCCTTCACAGTTGATCATCGTAAAATATTGCTGTTACTGTGTACAGTGTTCTCCTGGTTCTGCCCCTTTCACTTTGTATCAGTTCAAATAAGTCTTCCCAGGTTGAGAAAATACTATCTTTACCGTTATGGAATTTTGGTCTAAGGGGATGTCACAAATGACTGTTGTTCATCCTTTGTTTTTAAAGAAGACTGACAATGACTTCAAGGAGTGATGTCTTGACTTGCTTGTGAACTGTATTTAAGAGAGGCCGCATTGCACAGTCATCAGCCTTACTTTCTGAATCATCAAAATCCAGTGGCAGGACGCAAGTCAAGATGACTGGCGATGGCCCAGGATGCAACCGATGACCTTGGATCTTCAATGTCTGACCAAGCTGTAAGTGCTCCATAGCACCTGCTTCATTCACCTTCATAACCCTTGGAACAAATCGTTCTCATCCACCCATTCCACAGGGGCAAGTCTTCACATTCTTGGGGTAGACATCCTCCTAACCCACTGATGGGTTTGAGACCTGTCAGTTACCATCAACCTGGTGTTTGGCCCGTCTGCTAAAATAGTTTTTGAGAGTGTGGCCACTGCACGAGCTACAGCTTCTTGGAGCCATAGGTGAGAGTGGAGTACCAGGTGGATGAACAGCCCTGAAACCCTCACAGCAGAGGTGCTAGTCCTCCTTGAACACCCCATGCACCCCACTAAAGACCATCGTATACTTGAGAAGATGTAGTGGAAAGTGCTAGACTTGGAGTCCAAAAGACCTGGATTCACAATCTGCTTTAGGCGGTTTTCAGCTGTGTAACTATGGGTAAGTCACTTAACCTCCGAGCCTCAGGTTTCTTATTTATAAAATGGGAACAATTGTACCTGCAGTGATTTCCTCACAGAATTGTTGTGAGGAGCAAAATGAGATAATTTGTATAAAATGCCCTACAGAATTTAAATTACTGTTCAGTCATCAGTCTCTTCATGACTCTTATTTGGGGTTTTCTTGGCAAAGATACTGAAGTGGTTTGCCATTTTCTTCTGCTCATTTGACAGGTAAGGTCTGTCTGCTCGAGAAAGGTGGGAAGGACTCATGCCAGGGTGACTCCGGAGGCCCCTTGGTGTGCAATGGGGCCCGTCAGGGCCTGGGGAACACTGTGCTCAGCCCATGTTTCCCGGTGTTTATACTAACCTGGCCATAACCAGACCTGGATCCTAAATGAAATGCAGAAGAAGAATTATTGACAAGCTCCCCCTACACTCCCAGGAAGATTGTCCAGTCTAACCTGTCCCCAGTCTTGTCCTGAGGGGCAGGTAGTCTGAAACCACAGCCCCACACCCTGCAAAGGAATCTAGGCCTGTGATCCTTCTGGTCAATCCAGTTGACCTCCCCCACCCCCAAGGACAAGACTCAGCCTATCTGACTTCCCACCCATGGATCTCTGAAGGACCTAGGTTTCCTAGACCTGTTTCTAGTCTGGATTTGGATGTGTGAGAGATGGGAAGGATTTTAGTCCCTGAAATAGCAAGTGTAGAAAGGACCTTTTAGAAAGACTACAATATGTGAATTTTTACAAATTGGAAATTGGAATTTAAAATGACCTCCTAATGTCACATAGCTAGGGTGTAATGGCCAAATTCAAGACTAGAGTTCTTATCCTGATGTGGGCATAGATCTATCCCTAATCTTCCAGGTACCCCAACTCCTTTCATGAACCCACTGCCTCACTCAGGTATCCAGAGCAATAGGTAACTTAGCAGGTCCCTCTTGGTCACCCCTCCCCCCGAAAAATGCCCCTTTCCTTCCTCCCTTTAATAGGGGACCCTCTCAAACATGGTCACCAGAATTTTCTGAGACAGGCCCAATTTCAAGAGGAGAAAGTGAATTTTCACTGAGATTCTACAGAAACAATAAACCTAGGTCAGACCCTATATCTTGATTTCTGTTCTCAAATTCTGATCTCTGCTCTATTAAAACATGATGAGATAAAAAGTAAAGAGCCATAAGTGGAAGCCTGGATCTCTCAGCTACTGGGACTAGGGGAACTTCTAATCCCCTGGGTACAGTATGATCCCTCAGGCAAGTCCTGTTCCAAGAGAGGCTCCAGCTCTGGCTGCAGCTGCCACAAAGCCAACGAGACAGATTCCAGATACCTCTCTCCCTTCCCAGCCCCCACCGTGGGCTATAGCTACTCCCAGTCAAAACACTAGACTGCTCTAGGACCATGGACGATAGCCTGGCACTGGGCATCCCCATTCCTGTCTCCCTCCTTCCCTCTATGTTTGTTGTCGGAATTATCAATATTTGATTGAAAAGGGGGGGCAAAACAACCAAGCAAGAAAGAGCTGTCTTCAAACTATAGTTTGTACCTAATCATTATCATGATGGCATAGTAGAGAAGGCACTGGGCTTGGCATCAGTGATTTCAAAGCTTGCCTCAGACAGTTGCTAGCTAGGTGATCTTGGACAAGTCACTTCATTTCTGTGCGACTCAGTTTCTTCATCTGTAAAATAAGAGGTTTGGGCTTAGGGGTCCCTTCTAGTTCTGAATCCATGATTCTGTCACTTAACTTCTCTGTGCCTCAGTTTCATCAAATGTAAACTGGGAGCTAAAAATAGCACATATTTCTCAAGGTAGTTGTTCTGAGGATCAACTGAGAAAGTATTTGTAAAGGGCTTGGAACAGTGCCTGGCACATAGTAGGCACTTAATAAATGCTTATTTGTTTGCTCCCTTCCTCCCTCTCCCTCCCTGCCTCTTTTTCTTCCTCCCTTCCTTCTTTCTTTTCTCCTTCCTTTCTTTCCTTTCTTCTTTCCTCCCACTTTCCTTCCTTTCCTTTCTCCCTCTCTCCCCTGCTCTCTCTTTTTCATCTCTTTTCCTTCTTTCCTTTGACTCTCCCTCCCTCCCTTCCTTTCTTCCTCCCACTCTCCCTCCCTCCTTTCTTTCTTTCTTTCTTTCTTTCTTTCTTTCTTTCTTTCTTTCTTTCTTTCTTTCCTTCCTTCCTCCTTTTTTTCTTTCTTTCTTTCTTTCTTTCTTTCTTTCTTTCTTTCTTTCTTTCTTTCTTTCTTTCTTTCTTTCCTTCTTTCCTTCCTTCTTCCCTTCCTTCCTTCCTTTCTTCCTTCCTTCCTTCCTTCCTTCCTTCCTTCCTTCCTTCCTTCCTTCCTTCCTTCCTTCCTTCCTTCCTTCCTTCTTTTCTTCCTTCCTGTATTGGAAGAGACCTCAGAGAGCACCTAATGAATCCCTTCATTTTAAAAAGAAGGGAATTATGGCTGTGAGACAGTGTGATATAGTGGAGGAAGCCCTGGAAGTGGGTGCACAGCTCTGCCACTGTGTGACCTTGGACAAGTCACTGAACTACTCTTCCGTGCCTGAAGGCATCGGACTTCACTAGATCGTCTTTAAGAATGTTATGAGCCCAGAATAATTAAATAATTGGTTCCAGAACACACAGGGAGTAAATAGAACAAACGCTCTTTTCATTATATGGAAACTGAGTCTCAGAGAGGTCAAATCATCTGCCTAGGGCACCGCAGTTGGCATTGTAGCCAGGTCTCGGGCTAAGATCTTCTACCACCTAGACCCATGTTCTTTCTACTCCATCTATCTCATATACTGACCATGACACACAGCTTGAATTTATCAGAGAAGAAAGGTAAAGCAATATAACATCTTTCAAATGTCAGTGGCAGATAGAGAAAGCAGATAAACTGACCAAGACTTCAAAGCAAATTTCCTGCAGACGTACAAGAAAAATAAAACCAACCAACGACAACCCAAAAAAACTCTAACAGTATTCCATGGGGGCATAAGCCTTTATTTCCCAAATAAAATTTGAGATATAGAAATAACAAAAATGGAAAAGCTGAACAGTACTTGCTCCCATGGTTTGTTGAGTGAATTAAAAGCTGTTCCTCAGGACAAAATGAACAGTTTTAAATTGCTGGAGAGCTCCTATCTCTCCAACATCAGATGCCAGTTGGTAACTTACTCAGACGCCCATTACCCACCAGACGTTGAAAGGTGGGACCTCCTGAGTCTCCTCTCAGTACTAGGGCTCAGGCAACAAACATTCATTCCTTCCACGACTAGTTACCGAGCATCTGTTGTCTGTATGAGTATCATGGTAGGAACTGAAGGAGAAGCAGAGCTTAGAGAAAATGTATTCCTGCCTTCATAGAGTTTACAATCCAGTGGAGGAGTACAGCACAAACAATATGTGGGAAAAGCCTTAGCGGAGTGCATAGAATTACAACAAAATCTTAAGATTTTTAATTTTTGTTGTAATTCTATGCGTTCCGCTAAGGCATCTACCATATTAAGACTTTTGGGACACTATCATAATTCTTTAGTAAGCTTTAGTAGCCTAAACATGCTCTAAGACTTTGGGGACATCATGTATGGGGTTCGAGGGAGAAAGTTCTTCCAGTCTTCTAGATGGCACCATAGTAGACAGAATGTTGGGCCTGGAGTCAGGAAGACCTGAGTTCAAATTTAGACTTAGATACTTACTAGCTGTGTGTCCCTGGGCAACTCATTCACTTGTTTTCCTGTTTCCTCAATGATAAAATGGGGATGATAATAGCACTCAATTCCCAGGATTGTTGTCAGAATCAAATCAGATATTTGTAAAAAGTGCTTAGCACAGGGGCAACTAGGTGGCACAGTGGGTAGAGAACCAGTACTAGAGTCAGGAGGACCTGAGTTCAAATCCAACCTCAGTAGCTGTGTGACCCTGGGCAAGTCACTTAATCCCGATTGCCTCCAAAAAATGGGGTGAGGGGGGTGGCTTACCACAGTGCCCGACATATAGTAGGTGCTATATAAATAACTTATTCCTTTCTCTTCCTCCCTCCCTCACTGATGATGAATCAGGGAAAACTTCCAGGAGGAGGTGGCATTAAAGGATGATTAGAAAATAGGGAACAGGAAAATACAGACGTTCCCGGCAACAGACAATAGCATAAACAAAAGCTGTTGCTAGGTGGCGCAGTAAACAGGTAGAACCCCGGACTAAAGACTTGGGTTTGAATCCTGTCTCAGACACTTTCTAGCTATGACTCTGGGCAAGTTATTTGACCCTCTGAGACTCAAGGTTGCATTTAAAGGGCCAGACAGGACTTTGTGATGGACTCTCTGGTTTCCAGCACTCATCTGCTGTACAGATGTTGAGACGTAGAAAAGACCAGGCAGGGGAGGGAAACTTAGCCATTCTTCTCGAGTATGAAACAACTTGCTATTGTATCAAACTATGTCATTGGACTTGCACGGCAGATGGCCAGGAATTGGAATCAATAAATGCCACCAGCAAAGAAGACAATGGTGTGGACTGATTGGATGAGCCACTTTGGCTCTGGACACCAGGAATATTAATAGCACTCCTGTACCAAAATGGCTTTTGGGTGCATCTCTCCTCACCACAAGAACAAAAGGGCAGGGGGCAGAAGAGGGAATGGTAAGGAACTAGAAATACATATTCTCCCAGAAGCAATCTTAACACTATTACATATTACTTTTATAATTTTGCTTTAATAAATGCATTTATATTTTATGCAAATGAGTTAGTTGTTTGGGGCTGCTCTGAGAAGGGAAAGGGAAGTAAGATTGGAAACTCCGTGTAAACTGATCCAACCATTCTGGAGAGCAATTTGGAACTATGCCCGAAGGACAATCAAACTATCTGATCTAGCAATACCATTTCTAGGTCTGTATCCCAAACAGATCATAAAAAAGGGGAAAGGACTCACATGTACCAAAATATTTGTAGCAGCTCTTTTTTTGTGGTGGCAAAGAAGTGGAAATTGAGGGGATGCTCATCAGTTGGGGAATGGCTGAACAAATTGGAATAAATGAAAATAATGGAATACTATTATACTATAAGAAATGATGAACAGGAAGATTTCAGAAAAACATGGAAAGACTTACATGAATTGATGCCGAGTGAAGTGAGAAGAACTAAGAGAACACTGTACACAGTAACAGCAATATTGCGAGATGACCGACTTTGATAGACTTAGCCCCTCTCATCAATGCAGGCATCTAAGACAGTTCCAAAAGACTCATGATGGAAAATGCTATCCACATCCAGAGAAAGAACTATGGAGTCTGAATGCTGATCGAACCATTCTATTTTCTTTTTTTCTTCCTCATGGTTTTTCCTTTCTGTTCTGATTCTTCCTTCACAACCATGACTAATGAGGAAATAATATCTAATAGGATTGTACGTGTATAGCCTATATCAGATTGCATGCCATCTTGGGAAGGAGGGAAAAGAGAGAGGAAGAAAAAAATTTGGAATTCAAAGTCTTATAAAAGTGAATGTTGAAAACTATCTTTATATATAATTGGAAAAAGTAAAATACTATTAAGTGGAGAAAAAAAGATTGGGAACTCCAAATGGGTGGAGGCAATAGGAATCAAAGAGAATTATTTTTGTTTTCTGTGAATTAATCCACCCCCTAGAATGGAATGTCAGACAGAGAAGGTTGGGTAGGCTATAGAGGTTCAGAGATGTTAGGAAATATAAACCGTGGGTACTCAGTTTGCTTGAGATGGTATTGTTTAGACTCCAAGTGCTACCTATTGGTGCTTATACCATGTAGCAGCTGCTCTAAACCACTCGCAAGAAACCAGGCAGTGAGCATCACCCACGAATACATGGTGGAAGGTGGGGAGGAGATTGTTTCATACATTAGAAATATCACGTGCTGACTCCATTGAACCTTGTTCTCGGGTCTCAGAATCTTCCATATGTTCACTAGACTGAGGTGTGATTAAAACACTATGACTATGGGAAAAGGACCCACATGTACAAAAATATTTATAGCAGCACTTATTGTGGTGGCAAAGAATTGGAAACTGAGGGGATGCCCATCAATTGGGGCATGGCTGAACAAGTTGTGGTATATGAGTGTAATGAAATATTATTGTTCCATAAGAAATGATAAGCAGGCAGATTTCAGAAAAACCTAGAAAGACTTACATGTTCTGGTGCTGAGTGAAGTGAGCAGAACCAGGAGAACACTGTACACAGTTAACAGCAACATTGTACAATGACTGACCTTGATAGACTTAGCTCTTCTCAGCAATACAATGATCCAAGACAATTTCAAAAGACTCATGATGGAAAGTGCTGTCCACATCCAGAGAAAGAACTACGGAGTCTGAATGCAGATGGAAGCATACCATTTTCTCCTTTTTTTGTTTTTTCTTTCTTGTGGTTTCCCCCTTTGTTCTGATTCTTCTTTCACAACATGACTAATGTGGAAATATGTTTAATACGATTGTACACGTATAGCCTATATCAGATCACATGCAGTCTTGGAAAGAGAGGAGGGGAGGGAGGGGGGAAAACTTAGAACTCTAAATCTTATAAAAGTGGATGGTGAAAAATAAGAGAGAGAGAGAGAGAGAGAGAGAGAGAGAGAGAGAGAGAGAGAGAGAGAGAGAGAGAGAGAGAGATGAAAACACTATGACTGTGAACGACCTAGAAGAAGGGAAGGTTTAGGTCTAGACAGAAAAATATTTATCCCACCACACCTTGACTACTGGAGGAAGTCATCTGATCTGGTTCTTGGTGGGTTATACCTGCTCTCCAGAGGACATTCTACATTCTCTCTTGTACTTTCTTCTACAGCCCATATACCTTTGTGTCAGTCCCTTTGTGAAATGCCTTTTCTTCCTCTGTGGGTATCATCATGGATTCAGACAGATGTGGCATAGAGGATAGGACACCTGCATTCCACAAGGATCTTTGCTGGCCAGCAATATATGTTGAATTCATGCTGGTGTTAACCATTTCTGGTTGGTAGTATCTAGCTAATGGCATTGGGTTATGAGAAACATGCTCACTCCAGAAAGAACAATACTCATTGTGAAGCCAGGAAAAGGTCTTATTTTATTTTATATTCCTTGTGAATGAGTAACTCCCTAATGGAGCACCTTTGCTCAGACAAATGCAAGGTTTATTATGCCCCATTCCCAACTCAAATTTCCCCATTGCCCTCTCTCTCCATTGGCTAGATGCACCCTCTTGAACTGCCCACTTCATGTTTTCTCCTTCCTTATAAGTTCCCCCTCAAACAGCTCGTTAAGCATACATACAAGCATCCAACCTTTTACCTGATCAGAAGCCTGGTTCTGCTAGGTCACAGCTCTAATTAGAACCTGTCATCTCTGACTTACATCCTGTTATCACTAATCCTGTGGAAACAGAATTCCTTCTTTTGTTTTTCACAGGGTCCTTGCCCATCTACATTTGGAAGTGAGCTCTGTACATCTTGGAATTCATCAATAAGAGTACAATTTGAAGCAAAACCCTCTAATTTGCAGATAGTATAATATACGCTCCAAAGTCACTACCCCTTCTCTCCCTGGTACTGACGAGATGTCTGGTCCCCAAAGCATGGCGACGACACTCCCCCAGGGCTCTAGGTAACCCTTGAGAGGTTAAGGGTGTCTTTCTGATGCTGTCGAGTTCATGGGCCTCCATTGCTGTCATTCCCACCATGATTCTCAGTTGATACCATTTAGTCAGCCAGACTCAATTCTCTTTTATAAGGGAGTATTTGTGAAGGTGATATAGTAAGAAAAGTTGTTATAAAATATGCCCTCCGAAAGTCTACAACACTCTGTCTCTCTCACCAGTACATACAGTATCCAGGGGGAAATGGACCCACATTTAGAGAGCACATATGGCAAAAATATACCTCTCAGCTCCTAGTTGGCAGAATTCCCTTTTTCCCATTCTTGGAATGTTCAAAAAGCTCCTCCTAAGAATGATGTGGCCTCTTTGCTGGACTTCTTGTAGAGTCATTAATATACGTATATCCAGTCTACCTTTTACTCCTAATACAGACACTGCCATCAGCTGATCCAGAGATTCCATTAGGGCCCTGATGGGAATATGGGAAATCCAATATCCTCTGGATTCTAAGCTCACAGAGTTCTCCTCTAGCAGAAGCGGGATGGGCAGGAAGAAGACCTAAGCTGAGGCTGATGCTGAGGCCTCTCTTTCAATTCCAAGGGATCCTTCCTCAGGAGTACTAGAACACCAGTCTTACTCCAGTCTCTGGGAACATACCAGTCCTCTACTAGTTTGATATTTTATAAGTGACCTCTAGGGTATCACCAATATTCTGCAGCTAATCTGAGCACAATTCCTATGCAACATCGCTACAGTTCCAAAGACTTCTCACACTTAATCTAAAGCCTATGACAGATTGATTGATTGAAGCTAAAGTCTATGATTGAGCTTGATTGGGTTCACCTAGCAAAAGTACCAGCAGGTGTTATCACTTAAGTGGCGATGGGGAGAGGTGGGGTGGGGGGGATGACTTGACTGATTACTTAATCAAAACCTTACCCTTACACTCTTTCTCCTCATCGCTGCCTTCTAGCTTCTCTCATGTTTCAGTTAAAGTGCCACTTTTTTGCAAGAAGCCTTTTGAGATCCCTCCTTGTCTTCAATTTAGCCTGTATATGTATTGTTGTACGTAGTTGTTTGCATTTTTTCTCCTCCATTAGATTGTAAGCTCTTTGAGAGCAGGGACTGTCTTTGTTTTCCTTTGTGTGCCCAACACTAAGCAGAGTGCCTAGTAAATGTTTGTTCATTTGACTTACTCTTCTATTGATAGCCGCTCATACCTCAAAGAGAAGGGCTTGGATGCTGAGTTGCTGGCTGAGAGGGGAAGGTGTCCCTACCTTCAGCTGGCATTTGAAACTGATAGCTCGAAATTCACTCATCAACTCCTAGTCAGTAGTGATACAGGAAGAGGGGCTGGTAACTAATTTCAAAGTTCCCCTCTTACCAGTTTTCTCTTCTAGAATCTTGGAATTCCTGATGAATAAATAGAATTATATATTACATTAAGCACTTAGTATTTGCAGAGCACTGTGCTAAACACTGGGGCTACAAATAAAAACGTGCAAGGAAGCCCCTGCCCTCAAGAAATGTATATTGTAATGGGAGATTTTGTTCAGCCGTGTCCCACCGTTCATGACCCCTTTTGGGGTTTTCTTGACAAAGATACTGGAGTGATTTGCCATTTCCTTCTCCAGCTCATTTTACAGATGAGGAAACTGAGGCAAACAGGGTGAAGCGACTTTCC
>CM053625.1:349312190-349325960 GCA_028646595.1 Phalanger gymnotis | reverse complement strand
AAGAGGCAAAGCACTACGTAACTTTGCCAAGAAAACCCCAAAAGGGGTCATGAAGAGTCAGACATGACTGAAAATGACTGAACAACAACTGAATGGACCTCATTGTTATGGATATTTCTCCCTCACTAGTGCAAATCAATCACAACTCCACCACAGCTTCTCATGTATTTCAATCATTGTCCCCATCTTTCCTCAAATCCAACATGCTGGAGGTCTGCCTCTAATTCTTTTCACATTCCCTGGATATTGGTGCAACATTTGGCCTGTCCATCACATATTTGGCAATCTCACTGCATGATCAACCCACTTCTTTTTCTACCCATGTATGATCTGGCTGAAGTCATTTGTATTGTTATTTCATTGGTAATACACAACAACTTGTTTATGCCTATCATACATCTTTCCATCGCTATTGATTCACCTGCAATTGTGATTTTTTTGAGAAATAATGCTGGCCTTTGACTTACATTATTTATTGTGTGTATGTTTTTTTTTTCTATTAACTTCAGAGGCCAGTGAGTGATGCAGTGGATAGAGCCTTGGATCTGGAGTCAAGAAGATCTGAGCTCAAATTTGACATTTTGGCACTCGCAGACTGCGTAAACTTGGGCAAGTCACTTAATCTCTCTGCCTTACTTGCCTCATTTATAAATTGGGGAAAATAATAGCACCTCCCTCATATGATTTCTGTGGGGATTTGCCACCAGCGGCTGTGGTGCTGAAATGGCTGAATGCCACAGAGAGTGAAAAGAAAAACACGAAACATGGGCCAGGTGGAAGAGTAAAGAACAGCTCCGTTTATTTAACTGAGGGACAGGGCTTATATGCCTTTTAGGCAAGCAGAATCAATAAATCCACGTGTGAGGCATTTGCATAATGCATGACTTCCATGCTTTTGTTCCCCTTTTGCCGTAAACAGTATTGTGTTAATAGCCCACAGGTGGTATTTAGCATGTGTGCGCGCAGGGGTTTTGGAGAGAGCACACGTGTACGTACTGAGGAGGCTTGAAGAGCCTTCATCCTAAACAGCACGTGTATGCCAAGGCAGGGTGGAGAGCCCACGTGCTGAGTTATCATCCCAAAGGCAAGAACAGGCCTCTGGCCTGTATCTTATCCCAGAATGGACTTTCTCAAAGCTGGCCCTCTACAGGGATTGTATAAGATAATATTTGTAAAGCACTTAGCACAGTGCTTGGTGCTTAGTAGGCACATTTCAAGGCTAGCTATTATTATTAAAGCAAAAATTGACAAAAGTTTTAAATAAAAGACTAGTTCCTTCAAAAAAATACACAGGCTATTCCCTAAAAGAGCTTTCACATAACATGTCTGTGAGGTATTGTAGAGTAAGGTGAGTAGAATAAATAACATACACAAAAACTACAAAAACATAAATTTAAACAATAGTAAAAGGTTTCAGAACTCAGCTAAATTGCAGTGATCAATCTTGGACCCAATAGAAGGGGGAAAGGAAGAGAATAACATTTACATAATGGCTACTACATGCCAGGCACTGTGCTAAGAACCTCACAAATATTTAATTTGAAAAATGAAAAAAAGACTTGTCTCCTTTTGTTGGAGAAGAAGGGAGACTATGGAAATGGAAGGATGTGTAAATTGTTAGTTATTTTGTTGGTAGGTTTTATTTTGTCATTCTTTTCTGGCCAGAAACCAGTTTGATTTTTTTTTTGTTTGAGTAGGCAAACTAGGCCATCTTTTGCCTCATTTTTTACCTAGCCTTAAATCACTGAGACCTGGGAAAGACATTAGCTTAAAAAGGCCAAGCTCTCCCACTTGGGTCTTCTCCAGTTGCCCTGGCCTATGTCTTGCCACTGGATTCAGATGACCCTGGAGGAGAGGGTGAGGCTGATGACTTCACACAGCCCAGCCTCACTTAAATCCAATTCACTAACAAGTCAAGACATTACCCTCCTGATGTCATCAGTCCTCTTGGAGAACAAAGGACAAACAGCAACAATTATAACTGTCTACTAGGTAATAAGTTGATTAAATTGGTCAAACTGTGACCAAAAAATCCATAGAGAAAATCAATAGGTTCTAAGCTTGAAGGGACCTGAATAGTCATCTAGTCTTATCTCATTTCACAGATGAGGCCAATGAGGTCTACAGAGGTTGAGTGACTTGTTTAAAGTTATGTGACTAGTAAGTGGCAAAGATGGGATTTGGACCCACATAATCCCTCCTCTTCCTCCTACTTCATTCTGGGGAAAGAAAATGGGCAGGGCACGTCAAATGATTGGATATGACGTGGAAGAGGGGAAAGAATCAAGCTGACTCTAAGGTTTCAGGCCTGAGCATCTGGAAGGATGGAGACGAAGCCATCAACAGAAATAGACAAAGTTAAGGAGATTTACCAATTTTGAATGGGCAGGACACTAAACTAAATTCCAGACATGATGGGTTTGAAGTGCTAAAAGGCATCCAGGTCCAGCTGGCTGTTGAAATATAGGGAATGGAGCTAATGGGAGAAATTTGGCCTGAACATATGGATTTTTGGAGTTATCTGTACATAGAGTTGATAATAGAAGCTATAGGAATAGATGGGAATCAATGAAGGAAAGAGCTTAGAGAGAAGAGATGAAGAATGGAAAACAAAGTCCCGTGAGACAATCCACAGGAGGAGGAAGAGTAATTAGTAAACAACAAGTCACTTAGAAGAATAGGATTTAGATCTGGAAGAGACCTCCAAGATTACTATCCTCTCTAAGTTTTAGTTTCTGCATCTGTAAAATAGGGGAATGAATACTTATACCAACTTATCTTACATGGTAGCACTAGATAAATTATTATCGTTGTTATTAAATTAACAAGTCAAGAAATAGTTATATAGTTACTGAGTACATAATTCTGTGCTAGGATTGGGGTGGGGATGCATTAAGTTCATTAGTTTATTTTTAAAAGTTTCTGTGTTACCTTTTGTTTCAGACCACCCTCATTTTACCTTAACTTGCAGCCCTCCAACATTAAACCCTTCTTTAGAGTAAAGAAAATGTTTGAGCAAAGCCAATCAACAAGAAATCTCATTGAGCAGTGAGGATAATGACCCATTTCTGTAGTACCCACTCATCTACTGATAGGAGATTTTTCCTTATCAGTTCTTCAGGATTGAGACTGTTCATTACATTCATCAGGATTCTGAAATCTTTCTGCTTTGTTTTCCTTTATGTTATTGTGGTCCTTGTACAAATCATTGTTTTGATTCTGTTCAGTTTGCTCTGTATCAGTTCATAGAAATTTTGTGAGGATTCTACAAGGTGAGAAAGAACATAGAGGTTTTGTAGTTCTGGAAGTGTGAGCTGTCTTAGTCAGATATGTGCCTCACCACCATTGTACTATAAGTTTGTGCCCATTCTTCTCATGGACCCTGGATATATTTAGTGGAGAGTACACTCCAGGTTTATCAGGGAGAATGTTTTTTAGCTACTATTTCATCTTAGTAAATGCCTTTGCTGAGAGCTAATTTTGTCTACTTGTTGACCAGTAATAGGAAGCCCACTAGTGGGGGCTCCTGAGCAATAGTAGTGGGAGAAACCACCCATAGGATACCATAGGAACTAAGAGTATCAACTGCCCTCTAGAGACCCCAGAGGAGGTGTTAGAGAAGTAAAGCTGTGGTTTTACTTAACTTGTATTTCCTTCGTTAGTAGAGATTTGGGATATTTTTTCAATATAATTTTTAATAATTTCTATTTTTCTTCTGAAAATTTATCCTTTGGGGAATGACTCTTATGTCAGATCCCTATATATTTTGTATATCATAATTTTATCAGATTTTTAATGCAAAGATTTGAACCATATGACAATTTCTTATTCTAGTTTTATTTTGCAGGCTAAACATTTTTAATTTTATGTACTCCAAGTTGTTTGCTTTATCATTTACGAACACCTCTTTATTTAGTTCAGAATCCTCCCTGTGCTCCTAGTTGTGAAATGTATCTGTATTCTCTAATTTTTTATGGTATAGTCTTTTCTATTTAGATTTAGCAGATACATAGTCACGATAAGACTTGCATCTCTGTTGTCATGGAGATCGCCATATCAAATACCAATGTAGACAATTCGAATACACCCCCTTACTTAATAAATACATTAGGGAAGAATATCCATCTGACCTATTCTCTCTGATCATTCAAACACCACCTAGTTCAGGCCCTCATTACTTCTCATCTAGACAGGTGGAATAGGTCACTAATTGGTCTCTGCCTCCAGGGTCTTCTCTTGTCAATCCATCTTCAACCAAGCTGCCCAAGATACTCCTAAATATCTGACCTCATCACTCCTCTGTTCAAAAAGGTCAAATAGCTCCCTATTGCCTCTAGAACCAAATATGAACTACCATGTTTGGTATTTATAGCTCTTCGAAATCTGGCTCCAGCTGATTTCTATAAACATCACTCCCTTTTATGCCCTCTCTCTGTTACAGCCCATACTGGCATATTTGTTATTCTTCACCCATGATATTTCATCTATTGCCAGCATGCCTTTGCCCTGGCTGCCTCCCATTGCCTCCTCACCTCTCTGTCTCTTAGAATCCTTAGCTTCCTTGAAGATTTAGCTTAAATACAGGCTCCTAGATGAGGCTGTATTTTTCTAATTGCCCCCCCCCCAACATATACTACATTGTAATTAATTTTATATTTACTTATTTGTGTATATTTTGTTTCTCCCCATAGAGAGAAAACTTCCTCACGGTAGGGACTTTCAATTTTACCTTTGTACTTCTAATGCCTAACACAATGTTTGGCATATGTTTGATAAATGGGAAGCTAGTGGCACAGAGCGCTTGGCGTGGAGTCATAAAGACTCATCTTCCTAAATTCAAATCCAGCCTCAGACGCTAGCCATATGACCCTGGGCAAGTCACTTAATCCTCTTTGCCTCAGTTCCCCAGAGGAGGTGTCAGAGAGCTAAAGCCAGAGGAGAGCCAGGGTGAAGATAGATTTCCTGGAGAAAGTGGTATTGAGTTGGGCACAATTCAAGAGGTGAACATAGGGAGGAGTTCCAGCTCTTGGAACATTCCAGGAACAGAAGTCATCCTGAAGAAAGGCATTATGTTTTTATTATTTTACCAAAATACCTTTTGGAAGGTGAGGGGGAGGATGGTTCAATCTGGACCTGAGTTCTGTAGAATAAGGCTGGAAAGATAGAATGGCACAAGAGAGGGGAAATTCTTGGAAGTCAGGCAAAGTAGTTAGAATGTTACTTGGTATTCAGTAGGGAGCCAGTGAGGATATTGGGGTAGATGAATGACACTTAGATAGGAAAGATAAGGGAAATTAATCCAAGAACTGTGGGAAGGGTGGATTGGAGAGGAAGAGATCGAAGGGAATAGGATTTGGGACCATTTTAGAAGACCAGCCCCCTCTTTTGCAGATGAGGAATCTGAAGCACAGAGAGATAGGGTCACACAGCTAGTAAATGCCTTTCGAAGAATTTGAACCCACGACTCCCTGACTTCAAGGCCAGTGCCCTAGGTACTCTTGCAGTGGCCTAAGTGACGGTCATTAGGGACTGCTAGGGTGGTGGCAGAAAGGAGAAGGCAGATGTGAGAAGAGTTGCAGAAACAGCATCAATTTTTATAAAAATGTTCATAACGATAACCCGGAGAAGGAGCTGTGAGAGAAAGAGGACACATCAGCAGGTGAGCCCCAGCCTCAGAATCTTGGCACCTCCCCCAATCACGTGATGCCAGACCATTTACTACTCCACCATCCTTCCTCCCTTCCCACCCCTTCTTTCCTGCATTGGCTGGCTTCCTGCGAGAAGGGGTTCAGCCTTGGCGCTTGCGCAGTACGGAGAGGCTCGGCGGACTGACAGCTGGGCTAGCTGGCGGTGCGCATTGGGAGAACCTGGGTGCTGCTACTGTTGCGGCCGTGGGAACTGGAGGCAGCCTGCCGGGCCAGCCCGCCGCGGTAAGACGGGCTCGCTGCCGACGCCGCAGCCCGAGTAGGGGAGATGCCCTGCTCTGCCCGGCTCACTCGGCCTGGCGCCAGCGCAGCGCAGTGCGGTGGGGGGCGGGAAGAGGGACCTGTCCAGCCGGGGACAGCCGTAGGATGGGGGCGGGGTGTCTCATGAGGGATGCGTGGGGATGGGGGAGCAGGTTTCAGGGTTCGGGGTTAGAGTGCAGAGAGATCATTTGGAATTGGGGATGACCTCGAGCTTCGTGGGTGGCAGGAGGGTTTAAAGATCCCTGGAGGGTTGGCGGGAGGGGGCTACAGTAGTTCCTGAGGGGTACGACGATCAGAAATGATGTGGCCCCGTAGGAACTCTGCGCGATTAGGGAGCTCTTTGGGGTCACAAGAAGCTGTAGGAAACTGGAGTGTGTTGGGAGCTTGAGGGAGAAGGTTGTTGGGGTTTGTGGGAATAAGGGGGGGGGTGTCTCTGCAAAACCCAGGTCCACGCGGGAATTAGAAATGGCAAAGGATCCTTCCCTCCATGCGAGTATTCAGACTGTTTAGGGGGAGAGGGGGGGCAGGTGGAGGTGGGGAACATCAGGTCTCCCAGGGAGAAAGGGCAGGCTGCCTGAGCTATAGGGTGTCGTGGGCGCGAGAAATACGTCTACGAAGCTCCATCCACTACCATTGGGGGTCTTTTGCTTCTTTTTTCTCCCCTTTCCAAGTTTTCCCTCTCTCCGTCTCCCTGCTGGGCTACTTGGCCAGGGACCCTTTCCTCCCAACTCTCGGTACTGCCTCAGTTGGCTTGAGGGCTTTTGAGCTGAGGACTCCATCTCCTTCCTCCAGGGCCCCGGGACAGCTGTTACGGCTGCGCTACAGCAGCTTCCAAGGCAGACAGACGCCTTTGGGAGCGGGAGCAGAGCGGCTTACTTTCTCTCCTGCTCCGGGTTTGCTTGCCGAAGTTTGCAGGATTTTAGAGCGGGAATTGGGGTGGGGGGCCAAGAGAGAGTCAGACGAGATCTTGCTGTATGAATCGTCAGCCTTGAGGCCCCCTTAGTTTGGTGCTCGGTGCCAAGGCCAGGTGCAGAATCCCGCCTCTTCCCTGGCCCAGGTGAAGGAGGAGGTGTCACTGACGTGGAAGCTGTCGCTGTGGTGAGTCAGTGCTCCCTGCGCAGGCCAACAGCTGTCAGGGCCACAGCTGCTTTAGGTCATGCTGCGGACCTAAGCCGCTGGAACTTCCCACCAACCAGGGCTGAAGGTTCTCGAGGTTAGAGCTTCATTCTAATTCAGCCCAATTAAAGGGAAACACTTAATAGAAATCAGATTTTTTTTTTCTTTAATACTAAAATTCAGTTCCTGTTCTGGTCTCCCCGTCGTCCTTCTCTCTCACCCCTCTCCCCCCCATTGAAAGTTTGATGGCTGCTGACAGCCTTTGAGTACATGCCTCCCCTTTGTGGAGAATTAGAACTAGTGTCCTGTTTTGTGTTGGTAAACCTGCCTCAGGAAAAATGTTGCCTGTGATATTTTCCATTGAAAAACCAAGTGCCTCTGGTCTCTAGGATTTATTAAGCACTCATTGTGTGCTTAGTGCAGGGAAGACAAAGAAAGGCACGAAACAAAAGCAATCCCTACTACAGCATCCCTGTCAAATATTTGAATAAAGGAGGGAGAACCTACCACCTTCTTAGGCAGGCCAGTCCACATTTATACAGCTTTAATTGTTAGAAAGTTTATTCTGACATGAAGTCTAAATCTACCTCTGTGGATTTCCAGCCTTTTTTTCTGGTTCCACTCTTAGGGAAGCAATGGAACACTGATTCTCTTCTGACAGCCCTCCAAATACTTGCAGACAGCTATCTAAAAGATCCTTCCTCATGCGAAGGGTTTTTATGGATTACAGCTAAGGCGGGCTCCAGGGAAATTCATATTAGGGTCATTGTAAAGGGGGTAGTGGGTGTTAGAGTTGGGACAAACTAATCTGTGTACATTTGCTCCGTTATAGTAATCGTAAATCCTGGGGACCCTGGAAGAGGGGGAGGTCTTTAAAGGGCACCCCCTGAAGAGGGTGTGGAACAGAGGGAGGCATAGGCCCTCTGTCAAGGATCTGTGCGTGGGAGGTCTAATTAGGGACTGATTGCATTATATGAGTCTTAGGTCTTTAAAAAAATAATAAGTCCCCAGCTGGCAGAGTTCCCCTCCTCCCTGAGTCACTGGCCAACTTCCTAACTCCGGAGCATAGCAGCCCTCCCTTAACTTCAAGGCAGCCTTCTGCTTTTCACTGCAACTGATTAGATTTGTTTGTGAGTATTTAAGAAACCCAGAAGGAAGTAGAGTTGGGAGAAGTCCATTTTGCTTAAGTGAACCTGATTTCCAAACACTAAGTCTAGGTGGTTTCTGAAGCAGTGACACAACCTAGAGCATTTTAATTCTGGCCCAACTCATCCGATAGTTTTTCTTGTCTTCCACCCTAGAGAGAAATAGGATGGTTGTGAAACTGAAGGTGCTGCCTTCTTACTTACCTTTTCCAGTTTTCATTTGGGATCAAAGATTATTGGAACCAGAAGACAGCTAGCTGTCTCTTCCATTTTCTCAATGAGAAAACAGACCTCCAAAAAGAACAAGTGACTTCCCACAGGTTGTAAGTGACCAGGCTGGGACATAAACCTCTGAATATTTATTTGGAAGCCAAAGTCAATCTTTGCTTAAGGAAGTTCTCTCCGGGGCAGTACTGTGACATTGTGAAAACTGTGGTGGACTTGAAATGATCTGCGTTTGAATGCTGCCTGGGCAAAATTAACTATGTGATCTTGGGCACGTCACTTAATCATTCTATACCTCAGTTCTTAATTTGTAAAATAAGATGGCTGGACTAGTCTAGCTTCTAAGGTCCTTTCACTCTCCAAATTTATGATCTTGGGAATGAAAACAAGTTGAGTTTTACATGGAAGTCCCAGAACATATGAGGCTGAGGCAGGGAAAAGATACATGTCAACTTTAGTGACCTTGGGCAATTCAGTTATATTTTCCAGGTTTCAGTTTCTTCACGTAGAATGAAGGAGAATGTCTATTCCATGTCTGATTTCCCATGATACCTGTGAAGCAAACATTAGGGTCTGCTGGTTATTCACTGGAAGAATGAAATGTGCATAGGTGTTTGGAGATACTACGTTTTGAAAGTCAAGAGACTTAGCTGACATTGCATAAAAGAAAGGAAGATTTATGCAATAGATAGTATGAGGTGGTGAAACTGGCTAGTAAGGAGATTTTTTTTAAGGCTATAATTCATTGTTCTAATGCAAGGAGTAGCAACCGTTGCAAAGAATAATTCTGGGGTCTCTCAAACCTGGCTCTGCCCTATCAAGGAAGAAGGTGAGTTTGGGGGGGGTAGTGTAAAAGGAATGGGGTGATGAATGGTAGCCTCTTAGTGGTGGAAGAAGTGATAAAAAAAGGACTGGGAGGGGGGAGCATGGTGCATGGCCCCCTATAAATGTCACTGGGGGGATGGGAGGGTTCCATAAGCCCAACTGCTGCCATTGATTATAAATTGTGCATAAGAGGTAGAGCTCTATGGTCTATAAATCCTAGAGGTTATCTAGTCTAGCCCCTTTGGAAATGGAGATCCTGAAAGGTCTTCAACCATGTAGTGATTCGGGATTAAGATTGTAGGGTGCCTGAGCCGGGTCCTGCTGTATGTCTTGAGGTTAATCACTTCTTCCCTTTGGGCCTCAGCTTAGGCCATCCTTGCAAAGGGAGGTCTTCACTGAGGGTGGCAGAAGATTCACACATGACTTTCTTTTGTATGTCTTGGAAATAACTGCTTCTCTATATAAAGTGGCACTGCTATGTGCTTTGATTGGAGGAAAGAGCTTAACAACTTTGAGAAGCTAAGCTTTCCCAGGGATACTCTTGTTGAAGGTATATCATCTGAGTTTTGGAGTTTTGATTTGGCACTTTCCTTCCCATATAATCAGGCATGAAGTTTTGTTAATTGTCTTGTTGTTCATTTTTCAATCATGTCTGATTCTTAGTGATGCCACTTGGGGTTTTCTTGGCAAAGATACTGGAGTGGTTTGCCAATTCTTTCTCCAGCTCATTTTACAGATGAGGAAACTGAGGCAAACAGGGTAAAGTGACTTGCCCAGGGTCACACGGTTGATAATCATCTGAGACTGGATTCAAACTCATGAAGATGAGTCTTCCTGATTCCCACTCTATCTATTTTCACCCCCCAGTTGCCCCAGACCCTTTGCATAATATTGAAGTTGGCAGAGCTTATCTTCCCTATTTTAGATGTGACCCTAGGCAAGTCACTTAACCACAATTGCCAAAAATACCCAAACAAACCCTGATCTAAATGGTCCTTTCTGAGGCCCCTTTCCAAGTCCTAAATTGAGGGCTGAACCCTAAATCTGTGATACTGTGTTTCCCCATGTTATAATTACCCCTTTCCAAAAATCACCAAACCTACATGAAATCTGAGGCTCTTTCTACTCCTGGAGTTCACCATCTGTACCAGGTCCCCAGGGCTTGTATCCTGTCCCCTGCCACTCAGAGTCCTGAGTCCTGTTGCAAATGCCAACCACTGGTTACAAAGTGGGCACATTGAGAATGTAGAGGTTCATAACAACCTATCCCCACTACCTTAAATTATAAATGGATAGGTAGTGTCAAGTTCATATGTGAAAAGCAGCACATTTGGGGCTAATGTTTCTGGTGCTTGGGACAATTTGGAGGAGTAAAAGAGGAAGTGATTCAGAGATAGAAGTATCAGGGCAGGTACTTACAGAGCAGGATGGAAAGGCCTTACATAAGCCAAACCGTTTCAGGCCTCAGGGGGTTGGGGGACTGATTCATAGGATTCTCTGCAACCTCTAAAGAAACCAGGATGAGTGGTAGAGGCTCAAGACCTGTCTAGCTCTAGATTTCTGTTATTTTATGACTCATTGGAGAAGAGAGATGACTTGAAGGAGACTGATAAATTGGGAAGAGGAGAGAGAAACAAAGCTTTTCCCTTTTTAAAAAAAATAATAAATCCACTTTTACATCCTTGATTGGTGAATTGATGGACATAGAGCCTAGAGGTCCATATTCCTTGGCAATAGTTTTGCTCCAGCCAGGTGCGGTTTGAGGAAGCTTTGCTGGGCCCTGTACCACAGCCAGCCATGACTCAGATGAAATGACTCAACAGTGGTTAAAATGGCCAATGAGCTGGAAAAAAATTTAAAAAGAGAATAGAAAGGCTTTCAAGGGATCATTACTTGGTAGCTGAAATGAGCCCACTGAGAAGCTAATGCTGGTGCAGGGAAAATGCCAGAATAAATGAGCCCCACTGATTGTTAAGCCACCAGAACAGAGATGGAGTGGCCACCCCAAGATGTAAAGCTGAAGCAAATAAAGACTATGAAACAGATGAAAGCAATGCCAGACCTGAAATTGTATTCTTCCAGTCCAAATAAGAATGACCAGATTTCCATTTAATACTTGTATTTTTTTGCTGTCACATCCACCATGAGCTAGGGAGTTATAGGAAGCCAAATTTAAAGCCCAAAAGATAAATAGGGAAAAATAAATTTCCCAAGGGGGAAGAGAATAGAACAATAATGATAATTATAACAATAACAAAATAATAACCCCAATTTCAAAAGCACTTGAAGGTTGACTCTCTTCCCCACACCCTTATGAAATAGAAAATGTAAATATTATCCCCATTTTACAGATGAAAAAACTGGGAACCTAAGAATGGAAGTGACTTGTAAATGATATAACCGAGACTGGACCCCCAGTCTCATGATGCCCAGCCCAGTGCGTATTTTGCTATACCATGAGCTGAAAAAAACAGTGAACTGGCCTCCTTGCCTCTCCTGCACCTCTCTCTCTCCACTGTCCTCTTCCTCTAGCTAGCAGATTCAATTCAGAAGACTAGAAGCCTATCTAGAAGTCTATCTAGACAACTGAATTAGCTCCTCATCAGCCTAGCACCACGAGAGATTGAGGAGCATTATAGAAATGAGTTTTCACTATTTCTTTCTCTAAAGATGCAAGGGCATACCATCTCTACAGTTTATAATCTTAGAAATGCCAGGAGCATTGACAGTGTAAATGACTTGCCTGTGGTCACCCAGTCAACATGTTTCAGAAGTAGATCTGGAATCCAGGTCTTCCTGGCTCCCGGGTCAGTTGCATAATAATCTAGTGATGCCCTACTAAGGGGTAGCAAACAGTTTGTCCCGATGATAAATAGCCCTGGTTGTTATGCATGGGAAATGTTTAAATATGAAGACCCACCGGGTAGTTTGGGGAGGGGGAAATGGGGTCCAGCTAGAAGAAGGAAGTAGCTTTTTTGTGTGAACTATAGAGGGGACAGATGTTCTTTAGATTTTATGTAGGGTTCGTGATTTTCAGAAAAGGGTAATTATAACATGGGGAAACACAGTATTACAGATTTAGGGTTCAGCCCTCAATTTAGGATCTGGAAAGGGGCCTCAGGAAGGACCATTTAGATCAGGGGTTCTTTTGGGGGGGCAATTGGGGTTAAGAGACTTGTCCAGGGTCACATAACTAGTAAGTATCTGAGGCCGGATTTGAACTCAGGTCCTCCTTGACTCCAGAGCTTGAGGTTAATCACTTCTTCCCTTTGGGCCTCTATCCACTCTGCTCTATCCACTGTGCCACCTAGCTGCCCTTAGATCAGGGGTTCTTTATAATTTTTTGTGCCATTGACAACTTTTGGTAGTCTGGTGAAGAGCCCTTCTCAGCATGATGCTTTTATTAGGATTTTGGTAGGACTAGAAAGGAAACCAATTATGAAATACAGTTGTCAAAATATTAAAAAAAAACCACACATACACAGGTTCATGGATCGCAGGTTCACTCCTGCTCTAATCCAACTTCTTTTTAGGAGAAAGGAAACTAGGGGCTAGGGAGAAGAACGGTCAAAGAGCCAGTTAGTAGATTTCTGGACAAGAATAATAGCAAAATGGATAATTTAGGGACCCTGACCTAAGCAAATTTAGAAGGGAGGCACTTTGGACAGTTACATTCAAAGACTCTCATGTGACATACTTTCTTTGTTCTTTTTCTTAAGAACGTAGTCCAGGAGTCTTGTAAGGGAAGCAGGTCAAAATTTAGATCCCTGGTACCCTCAGGCCTATTGGCCAAATGAAAATGAAGCTTTAAAAAGACACCTTTAATTTATACTGTATATGTTTTATATGCACATTTTTTTTTTGCACATCGTCTCCCCCATTAGAACTGATGGCAGAGTTTGGTTTGTGCCTTTGTCCCCCTGTGCTTGGTACACAGCAAATTTTTAATAAATGCTTGTTGTCTGACTGACTGACAAAGCTAACTTAATTCACTAAAAAGGTGACCACAAATTAAATTTGGTTGCCAGAGAATACCTAACAGTCAATCTTGAATTATTGCACAATTTCAATTCATCTTAAGGTAGGGTGGCCTGTGGTATTCAGGAGCAAGAGGCCATCTTGAAAACTCTGTGGCAGGGGTGAAAATCATACTGATGACTCAACATTTTATTCAACTTCATTGTTATTTTTTGTTCTTCTGTTCTTCCCTACTTAGAATACCATCTTATATAACAAAGTGAAAAAGGAAAGAAGAGGAAGAAGGCAGTCTGACAAGTCTAACAGTCAACAATCTTCCCCATCTAAAGCCCCCCATTTCATCAAAGAAAGGAGGTAGGTGTATTCTCATATTTCTTCTTTGGAATAAGATTTGATGATTGTAATTACTTAGAATTCAGATAGGTGGGAATTGTGGTTTTTTTTTTAGTTGTCGTGGTAGTGGTATTGGTGGTTCTTTCTATTTCCGCTGTGTCAAGGTAATGTTTTTCCGATCA